>OY390724.1:15104593-15704593 GCA_959613375.1 Heteropelma amictum
CGGCAAAAATCTAAAAAATGGGATCGGTTTGAAAATTTGTTTGTATTTAGTGATATAGCCCGGAGGGACCTCCGGCTCCGTCAGTCCCTCGGTGTTTGCATCACTAAATACTCACAAAAAAATTTCAAATCGATCCGATTTATAGATTTTTGCCTGAGAATTTTTTCTAAATTTCGATGGGGGGAGCGGGTATCGGGATGTATCCCCCCATGGCCTTAACGGAAAAAATTCAAAGTAAGAAACGAACCATATCGAAGAACAAAAACCACGATATTCATGCACGTAGGAGAAAAAATATCCCAACAAAATGCTCACTACGGGAATCGGCGGACGACAACGCGGGAAACGAAAAAAAAAAAACAAACAATAAAAAACGATGAATAATCGTCGACTCACTTTCCATGCCGATTGCGGGGGTCCAAGTCTTCGAACATCTTCGTAAAATCTAAAAAAAAAACAAAGAAATAAAAGCCTAAACACGTTGCGAGATTTTTGAATTGAAAAAAGTTGAGTTTGATTTTGCGATTTGAAAAAAAAACGACAAACGAAAAATGTTCATCCAAGATTTCATCAACTTTCTCGAATTTTTTCGAGTTTTCGAGAACGAAAAGAAAACATCGAAAAAAGAAACATCGAATTCGTAATAATTGCAAAAAAGAAAAAAAAAAACGTTGGATCAATATGTTATCGTTTGTTTTGATTTACTTCGTGACTTCTCGACGTAATGTTGACGTTTTTTTTTTTCGATATTTTTTCCAAATTACGTTGTATCACGTCGCCAATTTTTTTTCCCGATAAAATTCCACGACTCGCGGTTTTTCGTTTCGAAACGTTTTCAAACAATTTGCGAATGTCATTCTCCCCCCCCATTTGTTTACGATTGTTTTACAAATATACCTGGATTATCGTCCAAACTCGGGCTGAGAAGAGAATCTCCATGAAGGTCAGGGAAATCATCGCCGTAGACGGACAGGTCGACGTTTGGATGAATTCAACGGTTGATAATCAATGGCCAAATCATGGGAGACTCGAGCAGGGCGAATCGTTGTCGTACCGCGTGACGATCTCGTTTTTTTTGCCCGTTCGTTCGAGCGTTATCGATTCTGGACGAGAGTGAGTTTTCGCGATCCACGACGAGTTTTTTCCTGATAATTGGCAAAACGCCGAGGACTGCGAGCCGCGATCGTTAGTGGCAATTTGACGAATCGCTCGTCCGTCTGCCGATGGAATTTTTTGCAAGCACGGCGTTTTTTTGCTCGACGCATTGATCGTCGAGGTATTCTCCATGTTCGTTCGCTTGTTCACGCAATACTTTTGTACGCTCGTTAAAATCATCGTGTTTTTGTTTTTACGATCCATGTTTTCCTGCTTAACAAGCGCGAACATACTCTCGGTGTTTGCCACGATGAGCAAAATTGTTTCGTCGTTTTTTGCGCGGCTGCTTTCGTCGACATTCCCGTCGTTTTGCAAAAAAGGGGGAGACACTCGTATCGCGCGCGACGAGTATTCCTCGCTCGTCAGCGAAGAACAGCTCGGGCTGGCCTCGAGATTGTACAGATCGTCCTCGCTTTTTGCCCGTAATTCGGGCTCGACGTCGTAACCTGCGAGCACAAGATCGTTTCGTTCTCAAGTGGCGGTGGAGTTGGATTTTTTTTTTTTTTTCATTTCGCTCGACGACGGGGTTTGAAAACAACAAATGGAAGATCTTCAGGGGGCTCTCTACCTGGCCGAGAGTATATTCTCAAGACTCGCACGAAATTTATCGCGCGGAACGTCGGAAAATTGAGCGCTCTTCTCGCGACGCTCTCGCGACTGCTTTTGAGATTTTTTTTCAGCTAGCTCCGAATCATTAATAAAAATCTTGCGCGAGAAAGAAATTTTATGCTAATTTTCAAAGAAAATCATTTTGCCGTCGATAATCGATGTAATTGACGAAAAATCGATGGATAATTGGTGGAAAGAATGGACGATACTCACGGTTTCCGGGATTTTTTTTGTCACCCCGTTGCGCGTTCGACGGAGAACAGACGGGATTTTCCGGCGTTCGGCGAATTCTCGTTTTCCGTCGACGAACCCGGCGATTTTCCCGTTCGTCCCGAGCTTCATGCTCTTGTCCTTGCCGTTTATCGCCACAGGACGATCGATGCATTTGATGCCGATTTGACCGGCGTGTATCGCCGGAGCTGGGAAATATTGCGACATGAAATACAGCCTTCATTGATTGAGTGTCGGGTATGTTCGAGGGCGACGATCGACCTTCCGTCGTCGACGGTGTCGCGAACTCGCTGATCAAATGGCTTATCGCGTTTTCCAGTTGCAAAGGATCTTTCACGGCGACTTTGGCTACTAAATTTTGCAGATCCAAGGCCTGCGACAATGATAAAATGAACATTGCATTTAGTTCATTCTGTCGTATTCAATCGCATTTCGATATAATTTATGAATATTATTATTATTTATTATTATTGAATCAGAAAAAAATGTTTTTGGCGAATCTCTTCGAGTTCGTTGATTAAAGCCCAAAGTTCGAGATAAATCCACACTCACGGGATCGTCCAGGTCGTTCGCACGTGAGAAACGATTCCGCTCTCGCTATCGTCGCCGAGTATCTCGCCTTCATGTCGTTCGTGAGCCTTTCGCCCTCCTCCTTTTCTGTGAGAAAACAACGGAACGACGTTTGTTGAAATGACGAATAAATCAAGGCGGGAAAAGTGCACAGGAAGAGAAGAACGAACGACGACGGAGGTGGACGGAGGAGGAGGAGGAGGAGGAGGAGGAGGAGAAAAGAAAAAAAATGTCTTGTACTAACGAGACCGAAGTATTGACGCAGATGAACGACTCGAACGACTGACGATCCTGATCGACCTCGATGTACGCGTGCGTGCGAAGATAAATATACTCGCCGGTCTTCGTTTTTAGTCTGTAACACGAAGATCCGAATCCTTCGCCACGATGATACACTGAAAGGAAAATGAAAATAAACAAAAATGAAAATAAACAAAAAGAAAGGGACGTGGGAGAGCAACATTGAAGAACGTTGAAATTCGCTCACTCTGACGCAGTGCGATTATGGTCCAGAGTACATCCTCCGCGTGCATGTAGCTGAAGGCGCTCATACCGGATACCTCGTTGGTCATGTAGCCCGCAACGACCGATATCCGATGATCGCAAAATATTATACGGCCGTCGATCAAGTGACGCGTTACGTACTCTTCCTTGTTCGCCTCGAGCAGCGACAGCTCCGTTATTCGTCTCTTCATCATGCGCGCTATCCCAACGAAGATTACATCGTTGCTCGTATTCGCCTCTGCGTCACGGGCACGCAGAAAACATCGACGAATTGAGAATTGAGAATTGAAAATGAATTTTTTTTCTCTTTAAACGTTTGGATGATTCGATGATCATCGAGAGTGGAAAATAGTGCGGTACATTGCGGGGCTAGGGATGAAACGGTCGTAGTTTTTTTCCTGCGTGACGCGCTGGATTTTTCGCGCGATCTTTGTGGACGGTGAGGGTTTCGATGTCTGGAGCGGGTCGAGACGATTTTGGATCGATAGGAGAGCTAAAAAGGGGTTATTCCTGCGGTTTTTCGTGGTACACGATACGGTCTACGATGGTTATATAGGAAAATTGGCGCGTAATTATAATAACATATCGCTGCTTGTTGCATTAAGGCGATGTGTTACATCCGTAAATCGGAGCTTAGAAAAATTCTCCGGCAAAATCTATAAATCGGATCGGTTTGAAATTTGTCGTGAGTATTTAGCGATACAGCCCGGAGGCACTGACGATTTTAGAATTTCGAAATTTTGAAAATTTGTTCACTCCACGAAAAAAATTTCTTTGCGAAATTTCGAAATTGCGAAATCGGCAGTCCCTCCGTGTTGCGTCACTAAATACTCGCAAAAAATTTCAAATCGATCCGGTTTATAGATTTTGCCTGAGTTTTTTTCTAAATTTCGATGGGGGAGAGGGCATGGCCTTAACGTTACTCGCTGGAAAATGGTACATCTTTTTCAAATTACCGTGATGTGCTCTTGATTTATTATTGCCAGGAGGATTTTTGCAGGCGTGCGCCGGCCTCAAAAGACCGCTTATGTGTAAACACTCGTACTGCACGTGTTCGCGCCTCGAGGCTGCCCGCTGCGACATTCTTACGTTGAAACTTCGCCTTTCCTCGCCCGACATCATTCCGTTGCTGCCCCTGGATTTCGGGTCCTCGGACGTGCTCGAATCGCTGTCCTCCGGTGTCGAACAATCGGTGAGCATCAGTCGATTATTCTTCGGATCATCGCTCGGTGTCAAGTTCTTCGTGAGTTCCTCTTGGTCTTCGGGAAATACAAAATTGTACAGCGACTGTCCGAGGAGATCGGCCTGTGAGGGAAAAAAAGGGAGATACTCCTTTCATCCGTGGTTTTTCAAAAAAAAATCCAAGTTCCGTTTCCCGAGAGAAAAAAAAACAGAGACGAATGATTGTGCCAGTCTGGCCGTTTCGTAAGTGTGGGAGAAGTAAAATACGGGAATTTTCACCGTGGGACATCCGGTCTCACGTGGGATATCAAGAATGGTCCCTTGATTGCGAACACATGAACGACGATGAATTTTCTCAGGCCCGTCTGCGTCGCGTCCCATGACGTTTCTTACGGGTTTATCGAATACAAGAGGTTGCTCGACGAATAAAACCCTCGTTAAAGGATCTTCCGACCAATTATCGTTAAGCAGCGAGAGAAAGAGCGATATAAATAGAGAGAAGTAACGCGCGTTTTTTTTTTCAGAATTTTTACAAAAAAAAATGTCCGAACGTTCGCAGGCAAAATGGCGAATCGATTTCTCGTTGATTCGGGACAACGCGAAAAGACAGACGTCGCTTTGAATTTCGCGGATCAGGATTTAATCGCGAAAAAAATCCGTTGATGCTCACAATTACGAATTTCAACGTTCTTTTATTTTTTTTTATTTTTTTTTTGCGAATTAAAGCGCTATACGAATATTTGCTGTACCGATTACTGCGAATTGTTCCGTAGTTCAGTCGGCGCATGGCGAAGATATAGTTGTATCCGTGCAGTGGGAGACGGGAGCTGGTGAGGGAGGGACGCGGGGGGACTACACGTGTACGATAAGGATTTCACCGCTCGAAGAAGCTCGTGTATAAAAACTCTACGGGATCCTCATTTTCGTTTCCTCTTTCTATCATCTCCGTTTGACTATACGGACGTTTTTCTCCGTCTCGGTTTTTTTTTCTTGTTGAATTCGAGCTCCGGGGATGGTCATATATTTCGCGATGATACCGTCAAAAGTTTTGAATACATTTCAACGTCGCGCAAAGTCACACTGGCTTTGCGTCTCGATGTTAATAATGATTTCGTCTCTCCTTCCGCTAGTCTCGTGCATCTATCGGGTAGGTGTGACTTTTCTCGTTTGATCTTTCATTTGTCGGAAATTCGCGAAATTCCCGATGATTGGTGCCTTTTTGTTGGCTACGTTCAAATCGATGAAAGTAAGAAATTTATCCAACGCGTCTGAATATTATATCGTTAGGATTGTTTATATGTTGTTTAAAGCGGGTATAGAGGGGGGTCTGCCGAAATTGCGCGTTTTAGCGGTACGGTTGTATCCAGGACGAAATTCTGAATCGAAAGTTATTTGAGCACTTTTCGATCGAGCCAACAGCTGGCGAGTTATGAATGAATAACGCTGAGCCAATCGGACCGTTGGGGGCGTGGCTCGTCGAGATTTCGCCGTGGCGCTGATTGGCCCGATTTCTCTGCTCGATAACTCGTCAGCCGCTGGTCGAATCGAAAAACGCCCAAGTACTTATCGACTTGTCATTTTGTCCCGCATCCGATCGTACGATCTATCAACGAATCATCGGCGAATTACCGACGCTGCGGCAATAAACAAAGATGTTTGTTCTTGTTTTCTTTTTTTATCGTCGCAGCGATGCTCGGTGCTACAATAATGGAAAGGACGGTGAACGGCGCCTCAACACGGTTGCCATGGACACCCTGTATCGCTGCTGCCCTCCTGCACACGCTTCATCGATCATTTTGCATTTTCACGGATGTACTCGCGGAGCTTTCTTCCGCTGCCGCGTTATAAGCGAATTTATTTCCTCGTGCGACACGAGTACGGAAAGAGCTTTTACAATCGACGGAAAAACCGCGATTGTCACAATATGAGCTATAGCAACCCCGTTTTTATCGTCTAGAGATTTTTTTATCCAGAATCGTCAGGAAAGAGATGTCACCAGTGGGATAAGCGAGAGAGAGAGAGAGAGAGAGAGTGAAAGGTAAAAGAGGAAATGGGGAACAAATGGACCGAAAGGTTTTTTTTTCTCTACTCTCGCAAAATCATGATTTTCTCAGCTGGCAATCGGTGTTAAAATATTCAAAGTCCTCCAAAGAGAGATGAGTGTACAATTTTTTCGGTTTTTTCCTTTGTGTTTACTTTTATTTCATTCAAGTTTGAATCGATAAGAACTTACCTGGGCGTGTCCAAGATGCTGCTCGACTTGGCGACCAACGTAAATGATCTTGCCCGTAGATGTCACCACTAGCATAAAGCCGTCGTCACGGACGAGCGCCTGCGACGACAAAAATTAACGTTTCAGCGTTATTTCGATGCTCGGAGAGGCTCGTTTTTTTTTTTAATTGATACTTTTGTGAGCGCATGTGTTTGTCAAATTTTCCTGTACAACATTTTCAATCCCTTGGACGACGATTCTCATAGCACTATCGCGAAACAAAAGAACAGTAAACGCGAGTGGAAAACTTTCTTGTTTACCTTCAGCCTACGTGTGTGAGAGGTGTGCTCTTTTTTCGCGTCTAGAAATATTTTCTGCGATAAAAAAACCACGTTCTTGCTTCAACTATTGGAATAATTACGTTTTCGCACAAGAAGGCAATAATGAGCGGCGTTTGCAAAGGGGGAGAGGCGAAATTAACGATAATAGCTTCGAGTTCAGAGATAAATCTTTGCTTCGTAATAATATTCCTTTGGCGTGCCACTTACGTCAAATAGAAATTTTTCCAGATCGAGTTTGTTGTATTTACGGGGAAGGAATGGTCCAGTGCCAGATCCGAGGGCTGCAACAGCAAAGGATCAATTTTTCGAATGCTTTTTCACGTTTATCATAGTGACAAAAAATTCAAATATACGAAAATATATTGCAAGAGATTTAAAAAAAAGTGAATAATCACAAATAAATGGGATAAACGTGAATAAGTCATTGGAAAATGATGAAAATATTCTGCGAATCGCGTTTCAACGACGACCCACCGTATTCGGTTCTCAGGTACGTAGCGCCGAGTCTGAGGATGGATATCTTGTCGAGACGCCGAGGACTTCCGGCGACCGTTGGTACTAGCGTCGCCATATTCGAAATATTAGTGTTTAAATTGTCGCGGCGTTGTTTTTCCGCCATGTTGCGAGAAGCTCGTGGATTGCTGCAGTACAGAAATATGAGAAATTTCATGAAATAATTATGACAATGTGAATGAACATTTTTTGCAAATATTTTCCAAAAAAAACAAAAAAATCCGTCCAAAATGCGACAGAATCTTTTCCATGATATTTAGATCATATTTACATCTTTGGATGTAAAAAGCAAAGAGAACTCGAAGAACAAGAGTGAAATAAAGAAGAATAAAAAAACAAACGAACAAGCGGCAGCGCATTCGTGCCAATATTTGCATCGTGCTCCGGTGCATTTGCATCGTATTTCACCGAGTGCCAATCACAACGCACGTGTCCATTTGTGCATCGTAAAGTTTGCACATGGCTCTCGCGATACCGCAGCGCAATATTCAATTCTCTTCGCAGCATCTATGTTTTTCATAATTAATATTTCATCGTGATTGCTGCGTTATATCGATCATTTGCCTTCACCGATTCCCCTCGTATTTTCCGTTCAAACATTTAAATTGAAAAAAAAAACTACACGTTATATCGAAATTTACGTTGTTGGAATTGAACGAAAAGCGTTTATACATTTTTGGAATAATTTCACCAAGCTTGCTACGCAAAAGAGCAAAATGTACGAGTTCGCACACCCGACGAGTCTACTAGTGCAGTGCAGGCAAATGCCAAGTATTTGCCTCTGGCTGTTTGCCCGATTTGAAACATCGTCAGAAACACCCCGATCACAGTTCGTTTATCGTACTATAATTCTCATACTCGCGTCTCTACGAATAATACTTTTTTTTTTGCTGTCGCTCGTGGAAGTTTAAGGCCAGGAAAACAAAGTGAAAACGTGATATCCGAACGAAAATAATCGTTCTCTCGCGATATTGAGTAGAAAGATTCGATCAAAGTCGAATTGACGAGATTTCTCGGTAGAAGTTATCCTCTTCGTTCTCAGTTGGGAAAAGCAGAAATGATTTATTATTGATGATTTATTATTGATTTTTTATATACGACAGACAGATCTTGGATATAATGATTTTCAAAGATATTCGCTAGTTTAAATTCAACAGCGGCAATATTCGTCCGCGGGAAAAAAAAATAATTCCGATCAATATTGTTCGACGATATAAAGATGTGTTAGATATGTTTTTTTTTGTAATAGTATTCGCGATTATCTTATTACAGACGAGGGGATAGGTTAATCCCGTTATTGTTAGATAGGTCGGTGATTTCCGGCATACCCGAGCAGGAGAATGTTGAGCAAGTCATAGCTCTCTGCAAATATTTGTGTAACTAGAGAGATAACGCGAGACGAAGTTTTCTCTCGTTTCTCGAGTGCTCAGCTACCGGGAGCAGCCCGCGCATCGCAACAATATATAAACACGACGTGGGTATTAAGTCACATCTTTTTCTTTTAATCTTAACGATATTATTATTCATGTGTATTTCCTTCATACACAATCGATCTTCGATAGACGATCAATTATTATTCATCCGAGCGATCAAAGTATGCCATATCTCTTCACGGACGAATATACACATAACGGGCGTCACAAAACTCAACAGTCTAAAGGCGAATTGTGGACAAAATTCCAAGTCAAAAATCGTTTGAATATTTTTTCATCCGACGAAAACAAGTATCCGAAATCAAATTTTCAAATACTCGTCGTGACGAAATTTCGTTTTGAATCCGACTAAGCGTTTGTTGGCGCAAAGTTTCTCGCGACACCCCTTATACGCTGATTGACTTTTTGATCGGGGAACGCCGCGAAAATCAATGGAGCGATGTTTCACAGCAACGAAACGCGAGGCATCGAGCAAAGTGCCGAGTTAAATTAATTACAAACTAGATGGGGAAGAAAAACTTTGAGTGAATGTGGTTTGTACGAAAATTGAACGAACAAATTGTAAACCGGGCTAAACTCGGAGGAAATACAGAGGCGCGTTTCATCGACGTTAATTTTGTCAAAATAATCGAACGAATAAACGCGAACTTTACGGAACGATAAATCATACAATCAATAAATCAAAAAATTACCGTAGTTTTTTTGTCATTCTTGAAATCGCCTGGTCGAAAACGGGTATTGTTTTTTTTTGTTTCCGCCCGAACGTTTCGGTGTGGAAAAGGAATATGAAATCGAGAAGCATCGAAGTGATGATTTTTTTTCAAACTTTTACGTCAGCGAAAGCCGAGCTTGGGAGAACGGTATTTTTTTATTTCTGAGCTTTTATAGACCCCATTGGAAATGGAACGAAGGGCGAAGGGCTTGACGGATCGATACGTCGGGGTAGCGTCTGGCTACTGGTATTCAACCCCGCGACAAACTCTCTCATCTCGTCGTCTCACCGTTTACAGTGCCCAGATATATATACACGCCGACGCATTTATATTCTCCGGGCTGCTGTACAACGATATATGTAGGCTTCATGTTGCCGGGCTGGATATTTCAAGGTTACGTGGTAACCATGGCCGTGACGAGCAGCCAATAGGGGAAAAGGTACGAGGACAAAAGTGCACGAACTGCACAGGGGAGTAAGGCATGTACGAGAGCACGTATACGTGTCATTCTGCGATCTCTGTATTCCCTCGTACAAAAAAAAAATACTAAAAAATTCAACGGTAAAACAGTGTGTATGACAGCCTGGCATTAAAACTGCGAAAATGACAGGGAAAAATACTGCAAAATCAGAGTAAAATTTTTCATCGAAATACTTTTCCCTTCACCTTGTTCCGATCAAAGATGATGGAGATGCTCTTTTCTCATCCGAAAAGTGGGTTGGAATGTCGAAAAATAAACATTCGTTGATTTTTTCAAATATCCCGCAGGTACACGAGATTTGCAAAAATCTTTGATTTAACGGATGTTAATACTTTTTTGCTTTTTGTACACGATGAGAAAGCGGAAAAGGGGGAATGATTATTTGTAGTCCGAGATGAATGAAAAATCTGCGAAATTGTCGAAAGTTTGAGCATCGAGAGCCAAACGCGTATGACTCGAGGAGTGCTCGTGGGTATGTGTGTGCACAGACGACATCCCCGTCCGTTGCCTGCCTCACTGCGAGCCTGCGTGAGTCTCTGGCGAATACGCCGGAGAGAGCTGAAATGTCTGCGTTTGCCCATCGTCTGTATAGCGATATCGTCGATCGTAAGCCGCGAAGGGGTCCACGGTCAACAACCCTGACGTTTGCAAAATTCCTGATACACGTATATACAGATATACAGCAGCTCTTTGCAAATTTCCGCTTTCTCTCTTTACACTCCTGCTCTTTTTTTTTCCTCATCTTTTTTATCGACTCCTTCGATTCATCCTTCTCCCTCGCATCCAGCATCCGACTGCGAATCTGCGCGCGAATGCGGAGACTTATCAACCAGACGACTGTCCAAGATGAACTCGAAAAGGAAAAAAAAAAAAATGTCCCGTTCGCGCGAACATCATTCGGAAAATAATGATGATCTTTCGTACATTCTTTCAACGTGGTTTTTTTTCGAGACGAATTGGAATTGCTCGTTTATTTAAATCGTTTTATTTTTTTAAACGAATCTAAATGTTGTAATCGAGATTCATTTATCAACGCCACGGCTATACGGTGTTTTTGCGGACTCGTCTGTAACCTTTGCAGGCGCATATATTTATATAAATATATTAGCGTTTGTGTATCAATTATATATATAATTAATTCATGTTTAGAGACGTCCGATTGCACTTTTCTGTTTTCCATGAGAATAACAATGGGAGGGACAGTCGGAGCGTGTTTGGCGCGTTCGTGTAACCGAAACTTTGGGGCTGTTGGGGAGAGAATGAAAAAATAAAAGAAAAAGTTTTTTGCACACCCCAACACACGCGTATACGTATATATTCGTCGTTTCTCTCGGCAGTCACGTAGCTTACTTTGGGGAATCTTTGTTTCCCCTTTCCCCTCGGGCTTCTCTTTTTCATTGCCTCTCTCAAATTCGCCTTTTCCCTCGGTCTGGGCTCGGGCGAGCTTTTTTTTCATATCTTTTTATGTCTGTCTCTCCGGCCGGTCGGACAAGGATGCACGCGGCGTAGTGCAATATGGCTGTGGAGAACGAGCGGGGGATCGATAATGGAGGAGGCAAGACACTCGGAGGGCTTTCGAAAAAGCTGCAAATGTCGGCGTTTCGTAAAAAGTACCGAGCCCCCGTGAATTTTTGTCGATTTTCACTTTTTTTTACGAGTCAAGGTCATGGGCTGAAAAAAATGGTCGTTTTTTCGTCAATTTTTTTTTCTTTTTTTTTCTATCAACGCGAAAATGCATTGGCAATGATACTGATGATAGTCGTCGTTATTCCCGCTGCAGCGGGAGTTTGGTGGCGCTGTTTTTTTTTTTTTGCTACCGATACAAACGAACGGGAGAACTCGAGCCAGTTTGTATTTTTACATTGTTTATCCGCAATCGAGAATACGAAAAATTGTTCCCTCGACGTTCGAGACGACGGATTCGAAAGGCTCGCAAAGAGGAAGCTCCCGTCGACGCTTTTATCTCGCACAGCTGATTTTCTTTTTCTTTTTCATTCGCGAATAAGGTTACAGGTCGAAGCGAAACGGTGAGTTAGGTTTTTTTATTGGCAGTCGTCCGTCATTCGTAGTACCGCACGTTTGTTTCACAAAGTTGAAAAAAAAACGAGAGGAAAGAACAATGCCATTGAATATTGTATCGCTATCGCACGAGTTCGAAACTGTCGAACAACTTTTTACCGATGAATAAAACAGGGGATGGGAAAAATTGTTTAAACGAATAATCAACGAGAATGTGTGCTCTGTTGAAATGAACCGACAGCGTGGAACGCTTTTTCGCGATTATATATCGGCAGTGTCGAACGTCGACAACCTGCTGCTGGCGGCGCTCACGTATAAAGCCACCGGGAAACAATGTAATCTAAGAACTCATCCAGACAGCTGATATTGTGTATGTGTACATAATGTGGTATCGGATATACTGTACTAGGGATGGGTGCTCGCGCTCACACAGTTGCGAGCCTTCGAAATTTCGACTTTTTGAGGTTTTTGGAGAAGTAGCGAAAAATGAGTCGAGATTTTTTTTTTTAAGCTTTCAATCTTTCCGGAGCTCGTCCGATCGGAAATTTTCCGCTGATTACGAAATCCACCGAGGTTTTCCCGAAAACTCGATGTTTCAATGAGAAAATAGTGATTAATCGATAAAATTCGTATTATCGCATTTTCGGACGGAAATATTGGGTTTTCGATGAAATATCGGTGTTTTTTGTAATCAGCGGGGAAAAATACATCGATGTGGACCATTGAAAATCGTTTTTGAAATCCAACATTTTTCGTCATTTTCTGCCGGATTGAGTTGGTTCACTAGAATGTTTGCCATTTTTTTTTCGTTCGAGATGGACACACCGACTTGTGCTTATTCTCTTGGCGATCGATGAGGCTTCGAAATGCCGTTTGGTTTGTCCGGATATCTTAATTTTTCGATTTTTGACAGATTTTTTAAGTTGGCCCTTCGATTTTCGCCAATTTTCCCATACATACCCCTTTGCGTCTTTTTCGCCAATTTTCAACATCGATTTCGAGGATGAAGGAATCGAGCTATCGACATTTAACTTCCACCGCTGTTTAAGTCTACTCGAGGGCTTTTCAAAACACCCCCAAGAAACCTATGCAGCTTCATTAGGGAGGAAGTTATGATCATTTGAAATTTCGACTTTTCGACGATTCTGGAAAAGTGGCGAAAAATGAGTCGAAATTTTTTTTCTCAAATTTTCAATCTTTCAGGCGCTTATTCGATCGGAAATTTTCCGCTGATCACGAAACCCGCCGACGTTTCCCCGAAAACTCGATATTTCAATGAGAAAATAGTGATTAATCGATAAAATTCGTATTATCGCATTTTCGGACGGAAATATTGGGTTTTCGATGAAATATCAGCGAAATTTGTAATCAGCGGGGAAAAATACATCGATGTGGACCATTGAAAATCGTTTTTGAAATCCAACATTTTTCGTCATTTTCTGCCGGATTGAGTTGGTTCACTAGAATGTTTGCCATTTTTTTTTCGTTCGAGATGGACACACCGACTTGTGCTTATTCTCTTGGCAATCGATGAGGCTTCGAAATACCGTTTGGTTTGTCCGGATATCTTAATTTTTCGATTTTTGACAGATTTTTTAAGTTGGCCCTTCGATTTTCGCCAATTTTCCCATACATACCCCTTTGCGTCTTTTTCGCCAATTTTCAACATCGATTTTGAGGATGAAGGAATCGAGCTATCGACATTTAACTTCCACCATTGTTTAAGTCTACTCGAGGGCTTTTCAAAACACCCCCAAGAAACCTATGCAGCTTCATTAGGGAGGAAGTTACGATCATTTGAAATTTCGACTTTTCGACGATTCTGGAAAAGTGGCGAAAAATGAGTCGAAATTTTTTTTCTCAAATTTTCAATCTTTCAGGCGCTTATTCGATCGGAAATTTTCCGCTGATCACGAAACCCGCCGACTTTTCCCCGAAAACTCGATATTTCAATGAGAAAATAGTGATTAATCGATAAAATTCGTATTATCGCATTTTCGGCCGGAAATATGGGACTAGAATGGACGGAACCCGCTTGTTTCTCTTCGACAAATCCGTACGTCGGAAGTGACGGGGGTATTCCCACGCGCAATTTGCACAAAAAATTGCGGGTGAAATTGCCGGAGCATTCGCACGTCGCTGGGTATATCGATTTGTTTCGCCCGGAAATTGCATCTACGACGGAAACCAATCAGGCAAACGTGACAAGGGCTTTATAGCGAGGAAAATCACGATGCGCGTTGTTTCATCGACGAGAGTTGCGCGGAGAGAGCAATTTCCCGATAAAAACGAGGCGAAGCGAGTCCGCATATGTCGCGGAGCAGCTCCTAAAGCAGGGGGCCGTGGTTCTCGAAGCCAACGTGAAATTCATGGTCGTGGTCATGGTCGACGCAGCTTCCCTCTCTTTGATGTCACGAAACAACGAATGAAAAACAGTCGACGTTGATTCCGCGGTGTATTGCAACTGGCGTATGTCTCGGGAAGGGTGTTTTCGAGTGCGCGTGTTTCACGATGAATTCCATACCAGCGGAGGGCGTTCGCCGTGCATTTGTACGAGCACGTTCGCGGCGGAATCCAAGGGGGAGCACGGACTGCGCCAACGCGGGCTTTGATAGCTGCACGGCGGAAGTGGCCAAGGGGGAAACGAACAAGAGAGAATTGGGGATGGCGATTGAAGGGCAAAGAAGGGGCGAGGGGACCTTGACGAGGTTTTCGATGTGGGATAAGGTTGTGCGGGCTCCGAGTACCGAATGAAATATCACTTTGCGGAATTTCGCTCTTCGAATCCTCTGCTGGGGAACATGGCGTTGAATTTTGCATCGTTCGACTTCAACGAAAATCCGAATTTCACTGATTTTTCACATTGAAATTTCCCGAATTTTCGTTATATTCTCCTTCTTCCAACGAGTGTCATAATTTCGAAAAATTCATCGCAGTTATACTCGGCGAATCGTAGAATATCGAGGATAAAAAAGGAGTTTGTCGTACATTTTTACGCAGCAATTTCGCTCGGGACGTCGCGAGCTGAAAATCTTTGCGGCGTTTTCGGGATAATTGGAATAATTTTGCGAAAACGGGTCGTTCCGCCATGATGCAACGGGAGCGCAATGAACAAATCATTCGGCTTGATGTTACCTTGCTTTTTGTCGCAATGGGGAAAAAGGAAGGAGCGTGGAAAACCGCGCGAGTTTTCTCCGAGGTACCGTAAACATTTGAGCCGTTGAATTTTTGCATCTTTTTGTATCGCGATCGAGGAATAAAAGCACAATGCCGACGATCGCGCGGAAGCCATCGACGGAATGGAAAAGACGAAAGAGAAGAATTTATTTTTATTCGTTTTCTGCGATCGTGAAAATGAGATTTTTTTTCTGCTATCGAAAACGCTCGGACGCTTTACGAGAATTAAATAAATATACTTTTTATCGATAACGAAAAAGCAGAGTTTGCAGGCAAAAATAAAAAGCGCACTCGTCGAAAAATGAAATTAATTGAATTAATTGAATGTCGACAACATTAATAAAAATTGGTTACGCGAAACGTACGCTCTACGAGAATTAAACGTATACTTTTTATCGATAACGAAAAAGCAGAGTTTGTATACAAACTCTATAGGCAAAAATAAAAATCGGACGATTCCCGTCAGCGCACTCGTCGAAAGATGGAATTAATTGAGTGTGCTTTCCCATTTTCCTGTCGATAGGATTAGTGAAAATTGGCAACCGTAAAAAAAAAAAAATACACACGTAATTATAATCTAGACCGTGGGTATACGAGACAAATCGTTTTGTGATTGCAAGCACAAGCTTACGTCTTTAATAATCAGAGTTCACCTCGTTCGTGCTCGAAGATTCACAAAGAAAGTGGCGTATCTTATATCCACGTGCGAGAAAACGAAAAAAAACACACACACACACACACAAAAAAATGGCGCCAAGTATAGGGAGAGGAGAAAAAAGCACGTCGCAATTTGTCCCGTCACGTGGACTCGAGTTTCGCTGGGGAGTAGAGGCTTTTTTTTTAAGCGTATAAATAGAAGACCGCACATTTTCCTCGAGTAATTTGTCTGTACCGCGGAGCTGATTTTTCCATTCAGGTTCCATCTCATGCGATAGAATCTGACATATGACGACGTGAAAAGGAGCGCATCGTCTTTCGCATATTCTGTATATATATTATTAAAAAAATTCTTCTATAATATATCGAATGAAAAATTCTGGCAAGAGGAAACACTTTTATCTTGATTGTGAAAGGTGGCCCTAGGTCTTTAAAATTTCTGTGCTCCAATAGCGTTTTGTTATTTTGTTATTTTATTTGAATTTGATGCTCCACAAGACTGCTAAGGAGCTCCGAGTCTCTAAGACCAATGGTTCAAGAGGTATACTGGTTTAAAGTTGATTACAGTTATTAACTTTGATAATTTTTTAGAGCATTTAGAGCATCGAATGTTCTATAAAACTGCTAAAATGAATAAATGTTGTCCTCTCTGTCATGACATTTTGTTTTATAAAAAGCTTCGTAACGTTACTCGACGGAGGAAAAAAAATGGTTTGAACTAGCATTTTTATAGAGAATTTGATGCTCCACAAAATTGCTGAGGAGCTCCGAGTCTCTAAGACCAATGGTTCAAGAGGTATACTGGTTTAAAGCTGATTACAGTTATTAACTTTGATAATTTTTTAGAGCATTTAGAGCATCGAATGTTCTATAAAACTGCTAAAATGAATAAATGTTGTCCTCTCTGTCATGACATTTTGTTTTATAAAAAGCTTCGTAACGTTACTCGACGGAGGAAAAAAAATGGTTTGAACAGCATTTTTATAGAGAATTTGATGCTCCACAAAATTGCTGAGGAGCTCCGAGTCTCTAAGACCAATGGTTCAAGAGGTATACTGGTTTAAAGCTGATTACAGTTATTAACTTTGATAATTTTTTAGAGCATTTAGAGCATCGAATGTTCTATAAAACTGCTAAAATGAATAAATGTTGTCCTCTCTGTCATGACATTTTGTTTTATAAAAAGCTTCGTACCGTTACTCGACGGAGGAAAAAAAATGGTTTGAACTAGCATTTTTATAGAGAATTTGATGCTCCACACAATTGCTGAGGAGCTCCGAGTCTCTAAGACCAATGGTTCGAGAGGTATACTGGTTTAAAGCTGATTACAGTTATTAATTTTGATAAACTTTGAACTCGCGTATATAACTCCTGAATCGTCGGCCTCGGAGTTCCTGAGCAATTTTCTAGAGCATCGAATGTTCTATAAAACCGCTAAAATAAATAAACGTTGTCCTCTCTGTCGAGTGACGTTACGATGCTTCTTGTATAAAAAAAAGAACAAATTCTCCATGCTATTACAGCATGGAATTTTCCAAGAGTGCCACCTCTAAAATTGAGACGCAAAATTTGTCTCTTTTACCAAGATTTTTTCCTCGCGTCGTGTGTATTTTGGGAGAATGTCAAAGGACTCATGAAAGTATCAAGAGAACACGAAGGAAACGGTCGAATTGATTAAATAAAACATCGCATCGAGGTTGATCAGTAAATTAAAGAATTGCCTCGTATATCGACGAAATCTTTGATGAAAAAAAAAAAAAAACACGAAAATTACGAGATTCCCGTTTCGACTCTAAAGATCCATAAAGTCGAGAGAATATTTTGCATAACGGGATCTGTTTTTTATTTGCAGAAATTCCGTTAATCGATCAAGAGTGCAGTTTAACCTCGACATACAATTCTCGGAGACTTTTGAATCGAAAATGGAAAAATAGTGTTACGTTTTACGCTGGATCTCCGCGATCAGTTGCACGCGAACGAGTATAGAAGCGAGCGATCGAAAAGTCCAAGGTTATATGCTGCATTCACGAATTCGAAAGATAATTTAATGATTTCGCAATATGGCCCACAAATATCTGGTGATTTTCGGTACAGTCGTGGGCAAACAGACTCGATGACACAGAACGAGAAACGTCCTGTATAATATCCACACTCGTTTCGAAAAATGTGATACACGTTTTTCGAAACGAGCGTGGATATAAATGAACTTTATCGGAATCCCAACGTCTTTTATCGCAGTGAAACTTTATTTCAACGTAATCAATGTTATTTTCAGATTACACGAATTCGGCAATCCTGAGCTCGATTAAAAATAGAAAAAGAGAGAAGAATTTTCGATATCGCAATCTCGCTCCAGCAACAATTATCAGATCCTAAGCTATTATTTTCGTATAAATTGTCGTTTATAATATTTCGAAATGTAATTTTGCAGAATTTTTTAGAGGCTGTAAATTTGTCGCGAGTAATGAGAAGAAACCTTCGGATACGAGAGATTATTGATAGTTTGCCATTTTTTAATCATTTTTTCACGATAAAAAAAAGGTTCGAAGCACTTGAATACTGTTGATAACATTCAAATTTATTCGAAAAATTGAAGGATTCATTGAACACGGAAGGAACGTATTCAACATGGAGTTTATCGAATTTTTACGAAACTTTTTTTCTTTCCAAGCAATTTAATGATACCTGCTCGATATTTCCATTGTTCGAAATTACCGTGCTCGATGTCTCACGAACGATTAATTTTCTTTTTCAGATTTTCAAAGCATCGCTAAACACGCGAAATTCTCATTCTACTTTAAAGCCGCTGGAAGTAACGTCTGTCACGAGTTCTTGAAACAGCGAAAAATGAGGATATATTTTATCGATATTTTAATACAAAAAAGATACATTCAACATCAGAGTTGATTAGCCTTTTAATTATGTGCTGATTGTAGACGTAGCTATCGTTCATACTGTCCTGCTTCCTTACGAAGTGTTATTTGCCTTGAAATTGAGTACCGCGGTACGTATGAAGATATCGCGTGTCAATATTGAGGTTTTTTCGTGTCGAAAGAAATCACGTGACGTCAGAAACCGCGTTTTCGTAGCGTGAAACTTTACGCGAAGGCGTTTCCATTCAATCTCGTTGTCTACGGTTGGAAAACCGATGGCTCGCACGGTGGGGGAAACTCTGAGCCAATAACGGCGCGGTTGGGCGCCTGCGCAGAGTACAGAGCGCAGCGAGAGCCCGCCCCCGCTCGGAATCGTCAGGTGCGTCGTTGCACGGTGGGGGGAACTCGCGTCCAATCACGGGGCTGCAGTCTGCCGCGTCTCCTCTGCGCGCAGTCGCGAGCGCGCAAGATTGATAAACAGAAACGGGTACCACCGGGCGCTAATCCTGTCGTTGCTCTCTGACATGAATTGAGGCCGTCGTGCCTTCTGTTTAATCAGCTCAAACACGCGAGCTGTTTGTCGATACAGCCGGCTGTTCTATCGTATATTACTTTCGGTCGAGTGATCGAGATTATTCCCATTCGCCCTTACCGATCGAACTCGACGATGCTCAAGTTTGCACCGCCGAAAGCCACGATGAAAACACGTTTTTTCCCAGTCGATTCGATTTTAAAAATACCGTGATAACTTTCCCACTTTCCGGTATGATTAATTCCGCAATCACACTTATTTATACATTTCGACGGCTTAGAAATGATCCAGCAGCAAAAATATTGTTCATCAAATCGCAGCGTCAAGTTTCGTAACGAAACAGAAAAAAAAATTATATCTTCCACGTCGTCTTCGATGATTCGAGAAGACCTTGTGCCTCGCTCCTACCCCTATCAATGCGGGCTTTGTATTTGTATCGGAAAGTTGCCGATATGTCAAGGAACCTGCGGCATCGGGAATATTCAATAATTACGATTCTTTGTAGAACCGGTACAACAGAGGGAGATCTTTTTCCCCTTCTACTCTGCGAAATTGGGTAACTCGCGGCATAAATTCGTCACTATTTTATCATCAAGTATATGCCGCGTATATGCTTCGCGCGAAAAAATTGAGCGCAATTTATTTGAAAAACAAATGGGCAGCGTGAATGAGAGGAAAGCATCAGAGAGGTTCGACCGATCCTCTAGGTTGATTGACGGTTCGAGAAGAGTCAAGAATGAGAGAATGGGAAAGCGGGAAGGGTGAAGCGGTGACCACGAAGATGGCGAGCCAACGTTACGCGCGCGGTGGAAGTAGGAAGCGTGTAATTTTCCGTAATTACATGCGCATATACATACGCTCATGTAAATACATATATACTTGTATACTTATATACTACATACATATGCTCGTCTTTCGCCGTTACTATGCAATAATAATAACGCGAAGGCTGCAACTGCGCAGCATACCCGATGAGTCTCGCGCAAAGTTTATTTTCGCCGTTGCATATTCTCGTCGAACCTCGGATATGCTCCGATGCAAAAGCTCGCAAAGTACAAACGAATGTCATTGCCGAATGAAATTGTAACATCCTTTTTTCGCGCTCTCATCGACCGGATGAAAAGATCATCAAGATCTTTCACCGCACGATGATTATCATTCTTTTTTGTCGCTAAATTGACTCCGAATGAGCGATGAAAGTGCGAACAAAAAGGGAGAAAAAAAAGACGAGATTGAGCGTCGTTTCGCGAATGACAATGAGAAGAATAATAATGGTGAGAAAAGTCGAGATGCGGTGGAAACGGCTGTGACGGCATAGACGACGATTATAACTACGAGGCGTTTATTGTACGGAGGCGCAAGCCGATAGACGTTACGGTAGGACCGAGGCGGGCAATCGGGCGTCGTGGATATTGAGGTAGGCCCTTGGAACTTGCGTAAGAGTCGTCAGCTTTTCTATCACACGTGAACAAACACACGGACGTGCCTACGAAGTATCAGGGAGAGGGGGGAGTCGTTTTATCAGTTCGAAAAACACTTACTTTCCGGAAAAAAATTATTCTCCTTTTTTATCACGCTTTTAATCGATTTCGCGTAAAGTGGTGCGTATACGCGCCCTGGATAAAGGTATAAAGAGACAGAAAAAAACGAGAAATAAGATTGAGAAAAAAAGGTGAAAAAACGCACACTAGGCCGTATTTTGTGTCACGCAAAAAAACGTACGAGAAAACGTACGTGTTATTGCTTTACGAGAAAAAACAACGTAAATATACGAGGGGCGAACGTCCCTCTTCAAAAGTGTTATTTGCAACTCGAATTTTGTCTCCTCCCGTCGCCTCTCAAGAACTACGAAAATCTAGCATCGAAAAAAGTCTCTCGCATCGTTTTTTTCGTTCCATTTCCGTTTTGCTTAGATCGAACCTTCGGATTTCTGCGAGTCTTACGAACACGCGACCTGCGAGTCCGGAGTTTGCAGCGTTGGATGACAACGAAAGAGTGATTTTTCAAAATTCGATCAATCTACAGGAATCGAATTTTTTTCTTCAATTTGTCTTACACTTTCCAACGGAGATGGCGACGGACGAGTTGGTTGATTTTTTTTCGAAATGAGTCATCAATCGTCAATTTTTCGCATTTCTGGGTATCGTAATAAATGTCGTAACTTAAAAAAAAGGTTTTTCTTTTTTTCGTTGCGTTCCAACGATGCAAAATTTGAATTAATCTGCAAAAAAAAAAATTGCTCCACCCTGTATCGTCTTGATTCGCTCTTTATACTTTGGCTCTTCGGCTGCTACACCTTCCAACGTTTGTTATTGTTACGCGAGCGAACGAGCGAAGCAACTGGCGCTTATGAATATTCGCGAAGCTCGGAATGAAGTGCCGGAAGTCCACCATGTGGTATAATCAATCGGTTTATCGAACGATATTTAAAAACCGTGCAGGCCGTACGAAAGACTCTTCTCCGATGACGTTTATCGTGGCTACAATGTTCCTTCGTTTATTTACTCACGGCAATTAAATTATCACCGCTGTTTCAGCGATTTCCTCGGCTTTTACGCCCGCAGCGGAGGGAAGCTTTCCTCTCGCTCACGGTATAAGACAAAAAAAAATAAAACTCGGTCAATTTCGATGATTTTTTCTCCTCAAAAACTACGGATCGTTCGTTCTCACGACTTGCACGCTCATTTTCAAAGTTTTAAGAAAAAAAAAAGGAAATTAACGAAAAATAAATGTAAGCCTCCGAAACCCGAAATTTCTTCACTAAATTTCGTCCCAAGTCCCTTTTCGCTGTTTTGCTTGATTATAAAAAAAAAAAAAACGTCGCAACTACCATCTGCGTCAACTCGCGAGTCTATCCAAGTCGTTAAACGCGTGACAAACAGAATGATCGGCAACTTGTGCCAGGCGCATACCGAGGAGTTCAAGGCCGGAATAATGTAGAGAACGAGCCGAGCCTCGTCATCAGCGTGTACGTGGTCATTCCAGCGTACGGTGTTAAAAAATCGTCTTCAAGATCCGAGCGAATAGCTCGAGAGACTCGAAGATATAATTTGGCATCTCGATAATTTGTGGACCGCGTCGTTGCGTAAAAAAAAAGTATTTACATTATTCATTCGAGAGTCTAATTTTCCTCACGATCGCCGTCAAACTTGTAACCAAATACGCGACGAAAATCACGAAATAACTAGTGTATACGTATACAGGGTGTCCCGGAAGTCGATGCGAATAATTTCGAGTTAGATTCGCAAGCAAATATGGAAATATGGAAAATAAGTATTTTATCATTTTTCCTTTTCCATACGACTGATCACTGCCGAGTTATTGATAATTACTAATCGAGTTATTAATCGATGTCAACTGTAAATTATCGACATCGAATTTTAGGACATTCTGTATAATTTATCCGTCTATGCAAGTGTGTGTTTATTTACACACGCAAACTCGTACTTTATTCGCTGTCATGTACGTTTCAAGATCCCAAGAGGACGACGATCCGTACTGAATAACAAACGAATGCCTCATTCATCTTTTGCGACTTTTTTTCATTCAACGCTCGATTCGTAACGACCTCATCAGAGACAAAGGTGTGATGACCCGCATTATTATACAGACTTTGTCGTGTACGAAATGAATATTCACAAGTACAAGTTCAACGGAGGAAATGAAGACCTTTTCGTTCAATTTGACAGAAAAATCAATTTTCTCAAATATTCAAATAAAGAATTATTCGAATTCGGATGATCTTCGTAATTCCGTAATCCCTCAAATTCGCCATTTTATTTTGGAAACGCAATTACGACGGTTTTTTCATTTTTCGCAAAACGAAAAGTAGTAAGGTAAGGCAAGTGCCAGCTTTTTCACTCGACACAGTGAAAATATCGCTGTTTTTCGCGCTCCTAATATTCCCATAAAATTAAATCTAAAAATATCTCCGGAGGATCCGGAGGCTGAGTGTAAATTTGAAAAATAGGACGTACATTTTTTGTACGAAAGAAAGACGCATCTAAAAATAAGAGAAGACGCGAGTTCAGCTGCGTTTGGCGAGGCGCGAGAATTTCGACATAGGGGGAGCGCCATGGAAAATCGCGGTGTATTTCTTTGAGATCGTTCGCGATGATGAACCGCGAGGAATTCAGACTGGCGCGTGGGTGTCGAGACGGAAGACTTCTCGCGTTTCGCGCGACCGTAATTCGAACATACGCGCAATAAAAATACGAGATATAAGCGAAAATAAGAAAGTTCAAAATTTCCGTAGGGACGATTTTTCTTCTTTTTTCCTACAATTTGACGAGCGTCAAAACGCCGACTCGACCGACATCTCCATCGTCCTCTCGTGTCGAGACATTATTATTTATAAACCAATCGTAAAATTTTCGACAAAATGAAGAGAAAAAAAACTTTTTTCACGTTTTTTTTTTTTTTTTAATTTAAAAACATGACACAAGTTTTTTTTTTCCGTTCAACCGTGTATCTAACTGCACGGTGAGTCGTGGCGGACTGGTTTGACGAGAATTATTTCGCGCGAAGGAAAAAAAAACTTTGCGCGATGTTGTGTATTCCGTCTTACACCTGTTGAACAGACGCACGTGGAGAATATTAGACGGAGATGAGAGCACAGCGACGAGGGGAAATTAGGGAGAGAGAGAGAGAGAGAAATAGATAAGACAGAATTGTACAGAGATAAGAGCAAGATGAGAGAAGGAGGATTTGCGAGGTATGTGGGTAGTAAACGCTGTCGTTGCTAAAACCGTCCCAGACAAGCTGAATTAACGAAAAGGGAGCAGAAACAACGGCGTGGGAGTGATTATACACACAAAAAATAGCTCATAAACACAACGAATTCACTGGATTTACCATAAAATTTTTCTCGACGTGAAGCCTGCTTCCGAACGAGAATTGCCTCTACTGAAAAGTATTTTCGTCGGAGCGATATTGAATATAACGATCGTCTCCTGAGATAAGGTTCCCCTACGAATGTACCTTGAGAAATAATTATGCATAAATAACAATAAAATAAGGATTCAAAACAAAAAGTATTACTGATACAATTTTTCGAAATGATGAAGGAAAATGCAATTGAAATTCCGTAAAATTCATCGAGAAAAACGGAAATTCAGACTTTCGTCGAAATCGAACGACGCAAATTTCGAGATCATGATTTTTGACAAAAGTAACGAAAAGAGGACTCGAAAATCATCGAGAGATTTTCACCCACCCTGGGAATTTTTTCGTGACGAAAAAAGAAACGAAACCCTCGATGCAGCTGAGAAAGGGGATTCTACATGCTAAATTGCCGTAAACGCGATATTTAGCGACCGAAATATCGAAGACTAGACGAAAATGTATCCTGAAACGTTCTCTCTCTCTCTCTCGCAATTATCGCGCAATTAATGGTGCAATTAATGGTCGAAGAATCGGACGAAAGACCGCGAACGCAAAATCTTGAAGAAACGAAGGATGAAGCTGCGGCTGCGAATGATAAAAAAAGAAAAAGAAGGAGTTGCGAGAAAGGCGAACGGTGGTAGCGCTCGTCTCGTTTCCCCATAGATATGTTTAGCTGTTTGGCTTGGTGTCGCGATGAAGCAACGATAAAAGTAAACCGGCTATCTGGCATCTGGCTATTTAACGTTTTATTGGTCGAGGAGGAGCGGCGTATTAAAGTGGGAGAAACGAGGATAAAGGGAAAAAGGTGCAGGGAATGGAACGGAAGATTGGCGTGCTAAGATTACGCAACTCATCGAAAACGATTTTACGGAGTCGTCGTGGTCGTCGTCTTCGGAGACTCGAAAATCTCAAGGGCATCCGGTATGCGATGGTGAAGGAAAAAGAAAGAGGAAAAAAAAAGGCCGGGCGAAGGAACGAGCCTGCTAGTCCAGTAGAATCAAACTTTTCGACGAAAACTACTATTTTTATTACTTGGTGTACATTTTTTACTTTTTGAAGTTTTAAACGTGGATTTTAGTGCTTTTTGTAGGAAGCCAGCGAATTTAATCATGTAAGTAAAAAAAAAAACAAAAAAACAAAAATTCTTCAAGCGTTAAAACTTTGACATCGGAAAAGGTTAAAATACTTTGACATTCAGCAGTGATGCTTTGATTTTTTCGGTGTTTTGCCTACTTCGTGACACGACGAATGTGATATATATATATTATTTTGAAATTTAGTAGAGAAAAAATGAGCTCGAGATTATGAGTTTGCACATATCCAATAACGAAATCGTGCTTAAACTAGGCTTAATGGAAAGAAAAAAATCACATTTAATAGGTAAAATGTGATTGCATTTTCGATCAGGGGAACAGTTTCGGAAATATACGTGATTTCCGTTCTTGATATCCACGGGACTTTGCATTTTGCAACTAAGCAAATAATGATAATCGATCTCACGACGGCTTGTTTCATCAAGAACAGCGAGACGAACAACTTTTGTTTCAAGAGTTTTCGTCCACAACCCATAATAAAGCCGTTATTCAACAAAATGTGGGCTCTCAAAAGTTTAAACAATCGCTACGGACAAATCCGGACGTAACTTTTTGGGGGGTAAGTAAAAATATGTTCGTCCGTATCTAAAGAACCTATAAAAAAATCGGCTAGCCTGTGTTATTCCAGAATAGAAGTCAATCGATTTTAGAGCTTATTCGTCTGGAGTATGCTGGGGCGGGCGAATTGCGGAGACAGAAGAAAAAGAAGAGGAAAGAAAGGGAAAGAGAAAAAGACGGCGGGACATGGTGTTGTGACCATATTATTCGGGTGCTGGGTGTATATGTGTAATCGGAAATACACCAGCCGAAATCAAAGTGTCGCCGTCAGTCTGTCTCGCTGGTTAACTGTATTTCGCGACAGCTCACGTAGCGTAGGAAAAAAAAAGGAGGAACAAGAAAAAGAATAAGCAGAGACGAGGAATAAGAAACGTAGAAATGACTGTGAGTTGTGTGCCTGGGCCGCGTTCGTAACCTGATGGGGCCTGCTGACACACGGCGGTTCGATCGTCGCGCGAAATACGTCCGAGGATCGATATACAAATGCCGTACACACACACACGCGCGTACTGTACGCTTATGGAAGATCGGTAATGCAGAGGGGAATAACCGGGAGGAAAAAAAATCGCCCGAAAGTTGTCGTAAGCGTGTGCCACAAACGAGAGAATACGCCGGTATATACACATATACATCGTCGTGTTCTTCATTCGCAGTTCGATGGACGAGAAATGGACGGATGAAAGATAGAAAAGGAAACGTTGCATGGGATGCCGCAATTTCGCGAGATGGAACACTCGGTCTGGCTGTTTTTTTCTTCATTTCCTTTTTTTTTTATAGTTTCAGTCCGGGTCGACGACCTCATTTCGTTCAAAGATCCACTATGGAGGGATTTTGTTGTATTTATTCTCAAACAGAAGGATCACTTTGCCTGTAGTTATATGCTTGGAATGCTTTTCGCAAGTTTCCCAGGATTTTCCCCCGAGGTCGGATTGTGGGGATGTAATTGACATACTGAAAGGCTTATGGGGGGGGGGGGGGGGTTATATATTTTTTAAATAATTCAACGGGACGATCTTTTTTGTATGAAAATATCGTTTCCGGATCATGGCCGTTTTCTCTTTGAGAAAAAAGGTTGAGATCGCGACATTCGAATCATATGGTAATGCTCGTTGAGTAGATCTGTGAAGAACTTTGAAATTTCGTTCGAGCAATGTTTGAGCATTCGGTTGTGAAAAACTTCTTTGGTCTGGTCCATACGTGTAAAAAAGGCATGGAGGCAGTCACCGCGCCTACGCGATGCTCCTAGCCGAGTGCAACGCCCGAGACTGACCTTGCGACTGTCAGGGTCATTTGTGGTCGATCGTGGAATCGTTGGTGTTGCTGCTGTTTCTCCTGTTGCTGATGTTGTTCCTGCTGCTGCTGCTGATGATGAGGTTGATGCCGATGATGATGATTATGGTGGTGATGATGATGATGATGATGATGATGATGCTGGGAATCCGAGCTAACGTGCTGCTGGGGCTCCCGATGCGCGCGATGATAAGGATGGGAGGATTGCTGCTGAGGCTCGTGATTCTGCCTCGAGTGAATGAACGGATTCGCATCTTGAGGAATGCCGGAAGGTAATTGCGGATTTCCCATCATCGGATGCATCGGATGCTGCGATGACGTCTCGTTGACCCCGTATGGTTGTTGATGACCTTGATGAGGCCACATTTTCGAATATATACCCTCGATCTTTGGTGTTTTGTCGCTCGAGTCCTTCGAATCGACGACGAGCGTGTGAATGCTTCGTGAACTTTTGTCGCCGAATGCGGAGAAACTGAGCAGAGCTTCGCGCGATTTCGATGCAAAAAAAGATGCCGATTTCCAGTGATACAGCGGGAACGTCTCGATGACCTTGCTTCTCCTCGTTATCCGGCTCGCCTTGACATTTTATCCCGACAACAACGTTCGCGAATCGCTTCCCGCCAAACTCGATCCTCTATCTCGCTTTCTCCTGAGAATTTTTCGACGTTATTCGCCGCCCGTTCTCTCGCCTCTCGCCAACGATTCTTCGTCCTTTTGTCATTATTTGCCCATCGATCCAATTCCGCGCGATTATTTGCGACGACAGAGCTCTCCTTAGCTTCACTTATCGTTGATTAATCAATTCACATCGTCGTCGTCGTCGTCGTAAGACCGGCAGGACATACCCGCCGCGATCTCGGTGACGAACTTCCACGTACGAGCGTCCTGACAAATACCCGTAGAACCAGTTTTTTATCAGCGTACGTGGAACTCGGCCGGCCTGGCGATTGGCGCGCGTTTCGAACGCCGATTGTCCATGGGAACACGCGGAATCGTCGATCAATGAGAACTCATCGTTTTTCACCCCCTCCCCATCGCGCGATCCCCGTTTTCATGTACCGTTCTCTTGAGGCGAATTTTTTTTTTTTTTTTTTTTTTTTCAGTCGCCACAGCAGAAACGCGTTAACGTATCCCGAGGAATTTTATGCACGGACGCAAGTGACCTTCGTGAGTTTCTCACAAATGTTCGTCCTCGCTTTTTTCAGCTCGAGTCTCGTTGCGTGTGTCGGTGCTGATGCCTCTTTCGGGGTTTAACCGCCGAATATGATTTTGTTCATGACGCCTCCGCTACGATCGCTCCGCTCGAGCCTCTCTTAACCTTGACAACGTGCAACAGTTGAGAGTGCCCGGCGTGCTCGAACGAATCCACCCGCCCCTCCCTCACAGCGCCGCCGCCGCCCCCACCTCGCCCACAAGGCTACGGGAGAGTGCCTTCTCTCACCGCTCCGCGCCGCCGTCGCCGTACATCCCGCGCTTACATGCAGCGTAGCGATCGCGTGTACTACTGGACGGCAGCGTAATATTGGCTCTCGCCGGGCGTACAAAGTGAACGTGACGGACGCGCGAACTGCGCAACTTTTATGATCTCCGTAACCGCCGGGTTAAATATACCTTCCGCATCATTGACAAATAACACGATTATTCCTCACTACTCCGCCGGTAAAGAAATTCCTATCTGTTTTCCCGTTGATTATTCGCGGTCTTTAGTTTTCCGTCAAGTTTTTTTTTTATTTTTGTTTTTTCGACGTGAATATCAGTGAAAAGATCGATCGTTAATACCCGCTCGTCCGGTCAAAGCCACATTGATCAATGTGCGGGACTTTTTCAATTTTCAGAAGCTCGACATCGATCGTTTCAAAGTTTTCATTTCGTTCCCGAGCCTCGCTGAATGAAATTCACATTTACTCGAGGACACGCGCGAATTTTTATCAATCTCGTTGATACGAAGAGCGATAGGAAAGTGGGAGAGAGAATCGATGGCGCAGCGATACACCGAAAGAGTCGTGATAATTCGCGGACACGGCGCCGACGAAAGCGCGAAACAGAAACACCACCCGACTAGTTCGACGGTCGGCCGTAGACTGGCGGCTGTTGCATTCCCCCACCAAGTACTCTCGCGACGCTCGGCAGTCGTAGGCTGACGCACTGCTCTACCACCCCCCACTCCGCGCGCCCGTCCGCCGCGCTCCGCGTCATGCTAGCCGGTAGATCGCTGGCTGGCGTCATTGCGATTCTCTCTTTTTCTTTATCTTTCTCTCCGGTTGCTACCGGCTGAAGCCTTTTCAGCGTGATGTCCTCTGCTCTACGTTACTCAAGGCGATGTTTTGTACCCGTTTATCGGAATTTCGAAAAATTCTCAGGCAAAATCTGTAAATCGGGTCGGTTGGAAACTTGCGAGTATTCAGCGACGTAGCGTGGACGGACGATTTTGGAATATCGACACTTTGACATTTTTCTTACTCTACAAAATTCTTTTTTTTTTTGCGATATTTCGAAATTCTGAAATCGTCGATCCCTCCGTGCCATGACACTAAATACTCACGACAAATTTCAAACCGATCGGTTTTTGCGTGACAGTCTTTTTCGTTCTCGAGGCTCGGGGGGTGTAACACATCGCCTCAAACTCGGACGTTGTTTCTTTTTTTTTGTCATTTTTGTTTGTCGCGTTATTTCATCCGTCTACAAGTCAGATTTCATAATAATTGAAGAACTGGCCCTAGAATGGTACCGATATGCAGGTTTATTGGCGAAAATGTTAAGATTTTTCACCAAGCTCGTACGGATTCGAGTATACACACACACGCACACACACACAGAGAAATAATCGACCGAACGTTTTTTAAAATGTGAACCAAGAGTTTGGTCGTACAGGATAACCCGTATATCGGGGTCATGTTCAAGGACGCACTTCGCATGTATGAGAATAACCGCGCGAAATTCAACACTCGAAACAAAATGTGATAGATATGATATCGAGGGTGACAACAGTCTTGGAAAATTCGAATTGCGAATGATGCATCAAAGAATGTATTTTTGGTAATATCACTAAAAATATAACGAAAAGATACGAGCTGAAGACGTTAAAAAAAACCAATTTCCTTCATTCATCGTCGAATAGACAATAATTCGTGGGGAACGAAAAAATTAAAATCAGAATCATTGGATCGTCATCGGCGATCGATTCATCCGACGATGATGGTAAAAACGTGCAGTGTACGATCAAGGAGAACGAGGAGAAAGTAAACAACGATCGGTATGGGTCGCCAAGTTGACGAACGAAAAGTAATCTCGATCGTCGTCTCGTTATCGATATCGTCGTATCAGTGATAAATTCAATTTATTTAGAAAAGTAGAAAATCATGAAATTTCAGTTTCATAGCTTGGTCAAATTGCCCCCGGACAGTTTTTAAGGAAAAAACGAGTCACTTACCAGGTGGGTGTCGTGCTCTCTGGCAGGGGCAGGGGCGGAGCTGGACCAGAAGTCTCCTCTTCGTCCACCTCGTCCTTCATTTTGGTAAGATGAGCGAGACCTGTGCAAGCATCAATGAAGCATTTTATTATTTTTATTATTATTATTATTATTTTTTTTATAACCGCTAGACAAAAATCTCTGACCACTTTGACAAGATGGTCAAGAAATTGATAACGAATAATTCGAATTTTGTACATCGACTGTTACGAAATCGAAAACTTAGTAGTGACGGTGGCAGCGCTAATTACAGATCTTTTCTCCGTCCCCCTGTTTTCTTTTCTCTTTCGCAAACTTTATTTTCCTTCCGTTCGATACGGATTTTAATTCGTTCGTCCATGAGTGCGAAGGTCCCTGGTGTCGATGGTGTTGATGGAAGAAAAAAAGAAGCAGCGGTCGTCGACAACGAAGATGACAATGAACGACAACTCGATCGTCGTCCCTATCAGTCGCAGCTTCCGCTGCTCTTCTCAAATGATACAAAAGTATAGCCTTCTCGTGTATATACTTGATGATAAGTATTTATCTCAGTTCGTTCCGAGTATTACCAGGACACAAAAGCGTTTAATGAAGTTTGCTCGTAATAAGACCGCACTGTTCGGGCTCAGTTACGCTCTGTAACGAGTTTATTGCCGAGAGTAACTTCGTACGCTCGCAAACTCTCGGAGTATACGAGACATTTTTTGCAACGATTAACGTCGATACTCTGTGATATTCTCGCGATTCGCGGACCGACGGTGGCCAGAGACGAATGACCTCTTTGCGATCATCAACGAATTCCAAATGTGTTGTTCGTGTGCGCACATGTTTGCGTATATATATATGCATGTAGGTAATATATATGTAAGTGCCACGTGGCATACAATGACCCGGTATTATTGATGCTGCAGACGGAGGTTCTTCGAGTCTTGAAAGGTTCGTAAACAGGCTGTACGGAGATCTCCGACGGAGAAACGAGGACGTGGATGATTGACGGATATGGCAATGAGAGATAAAAAGAAGCGAGGTAGGAAAAAAAAAGAGACTGCATGTCTCTCGTCGTGCATGGATGCTTTCGGTTATACAGAGAAGATGGCCACACGCGGCGGACACGGAGAAAGAGAGGGAGATTAAACGATGAAGAAAGATTGATAAAGAGAAGAGATCGGGCATTTACCGGGGTAGGATGTTTTTTTTAGACGTTGAACAGCAGCTTGCGAATTGATCTTTGCATTCCAAGTATATACAAGTATTTTTCGTTTCCCTCGCAGTGTCGACTTTTTCACATCCAGTTTCATAATGAACTTCTCTTGAGAATGTTAATGAGATGATTTATTAATCGTAATAAATAGAAGCGAAAAAGGGTGGGGAAAAAATGAAATTGCGAGAAATTTGAAATTCGCTCGACGCGATCGTTGCGGTGTTTTACTATGCTACTTTTACGACCGGGAGTCATTCAAGAGAGCGTTGGAACGAAAAGTGGCTCAACAGTATGACGCGAGCAGTGTACCTCGTGCATCCCAACGAGCAATATTAATGAGATGTTTTATTAATTGTAATAAATAGAAGCGAAAAAGGGTGGGGAAAAAATGAAATTGCGAGAAATTTGAAATTCGGTCGAGGCGATCGTTGCGGTGTTTTACTAATAATAATAATTGGGGAGTTTTACTTGCACACCCTTTACGGGTTTTTATAAGCCACCCACCCAACTACTACCCATTCTGTATCATATCTCCTTCGTACCTCCTCTGTTTTTCTGGGTGGGTGGATTTCCTCCAATAGACCTACTTTTTTACGTGGGTTCCGAACCACGAGAGAACAGTTTAAGACACTTAGAAAAATCCATTGGTATCGGCGGCGGGAATCGAACCCGGACCCCCCGGGTGTGAGCCGGGCGCGTTACCACTAGGCCACTGCCTCTCTGTGTTTTACTATGCTAATTTTACGACCGGGAGTCATTCAAGAGAGCGTTGGAACGAAAAGTGGCTCAACAGTATGACGCGAGCAGTGTACCTCGTGCATCTCAACGAGCAATATTAATGAGATGTTTTATTAATCGTAATAAATAGATGCGAAAAAGGGTAGGGAAAAAATTAAATTGCGAGGAATTTGAAATTCGCTCGACGCGATCGTTGCGGTGTTTTACTGTGCTACTTTTACGACCGGGAGTCATTCAAGAGAGCGTTGGAACGAAAAGTGGCTCAACAGTATGACGCGAGCAGCGTACCTCGTGCATTTCAACGAGCAATAAAATCTTGCGTCGTTTCGCCTTGGAAACGGTGCTCTCGTATGAGGTAACTTGTTACAAGATTTTATCTCGCTCTTTATGCTCTTTATCAGTCGTTTGATAAACGATACATCGCAGCAAGGTCTGACACGGATGTCGACGAGAGTTTTACACGTTCTGCAACAACAAGATCCGCAATCTTCCGGAAAAGAAAATCATACATAGCCATCCGTTAATTTTCCTTGGTTATTCATTTTTTTCTCGCAAAAATATGCGAATTATCACCATCCATAGAAAAATTAACGTTTCGATCATCGAGCACCCATAGACGCGATCATCGTTCGTGGAAATCATCACCAAAGCTTCGTCAATGATGCAAAACGTTTTTTGCAGCGTCCATGACGTTTGGCAAATTGTTCCGTTCACCGGATTCATCGGACCGTCGGTCGTTGTTCGCACGCGAATTTTTACGAAATATGGGCATGAAAAATTCACCCACGTTTGATCGTTAGTGATGCAACCGTTTGGAACAATGTAACGTTCCGAAATTAGCACTTCCAATCGAATCGATGATTTTACACAACTTCCGAGTCCCTGAACCCCTGACCTGGGTCTTGACATTGATAACTGCGTCTCGCGCTGTACTCGACATTTTACACGAGACTGAATACATAGTCGCGTAATGAAGGGCTTCCGCGGGCTTATGTACAAGTTGAAAATGAGACGTGAAGGGAGAGAGAGAGAGAGAGAGAGAGAGAAGGGGGGGGGGGGGGGGTAGGGCGAAAGTAATCGATATGCTTGACCTTCGCTTTTGTGCTTTTAAGCTCCTTTTTCGCGTGGATCAATGATATTTACATATTCATTGTACGATCTTTGACCGTCGAGATGAAAATAAATATTCATCGGGCATGGATTGATTCGTTTCTCGACGATAATAATAATGCCAACGTCATTGTTATCGACGCGAATTGTCTACCCGCGAAAATCGTACAAAAACATTGGGAATATTTCAAACGTGCAGAGAAATTGAATCCAAAATTGCACTCGATATTTATAGATTAGTATCATCGTTGTTGCATGGTCCTGGAAAGTGGATATTGAAAATAATTTGTACCAAAAATATTTCGTCGTCGGGAAAAATACGACAAAAAAGATTCGGCAGTTCGCATACACGCGATTTCTCGACGAATCGCGAAAGTACGATCGATCAACGACAAAGTCGGCCGGGAGGGGAAAGTAAACGGTTGAAAATTAAGATATTCGTGGATAGTTCGTTAAAGACATCGCGCGCGACGAACGTGTAACGCGACGGAAGATTTTCTCGGTCCCTTTCAAGCGATAAACACGGTCGGAATTTTTTTTTTTTTTTTTATACACAGGAAGAGTGGCAAACGTTCTAAAAATATTCTAACGGTTCTTCCAGCTTGACCCGCTCGATCGATAATCATTAGAGTAGCTAATTAAGGTCCGTGCATCGTGCGTCTGTCGGCTATTTTCATACTCTGCAACGTCCAGCGGGGATGAATAAATCAGTGAATCGTAAATTGAAAAAAAAACAAGCAAGATCACATGGAAATTGATGAAAACACGCGAAAGTTCGTTGATTGAATTCTAACCGCGCGAACTTCGAAATCATCAACGGGATTTGTAGGAACTTTCGGGATTGTTTTCTCTTTTTCCCATAAACGATTGTTTCTTGCTTTTTCAACGCGAATTATCGATTTTAACGCGTCAGCTTGGAGTCCAATGGACGATGAAGCGGAGAAAAAGACTTTGTCTACACGGGATTCGTTCAGCGTCGCGATATCTGCGATTGAATTTTTTTTTTCCCTCGCGATATACCGGTCGAGTGTTTTTTTGCGATTGCGCGAGCATCGCGTGATAAGGTTTCAGGCGTGAGAGACGAGATTGGAAGAAGAAAAAAAATGAGGAATTGCAGGGAGGTCGCGAAAAACGTATATCGGATCGAGATGACGCGGATCACGTTGGGGCTCGAAATTGCGTTCATCGGATGCCCCGAGAGTTTCGGACGAATGAGTTCTAATGGAATAAAAAGTAAGAATAGAAAGGAAAGCAACGAAAACAAAACATGATCGCACGAACAATAGACGCGAGGCTTCGAAGCTCGAACGTATTTTTCTGCAAAGATTCGTTGTTTTTTTTTTTGTTCTTTTCATCCCGTTGTCGATGAAAACTCGTCACGAGGAGGAAAAAAAAATACATACGAATAATGAAAAAGGAAAGTTTCCACCGCGATGTCCTCACCAGCGATAACGATGACTTTGTGTGACTTTGCGGAGGATAGAGCTGAATAATAATAGCAGCGACTATATTGACCCACTGACTTTGTTTCAACGTCACGCGACGCGATGTGCATTTACCACATGCGTTTATAAAGAAAGTTGTATCATTAACGTGAGATTAACGCGGAATGACCGTCGGGATGTCGCGAAAAAGCCGGAAGAAGCCCGTTGTTATGAATATTTCAATATCCTCGTGAATTTTTTTTTGAGGTTATGACGCTGTTATCGAAAAATCGAACGACAAACTGCGCGAAACGGAACGAATGCAAATACGCTTGTTTGCGATGGAAAAGGTTCACACGATCATCCGAATTCGATCCAATTGACGAACACGCATGTTTCCACTGTCGTCGTGCTCTGTAAAAGTTTCGTAAACTAAGAAAGATCCGAGGATTTTGCACAGCGAGGAGTGAAATTCCTTCGTCGGTCGGGAGTCGACACTCTCAGCGCCATCTCTCGGCGTTTGGCGGTACAGCAATGTCGATAGCTCTCTGGAGCGGTTGCTCCAACAGGATAGCGACAAAGAGAGATAAAACAAAGTCTCGGTTATCGTCTTGGTTTGACGAGAAGAGAAAGGCATTTCGTCGGTGCGTTACGAAAAGGAAAAAAGAAAAGAAAGTCTCGAAGGATCTATCGTTTCTCTGTCTCTGTTCTTTTTCGGCTTTTTCCGCTGTGGGGCGCATTCTCGGAGCGTCGGTAAAGAAATTAAGGAGTTTTGACAAACATGCGGGCGACCCCTCGGCCGGGGGATCGTCAACGAAATCCCTGTTTTATCGATCGAAAGATCTGGGCCAACGACCCGATTGTTGGAGAGCGTCTGACCCATTTATTGCAGAATCGTATATCGTGATCGTAACAAAACCGACGAAAGCCTCGTTCCTCCGTATCCGATATCAACGCTATCACCAGCGGTCCAGTCGAGTCATCCTAATTCCTCGTGTGAGCTAATCGGTGATGCTGATCATCTCAATGTTTATCATCTTTTTTTTCCACTACACCATCATTCTCATACCAATTTTCGCTCGCGGAAAATGCAATAGGATCTACGACAGCTTTATTTTCGCTCGCATATCTCGAAACCCGCATTTTTTACGTTAAACAATCATGAATCAAGGGAAAAATCTTGTTTTTTTTCTCTTCAAGTTACTCGAACGAAAAAAAATTTCCTTAAAAAAAGGAATGACGAAAATCCTCGGAAAACTTTTTTCCATTTCCGTTGAATGAATTTTTCGAAATTGTTTCGAACGAATTAATCACAATTCTTCATAAACCGCAAGTGACAAATGGTTTTCTATATTTTCCATGAATTTTCCAATGTCAAAAAAAAACGTTTGCGAAAACAACGATGATACTCCGAGTGTCCTTGTGAATTTTCGATATTGCTGTTATTCAAAATCATCGCGATCGGTATTTGACATACGATTGATTTTCGGTTTAACATCGCTGAGGACTCGAAATTCTCATTCAATTTTCTCATCGCTCAGTGCCTGCCGAGCGTTCTCAAGTGACCACCATTACCCCATCCTCCTCTATCAACTTTCGAGCATCGGAGCTTCGAGGACAGCTCCGTGTATCGAGAAAGATCCATAAATTTCATATCGAGAAAACGCACAGTTTCCTGCATCCCATCCCCTCTCCCCGCTCGATCCGACTGCTCTGATTGTTTCTTTGTTTCCCTCGTTTTTTTTTCCGCTGTACCACATACGGTCCTAAAGCTCGCCCCACCCAGTTCCACGCCCTATCTCAACCATCCGCGCGCGCGCGCGGTCGTGTATTTTGTTTCGTCGATTATACGAGGGTTCGCGTAACGCCATACGAGTTGATCATGTACCGTCTGTGTCACGAGGCTGTTTCACATTTTCACGGCCCTATTCCGGGGCGTTTCCAGCTTCGTCCTAACGAACTGCCAAACATTGATAATCAACGAAAACGAAAGGACAACGAGAAGAGTTTTCCTACAGCGTGAAGCTTTCTCAGCATTCCGGAAGGCAATGGAACAGTATCGCGGTAAAGCTGAATCGATCAACATCGATTCAGCGCGTTCATAGGCCGTAGCAGATCGAACAAGGTGAATTTCTTTTTCGCTCGGTCTCGAGCGGCGTTCGAAAGAAGAGAGAAAAATCGCTAATTATTTACAGGACAATTTTCTGCATTTTTCGATCTCTCATCCGGTCCGGCTGGTCCGCGAATGTGTATAATACGATGCAACGTGCGTTCGAGCATGTTTTTCTCAATACTTCGTACGGCGATAACCCCATTGCCATAAATGGCAAAAGTTTATCGAAAAATTTAATCTACTTGCATTTATCACTGCCGCTCGTGAACGGAGCTTTCATTCTCTTTTCGCGAGTCGTTGAAATTTCTCGCCGTTCAAATTACGATTGTAACAGAAACATTTCAAGTCTGTACGCTTTTTTTGCGCAACGATAACGATTGAAGGGAAAAAAAAGACATTGTTGTTGTTATTATTGTTCTTATCAAAGATAATTACCCGTTTTTTCACTTCGCGAGCAACGCGAGTTTATCGAAAAATTTGGTCGACTCGGGTTCGAGCACAAATGTGCGAGAAAAACTGCGGATTTTACGGGTTTTATATTTTTTGCGCAACAATGACGATTAAAAGGGGAAAAGAGGCACGATTGTTATTATTACCGAAGATAAATACGCAATTTCTAATGTTGAATAATTCAACGCAGCCATGTTTGTATTTATAGCATCTTTGTGGGCAAATACGCACACCTGCGCTCGCACGGATATCGCGAAATGTGTGAGAGAATGAGAGAGTGTGACATACAGAGGCACGCTCGTTTATGCGTGTGTATGTACGTTCTTAAAGTTTGCGAAAAGTTTGTATGGATGCTCGATGAAAACCTCAACGTAGCATGAGAAACAGTGGAGAGGTTAGGAGTTTAACACAAAGTAAGTCGATCGCGAGGTCGCTGGGGATGTGGCGCGCAGCAGTGGCAGCAGTAACCAAAAAGGCGCGCAGGACTATTCCTTGCTTGTGTAGGACTCGAGAGAGGGAGAGAGAGAGAGAGATATAGAGAGATAAAGAGATGAAACGTATTATAAGAGAACGGAAAAAAGAATGTAGCGCTGCTCAAGGCCTGGAGAGAAAAAGCAGGAGGGGTTACGACGATAAGTCAATGCCCTACAGAATACAAGAGGCACCCGACCTTCCACGTACGATCCTTTGATTTTTCCTGTAGCGTTAATAACGCCATACGAAAAGTATCCCGCGGTCAAGCGTGCGTCGTACGTCTCGCATTTACAAAGGCTGAGAATGATTTTACGCGAAAGGCACACCGAGGCGCACGAAAGATTTTTAGATAGCACAAAATTCAGGAAATACCATCCGATCAAGGTTCTTTTCGCGCGTGACATTTGAGAAGAGGGGAAGAGAGAGAGAGAGAGAGAGAAGGAGAGAGTGGGGAGTCGATAGTTCAACCTTATATGAATTCCGGGCCCGTGGAACGGAGAATTAAGTGCGCGTTTTTAACAACATTCCTTAATGCGACTCCGCCGCGAATTATATGATTGTAAAGCTTTTTTGTTACCTGCGGCTATTGCCCGGAACGCCAATGACACGTCGTCTGGTAATCCAATAATCTACGGTGCTCCAAAGTGCGAGAGCACAGGGTCCTCACATTCGTCATGAAACAGTGCACATGATACACAAATGAACTTTGCGTTGTATTTTCTCTTTCGTACGGAAGACGCGTTTCACTCTGATCGAGCGAGCATCGAACGAACGCGAAACAAATGTTAGTTGAAAACGAGGCAAAACGAGGGATACGATTGATAAAACTGAGCTGTATTTTGTATTATTTTTTTCTCGACAATCCGACAGCCTCACACACGGAGCGACACCGCTATACCGCCATGTTTCTTTTTCGGCTCGTTGTTTCTTCCTCTCCTTGCTGTTCACTGGCTGGTGGCGCCAGTAGCCCTCTAGCGGCCACATGCGTTACACGATTCGCTGATGCAGCTCCGCCGGAAACTCGATCTTCGCGGTGTTTTTCTCGATTTTTTTCCTTCTCTCTCTTTCTCGTCTTTTTATACTCACGATGCGAAGAAAAAATAACACGCGACGCAGTTGTTTCGAGATTCTCTTTCTTTCGTTTTTTTTGCTAATACCTCGCCATCTCGCGGTTGATCGTCGAAGCGCATCGGCAACCACTTTGACGAACACGCCTCTCACAGGTGCCTGTACCATCAGTCGATAAATTCCGGTGTTTAAACTTTCCAAATTTGTTGAATTCTGTACACTCTTGTAGGTCATTCAAAGGTGAATCTCTGCTAAATACAAAAGTTCGTCGATGATTGTTCTTGTCGAAAAAAATTAAAAATCAAACTGCGCAAAACTTGACTTTTTTCGTTCGAAGAGAACGATTTACCTACAAACGATGAGACGATTCTTGAACAATGTATCTGTCGATCATGAGAAAGATCCGCTTTCTTTATTACCGACTGAAGATTAAACAGATTTCAAACACAACGTGATATTCGAGATTAACCGTATTGTTTAATAATACTAATAACTATTCTTATAAAAAAAAGTGCGTTTTCATTGAACGAAATGAATTTCTGAAACGAAATAAGATGAAAATTTATTTGAAAATTGACTTTTTCAGCCGGACAATTAATAAACTATTCATTTTCATAAAATAACACCGAAATCCCAAAAAAAAACACCTTGAGCATGAATATTTTTCTATATTTCATTCAATTGAAATTAACCAACCGGAAATATCAAGGGATATATACGATTGGAACGATGAAAAAAACAAGAAAATAAATGCAATCCATGAATAATAATTTTAATGCTACGTTTGGTCATTATAATATTGTCACAATCAATACACCTGTGGGATATCATTACGACGGAGCAAAACTCTCGACACCTGCACATTTGATGGCATAAATATTTATACGATATATGTCCATGCTTGCTTTTATGCGGTTCAGTTCTTTTTTTTTTTTAATTACGATTTTTTTTTTAATTACAACAATAATTGCGACTTATTCCGATCGATCGAGGTATGTACGTTGCAAAGCGTCCGAGCTATGCTGCCACCAGTAATTATCGACCATTATTATTGAACAACATTATACTGAAACTATTTCAATATTATTGTACACGCTTTCAAGGCTCTTCCGTATATCTGATCGCGTTCCATAATAGTCGCAAAGATGCAAATTACATTCTCTCTTCGTACTTGTTAAATGTACCGTAATATAAAATGATACAGCGTCTCTTCTAGCGGATCGATATACGTGCACAGACATTTACGCCGGACGAGGGTATTGCCATGATCTTTTTTCGACGTTATTGCGTCATACTCTGGCAAAATGGCATTGAGAGAGGACCAGGATTTTACGTGTACCACTTGACTGTACGGAGAGAGAATAGGAGGGAAAAGCACTCTGCGTTAAATTAAATATAGTCCGGGAAGAAGATCAATCGCGGAGCCAAAGACTGATTGAATCAATCGAGATGAAACTTAATTGTATCAGAGATGGAAAAATGGCGGGTGGAAAATCTCGGTGAAATCCGCTTACATATTTCTATTCTTTCGTCTCTCTCTCTCTCTCTTGTTCTTCGCATTTTTTTTTAATAATTCCTCACTCGCGATCTCAGAATCTCTCGCGCACTTTCAGAATCAAGGATGTGCGCGCTGGCATTTTTCCAGCAACGACAATGAGTCGCGAATAAGAAGGATATTCGAAAGTTCCGAACGGATTTTCAAAGCGAAAGAAAAATTCCGGAAATATTTCAAAAGCTCGCGCCGTTTCGAAAAAATGTCATTGATTTTTTTCAGAATTTTCATTCCTTTTTATCGCTGCTGAAAAAATGCCTGCTGTTCACCCTTAATGCGTCATATATCGCGAATTTTGTTTCGTCATAATTGCGCGGGTCGCGTGTAGAGTTGAATTTTTTGGAAAAATTGTCCGAGTGGAAAATGAGAATGTTGTGTACACGACAATTGCGGTCAATTATGTACACGTCGATAATACGAAGGCAATTGTAACGTAAATAAAAATATGTTTTTTTAATTCGCATGGCTTCGATTTTATACCCACACCGAGATTTCAATATCTTAAGGTAATTAATAGAATGCATTTATTTCAATGTGCAAAGCTGTCTTTGCTGTACCCTCTCCCTTTGGCGGAACAGCCATTGGTCCCGATCTGGGCAGGCCTCCGGAACGTGATATTGTAGCAATCCTATTTGAATTGTTAATAATTATCCAGAGGTTGGGCAAAAGAGAGCGAGAGAGAAAGAGAGAGAGAAAAACTCGATCGTGATTCGAACTGGTGCGCAGCAAAAGTAGCATTGCCATCAAGGTGTATCTATGATAATTATTAGAGTACGTTGTCACTTCATAAAGTTGTTGGAAATCTCGAGATTCGATCAATTTATTCGACCAATATATTCATATTTTCGATCAAATAAATTAATTCGTATTAAGGAATGTCACGTTAATTACCCTCTTTTTTGCAATAGCCCAATTAAGCATTTTATTTCTCTTTTCAACTATCGAGCGGAAATTTATCTTTCTTCATTACATTCGATATTTATTACGTTCGATCTCGCTCGGTCCTTGAAATATTACATCAAATGAATGTAAAAAAAGAAAAAAAAATCGTATTTATGATCTTTGCGACCAAGCTTCGGTGTACGCGGTGCGATTATTCAATTAATTGCATAGTCGGAAACGAAGAAAGTTTCAATAGCATCACGAACAAAAATTTCATTACGCTCCGCAATTAAAACGACTGACCTTTTATGCAAAGTAACTTCCGGTTGTGTTACTTCGATGCCCTTAGAATATCTTTACACGGTATTGTTGTTGCGATGTTTAAATATATTTTTTCATTTTTCCAGCAATTTCCGAGCGAATAACGTTGACAATAAATTAATTTTAATCATCATTATCGTTCAATGCAAATAACAATTTTTCCTGTCTCGATTTCCATTATAATCGTCATGAAACTTCGGTTGATTTCGACGCGAAAAAAAAGCTCAACTATCGTCAAATAAATACGATTGCCGGAGCCAGGACCGTGAAAAGGAAACGTTCGTGACCAGAAATATTACCGGATCGTGGAGCTCAAGTCGAGGGAGGCAAAAAGGGGTTTAAACGCGGTGAAACTCTCTGAATCTGACCAACTTTCTCGAAGCTTCTTAGGGACGCTGGTAAAAGCTCCGACCATCGACGTACGCGATCGTGCTTCGTCGTATATCCGCCCCATAACGAAAAGATTCACGTTAAGACAGTTATTCTTCGGATTCATGAGAGCCAAAGCTACGTAGCTGGACGTGGCTACAGAAAAAAAAAGAAGAAAAAAAAACAGCACTCCACGATAACAGCGACTCGCCTGACACTCGTTTTATTTTATACAATATTCTTTGTCGATTGTTGCAAAAATCTCTCGTGTCTCAAAATCAAAAGTGCCTCAAAAGCCAAAGAAAAATCACATTCTACATGCGCAGGGTGAAAGCTTTTGTTCGAGGATGATAATAAATTCACGTCGTTATATGTATATCGAATTAGTGGACGTCGAGAAAACGACGATTGGAGAGCTTTTCATGATGGATACTCCTAAAACCATATTCTTGTTACGAAAAAGGCTTTTCGGACTATGGGCGTATCTCCCACTCTCGAGATATTCACATGTACGTGACGTATTTAATGTGCATGCTCCCTCGCACGTGACCCATAATAAAATAATAAAACGTGCGTGACAAATGAACGAGATTGATTGTTTATTATTATTTCAGCGTGCAAGATCATCCCACAGTCCGTATTTCTCTAATATTTCGCCATGAACGATGGCTCGACGCCAAGAGCCTGTCTCAAATAATAAAAAGTGCGAATATACGATCACTCGATCGATAAATGAAAAAGAATCTCTTTTTTCAATTTTTCAAAGTAGAAAAAAAAATGCCAAAATCGTAGCTTTTGACGCGATTAATTTTTATCACAGATATCACAGCATCTTCAATTTTGGAGATGAATTGGGTTTGATCGGCGAGAGACAATCCGTCAGGGGTAATCGAATTGACAAATTGAGATTTATCGAAGCTCAATATCAATATCCAATGTATAAATCTCGTATTCTTCCGGTTGGTTAGCCAGCCATGGGAAACGCACGTACATGTGTAAAATTTGCGTGTAAAATACTAGTCTCAACGTACATGCAATGCATATACGTGCACATGATTAAATTGTAATCTCACGTTTGATTTTAAACGAGGTTTTTTTTTCATGCAGGCTATAGGAGGGCTATAGGGGAGGGGGATGAAAATAAAGAGGTCGAGTGTCTTGGGAATACTATGCGCAGGAGCATAACATTATGATTGGTTGCTTTTTCTTTTTTTTTTTTGTTAAACGCGATCGGGAACTCTCTCGTATCTTTATCCTCGGTATGTCATGCGTGGCTTTCTTTCACCCGATGATTTTATAATGACAGGCTGTTGGAAATACTTGTTTGTCTTACGTGTTTCTGGATATACTCTTAACGCAGCCAACGACGTGCGTAATATGCTCCAATGCGGTCATTGATTTGTTAATCGTCCGCGTTTCGCGTTAACACCCTTGTGTTTGTACGTACATGTACGTATGAATATTACGGTGGACAAAAAAAAACGACTATTTCCCTCGTTTTTGATGCAAGAAAAAATGCAAAAAAAAATCGAGATACGTTAATTCAAATACGGAACCCTTACGGGAGAGATGTTTGAATAACGCGGCGATTTTTCTCCTGGTTCGGAATTTTCCAAGTCGGTAAACCTGGAGGGAATTCTATAACGTTCGTAGGAAATTCGAGGGAGAATCGAAAATGCAAAATAGCGACGCCAGGAAACTTTCGATGTTGATTCAAAGGGCTCACATTTGAATCGGTGTTTCTTGAGATGACGAGTGATTTAATTTGATAGAAAAAGAAGAATAGTCTTTCGAAAAAAAAAGACTTAAAAAATAAACCTCCATCGATGAATCTTGTAGGCAGCCGGAGATGGCGTTGCAACGCTCGTTGTGAAAATTCATCGAAACGTTAATCGTCTAATTAATTCGCCTAATTAATTGACAAACAAGGAGCGAGATACACGATGGATTTTCATACAGGTGAACCGACGTGTTCGCGTTCGAGGCAGGAGTGCAAGATTAAAATCTAGCCTCGGTACGGAGGCGTGGTGAAAAATATCGAGCTGGAGTAGCATTTTTTCAAGTGACTATCGCCCGTTCGCTCTGGCGAAACTCGACCGTTTCGAATAACTTACGCGCAAATATCGATTATTCCCGATTATAACGTCCAATCGTGTATGACATCGGTATTACACCGGTGACACCAAGTTCGACTCTGACAAATTGGGACAAGCGTCTCGATCGATTAATTTTGACAAACGTCATCGAGTCTCTGCAACAAAATGACTGTACTCGACTTTATCAATCACGTTTAGCGCATTATGCACCGGTTGCCAAAATCGATTGGTTTTCCCCTTTTATCCTTTCGTAGCCTTCCATCAGAGATGGTATATATATTTTCCTTTTTTCTTCAAACTTTTGGCAAAAATACGCAGGAAATTCTGTATCTCGCGTCTGGCTTGACACGCGCCGAGACATCGTTATATATTTTTGCGACGAATAAATAAATAAATAAATAAAGTAACAGCCGGTCGTGGCTGTGTACAAACCTTTCACCGACGTCTGACGTTACGAATATTAATGAGATTCACAAGCGGGAGCTTATTGTCTCGTCGAGTTGTCTAGCCGGTATTACATCGCGTGTTACACTATTATTAGCTGTTAATATCCCTTCCCTTTCCCTTCTCCTCTCCCCTGGGACCCTCCATACACCTATGGGTCTTGGGATTTGAGATCCGTTTAGTGCACCATTTCGAAGGAGTGTCTGACGATACCGCGTACATTGCACTCGCACAATGAATCTCTCGGTGGAAAATAAAAAGAGTAACCCGGCTTAAGGCGCTTCGCTCGTCGATATTAATCGCCGATTACAGTGTCTCATTTAAGATCGCGTGTATACACTAAAAATAATAAACGAGCGACGGAAGAACGGGACATCGGACTCGAAGAATTCGTGCGTCTTTCGTCATTTGTGAAGAAATCATTGTTACTGTGGTCAATTGTGATTAATTACTCGGAAAAAGTCATCTTTGATGCAGAGAAATTCATAGCGGAATTTCCGTCGTTTATTTTTTTTAAAGCAAAAATGATTAGCTCGCTTGGGAAAAAAATATCGGTGTAGGATCATTCTGATCGAGCCAACACCCCCGCGGGTCGACCCACGCGCGAGGTCATGCGACAATTTCGATATTAAATTGAGAATTGAATCCCATTGAGATAAATAAGTAAAAAAAATCTTGGAAGTAAAAATGATAAATGGAAAAAAAGATATAAGGAAATTGAACACTTATCCGGAAAAAAGAATATTGCATATTTGGAGGACAACGTTGATTGAAGGTAATAATAATAGCGTTGTCGCAATGTGCGAAATAAAATTCTGAAATAAATAAGGGATGACGATACGGAAGAACCAATCAATCACAAGACGGATGAAATAATAAAAATCGCATGGCGTGTCGTGAAATTCATCTGTCGTTCGATTGCTTTTCTTTTGTTACATGTTTATTCATGGTTATTTTATTTGATTCATTCAATGGGAAAATGAACGATGACGTACATGGTCGACGTAATTAAAATTGTCCTTATCGTCTCGTTTCTTAATTGCACACGAAATAGACACGATTTCGTTGAGTCATTAATGAGACAAAACACGTGGGATCACGTGTAAAACAAATCGGCGTGAATTTTCGTGCACTTGTGATTTTATCTTCGAGTATTTATACATGGATATATGCATATTAAACGTATATGTATATTGAACAAAGTGCGGGGTCTATACCGGATATACATTCCCCTCGTACGGCCAGCACGGATATAGGCGTGGAGCTCACGAATCAAGGCCACTTTGTTCTAGAAAGCACACCGGTAGATAATCATTTTTTTTTCTTTCGTTTTTTGCTTTGCGGTAGCGACTGTCGGATCGGGTGTGATAAATACGAACGCGCACGTGTGTCGTACAAAAACGCGAAAGACGTGTATATGCGTCCGCAACGTTCGACGACATTGTAAACCCCACGATAAGTATATCTACAGTTGGACAGCCATGGAAATTAGGGACTATTAATCCAACCGACAATTACTTCATCTTTTTGACATCTAGTATCAATTATTTCGTCTGGATAAGAGAGGGTTCAAAGATTCTGCATAGATTGCATTCGAATGTGGACAATATCGATTCGCTCGTCGTTAAATTTATGAATCAAGTCTGAACGATGCATTTTTTTCTGCAATAATTATCCGACACTTTGAACATCGTTCCGAGGAACAGCGAAAAGCCGACAGTTCTTCTTAGATCGTAGTTGCGCACTAGAGTCTGCGCAACTGACGAGTCAGCTGGCAGCAGCGTCATAGGCTCGGACTTTCCCCCACTTGACGCTGCGCCAATTGCATCGCGCGTCAGGGTGGGGCTTGATGCGCGAGCCCATGCGCTCTGAATCAGAATCGCAGCGATACAGAGGAAACGATCGATATTGCGAATGAAATTACAACGAGAACATTTATTTTCATAGTTTTCTTGCAGTGTTTTTGCGTTTTTTTTAGTTTCTCTTGATGCCTTCGGCCGAGTTGCGACCGTGTGTCGATGCATGTCACGCGTTGTTAGAATCGAGTGATACCACACGGGAGAACGCGAGCAAAGTGCTGCCGCGCCGTTCAGCGAGGAAGACGTCGATCTAGTTACGCAACCTGTTGCAGGATACCTTGTGCCAGTTTGCGTACGCTGGATCGGCTGATGGACTCGTTACGCGCCGATGTAACCCAGAGGCTCTTCCACGGTGGTGAATTTTTTTTCTATGCTATTTATTTCGCGCGTAAAATAACGAAGTTGAGAATTTTTTTTTACTGGTAGACCGAAAGATCGATCGGAATCTCCGGTAAGAATGAAATCGTTGCGTCCGTCCACAGGTCCGGTGGATTTTTGTCAAGGTTAACGTCGTTTGGTTTAATTGAATCATCTCGTTTCGGGTTTTTCTACTTTGTCACAGTCCGAATTAGGAGTTCAGAGCCTTTTAAAAATGCTTCGATTACCGTAATGTAATGAAACGTGAGATCTGGTCGAGGATGACGATGTTTGTAGAAACTAAGGATCTTCGGCTTGCTGTTTTTTGTTGCGTCGTTGGTCGTCTTCGATTTCTCGATGAAACATCGATCGGTATGTTGAAGATGTAACGATCTTTTGAGGGTAGAAGAACGAAAAGAGAGAAACGAGAGAGAGAGAGAGGAAAACCTCGATCTCTATTTACAGAGCGAAATTCCTCATCCCTCGTTGCATCAACGACGTGCGGTTGATGCTTGTCGTAAGTAAGCAAGCGCACGAGGCGCGCACGAAGAACATTGTTGAACCTGACTCAAAGGGGTCGAGGTCGCGGAATTGCCGCGTAACATACTGAATGTTGCACCGTTGCTACTGCAACCGTTAAATATACATATATACATATATGTATACATTATATACACGAAATCGGTATACATATATAATGCTTTTGCTCAACGCTGCAGTTTATCCCTACTTTTCGCCACTGCGTGCATGCTTACGCGACATTAGACAGATTATACCGAAGCGGCGGACCCGCTGTGCGTTTCATGCGAGGTTTCGGGGTAAAATGGACCCCCCGAGAGATTTCGTTGGAACAAAATGGATTTTTCGTATAATACTTTATTCTATCCCGAGGGTACTGATTTTCGAACAAGCAAAGGCAGACTTGACAACGTGAAAACAGTCGTTGGCGGTTGGATGCTGCGGTTTTTATCATTTTCATTCTCACAAATTATTTCGAAGACGTCTGACAAGGGTCTTGAAAAATTCGGTGATATATTCACTCGTGATTCCGAGCAGGCGGAAGAAAATTTCGAGAAGAGCCGCAAATTTTTTGAAAAAAATATTTATGTTCTTCGTTCTGCTCAAAAATTCGTGTAGATTATGGATGAAAAGATGCTTCGGAATCTAAGTGGTGGATCCTGTTAAAATTTTGCGCGTGACTGCGCAATGACGTTCCGAAGCAGATTTCCAAATTCCATACAATTTCTGAGGAAGCACTTTTGTCGGGTCATCGAAATATATTCATCTGCTGGTCCAAATTGTCACCAATTTGTTATTTATGGTCGTAGGAGTCGACAGCACGTATTCTCGTTTCTCAACTTCGTACCGGCGCGATCTTTACTTGTCTGGGCGTGTCGGGAAAATCTTTTTTCTCAAACGATCTTTTGTGTGTTTTCGTCACGATGAGTGAAGCTGTCAAGTTCGTGCATTATGGGGGATACACGCATGAGAATGGCACAACCACTGGAATATTTATAGTCTGTTGTATGAATATTTGTATTTTATAATTAAAATTGCGTTGCTGGGACATAATGATATCTACGGCAGTCATAATCTTTATTTGCATGTACATTCGATGAACAATAGTAATGATAATAATTAAATTTATAGCAGAGATATATTTGGAGAAATGTGTCAATCGCCATGGGGGAAAAAAAACGCACACAAAGCGATCGATTTGTCGTATACAATTAATTGGCTGGGAGGTAGGAGAGAAAGAGAGTGGACAAAAGTAGATACAGTCTGTAACATATACGTCAATGTCTTTATGACGTTAGATTATGCGAATTCTCATAGTCTGTATACCCCGGTGTGCACGTTCGACGCTGAATAGTACTCACCGTCCTGTCTTTATTGGCCAATAAAAATCAAGCAAGGCCAAGGCTTCATTATAAAGCAATTTCATCCGGATTCTTGACGATGGTTTTTTTTTCTATTCCATATTATTCATTTTTACGATTGTACATTTTATTTTTTTTCACTCTGCGCAAAGATAAATATTCATTGCCAAGGATCTGCGATTATTTTATTCTTCGAGCGGTGTTTTTTTTGTACGTCGGATAAATTCTTTGTTGAATAGTTCGATATTTTATTCCCGTAAACAAATAAGTTGTATAAACGTGATTACAACGCAGCATATCGTGAAGCGCAATGTTGACGATCATCTTTTCCATCATCGTCGAAAATCGTCAATTTTCGATCGATGTTTCGAGAGAAATATCGAAATATTTGGGGAAAAAGATCAAAGAGAACGAAAATATAACGAGGACCAACGGTTATTCAGGATTTCCGGCGTCCATCGGTCAGTTTTGGTAATTTCGTTCACCGATCGACGATAGACCGGTATTTCGATCGAAGATCGATGATTTTGACGTGTTCGATCGTAGGATTGTCGTCGATCATCGAGGAAAATCGGTTCGCTGATTGTAAAAGCATCGGAAAAATCCTCGATGGGTGAAGAATTAACGAAGATTTCTTTGCTCGGGAATACGATCGCGGTGATATCTTGCGGTTGAACAAATCGTCCGTGAACCGGCACTGGCAAGAACCGATACGAATATAACATTCGCGATAAGAAATGAGCGATGTACCTCTCTGAATTTACGACTCTCGTGTCAGTCACATCGTCGAGAGATCAATGACGCAGTTGAAGAGTATATCGTAAACAAGCCGGTGGAGTTGAGGACCCGGTGGGTGGGAGCAGCTTTGCATCATTTAGGGTTCCTCAAAAAAAAAAACAAATAAATAAAAAGGTCCGTATCCGGCTTCGATTATACGAAATGATCGAAAACGTCGTATTAATTACATATCCAGCTTTGATTAAATCGTGGAGAAAATAATTCAAACGACTATACACGATGTTGTGATGTGATGAAAATGACTCGAATAATTCAATTTAATCGTATTTGTTCTCTTTTTTCATTTCGAGAAGTATACATGTACGTTGGAAAATTCGAACGATGTTAAAATTGTTAAAACGGTATTTAAATTGCCATACTTTTTTGCTCCCCTATTCTCGCTAAGCAAATAATCATATTAGCAATATAAAATATATGTGCATTCGCGGCATGACTGACGATACTGTGAGTTATCACGCCTCTGAGGTAGATTCCACTCGGTCTCGACATCGAGTCTATTGTAACCGATTTCTTCGACGAATAAAAGAGGAGAAAGGAAAAAGAAATAAATTAGCGTTTAAATCAAGCCTTTTTGCTGACTTTCATCTCGCGCTCTAGAAATAGCATCGATCTTCAGAACCATCGTATGATTTAAGAGGGCTCGTTGATCGCAATTCCGTACGCGAGTTTACTATATATACTGTCGTGAGTGTAAACAATGTTTAAATGAGAAAAAAAAGAGGCGAAAAAAATTTCATAAAATTGCAAGAAGGTCGAAGATCCTTAACCGCGAGACTCGCTCTCTTATCAACGTTCGATAGGCCACATGTATATGTTATATATATATGTTACAACAATATTTATGCCGTAACCACCTTATCGCTTGTTCCCATGGTTTTTTTTGATAAAAAAAAAAAAAGAACAAATTCATAGATAATAATAATGGGCACATCGACATATCTCACATTGTACGCAAAGATAATTCGTATACGTAATAACAATTTTAAGTATATAAAACTTGTACGTTTTACACTGCGTCCTTACGAACAATCAGCTCAAATGTATTTTCATTTCTCGACGTAAATTTTTTTAATTACAAACATTTTTCGGTATTCCTTTGGCATTCAAAAAAAGTACGATTTACCATTTGTTTATGTTCGTTACGATTTCATGAAAAATCCTCAATTTTAGATTTTTTTAAATCCTCGTTACTTAAATACTGTTCAATTTTTTTTACGATTCGGTCACCTTCGAGGAAATCGACGTTCATTACGATTAAGAATCTTCCCGACCATGACTTTTCTCGCGAAAACGTTTGCGTGTGTTTTATTAAAAAAAAAAAAAGAAAAAAAGTTACCTCGTCCAGTCATTCAAGTCTTTTCTTCGATGACGGTAAATTCCCAGCATCGGGGAATCACCCGGACGAAAAATTGTCAACACGATCTTTTTTCAACCGGTTTTTCGTCGTTGTTTTTTCATGTCTTTTTTCCACACACCCGGGACTTTTCGTTGAACCGAATGCTTTTTTTTTCGCTCTGCAAGTCCCAGACTCGTTTACCTTTATTTTTAAAGGCAGAAGTTTAAACATTTGTGTATTTCCTCTGCGAACGAACGACTCATTCTCGCCAACTTGCCTGTCTGTGTTATTCAATTTCGCAAAACAATTATTTATCCCCCAAATATTCTTTTTAAACACCTGGGGTAGAGAAATTGATTAGATTTTCAATGAAAGTCGAACAAAACTAACATCATCGAACTTCGCCAAGTTTTCTTTATTTCGCTTTATTGTTCGATGCAACAATAAAAGGCAAAACAAGCGATTAATAAAGCCGCGTCGATAATTACGCGGGACAACAAAATGAGGCGGATTTCTTTATTTTCGAGCAAAGTTTTGATTCACTTTTGTTTTTCATCGGCAACGATAAATAAGGGGAAAAATCCCGAGACGAGATTCATTGAGGGACAATAAAGAGAGAAATATAATTGATCTTGAATTCGATAACCCGCTTTTTCGATACGTGTCTGGGCGAATATTGATACAATTTGACCTGTGCTGTAGAATAATTATCGCGTTTTTTCGATCCCATCTGATACTCAAGCCTGGAGCTTATTTATTATATTTCCATTGACAATAAAGTTTCGATCGCGTTATTTCTTCCTTCCTTATCGTTTCCCCGTGCGATTCTTGGTAAAAAAAAATCGCATCGTCCTCCATTAATCCCATGATCACGCTACTGCGGTTAGAATTTCCGCGTGCTGGAGGCAAAACTTTGTCCGCGTAAGCCAGTAAGGTAGGTCATTGCTTGATCAGTTCCTCATCATCTTGACGTCTTTGCAGGGAATATGCGACGCTCGTTCCACGAAAAAGAAAAATCTCACGAGAGCAATGACTAATTCTTCCAGCACTCGTACTCGTACAATCCGTAATATGAATTAGACATACACATAAAAATGCGTAATTATTTCAGCAATTGATGAAATAAAGAATTTTTCATTATTCGAGTATTTCGAAGTAAATACAAAATCCAAAGAAAAAACAAGCGGCTGAATTTGAAGGAAAGAGCGACGTGCGTGCGAATGTTGATGTCAAAAATCGGTGAGATGATGCGGAATCGTAAATCGAGACGAAAAAAAATTAAAGTCGAAATAATGATAGGAAAATTCGTGAATTGTGAAACACGAAGGAAGACTGTGTCTCGAGGCTGCCACCGAAGGAGTAGAAAATGCAGTACGTGAACGGACCCGAACGATTAACGCGGCGTACGTTTGTCGTGCCTCCACTCGATTATCATTTTCCCCCCTCCTTCGTATTACTCATCGCGTGCTATATCAATTTGTAATTGTCAGCTTTCAAGTTTTTTTGTAAACTTAGTCTCGCCTCGCCATCGGCTTCCGTCATCCTTTTCTCGCGAATTATCGAAACGTTTCCAACATTCTTTCGCATTATTCCCAACGACAATGGGATTTTTTTTAATTACCCTGTACAATAATCGTTCGATGGGATTTTTCATATCGAAGTACAACGTTCGTTAAGACACTATCGAGGAATTTTAAATAACTCGACCATCGACATACTTTTTGTCTCTTTGTTTTCATTATATTCTCCTATGCAACGATGCATATCTCACCTTATTCAGACAAATGATACTTCGCTCGTGATTATCAAGTGGGAAAAATCGTTTAGAGAATATAATGATTTTTCTTCCTTTTATTTTTTGTCGTTCGAACCCGGTAATTAGTTTCTCGCAATTGTCTTCATTATGAACAGTATCTCGTTATTCGTGGAAGTTTTTAAACGGTCAGTTCTCGTTGCACATGCGATACATCTTCATTGATTTCCCTTTTGTCACGTAATAATTGTCATTAAACATGTGCATGTGTTTACGTGTCCTCGTAAACGTCCATATCATGAAATGGTAATTGGTGTTCCTCACCCCTGTTCGCGGCACATCGAATTAATGTTCATCTTTTTATTTCTCTGTTCCACGAACGCAATTTTAATCACTGTTCCAAATGAAATGTTCGTTTCCCTAATCTCTCAGTTACCTCGCTAATGTCTCGGATTTTTCTTTGTTTGCAATTTCGATTCGGTATTTGCGCAACACATCTGATATAAAAAATAATGTTTATCCAAGCCGTGTTTGTTGAGCCACCTCGAACGTTCGACACTGCTGAGCGAGCAGTGGAGGAAGAAGCTTTGCAAACGTATACAAATGAAAAAATCAACGATCGAGCGCAACATTGTCAAATAAAATCATAAATCTTGCCTCCAGCTGCTGGAAAAATACGAGTACCCTCGATGGTCTTTAACGCGCGAGAAAAATGTGAGAAAAGAAAAAAACGAAGCGATATTCGTTTTTTTTATTCGAATATTTTCCCGCGGATACCTCGGGAACTCGAACTGAAGGTTAATCCCCTCTTTGCGGCGTAATGCGATTGGTGCGACGCATGGTGGGGGCGGCGCTCGACCAACGGCTACGCGATCGGCTGCGCAGAATCGCAGATGTCATTTTTTCTCTTTGTGACTTTTCCAAATTTTGGAAATAGACGTTTTTCACATGATATAAATTGTCGTAATATCAACTTCCGTTTTTTATTTCCGAACGGTGAGCATACTGCCGTACCTTGAGATTTCTTTCTTTTAATGCGTCGACTCGATCGCATTGCTGTCTATCAAGCAAAATGTAGGATATAATGTATTCATTCATTTTGAAATTTGTAAAGTCGTCGTAGATCGTAGATCGTTCCAGCATATATAGTGTGTTCGCGCAGCTGGTGCATTCGAAATCTCCCACTTCATCGAGAAGTGTAGCGTTTCACTAACGATTTCACAACGATCGGAGCCAACGACACGTGAATGTCAAAGATAGACAAAGGATCGATCGAAATATTTTTCTGATTTATATATTTTTTTTCCCAAAGATCGGTAACGCTATTCTCACGTAATCTTCGATATTTGAGGCAAGCGCGTGGACAAGAATCCATCGCACATGACGATTTCTTCTGGATCGTCGTTTTGACAAGCGATGATAACGTAGTTTTGCAAAAACCAATTGAAAATGATCTTTTTTTCGGCGTGAATCTCAGGCACTTTCACTATTCCGTGTTTTTGTCGTACATTCTATAATAAACATATGATCTTCGAGGCTTAAGATCGTTTTAACGTTACCAGCGCGTATAACCGAGTCCCTTCACCCTCAAGGTGACAATAAAATGGGTTAGCGATGACGTCGCCGTCGTACGTATTAAAATATCATACGTGCTCTACACTATTGCTCGAACCTCGGATTAAACACGCGCAGCTGATCATACATCGATCTTGGTCTAATCGGAATTCTCATGCGCGTTGATTTTCACATAATTGAATTTTTCTGCAAATATTATATCAAGCGCGATACATATTTTTGTAAATATAATTTATACTTCTACGCACTCGCGATTGCTTTGACGTAGGCATCATTCGTCGATCAGAAACTTTACTGACCGTACAGTTTCGATCGATTTTTTTTCATATTTTTACTCGTACCAGAGACGTGTAACATCGACGACGGTCAAGACTTTGCGATTGAATAAAATGATCGGAATTTCGTGAACATTTCTCAATTGATGAAAAAAAGAAAAGCGCAAAAGTTATCGATCTTTTGCCAAAGTAAACATCGCTTTGAAAATCCCTCCGTGGATAATACACCGTAAAAATTCGACTCTTCTTCGTTCTCGTGAAAAGAATTAGTAAATCAAATAAAAACACGACAATTATAAATTTATCGACCGTAAATCAGTGTGAAATCATCCGGGTCTCGATTTTCGCTGGCGAACCTTAATCGTTTTGTCGGAACGTTGAGATATCAAAAGCGAGGAAAAAAGATTATCGTCCTCGCTGCTAAATCGTGAAATAAATAACTAGCTTAATACGAGATTCCACGTAATTCGGTAAAACATATTTTTCCACTTTTAATTGAGCACCGATTCATCGGACATTGAGAATCATCGATTCCGTGAAATATTTAGCACTTTTGCTTCGTTCCGCAATGTGATGGACGATTAAGTGTGAAAATTGATCTCCTTTTTTGCCGTCTCACTTCAAGCTACACAAAAGACTTCCGTCTTGTTGTGTGAACTTGGAGAGAAAATGTGCTCGCGAGACGCGAGATGAAAAGTAGAAGAAAAAAATGAATGCTGCAATTAATAATCGATAAAATAATGATTGATGGAAATAAAATAAATTTAGGGGAGAAAGAAATCGATTTCTTTTAATAAAATAAATATTCCAGAGCCAGATGAATTGCCCGAAAGTAATAATTCACTTTTCTTTCTGTCTCTAATTTATTACTAGTGGTTTTCCGCCTTCGTCGATTGTACACGTACGTTCTTGCCATTGACAGATAACATGACGCACGTTCGTACATGCGTAAACCCGCCTCTTTTTCTCTCTCTCTCTCTCTCTATTTCTCTGTATATATAAAACGTGAGCGTTGCATTCGTTCGCGTCAATATTCAGATCCTGATAAATAAGAAAAAAAAACCAGGACCCGTAAACTCGGCGAGTCGTGGGTGTGCGTTATCGGATACAGGTCTATTGAGACAGCTGGAGGCTAAACGACAAGTCTCTTGTAGGCCTTGACAGGTCCTCTTTCTTCCGAAGGGTTCGCCATTTTTATTCTTTTTTCTATTACCTATTTTCCGCGACCGAAAAATGTTCCAGATACTCCTTGAGATAGTTGAAGAAAAAGTAAATAATCCAACGGTCAATACGGTCGATTGCGCTTTCGCGATCCGTTGGAGTTCAACTTTGAATACCCAGAAAGAGAAAAAAAAATGGCTGTTGAAAGTTTAGGGTAATTTAGCGTCCTTGCTTGTCGAGCGAGGGAACAAGACCCTTTAACGATTAAGATCATTGTCCTCAGAGTGTTTGCAGTCTCATTACTCTCCCGGTACGTAAAAGCTGCTCCGATCGTCGACCCTGAATCTTTCTCACTCGCTCTGCCACTTAAATTAACCTTGAAAGGTCTACACACCGATTTCAAAGTATACCGAGAGAAAGATAATTAACTCCAAATATATTTCCGTACGGATATCAGAATTTCCCCTCGAGATAAAAATGATCGTTTGAAAATGAAGCATCGCGTAATCTGTACCCTGACGCGCATTCGCGCAGGCGCAAGGCAAAGTTGCGCCTTGGGCTCGGCGCAACTGACGAGCTGTAGGTCGCAGCGCCGTTATTGGTACAGCGCTTCCCCCTCTCGCGCGACCAACCAATCGGATCGCAGCGCGCAGTGGGGGTAGCGACCCCCACTGCGCCGACCGCTCAACCAAACTTGCAAAGCATTTGCAGATACGCGGGGTAACTTTGAGACGCGTCACATGGTTTATTTTAAATTCCGTTTGTTCACAATGATACTATACGGCGCTCGATTGAAAATCACATCCGTCGACCACAACCTAACATTGTCAGAAGGAAAATTGAACATTCGCAATGTGAACCGGATGTCGAATGATTTCATGCCTACGGCCACTTTGTTCAATATTAATTCGTTGTATCAAATGGTAATAAGGGACGCTGGGTAATCTACAGTAATCGCATTCTTCGCGAACAAACACGCGCGACATTGTTACACGCATCTGTTTATTCAGCGGGCACTGGGATAAATCTCGATGACCTTGATCTTTGGCCTTGAATCGTCGTGAGAATATCGTCGATGACAATCGCGCATACTTCGTTTTCGCAGCATTCTCTCCCCGTCTCGCGTATTTTACGATTGAAAATATTCGTCCAGTTTGCAGTTGGGTTACCAAAATTCGGTCCTTGCTTTCCCCGCGAGATAATTATTTCCGGTTTGAGTACGGGGAAGAATACATAAAGCCCCGATTTAGGAAAAGGGGAAGTCTGATCAGCGTCAATTGCGATCGGATCTCGTTCATCTGCCCTAAAACGAGGACTTAATTTAGTAAGAGAAATCTGTAAATTCATGGAAGAATCTTTTTCTCGACGAATCTCTCGAGGACGGTAAAAGAATTAAACGAAATGAGAAATGAAGAAAGGAATTAATCTCGTTGAACTGGCTATAGTCAGGGTTCTCTCCAGGGACATTGAGAGGAGCTGAGAGTATATATAGCTTGTGTCCTGAAAATTCAGTCCTCTACTCGCAAATGCCTCGCTGTAAGGATCTTGCGTCTTATGCGATTATTTCTTGCGAGCCCGCTCGATTGAATCCTTGCAAAAAAAATGCTACCCAACGAGGAAGCAGGAATGTACATGCCCGTTTCGTTACATTAACTGTCCGCCAAACCTGTTTTCGTGCTTAAAAAGTGCCAAAATCGATTCCAAGAGGTTCGAAATTATAAAAAGTTACGGTCTTCGACGGGGTAAGAACTCGATTAAATATAGCGTCACGAATCTGTGCACTTGCACTTCGAGTACGTAGCGATGCCCTGATTGGTCCAGCGTCTCCCCCGCCGTGTCTCGGACCAGCCATAAAGCACGGCAAAGTGAGGGTCGACTCTTGATAAATCAATCTCTTCTGCGTTTCGAATAATATTTCGATTATCTCGATATATCACGAATCGTCGTCGTGTGTCAAGAGGATTTAATTGATTTTTATTTTTGTTCAGTCCGTCGGCGTGAAATTAGCCAGTTTATTAATATATACTCGTACTCGTAGATATTTCGTAAAATGCATAAAAATTGCGTTTATGGCTTGTGTCAGCGCAGTGCACCTTTTACACCTGACTGAGGCAAGGTCGTCAGGCACACGTCGAACGCGTGTTACGTTATATCACATCGTTATAATTTTTAAGTCCGAGAGTCCCCTCTATTCGACGATATAATACACGAACGATTTTAACATGCTCGAGTGCATGTGCTGAAGTGTATGCACACGGAATTCGATGTTAAACAGAGAGGAATCGTAAACATTTGTGCAAACACGAAGAGAGGCCCGACTGCTGAAAATGATTGATATTTCTCTCACGAGGGATTCTCGTGAGATAACACAAAAAGTCTTATCATTTTCCTCTGTTTTCATTGCGCTCGTCTGTCACCTGTAACTTACGTCAATTGGTTGCCCTCGAATTAATTATACGTTTCTGAGATTTAAATTTAAAAGAGACCTACCGATGCAACTATGTATACCGATCAAATCGGTGATCGGTGATCGATAGTCATTCAGAAAATTCAGATGTATCTTACTTTTGCGCTTCAACAGACGTTCGTGCCTTCACTTTTCGTGTTTTCCTTATGCTTTCAACAGCTGATCTCTCTTTTTTGCACTCAACGCGAAACAAAAACAAAACTTATTGTTTTGTTTGAGTGCAAATATGATTTTTGTCGAAGCTAAGAATAACCGTATAAACGACGGGTTAATTTTCGCGTTACCTTGTCAAAAGACGTCTGTGCTTTCTGGACGCGGTAGACCGAAGGATGACGTCACATTTTCGAATAAAAATTTAATTTCGTATAACGGGTGATTTATCAAGGGGTTTCTGGGTGAAAAGGCTGCGGAGGAGAAAACTGGACGGTTCTTTGGCTTTTCGATCAACCGAGCTGGCTAGCGAAGATGCTCGTTTTAAGACTTAAAAAAAAATAATGGCTTTAAACATCGATGTAATTCGAGACTGGGCAACGTTACCGAGTTGTTCTTGGATGCTGGATTCAAACGGCATTCTCTTGCAGCGTTTGCGAACGGAAAAAGTCAATAAATAAAAAAAAAAGCAAGCGAAGGATGTGTATGAAATTTATAGCACGAGCCTTCGCACACGTTTATCATTTAAAGATTGATTCCCATGAGGATGATGTCCCAAGGTACGCTTTTTAATTGACCGACCAACTTCGCTGTAAAGCTATATCTGGCTACCATAATTCAACTGAATCAATGCAAGTCATTCGTGATTGTACACTCGTGGTCGAAGAAGAAAAAAAAGAACACAATCCTCCTCACCTTGTTGCACGCTTTTTTGCCTTTTTCCGCGATAATTTGATATTCGGATCGATCCAATTTCCCGTGAATGCCAAAAAAGCGAGGTCTTTTGGGCAACGATTTCCAGATCAGTTTTGTCATACTCAAACGTTTGAATTTAAGAAACGAGACGACATCCCGATCGCTGAATACGGTTGGAGGCACCAAAAAAAAAAAACCAGTTTTTTCGTCTCCGTAACAAGCCTCGTGAATAATGATGATAATAAAATTTCGAGAAAACGCGTAAATATATTTTAATCTCTTTTTATGCCGCTTGAATCTTTTTTTAGTCCTTGGGGGGTCAGGGACGATCTTGCGCTGCGTATATAAAATACCCGAGATCCACGTCGTGATCGCCCGAGCGTTTCAACTTTTGTGCGCAGATTCTCGATTCTTTGCATCGCGATTTAACGACGAATTTGCGCCGATGTTTTTGTACCACTTTTTCTCTCCCTGTTATTGGGATGTTATGGAGATTCGCGCGAATTCGATTGAGAAAAATAAATAGAAACGTTAATTCCGGTTTAAAAACGACATTTTCAAAGTGTCATCTCGTTTAGGGCTCGGAGGAAAGTTGCTTGCGATTCAAGGATACGGATTTCATCATGTTTTCAGGCCAACTTCCGTTGCGAAACCGCTAATTCGTATCACCGAAGAGGGATCGATCTGCTTTTCATTCAAGCGTGTCTGAGCTTGACCATTCGATGACGAATCGCCTCGAGAGTGAAACAAATGGACCAATGGAGTATTGTTGTGAACAAAAAAAAACCCAGAGGTTAGAGCCATTCGTTTTTTTTTTTTTTTTTTTCATTGTTTGCGAAATCTTCAACTACGAGCAAAATGAGAACGACACGAACAAACATGACTGGTACGAGTTTAATTCGATGGGACCACGTGCTCAATACGTGAGCGCCCTCAGACGTGACGGAGCTAATATGGGATACTTTAGAACTTGCTCGTTGTTTACCCGAGCAAATAAGTATTTGATACGACCAATACGACGTTAAAGAAAAATATCAGTCACCAATTCGAATGGACGCGGAAGACCGGACGCGAGCGCTGCAATTGTCGCTTAATCGTTCAATTACATGTATTCCATAATCGTGAAAAGGAACGATTTTCTTTGTCATTACGAACGGTCTCGTGTGGAAATTATTGCGGCGAGCTGCTTCTCGAGTAAAGCAATACAATGTAAGGAGATAATTTACGACCGAATGATATATTTTGTGTCGATAAAATTTGTCAATTTCGTGTACACCTTAAACTGGAAGAGGATATACTAGCCGAGTGTATGACAAATTGCGAGAGAGCAACCGAGCATATCGGCAATGACCCAATGACGGTCGTTAATGGATACTAATTTTACGTAAACGGACTTTATTGTCCATAGGATCGAGTATATTGTCACGTGGATGATCGATGCTTCGGGCTTGAGGAAATCCGTAATGAAAGTTGGCTGAGCCATACACCGTGCGCGAAACGATGGTACGAGATCGGGAGCAGCAACGAGCTTGAGAAGAGGATGCGCAGGATACTCTGCGCCACGAGACGAACCCCCACTCCGCCGCGCGCGGTGATTGGTGCGCGGTGTGGTGGGAGAAACGCCGGACCAACCACGGCGCTGCGCAAGTTCTGTTCAAGCGCAGCCACGGAGAATCCGCGTACTATTATTTTTGGTATTATTCAACAGCGTGAAAAAATATCCTTAGAATGAAAAAACCGTTTCGTACATGTTCATTGGAACACGCATGGAGCCAGGAATTCAATGGAATGGTTCATTGTTCAGACAGTATCTTGATGTTTCGAGAAAAAAAGATTTGCGTACCGTCGATACGATTATTATCCGGCAGTCAACAATGAGACGGTATAAATAATTTCTCATTGTCGATGACTTTTTAATACGCGAGTCAATTAATAGCCAACGATGAACAATGGAATAGAATTAATTAGAGGCAATTTTTACGCTTCTTCTGTATACCCACAAATAGCTTTGTTTTTTTGTCTCGTTTTCATTATTTCTTTTAATTGTTGTTTCCTATTTTACAATTATAATGATCGATATACTAGGATCTCATAAATCCTCGTTATTGCGAGCGAGAATGTTAAATAGATTAATGGCATAATTCATCGGTAATCACGATTACATACATCGGTGTGTTTATCGTATACTCTTCTGTGATGGCGCTGTACAAATACTTTGAACGAGTGTCTCCGGTAAAGAATTATCCTCTCATTCCTCGTTCGGGCTGTCGTTCAACGGTACACGACGATCGATCTGAGGTTACCACAAGCTCGAAACACACCTCATTGATATCGTATATTAATGCAGACGTAATCGAGGAAGGAAAAAAAAAACAAGAGGAAGAAGCGGATGAAAAAAAAACCATACAGAGACTCTGCACGTATATTCGTGCGTGTTACTTCATTACAGAGCGTGTTAATCATCATATTCGAGCCCCCTCGTGTCTCGAAGATATCAAGGCGTTCAAGGCCCTATGCTCGCGAGCGATCGATTTGCATCGACGAAACAATTACATACACGTTCCGCGTGATCATGATTTTCTTCATCTTGCTGCACAACTCTGTACGTTTAAGGACACTAGCATACCTTCAATTTTCACCCCATCATTTTTCGTTTTTTTTTGCTTCTAATCACAGGGGTGAAAATTAGACGAAAAAAAGAACAATAATTCGGATTTCACGAATCATGAAGCATCGAATGATCTTCGAGAAAAAATCATGTTTTCGTTTCCGAAAAATTGAAAAAAAAATCGAAATTTCTAACGCGACGTGTAAATGTTACTCGAATTGAGGAACGAAGGTGAGGCGATTCGAGCAGACAAAAAATCTCGAGACGAAAGCTTCGACTCGTCGGTATATATACGAAATCGTGCATCGATTTTAACGAACTTGGGTATTTTTAGCCATCGACGGCTGATTTATGAGAATGAGACGGGGAAAAAATGGAAATTATCGATTCATTTTTCGTTATTTTAATCGCGACGTTGACGATATTTCATGATTTTTTTTTAATTTTCTTAAAAGAGACGTGCGTATTTAACATGGTGCACTTTTGCCACAGTCGCGAATTTTATTTATTTTTCAACGTAAAATCATGCGTAAGCGTTTAATTTACGTTCCAATATTAGTTCGACGGGTGTGTGATATTCGCGTACTGTCGCGAGATAATCTCGACCTATACTTAATTCGATGCTGATTTTACTTTTCTCGTCGAAATAGTGCGTGTGTGTGCGTGTGTTTCGAAAGTTAAGAGCTACAAAGTGCATTGACATTTGCATCTTTTTCATTTACTAATATCCAATTAATATTTATGAGAATAAATCATAAATAATAATCGTAATAGCAGCAATTTTAAATCATGTGCCAAACTGTATTTATACAGCTGACCTTATAAAAAGGTCAATTTCAATATTAATACACGATTGTCGTTAGATATAAAATGTATCTTAGATCGAGCTCTTTTCCACCCTCCGCATCTGCAGTTCGATTATTTACTTGTGCCGATTTAGGCACGACGGAAAAAAAAGTTCAGCTTCTCGCGGAGAGCCCCGCGGTTGGCCTCAACATTTGTCGATAAATGAAGCAATTCTGTAGATTAAATTCAACCTCCTTTGTCTTGAGGATAAAGAGAATGAGGGAATAAAGATATATCCTGATTCAGCGGCAATATTCATCAAATCTGCCCTTGATAAACAGCTAGATTATTACGCAAAGTGCGCGTTGCGGACAGTTCATCCTTTCACAACGACGGGACAACGATAGAGATGTTAAATACCCTGAAAAAGTCGAAAAAGAAAATTCGAAAGTGTACCTCGGGCGATCCTCGAGTGAGGGATTTTCAATTATTTTTCATTGGGACCTGTTACCGATTCGGGACCTTCGATTATTCTCACAATAGAGCCAAGGCTCGTGCACGATTTTCCATCTTTTTTTTTTTCAAGTTCTTTCTTTCCTTATTTTCGTCCAATCCAAGAGTCTTGTTGCTTTAAACTCGTCTCTTGGATGATCCTCATTGGCCTACGTTCCGAGTGTTATTCATCATGGAGCCTTGAAGTATTAAGCAGCGACGACAATTCCGTGTGTCGCAAGGCACTTTTAGTACCGATAAAACGTATCGTTTTTCTTTAAAAGTCTTTCTTTTTTGTTCCCAATTAATTTGTTTTGAGGTTGTCGGAGAAGAGAGACGACATCGAAGGGCACCGTTTGATTTTTTGGGTCGATGATTTCTCTGCGGCCTTTATCGTGAGTCACGTAGGCACCGATCAGCTGATCTTCGATCATTTTGACGTTATTATTACGCGACGTGGGAATTAATATAGTGGAAAAGAAAAATCACTCCATCAGAATTTACGTTTCGATTGATCGAATGTATTATGCAGCGACCTTGAAACACAAAGCACGATAGTTCGTCGGAATTTTTCAAGGCGAGGACGATTATAAAAGCGTTACTTTGTGGCGATCGATGCGCGTTCCTGATGCAGTCCGAGCCTCAAGATTATCTTGTAACAGTCGCGGAAGATGCGAGATAAATCGCCGAGTGAAATTTTAATTACATATCATTACGATTATCAATCATTGAGGCAACATCGAGGACGAGAAAAAAAAACAAAGCGAAACAACTGTATTGCGTTCACTTTGAATTTTTCAAACCTCCGTTGAGGAATAATTCTCGATCGATATGATCTTCTGTTCGAAAACTTCTATAAATAAAAAAACAAAAAAACAAACGTCCCTCAATCAAAGGCTGATGTTTCATCAGGAAATTCATTTGTGAAATCCCATACCGGATACAACGTCCGTACCGCATGCGAATTTTCGTCCGTTTTTACCATTAAAAATAATCCAAAATTTCGTGTACTTTTTGGACCCAAAAATTCTTTTGATTTCTCTTTGTACATTTAGTTTTTAGCCAAAATGGAGATGGTATTTGGTTTCATCCCATTTCGCAATTCGATTGACTTTTACAGACGTCGATCACTCGTATTTCGAATCAATAATCGGCAAGCACGAAAATCACAACCTCTCCGACGTCACGCAATGACGTCCGGGTGAGCATCTCTGAAATTCCCAATCAATATTGTTCGCCGATAGATCAGATGTGCGACCTTGATCGACGTTCAGGAAGGCCCGAATATGGCGAAGAAAGACGTTCTCTACGACCATGACACGTGAAATCGCGGACCGGAAACGCGATACGGTCGAAGCTCATTTTCGTGCGATTCGTTTTTCTCTCGATGTTTCTTTTTTTGCGCACCTCAAGAATACCGTTTAACCCTGATTGTCGACTCGATCTCGACAGCAGCAGCGACGCTCAATTAGTCGGTCGCGCGTTCGGAATTGGGCATGTCCTGTTCCATTCCTCGTTTTTTTTTTTTTCATTTTTTTTTTATACAATGTTACTTCAAAACTAAATACATACACCATCGATCAACATTTAAATGTAATCCGGTCGAAGTGATATAGGAACAAGGTGGAGTTTGCCGAGAGCAAGTGCCGATCGGTCTCACAAACCGATACGAGACGCATGCGGCCTTGGTACATGAAAGTATGAGATCAGGTTTTTGTCTTTGCCGATCTCGATCTTGCGATATAAGCCGGCGCAATCGACCGTGCGCACGTTCGATATCGTGCTGCGCTTTGCGATCGCTAATGCGAAATCTCGGAAGCATCGATCAAGGATCTAAATCCCGATAGATCGTATGCGGCTCGTACAAAAATAATCGTGCGAAGGAACAAATGTTCGAAAGATCGAAAGCAACAACTTTGCGATGTTTATCTTCCGTTCTTTATGAATCCTGCATGAAAAAAATCACTGGGAACATCGCGGTGTTCGTTGACTCTGAGCCGATTGGGAGAAACTTTATGGAAAACCCGCCAAAGAGTGACGCGCTTGGAGATAAAAATGCAGAAAATAAGTGGCGAATTGAAGAAAAATTCTTGGAAAAATAAACAAGATCGTCGGGAATGATCTGCTGCTACCGATCTCGACACCTTGCAGGGAATTCCTAATCCCCAAGGGCAAAAGAGAAAGAGAGACGGGAAGAAAAAATATAGAGACGAAGAGAGAGAGAGAGAGAGTAAAGACGAGTCACGCTCTGTCCTGCGGCTTACGGCGAAATAATAAACGCCTCGAAGCTTGTGACGCGCGTTAGACTCGGACATTCCGAATGAATGTTAAAAAATTGCAAAGTTCATGATCGGCCGTATATTCGAGCCGAAAACTGTTGAACGACTGGTTTTAATGTACGTAATAAACGCCGGTCACGAAAATCCCACGCCTCGTTGCCGATTCCCGTTTCATTACCAATGCAATCGGCGATCGATCGTGTTTATGACGTTAGTCACACAGCCGGGAGACCGCGACAACACACGGACCTATCGCCTCCGGCGTGTCTTACAATCGGCGCAGGTGTTTACGTGTACGATCGAATTTGAATCTGATATTTCGATAGAAAAAAAAAACATATACCGATATGCGGGACTTTCACAGCTGATATGACTAATCTGAGGCTGCAGCGGTTGCCCTCAAACTTCGTGTTATCTGAGGTTTCAGTTTTTCCACTGTGCAAGGGAAATATGCATCGATTTATTTCCTGCGATGCATCATGCACTTCCGTCGACAACTCGGATAGCACTGCTCGCTAGTAGTTCGAGTACAGGCCGTGGTCAGACAACCGGCGATTTTTTTTGATAGTTTACGTATAGAAAGTCAATGGAGTAATAATAATAATAATAAGAATAATAATAATAAGGAAGGAAAAGAAAATGAAAATCGGAGCACAAATCTCAACAGATATGCATTTAAGACAGTCAGACATATACGACAGTCTTTCCCAGGGCTTTCGTCGCATCTCCTCTCCTGTTCCACTTGTCTCTTTCTTTCACTGTCTTTCCTCGTCGATAAAACGCAACGAGGGCTGAAAGAAGAGATTTTAAAAAAAAAGGGAAGAATATAGGAATAAATAATGAGAGAGAAAGACGATAAGCCCGAAGGCGTATCGCGAGACGAGGCGCACGCGCGCGAATGAGTCAGAGAGCGGCAGATTTTTCTGGCAGCGCGTTCCCTTACCACTGGCAGACCCGGTTCTCGCTGATCTCGCGGGATCTCCCGGGCAGTGCGCCGGCGCGTTGGATCTCCCCCCCCCCCCCGCTCGAATTTCGCCGCGCGCATCCAATAGCGCGACTACCGTTGACGGGCTCGAGTCTCGCGGGCTTTTTTTTAATTTTTTCATTTCTGTGTGCGTTATGAAAGTAACACGCTATACATTCTTACGCTATACCTGTATACCGTATGCGTATCGGTAGTTAAAGTGACGACAACGGCACGAGGACTCGTGTCAACGAGCGCCATGGTTTTACCGAACGATGTGAGAGGTCGTGAGACGTGCGCACAAATGCGAATTTTCGCTATGTATATAAACGTTTGTCGCGTATATACTAAGATATATAAACGAACACGAGTGTGTGTGTGTATAATTGTGACTGGTCCGTCGGGGGAGATCACACGCATGATTTTATCCCGAACGGAGGCGCGCGCGGACCACCCGAAACCCCCGTGAGTGGGGGGCACCCCTGACCCTCGTACGCGAGGCGGTGAAGGGAAGCAACGTTTATATGCAGCCTGAAGCAGCCCCGACGTCGCATTCGCTCGTTCGCTTCGCCAAAGCAGGACACGAAATCACAGTCGTGAGGATTTTTTTTTTTCGAACAACAGAAATTTACAATAAATTACCGGATACATACACAGACATACACATATATAGATATATATATGTATATACGTGTATACACGTATACATACATATATTTATAAACAAAGCGAGTGTCGAGACGAGACGAGTCGGCAAGATCGCGAAAGGAGTCATTGGAACGACCGAGAGGATCGAAAAATATTCATTGAGAAAAGAATAAAAAAAAGAACCTGCAGAAGGAGAACGCGACTTTGCTGAAATTACCAAAGTTGCGCTTTTAACTCCGAGGACAGTTCCTAGATATCCGCGTGCGACTCGAACTTATCGTCTCGTTTCGATTTAAACAAATTTTGCGGAAACTCCGGCAAAGTTTTCGTGGTCCTGAATTATCGTCGTTGAATACAACAAATATACATATACGCGTATATATTGCAACTCCGAGAAGATTGAATTAACGAGGCAGTGAGACTCTTGTTCATCGATACGAGAAAGAGATCAGGCCCTTGACGCTATCATCATCGCGAGGAGAGAAGCAGTTACTTCATCGGCGATTCATTGCGAAGCGGCGGCGCGAAAAAGAAAAAACATCGTCGATTAACGAAGATCACGTGGAGGGAGACTAAAAGGAAGCTGTGAACTTATTGTGCGAGGGAAGACGACAAGAGATAAAAAAAGCTCCAATAAATACGACTTGTTCACGAATATCATGATGGCAGTTGCGGCAGCGCAAAAAAATCGCGAGATGTTTGCTATCAAGAAGTCTTACAGCATCGAGGTGAGTTGAGAATCTACAAATTTCTCATCATTTTTTACTTTTTTTTTTCAACCTGAAATGTTTTTTTTTCTTCTCATATTTACGTCTACAGAATAATCATTTTTAAATCATAATTTTATGTTGCATTTTTCTCGGAACAAAATTTTATATAGTTGTACAAAAAAGTCGGAAAATTCAGATTCGAGTTTCGAATGTATACGTCCCGCGACAATGGTCTTTGATCGACTATCAAATATTACGTGTTGAATTAAAATACAAAAAATGTAGCAATGATTTGAAAAAAAATGTCGGGAGGATCGCACAAAGACTCTTGATTATTACTAGTTTTGCAATCAATTTGTGTATACGTTTCCGCTGTCGTTTTTAGTCCCGATTCAGTCTCATCCTTCCAAATGAGAGATTTGAATAACCAGCAGGGACTACGTGACTTTTTTTTCAGCTTAACGCTCGGTAGAAAATACGAGAGTTTAAGATTGAAATTTTTGAAAAATAACGCGCACGCGCGCTCGATATCCGCATTCTTCATCGTGTTTGGCTCACTCTCGTGGAGACACACTCATTTCGTAATTGACGAAAAAAATTGCATCAGAAAATACGCGTCGCTTTTGAGTGAAAGAAATACTGGAGAATTTCCATTTCTCTCCTTTCTCTCTCTCCGTCTCTTATTTTTTATATTTATTTTCTTTTCTCTGAATTTTTTATCCGAATACTCTCCGGCGGTCCCGTTGCATCTTTCTCTCAATTTCTTAAATACAAGTTTATCTCGCGTTCAAGACGAATATGGGGCCACTCGCGAAGAATCAGCTCGACTGAACAATTTTCTCTCACCGTGCGTGATGAATTTTTTTAAACTCCAATTTTATCCGATCCTCATTGAGTTAAATCGAATGAAAAAAAAAATAAATAAATAAATTCACAAATAAAAAACGTACGTAATATTTCTGATAATTTCTTTTTGAAATCACCGTCTGATTGTCAGAGGTATTAACGATCGAAAAATTAGTTTTTTCCCGTTCCCAAATTTGCATCTGTCGAGGATTAAAAAAATGGAATATAATCGATGTCCTCGGTTTGATTTCATATAAAATACCCCGTGTTTCTTCCTATAAACGTGTTCACGAATTTAAATAACGATATAATCGCCGATACTACTGTCATAAAAGCGGAATGATAATCATGCGACGTTTGGGTACCGAAGAATTTTTTCCGCGGCTCGAAAACTCACCGCGCACCTCCTCGAATATGGAGAAAGTTCGTCGGAGCCTCCGAGCCCGATTCTCGAAGAAGTTGTAGAAATAGTGTCGGCGTGCGTTGTGCCGGTAACAAAAAACCGAAAACGAAACAAAAAAAAAAGTCTACGAGCGATAATTTTTAACAACGAAAGGGAGAAAAAAAACGACCTTCGATGCGACGTCCGAAATTGGCGAATTGACGAAATATCGTGCCGATATATCGCGGTCTATTCGGCGATCTTTGGAAATCTCGATGGCTTTTACGATGGTTTTATTATTGCAATTTATCCAAACTTTTCACGATTTTTTATCGAATTTCTTATCAAAAGAATTATTCCAATTGAATTCATTCGTTGAGCGAGGCCGAAAGATGCACCTGTGAGGCTGCAATCGCAGCCGCTTGTTCGTCGTGACGCAAAACCTTGTAGAATTGTGAAAATGTTCTTTTTTTTACACAAAATATTCTTGAAAAATATGAAAAAGCACATACGAGAGAAGTAAAAAAAAAAAATCACGCGTAAGAGCACGACGAGGTACGCGAATGTTTAACTTTCACGCGATGTTCGCATTTTATCGCTGACTCGCCACCTGTCGGCAAATGCCGCAAAACTCTCGCACACGGCGCTGTGTCTCGATGTTTTCCCGACGTTTTTTTTTTCACATCTCGATTTTTCGACTTTACCGAAATTGCACGAGTTACACATTCGTTTTCGTCGGTCCCTTTAACCGTTTTTCCATGACAAAAAGATGTAAAAATTCGAGGATTCGATCGATCGAATGAGAAAACAACGATTTTATCGAGAAATGATATTTGGAAAGTTGAAAAAAAAACATTGTTCGGAAATTCCGTTCGGAAAACGAAATAATTCGTCGATTTTATTTTTCTCGCTAGTGTCGATGTGCACTCTTAACGGTATTTTATTCCGATGAGTCACAAAAGCCCGATGCGGCGTACCGATATGCATATTTCCCGTTACATTAGCTCGCATTTGATATTCAATCATTTCCAAGCATCGCGGTGAAACTCGTACTCATCGTCAAAAGTCGTTTTTCCTCTCGCTCTCGGCGACGGGAATTTTTTTTTTCCCCGAAATATCGGTAACAGAATACTCGATCATCATCGATACGTCACAAAAATATACCGAATCACCAATAGCCTCGGGCTTTTTCCGTTACTTCCGGCGCAGGCTTATTATTTATATATCGAGAATACACACGCTTTTTTTTTTACTCTTTACGACTTTCTCCGACGTTACACGAATTCTATCGACTTCGTTCATCGAATTAACGACGACGGTACAGGTGACATTAATGACTCGCGGATTGAACGAAAGCAAAACGTTGTTTTCATCGAAATCGAAGCGACAAATGGCGGCGCGAATATTTTTGTAAATTGGAAGAATTAAATTCCAAATTATTCATCGAATCGTTAACCGATCACGGAGGATCTCGTACCATACGGTGTATCGTTTATTCTTTCGGGGCTGTGTACAAAATCTGCGATGTATTATTAAAAACCTGCGTTTTTCACGAAAAACGCAGGTTTTTTTTTTAAACAGCTGTAACGACGATGACGACGGAAAGTTTTATTTTTTTCATTTCTTACGTAAGATCGTGAGAAAAAAAAAATACAACCCTGAAATTTTTGAGAAGCTTGACAGTGCGATTGCGCATAGAACGCCTCGTATATATCGTCGTGCAAGGATGAGAGTAGTCATGCGTGCACCGTGCCGCTGATTAAAATAATCGTAAGAGGTGTTGAGTAGTTGGCGAAAAAAACAAGGTAAAAAAACTGCGGGAATAACAAAATAACTAAGCTCGGTTGTCGCAAAAAAAGTCGTTCGAAAATAATGCCGGAATAATCTAAATCGATTGACCAGCCCGTTTCGTCCGAGTGATTTCCATCGGGCCGCGGTGATAAGATTTTTTTTTTTTACAACGACACGATTATTGAATAAACGCACGAGCGTCGTATCGTCGTTAAAGTTCTCCAAACTTCCCCGCAAAAGCACTTCCATACGCCACGATTGGACCATAATTATTTCGTCGATTATAAATATCGAGGGTGGATAATTCGCTCCAAGGAATAATCATTTGCGTCGCGTATTTCTGTATGACGATATTCACGTGTAAATCGTAATATATTTTTTTCTATCGCAAACGTCACTGTCACTCGAATTTAACGTTTAATTATCGTAATGAATGTTTAATTACGTTTTTAGCAGAATTTATACAGCATCATGGACATTATTATTATTGCTCATACGGTGATCAGATTTTACACGTTCGAGGTATCGTTATTCGATCATAACAAGAAAGCTCGTGAAATTACACGTGCGACTAACGAGCCAAACGGAGAAAGTCGTCTCAATGAGTCTCTTAAACTTTCATTCGTAACCGTTAGACTTGCATATATATATATATATACATACATATACACGCACATAAATACGCAGCATGTGTGTATACACAGCTTTTTTACCGTGTAAACTCTTCGCACGAGTATCAGTCCGCGAGCAATGTCTGCGACAGCACGAAACTCTTTGCACGTCCTGTTATGTCACTTTAAATACCTCAGCATCAAGTAACTCCTTACAGACTTGCATATTCGCTCTCGCACGCAACGAGATATCGAATTATTACGTATGAAATATTCGTCATCGTCTCCCTTGCTGAATAACACAATATTCCTCAAAATAAACACCCCTCGAGAGGGATGAAACGATAATCACTGGGGAAAAACAAATTTCATTTCATTCTTTCGATGTAAAGCTGGTCTCCAAATCGAGATTACGCCTAAAGTGTAAACTCGATTGATCTCTGGAGATGAAAAGATGCTGCGAGAACGTTGAAGAGGAGAGGGGGGATACAAATCTCTCAATTGCGACCTTGCACACATTCCGAAGGCAAAGGCAATGTGACACGAGAAAACCAAGTCATCCAACCGTGATGCTGAGGAATCAGGGAGAAGGCCACGTGGCCATAAAAAAAAAGTAGACCCACTTTAATGCACGTGTATCCATGTTTATGCGTGTATGTGTGCCTGTAATGTTTATTTATTTATTTTTTTCTCCAAACGTATCTGTTTCTCTGCATCTCGCACAAATCTCGGTGAATTTTTTTCTCCCCCGTGACTGTACGAGCGTGTACGAGTCGCTCGATGGAGTGTTGAGAAATCCATCGGCCTTGCTCACACGATAATCATGAATATTTAATAAATACGAAAGAGCGATCGTACGGAGTTGCATGGTCGCGCACAGACCCTTTTGCATACGCGTACATATTTATATTTTAAAATAATTCATACGCGAGAAGATTTATTCATTTGCAAAGAGCATGAGATAGAAAAAAGGCCTGAATACGAAGATTTATCAGATCGAATGCAGCAAGTTTTTTCGTTCTGCGTTTGGTTTTTTTTTTCAAATTTTTTTTCCCCCCTCGTCGCGGATTTACCGGCAATGCGAATACAGAGATTACAAAGCCCCTGAGCGCTATTAAAAAAATTATTCCGCGACGCGCAAGCAGTCGTGTCGCACTCGATGTATCTTTATCGCAAAGTCGATCCGTTACGCGACAGTTTCTTTGGAGGCTCGCCTCCGCTCCTTTTTTTTCTCTCGGACCAACAAACACGCTCTGATTTCCCATATTGTTGTTAATTTTGCATAAAAAAAGAACAAACTTACGTCCGAGGACGGAAGAAGTAAATATACAAATTTGTTTTTTTTCTTGCAAAAATGGACCGTATCCACTATGCAAATTCTTGGTGCTCGTTTAATTACGGTATTTAAATTGTTTTTTTCGTCAATCCGACCGATACCGCTTCTTCGATAGACTCGATAATTAATAACACGCTTAGATCGTTTCAGTCATTTTTCTGGAATTTTATTGATATCCCACGAGAATTCTCTTTTTCTTCTTCAAATGTATTAATTATCTCCTGCAATATTTATTCTAATGACTTTTGTGATAATCTCCACAATTGCGTAATTTCGTTGTGCATCAGAGTGGACAAAGTTGGCTGTTTATGTTTTTCCGTCATCCTACATTTTCCCTATATCCTGATCATTATTGACTCCACACACGCCTTGGTCTGACCACACACGCGCGCTAACCGCCGTAGCTACTTGAATCGTGGCGCGACGAAAAAACAGACGATTTTCGTCTCCCCGCATAAACGCGTTTTTGCAACGATTGCAACAATGAGTACAAAGAGAAAAAGTGGGAAAACGAGGGTTAAAATTATTTTCGTATTATTCTACCGAGTGAATCAAAAACCTCATTCGATAATGACTGAAAATATATGCTATTTATATATATGCTATATATTTAACTTAATTTTGAGCTTAACAGAACGAGAAATATCGCAAAACAATGAAATTGTCATTCGTCAGAGAACGCCCCGTGCGTCCGTCAAAGTGCTCAAAGGGCCGAGTGCCTGGCCCAGTTCTTCGTCAATAAATAAATGTACATAAATTTTCCGAGACCAACTGATCTCTAATTGTGAATTGTCCACGATCTCAGATCAGCTGGAGACGACTGACGAGAACGTTGGGAAATATAAATCCTTCGGAGGGTTGAAAATAAATTTTGAAATCCGAATAGTCAGTCGGGATTTAGGTTCGTAAGATGACAAATAACTTTTACGGGTTCTTCTCGCACCGGAGGAGGCAGGAGATTTCACCGAGCGAATCGTTCGTTGGATCGAAAAATGAAGATCCGTGCACCATGGACCAATTTCCCGCTTTGGACTCGCTTTGATTATTTAATTTCCGTTTGTCGACCACACGGTGGGCGTAACGAGGATTCAAAGGCCGAGTTCACCCTCCCCCCCCCCCAGCAATTTTATTTCCGCACTGGTAAAGATCAATTGGGTTGGTCGGGAGTTTAATCGCGTCATAGGATTCGTGCGAACGTCTCGTTCAATATTGTCTGTGCCTGAAAAGTGCCCGAAGGCCGGAACCGGTTCCGGATCGTTCAACCGTGCTTCGCGCGAGCACACGACGCGTTAAACCCGGCCAGGAAACCAGATTTCCTCATCCTTGCCACTGGCAGTGACCGGGTCACCCGGTCGAGTTTTACCGCTCTCGTTTTTGTTACGACACCGAGCGCGGGTACCGGAAGTCACTCTTGAACGCCTTTGCAAGGACACCTCGAATTTCCGGGTTGTTCGGCACGGTCTCGCGAAACGAGAATCAAGTTTTCGTAATGCTCGATTTCGTAGACGTGAGCACCGTGCGTGTATGTGTTTTCGAGAGCTTTGAAACTCGTTCATTGCGAGACATCGAGATTGAAAGGGGACCAAGTTCACGAACGTAAATAATGAGCTCTTTATCGCATTTTCTCCTTTGCAGAATGGCTATCCCGCGCGGCGTCGTTCTCTCGTTGATGACGCCCGTTTCGAAACTTTGGTCGTCAAGCAAACGAAGCAGAGCGTCCTCGAGGAGGCGCGTCAAAGATCCAATGGTGAGTCGCCCACTAATTGTCCTCCCATTGATGTACCTTTGCGAGCTCTTTTTTTGTTCTACATGATTTCTAAGATCGTTGTTGCATGACGCATGTTTTCTTTACGCTCTCGTTTCCTCTCGATCGGTGTGAATTTAGAATCGAACGTTGATCCGTCAAACGCGGGGGTTCAGTCTAGCCAAGAGCACGAGGAACGTTACGCGGACACGTCGTCGAGCGACGACGAACAATCCGAGACTCTGAGCGTTGCCGCTAAGGAAGGAGGTAACCCTTAGACACCTTGTTTTCCCTTCTTTTTTTGGTGTTCAGCGCTGTTTTATTTCTTTTTCTCGCGGCATGAGGCATGTTAAATACGTCGTTGGTCCTTGTTTGTGCACTTGCAGAAGCCAAAGCGGAAGCTTCGTCCTCGGACAGCGAATGCAAGCCCGACACGGACGACGGTAAGCATAACGGAAACGCCTTTGTGAATTCTCGCGAAAACGCAATGTCTGTGTTTCGTTGCTTGTTGATTCATCTTTCCCGCATGTGCAAGAGGAATTTTTCAATCGTTTACCGGTCATTTTACCAAAGAAAAAAACTTTTTTCACAACCGTGTCCTTGGGATACTTCGAGTCACGGGAAAGACACTAAAGGGGGCAGGGGAAGTGATGGCAGAGTGCACAGAGAGGGGTAACGCGATGAATAGAGCAAATGGAGGTTCAACCGCTTTCTTTCATTTTATTGTCGACGAGAGTCGCCAGCTCACCATCTCGGTGGCGACTTTCGTCCGACACTTTGGTGAATTACGAGTCGTACGAACGAGAGACCTTTGTGCAATTGGGATCGCGTGGTAGCACGCGGTACGCGCAGACTCTCCGCGTTTCATTCGGTTTTTCTTCATGACAAAAAAACGTACCGGGGTACTCGAGCGGAGCGTGAAAGGAAGAGAGCGGTATAGTGACAATTTCCTCGCCACCCACACATGCATTATGCCATTTGGAACGACGTTGAAATCCTTCTAACCCAGTTATACGTCACTTGGACCGAAGAATTTACGTCTTCCACCCTTTTGCTCGCTCTCCTTGCCACTTTCTCTCTCCCTTCCTTCCGCAGTCCATTTCAACCCCCTCGCGTTTCATTCCTCTCGGAATCTCGAGCGGAAACGTCGAAAGATTTCCCTCGAAGCTCGTGGACCGTCGAACGTAATCCCGAGACTAAAAATGACGATGACGATGATGATCCCACTTGGGGATCCAAGTTATCTAACCCAGTTATACGTCACTTGGACCGAAGAATTTACGTCTTCCACCCTTTTGCTCGCTCTCCTCGCCACTTTTTCTCTCCCTTCCTTCCGCAGTCCATTTCAACCCCCTCGCGTTTCATTCCTCTCGGAATCTCGAGCGGAAACGTCGAAAGATTTCCCTCGAAGCTCGTGGACCGTCGTACGTAATCACGAGACTAAAAATGACGATGACGATGATGATCCCACTTGGGGATCCAAGTTATCTAACCCAGTTATACGTCACTTGGACCGAAGAATTTACGTCTTCCACCCTTTTGCTCGCTCTCCTTGCCACTTTTTCTCTCCCTTCCTTCCGCAGTCCATTTCAACCCCCTCGCGTTTCATTCCTCTCGGAATCTCGAGCGGAAACGTCGAAAGATTTCCCTCGAAGCTTCTGGACCGTCGTACGTAATCACGAGACTAAAAATGACGATGACGATGATGATCCCACTTGGGGATCCAAGTTATCTAACCCAGTTATACGTCACTTGGACCGAAGAATTTACGTCTTCCACCCTTTTGCTCGCTCTCCTCGCCACTTTTTCTCTCCCTTCCTTCCGCAGTCCATTTCAACCCCCTCGCGTTTCATTCCTCTCGGAATCTCGAGCGGAAACGTCGAAAGATTTCCCTCGAAGCTCGTGGACCGTCGAACGTAATCCCGAGACTAAAAATGACGATGACGATGATGATCCCACTTGGGGATCCAAGTTCCCCCGGCCAAATGGTCCATAGTGGGAAAAAGGGGTTGAAAGTAGAGGCAATCCGCCTCGCGATACACACGATCCTCACCGCCACTCTGTTTCATAATTTTCCCTTTCATTCCCTCCATTTTTCCGCCGGCGATAAAAAGAGAGATTCGGGCAAATGGATTCCCATTATACTCCCTCGTTTCTTCGTACTGTCTGTTGCACCGTTCGCGATAAATCGTAAAATCCATTCGAATCACGCGTTATTACGGGAGCTCTGACGCCGCGGGACTTTGACATTGGTCCAAAGGGCAACCAAAATGTAGGAAAAAAAGCCACTGGCCGAGAGTTTAACCAGCTTCCTGTTTCTCCCGTCGCGTCGCCAGATTACGGGCTTACCGAGGAGGAAGTCGTACTGGCAAAGACGATATCCGAGAGCCCGGAGGCCGAGTCGGTTGTCCAAAAGGCAGCGCTGGTGTTGAGAATGCGCGAGGGGATCGGCAGTCTCGCGAGAATCTTAAAAACCGTCGAGAATTTCAAGGGCACAGTGACGCACGTCGAGTCCCGACCGAGTCGCAAGGAGGGCCTTCAATTCGACGTGCTCGTTAAAGTGGACATGACGCGGCAGAGCTTGCTCCAGCTGATTCGCAATCTTAGGCAGACTTCGTCATTGGGTGGCGTTACGTTGCTGGCGGACAATTCCGTTAGCATCAAGGACCCGTGGTTTCCGCGTCACGCGTCGGAGCTCGACAGCTGCAACCACCTGATGACCAAGTACGAGCCCGACCTCGACATGAATCATCCCGGCTTCGCCGACAAGGAGTACCGAGCCCGCAGGAAGATCATCGCCGAGATCGCCTTCGCTTACAAGTACGGCGACCCGATACCATCGATTCCCTACACCGAGACGGAGAATGAAACTTGGCTTCGCGTCTTCAACACCGTCGTCGACCTCGTGCCGAAACACGCCTGCATCGAGTATCAACGAGTCTTCAAACAGCTCCGCGACGAAAAGATCTTCGAGGCCCATCGCATACCCCAGCTTCAGGAAGTCAGCGATTTTCTCAAGGGCAAAACCGGCTTCACTCTGCGCCCGGCGGCGGGACTCTTAACGGCGCGGGACTTTCTTTCCAGCTTGGCTTTCCGAGTCTTCCAGAGTACCCAGTACGTCCGTCACATCAACAGCCCTTATCACACGCCAGAGCCGTAAGTACAACTCTCAGAAGCTTTCATTCGCGCCCGCCTCAGCCTCTCTGATCCGACATGGAGGGCACTAAAGACAACCTTCCACTCTTTTTCGACCCCGAAACAAAGCTCCCTGCGCTCGCGAGACTCGCTGATGATTTTTCATTTCGGTTGCGGTTCTTCACGTTCTTCGATCGATCTTTCTCGCTGGAACGTGAAGTTTGAACTCGCGTTGTTTAAATTCAAATGTCGAACCGATATTTTCCACCTGTACACTAAACGCGCGAATATACCGTCATCATACGACCCTCGACGCAAACGCTCGAACGACGAGAGGTCGACGAGTTGGCGTATGGTCCCGTCACTCGAGAGACAGCTCGAGAAGCAGCTAGCAAAACGAGACTCGACAACGGTGAAAGCGATCGATATTGGGTTATGATGAGGCGAGGACTCTCGTCATGTTCACGGTAGCTCATAGAGAATGGCGATATAGAGCACAGGGCATAATGGAATCAACCCGCTCCTCTTCTAAGCTTGTAATGGAACTCTAATTGGCTTTTAAACGACAGCAACGGTGTTGTTAATTCAGTTTTCGTTATAGTTGAGAAGTCATTGAGTGTACACCTCGAACTACTCGTAGCACGAACGACGTGATACCCAACTCCGTTAGATCAAAGGGATCAAACGTCGGTACACTGAAACATTTCACCCCCAAACTGCCCTCTACTTTCCGTACCGGTCTTCTTATTTACGGTCTATCGAAACTCGAACCCCACACGGAAAAAAATGGCCTGTGGATTTTACAGAAAAAAGTCTGTAAAATTTACAGAGTCCACTTTCTATAAAATTTACAGATAAAATATGTATTTTTTACAGATGGAATTATGTAGAAACTACATATTTTTTCTGTAAATTTAGATTAATATTCTATGTAAAATTTACAGAGAAAATATGTATTTTTTACAGATGGGATTATGTAGAAAGTACATATTATTTCTGTACATTTCACATAATTTTATGAATATTTAATGATAAATTGTGTAAAATGTGTAAAAATTTTCTATCATTATTGTTGGATAACTTTTCAAATAAGAACAAATTAGTAATAAAAATCACAGATAATTTTATCGATAATTATTTTATACTCTTGACTTTCTTTGTTTTTGTTCATCGGGACGGCCGTCTAATCAAACGTAATTTGACACCTCCATTCCCCTCAATTCCCCAATAACTATAATAATGAAGAGGGGTAATCAGGGGAATTTTACATATGCTACATAGCGTTGCTCATACGTTCGAAAAAGTGGCGTCACTGTCGATTATTATGAGAACCTATTTCACTTTTCTTCATTACTTACGAATTTGATTTTCACATTAAATTTTCAGTAATAATGATAGGAGTTCATCTGTAATAATGACAGAGAACTTCTGTAATAATGACAGAGAACTTCTGTAATTTTAACAGAGTAAATTCTGTAATTATAACAGAGTGTATTCTGTAATTATTACAGAAGTGTATCTGTAATAATCACAGACTCAATATGTCAAATTTACAGATTTAGGTTTACAGATTTCATCATGTAAAAGTAACATGTACGGATTAGTAAATTTTACATAAAATGATTTACAGATAAGATTCTGCAAATTTCACAGACTTTTCTGTAAATTCCACAGGGCAGTTTTTTCCGTGCAAGTCCGATAAAACTCTTACGCAGCCTGTCTTGACGATTGATCGAATTCCGCGATGTTCCTTTGTTTCAATGCGTCGAAAATGGCTTCCCCATTCGGCAGGAATTCGCAAAAAGTGTGTTCGTGGGTGAAAGTTTTCGTTACCATTTCTGTCCAGGGATTGCATCCACGAACTTTTGGGACACATGCCCCTGCTCGCTGATCCAAGCTTCGCGCAGTTCTCTCAGGAAATAGGCCTGGCGTCATTAGGCGCCTCGGACGCTGAGATCGAGAAGCTGTCGACGATTTATTGGTTCACGGTCGAGTTTGGTTTGTGCAAAGAAGGGCAGGACGTGAAAGCTTACGGCGCCGGACTTTTGTCGGCATACGGCGAACTCCTTCATTCGCTCAGCGACAAGTGCGAACACCGTGCGTTCGACCCGTCGACCACCGCGATCCAGCCGTATCAGGATCAAGAGTATCAGCCGATTTATTACGTCGCGGAGAGCTTCGAGGACGCCAAGGACAAATTCCGCCGTTGGGTAAGCACCATGAGTCGACCATTTGAGGTACGATTCAATCCGCACACCCAGCGTGTCGAGGTACTCGACAGCGTCGAGAGGCTCGAGGGCCTTGTTTCCCAGCTCAACACCGAGATGACACACTTAACGAACGCTATCAACAAAATCAAAGCGTCTTTCGCGTAAACTCTCTATCTAGCCCACTAAACTTTCGATTCTTCCTCGTCACGAATGTCAGAAACTTCAAACGTAAGCATCGAGAAACGTGCACTTTGCGTGATTCGTTTATTTCGCTTCTTCTTTTTTATTTAAATAAATTATTTTACGATCAAACACACTCCGCGTGAATTCCGTGGTAAGTTATGAGAATATCATTTTATATTCGATCGAACACGTCATTGGCTCTTTTTAAAATGCATTTTTCTCGATATATTGATATATATATATAATATACATGTTTACTATCTGCACACACACACACACACACACGTACACTTAACTTCTTTTGTGATTATCTTTCCCACCATTATATCCCAAGAGGCTTTGTCTCTTCTTGCTCGAGCAAAGACGAGAGGAATAAATATTATTTGTACTTTGATAACTTTTCGCCGCGTGGAGCCAACGATTTCTGAAAAATCTTCGCAATCTTTTTCTCTCGAATTATTGTTTCAAATTTCGGAGGAAAACTCATTGGAGTATTTTTTTTTTCGTTGCTACGAAAAAATATCGGGGACAGGTGAAAAAAAGGTGAAAAAAAAAGGAGCAACCGAGAGCCCGAGTCTTTTTGTCGTCGTTTCCGTCGTCGTCCTCGCGCGTCCTGTAAAAAGTCCTTATTCGTTTAACCGCATGTCCCGATGTATGTCCCCGCGTAATTCGAAAAAAAAATATCGACAATCCTCGCTCCTACCTCATTCGTCGTCGCCTTGCTATGTTTATCTCGAATCTTAATTAAAAATCGGATCTTTCCACAATTCCATTGCGGAAAACATGGTGAATAAAATGAAGAATGAGAAGCAACGAGGCTCTGTGCGTCTTACGCGTGTACACTCGGTCTGGCTGCTGTGTTATTATTATTATTGTATGTCATCATAATTATTAGACTTCATCATCATTACTATTGTAATTATGCATTAATAATTATTTCTTCAACTAATCGTCCGGAAAAAGCACGCGGGTGAATTAAAGTTCTTATGTGTAAAGAGGCAGTGCGAATTTTCCTTCTTTTTATTTTCGATTCCCTCTCGATGGAAATGGGCGTAATAAAATTAACACAATGTAATACCTATATTAATTGAAAACGATGTATGTCGAGATGTTTCGATTTATGGAAACCTTCGAAAGGAAGCAATATGAATCTCGCTCGATGGAAAGTCGTCGTGATTGTCGATGTATATGCGTATCGGGCATAGCGTGCTCGTACATGTATGTGTAGCGTGAAAAAAACAAGAAACATGCAAAGTTTTCGTCAAATTCTTCATTATTCGATTAATTGTATAGGTACATGCGCCACGAGTTCGGTTTGGGGAACAACGAGAGACGAAGTCGCGTCTTGACGCTCGTTCTCGTGAACGTTGCGCACGAGGCACTGCGCAGCTAGCGCGAACGCGAGTGGCTGCGCGCTTCTCCCACCGTAACGCCGCGCCAATCGCGTCGCGCGCCACGGTGGGGGACTGTCGTTTGATTCGTCTAGTTTCTTCAACTGATATCGCAGCGTAGCTACGTGTATATGTATATTGTGAATAATATATGTATGTGTACCTGTGATTCGCGATAACTCCCACAGCAAGAGCTTGAAGATTCCCTGTCGATACGACAAATGTAATACTGATAATAATAGTTGTTGTATTAATAATGATAATAATAATAATAATAAATAATATCGTCTTTAAATGTCCCGGTATTCCGATGCTATGCGTATTACACATTGCACACGCGATATATTATTACTTCGCAATCACATGGAAGTTTTTCGTCTGCGTTCACAAAGGACACGTGCAATTGTATATGAAAAAATACTGTTGTTTGTATTATATTGTATAGATGCCAGCATAATAAAAATCAAGATACGAATCTTAATCATTTTCATCATTACGAGCCATCCTCGTCAAACTCCCATGTACGACTCGGGGATTTCGTCGTTTGAAAATCTTGAAGAATATTCCTTTTTTTTTTCAAAGATTTTTCTCGATTTTACGAGTCGATATTCGATATTTAAAAAAAAATAAATAATATCACCGCCGCGTGTAATTTCCCATCGGTCTCTGGAGACGTTTTTCTTTTCTCTTGGAATCTTTTGTTTCACGATGACAATACGCGCGATCGGTCGCTGACAATTCTGTCAAGCAAAGTATGAAATTCACAGTTTTTTTCCTCACTATTTTCTTGTCCGAGTTTCACCGTGTAACGTGCAAGAGATGGGGAGGCACAGCTGGTAAAAAAAATCAATGAGATTTCGTCATTCTGCACCCCGCCGAAGATTATCGGTAAAAATTTAATTCCGCAATTCTTCTCAAAGGTTACAAGAGCGAGTATGTTTGTTCCATTGGTTGGGGCGGTTGGGTGAAGAAAATTTCCTTAATATTTTTCATGCTGACAGGAGTGATTCTCTATTACGTACCGGAATCTCGTTTCTGTGAGTCATTTAAAGGGTTGATCGCAAAAAAAACCATGAAAATCTGACAAAAAAACGTCGAATTTGAATGAAAAAAAATTGCTAGATTTTCGCAGAAAGTGCCACAGGATCGTGAAATTCGTGTCCGACGGATTGAAGGCAGCGTTGATCGCCACTGACGACGATTATACGACCGATTATTACGCGACGTCCGTTTCCTCCGATCGAGGGTCTGTAATACCCGATGACGATCAGACGTCTCCGTTATTCGCGAAAATTCGAAATGGCCGAGGATACATTGGAAACGAAAGAATAAAGATCGTTTCGAATCTCGAGAAGAAACAAGCCGGCATTAAGGGGATGAAAAAAAAGCCTCGCGCGGGGTGGAAAATTCTCGCCGACGAGAGTCGTTTTGAAAACAACCACAGACGTCGCCGTTGTCGAGAGAGAGAAAAATACGACGAATACGACGATGTGTTTTCGGTAGAAAATGCATCGCCGAATTTTCTCGGCGAGACGATTCAACTTTATCCCGAAAAAATTGAGGATATCGAAAAAATGAAAAGATTGAAATATTTGTCCACGAGCGACGGAGATGCCGACGGTTTTTGCGCGATTTATCCCGATTCGAATTCGAATGAAAATAAACGACGGAATACGTGTCCGAAAAATGTGACGGTGGACCGCGAGGAATTCATCAAAAGCGAGGAATCCGAGCCAACGAACTATCCGGAGGAATACTCGATCTGCGATTTTACCGGAAGCGACTCGGACGTGCGGAGATTGCGCCTCCCCAGCGAGAACAAGAGGATAAACAATACGCAAAGTCGAGAGATGCTCGAAAAACAATTGGTCGAATTCGACGAAACCCTCAGAAATCTGCGTTCTCTTTTTTTGAAAAAATATTCAACGAGAAACCTCGACAAAAACGAATACGTCGATTGTTCGATCGATGCCATTCTGCAGTCGCTAAAACGCAATTTTAACGAGGTAAAAGTTGCACCGCTGTTTTTCCCCACGACTAATTATGCGCTCGAACGAAATTTTGCAAGATCGAGCAGTAATTCGATCGACGTAATTGCAGATTGATTCGATCGGCGACGAAAATGTGACACGAAAATACTCGAGAAGACCGAGAGAACTCGACGTTACTTCGATAACGCTCGGAGCTAAAAATAATGTGCCTTCGAGGACCGGAAAAAACTTTCGAGAGCTGAGCGTTCCCCGCGTTTACACGTAATCGGACGCGTCGATAAAGAAGGAATTGCGCTAAGATTACCGGCAACGTATTTTCATTATTCTCTGTTTTACCAACAGAGAAAAAATTCCGCATGTTTCCATCATTCGCATATACGCGTCACGGTGGCACGATAATTTTCGTCTTCGACCTAAATTCGAAACTCGCCTGTTTTCAGAAAGAAGAGAAAAATTAAAAATCGGAAATATTCCTTCATTCCTAACTTACCGATCGTCTCCGATATAGCGATCTACGTTATCGACGTCCCCGGGGAAGGTAAAAAAGTCTCGACGAGAAAAAGCGCGCACGAACCATCGAAGGATAAAATAGAAATTTTCTAAGATACATCGGAGCGGTAATTTTGAGGTGAAGAAATTGATTTGAAAATCTCCGTGAAATTTATTTGTATTCGTATCGTTATTTTTATACGGAAAATAATAATCTGCTAAAAATGTTATTTACAAAGAGCATTGACGTTGAGTACTCGAAATACCACGATAAAATCAACACCCGCGGATAATTAATTAGCAGCGGAGACGATATTTATTTTTTTTCATTCATCGTTAATTTATGACTTTAGGGAGGGACGGAAAAAAGTATGAAAGAGTCTTGTCGGCCTCCACCTACGACAGGAGAGCCGTACGCTCATCGAGCACGAGGAACGAGAAAGGGGGGATGAAGCGCGAAGCGTAAAAAAAGAAAATACCTCGTGACGGTAAGTCAAGCGGAGAGGAAGAATGGAGTTCGCATAGGGAAGACAGTCGAGCGCGGCCCGAGATACGCCACGGACCTTGATGGCTCCGGTATTCGCTTTTTCGAACGACACGTGATTATTTTTAAACTTCAAAAAAAAGAAATAAAGCAAAATCCTCCAGAAAAAACGAAGAGATCCAAAAAAAGCTACCAATTTCAATAGAAATCGATCAAATTTTGGCATCGAAAAATTGTGCGAATGAGGCCATTGACCTCATGAACGAAAAAGTGAAAAAAGGTACTCGTGATTATTTCGCCAGAGAGGATAAAAAAAGTGCTGAACGGAAAATTCCTCCGGGAATCATCGTCAAACATCGAAATACAGGGTAAATTTTTCTTCTCATTTTTTCCCTCGTTTGAATGAGCAGCAATGTGAATATTGCTCTGAAATATTGATTCATTTTATTTCAACGATGTTTTTGCGACAATATTCAACGGATGCGGACTGCCACCGCTCGTGGTATCCGTAACGGTAACGTTGCATCGCCGTTATGCGAACGTTGTTCGATACGAAACAACCGCACGCCGAGGAATATTGCCGCGATGCGATTCCATGCGATTTCACTTGCAACTGATTTCACAAAGAAACGAAAAATACTCTCGATAATATTCTGAAAAAATACAACAATCAAAAAACAAATTTTCAGAAAGACGACGCTCGAGGGATGCCTTAAAATACAGGATTCCGATTTTTTCAAAGTTTTTCACGAGGAACGTATTTTTTTATTGCAAAATCTGTTCCCAAAAGCCAAAGTCGGTTTACGCGCCTTTTTGAAAAAATTTTCGTATCAACACGACACGATCTTCGCACTCGCGATTATTATTTGTCGCTCCAATTTATCCGAGCTTCGCCGCGCGTTAGGAAAAACGTATTTTTTTATTGCAAAATCTGTTTCCAAAAGCCAAAGTCGGTTTACGCTCCTTTTTGAAAAAATTTTCGTATTAACACGACACGATCTTCGCACTCGCGATTATTATTTGTCGCTCCAATTTATCCGAGCTTCGCCGCGCGTTAGGAAAAACCGTTTTTTCCTACAGTGGCGAGCGTTCGGACGACTGCACTCGTTTTAAAAAAAGCAACTTTTTCGAAGTTTTCGAAACGATCGTAACTTTCGTTAATCGTTAATCAACAATTTTACTTGCAACTGATTTCACAAAGAAACGAAAAATACTCTCGATGATATTCTGAAAAAATTCAACAATCAAAAAACAAATTTTGAGAAAGACGACGCTCGAGGGATGCCCTAAAATACAGTATTCCGATTTTTTCAAAGTTTTTCACGAGGAACGTATTTTTTTATTGCAAAATCTGTTTCCAAAAGCCAAAGTCTGTTTACGCTCCTTTTTGAAAAAAATTTCATATTAACACGACACGATCTTCGCACTCGCGATTATTATTTTACGCTCCAATTTATCCGAGCTTCGCCGCGCGTTAGGAAAAACCGTTTTTTCCTACAGTGGCGAGCGTTCGGACGACTGCACTCGTTTTAAAAAAAGCAACTTTTTCGAAGTTTTCGAAACGATCGTAACTTTCGTTAATCGTTAATCAACAATTTTACTCGCAACTGATTTCACAAAGAAACGAAAAATACTCTCGATAATATTCTGAAAAAATACAACAATCAAAAAACAAATTTTGAGAAAGACGACGCTCGAGGGATGCCTTAAAATACAGGATTCCGATTTTTTCAAAGTTTTTCACGAGGAACGTATTTTTTTATTGTAAAATTTGTTTCCAAAAGCCAAAGTCGGTTTACGCTCCTTTTTGAAAAAATTTTCGTATTAACACGACACGATCTTCGCACTCGCGATTATTATTTGTCGCTCCAATTTATCCGAGCTTCGCCGCGCGTTAGGAAAAACCGTTTTTTCCTACAGTGGCGAGCGTTCGGACGACTGCACTCGTTTTAAAAAAAGCAACTTTTTCGAAGTTTTCGAAACAATCGTAACTTTCGTTAATCGTTAATCAACAATTTTACTTGCAACTGATTTCACAAAGAAACGAAAAATACTCTCGATGATATTCTGAAAAAATTCAACAATCAAAAAACAAATTTTGAGAAAGACGACGCTCGAGGGATGCTCTAAAATACAGGATTCCGATTTTTTCAAAGTTTTTCACGAGGGACGTATTTTTTTATTGCAAAATCTGTTTCCAAGAGCCAAAGTCGGTTTACGCTCCTTTTTGAAAAAATTTTCGTATTAACACGACACGATCTTCGTACTCGCGATTATTATTTGTCGCTCCAATTTATCCGAGCTTCGCCGCGCGTTAGGAAAAACCGTTTTTTCCTACAGTGGCGAGCGTTCGGACGACTGCACTCGTTTTAAAAAAAGCAACTTTTTCGAAGTTTTCGAAACAATCGTAACTTTTGTTAATCAACAGTTCCAAATGCCCGGAATATGACGTCCAATGCTATCAGGGGTATACGGAGGAAGAAGAGTTCGCTGTGCGAGGTAAAGGTGGCAGTCATCGGTGCTCCCGGAGTTGGAAAAAGCGGTGAGTGCTTTTACGTTCGAGATTTCTAACTTGCAGATATGAAACACAGTTTGGGAATTCTCCGGGAAGAGACAAGCTCTCTCAAGTCATTCCCGATGTTTTGAGACGAGAGACAGACCGCGAAATATGGAGAACGAAATAAAAAGAAAGAGGCAAAGTGAGAGAGAGAGAGAGAGAAGCTTGCACTCTCACACACACAGTCTTGAACACTTAATGCGAGTGTCGAGAGTAAAACGTAACTTTACGACGAAAATAGATCGCGTACGAGCTCTGGGTACATAAAATCTAATGCCTCAAAATTCGAATAATTCTGTCATTCGGTGAGAAAGAGGGACGAAGGGAGAAAAAATTGACAATAAAAAGATAATTTTCTTTTCAATATAAAAAAAATCGTGCATCAACCATGCATGATTCCGGAAGAGAAAAATCAAAGCCGTTGTTATTCAATCTCAATTCCACAAACTGACGAGAGTTTGAAGAGTATCGATATACGAGTAATATTATCCGGAAAATATCTCAAGGAAAAATTGATAAAAATTCATGTTTTTTTTTCTAGTTTTATCGTATATTTTTGTTGAATCCCCAGCGGAATTCCTCAAACGCCTACGCGATGCCTCTCTCTCCTTCTCTCTTTGTCTCTCTGACAGAAAGATTCGATAAATCGTTCATCCGATGTTACATATTGAACAGCTCGAATTTTCATTCCCACACCCGGAATAGAAATGCGAACTGCGAAGGAGTGAGAAAGCGACGAAGTGGAGAAAGAAGGAGGAAAAGAAAAAGTTGAAAAAACAGAAGGAGAAGACGAAAAATGAAAACGTTTCGATAATTCACGAGGATACAACGCCCGAGCAGACACAACTTTCTGGCTTACCGTGCGCGAACTTGAATTATTAGAGACACGTTTCTCGCTCGGTGAGCCCGATGCGAGAGAGACATTCGGAGGAAAGTCTCACGTCGACGTTGGCCAATTTGCCCGATAAAACGAGCACGAACAAACCGTTTGGTTAAATATACATACGACACGGGAAATTTCGGAGCAAGTCTCGCTTTTTGCGCCGAGATTTTTCAAATTCCACAATTTCTTCAAAAAAATCTAAAATAACTTAACCCTCTTTCGAACAGTCGTGAATTTTTCTTTTCATTAACCGTCCTTTTTTGTCCTACGAATCTTCGAAGCGACAAAAGTGCTTCGCATTTGATCGTTCCGATTGAATCGGGAGGAAAAAGATGGTCGAAAATCCAAAAAAAAAAGAACTCAGGGTCAAGCACGAGAATTTATCGTCAGCCACATCCGGGAATAACTTGTTTGTCTCAGATTCGATGTCACATCGAACGATAATTCAGGAGAAACAAAAGAAAAATAAAATACAAGCGCCATTTTGGTTGGTCGAATTTTCATCGGTTTTTCAAATTTGTATGAAGTGAATTTTCCTTTGCGCGGAATTGCTTCTGCTCGCACGATACATCGAGAGAAAGCGTTTGCTCGGGGATGGGGACGAAAAATCGCGAGACGCGAAACAATACAAAGATTCTCAAAGCTTGCACATCTTAGTGTTTTTCTTGTCTTTTGGTTTCGTCCGTTTTTCTTTTTTTTTTTTTTACATTCTGGCACGTATTGTCCAACGTCTCGTCCTTGGCTCGAACGAAGTCTTTGCTTCATCCGGATCATCATTTTGTCTTGTAACTATAAATAAATTTATCAAGTCGCGACAATCCTTGAGGAAGGAAGTACGTAAAAAGTGATGAATCGGTGGGACGACGAAATAATTGATTCGGATGATAATAATAATAATGGCAGAAGCAATAACGCTTCTGTTCATCAACGTTGTGATTATTATTTGAATCACCATTATTTGAATAAACAAAACTGTTCTCCAAGCGGTTTATCGCAATTTTCGTCTCGTTTTCGTGGTATTGTTGCTGCGGAAGGTTTTTTTTTTTTTCAAAATACGAAATAAACGACTGTCAATGGTAAATTTGGTTTTTTTACATTCTGGCACGTATTATCCAACGTCTCGTCCTTGGCTCGAACGAAGTCTTTGCTTCATCCGGATCATCATTTTGTCTTGTAACTATAAATAAATTTATCAAGTCGCGACAATCCTTGAGGAAGGAAGTACGTAAAAAGTGATGAATCGGTGGGACGACGAAATAATTGATCCGGATGATAATAACAATAATGGCAGAAGCAATAACGCTTCTGTTCATCAACGTTGTGATTATTATTTGAATCACCATTATTTGAATAAACAAACTAAAATAAATAAACAAACTTGAATAAAAACTGTTCTCCAAGCGGTTTATCGCAATTTTCGTCTCGTTTTCGTGGTATTGCTGCTGCGGAAGGTTTTTTTTTTTTCAAAATACGAAATAAACGACTGTCAATGGTAAATTTGGTTTTTTTTACATTCTGGCACGTATTATCCAACGTCTCGTCCTTGGCTCGAACGAAGTCTTTGCTTCATCCGGATCATCATTTTGTCTTGTAACTATAAATAAATTTATCAAGTCGCGACAATCCTTGAGGAAGGAAGTACATAAAAAGTGATGAATCGGTGGGACGACGAAATAATTGATCCGGATGATAATACTAATAATAATGGTGCAAGTAATAACGGTTCTGCTCATCAACGTTGTGATTATTATTTGAATCACCATTATTTGAATAAACAAACTAAAATAAATAAACAAACTTGAATAAAAACTGTTCTCCAAGCGGTTTATCGCAATTTTCGTCTCATTTTCGTGGTATTGATGCTGCGGAAGGTTTTTTTTTTTTCAAAATACGAAATAAACGACTGTCAATGGTAAATTTGGTTTTTTTACATTCTGGCACGTATTATCCAACGTCTCGTCCTTGGCTCGAACGAAGTCTTTGCTTCATCCGGATCATCATTTTGTCTTGTAACTATAAATAAATTTATCAAGTCGCGACAATCCTTGAGGAAGGAAGGACATAAAAAGTGATGAATCGGTGGGACGACGAAATAATTGATCCGGATGATAATACTAATAATAATGGTGCAAGTAATAACGCTTCTGCTCATCAACGTTGTGATTATTATTTGAATCACCGAGGAAAGACACCTCTCACGTATTTATTTAAAAAAAAAGCGAATAAGCAAAACTGTTCTCCAAGCGGTTTATCGCAATTTTCGTGGTATTGCTGCTGCGGAAGGTTTTTGTTTTTCAAAATACGAAATAAACGACTATCAATGATAAATTTGGTTTTTTATGCAAAAACATCGTTGGGGCCTGAGAGGATTTCATAAATTTAAACTCTCGCACGTAGCTGGAGGAGAAAAAATTCTCGTTTCGTCGAGTTAACCCCAAATGGACGCGAATCAGGGTGGTTGAATCGAAGGAAAAAGAAAGTTTTTTTTTTTCTTTAAAGCTACAGGAGTCGCGGTGGAAATTCGAGTATATTTTCGATGCAGCGGTTAAAGCCAGAAACCCAGACACAAGTGAACAAATAATCCGTTGTTTCCAGCAGCTGCCAGCTCTTTCGCGATTTCTCTCGTGTATTTTGACTTTTGGCAAACAAAAGAACTCGAATATCACAATTTCGCGATGCGAACCGAACGCCTCGTGATTTTTCCTTCGTCGGTTAGCGACATGTGTCTTTTCCACTTGGCGGAATATTTTTCTCGGCACAGGCAAATTCAGCGAAAGAAAAAAAGCAAAAAATCATTTTTTCACGAATTTAGTCGACAAATAACTTCATAATATTCGGCAAAATATTGCGACCCTCATCCACGACGGAAATATGGTTTTGTTTCCTCTCAAACGTGTTTTTTTTCTTCAATTTTGTACCTTTCATAATTTACACGTGAAATAATCGTGGTCCCAGTGCGGATCGATCGAATGATTTTTTTTCACGAAAGAATCGCGAGCTAGACGGGAAAAATCTCGCCGAGAAAGTTGTGCGAGTAGTAAAGGTGGCTACTTGGTCAGACAGCGTGAAAGGCATTGCGTACAAATCGCTCAGCTACGGATATATGAAACTCTTTTGGATCACCGTTATTTTTCTTTTTTTTTTCGTGATAAGATTACCAAAGTGGAATGGAAGGAGAACGAGGGAGAGAGGAAGTGCGAAAGGTACAATTATTCTCGGTGAGTGTGTGTAAATCGATCCTCGAAAGTCTATAGTCGCGCATTCCACAAGCTCGATGATGTATTTCGAGCTTTGAGCACGTCTCAATACCTCGAAAGCAACCAGCACGCGCTGGCTCTATTCTCGTTGCTCCAGCGCAGCATCCAATAAGAATGCCTCAAAGTTTATTTATTCAATCAAAAGTATCAAAGTGTATTCTTCACGCGATAATTGGAAATCATTTCGAAAGGAAAAATTATCCACCACTGAAATTCCGATGGAATAACATTCCACGATGTGCGTACAATCGTGAACCGGAAGCGTCCTCAAAATAGGGAGTGGTAAAAGAAATAAAGCACAGAGAGAAATAGCTGTGGATTTCAAGACTGCACTAGGAATGCAACGGAACAAGCGGAGAAATGCAAAAAGGACAAAGACGACTACGCGCGTGGCTGCGCGATTCCCTTGGCTTCTCGAGAAGAGTCTATCTCTGCAACAAGCGCACCATCAACCGGGACGATGGGATGCGCCACTTTGCACGGAAGAAGAAAAACAAACAAGAACCGGAGAGTCGGAGTATAAACCAAAGGAACAACGAAAGTTTTCGTGTACGCTTTAACGATGACGAAATTACATCCCTTACAGAGGAAACTCTGTACGAAAGATGGACACGATGCTGGTGGTGTTGAAAACTATGAATTTCCAGCGAAAAAAGCCGAGTGCAAACATGAATTTGTGCTTTTAATAACGTTTGAGTAAAAATACAAGAAAAACCAACGTCGCGCATCGGTCTCTGCGCACCTGACGAGGCAGCGACACTCGTTGGTCAAGCGCCGCCCCCACGCGGCAGCCTGCCGCGCCGTCATTGGCTCGGGGTCTCTCCCAGCACGCGCCGGACCAATAATCTCGCGTGGCGGGATATGGGTCGTCGTTTGAATCAAAATTACGTTCGTAGATCGTAAATCCGTTGAGAAATATGAAAATCCCGCGTGATGAAAAATAAGCGTATAGCAGGCAGCGGTTTGTACGCGTTTGCGAAGTGAAATAAGGTTTTGCGGTGTACGCGGTATTCGTGGTAGATTCGTTGGTATAAAAATAGTGCGGTATATGAGACGACGAAGCGGGTCACTAGGCTGTCGGGTATCTCGAGTTTCCGATGGTAATACGTTCCGCTGCTCTGTTGCCTATCTCTTTATGTTCCTACAATCCGTGTCATAATTTCGCTACTAGCGTAATATTCAAAACATCGATATAGGGATTTTTTTTGTACACTACCTATGGATCTTTCGCGATTCAGCAAATTCTCGCGAGTCAAAAATAAACTGCGCGATATCATGGCGCGAAAAAATCTGCGAGTGATTTTTAATAATAATATGACTTTGTCGTCGAGGGATGAAAAATATTCTCGAAGCGTCAGTGTGAAGATCGAGGTAGAAAGAAGAATCTGAATAATCTTCCAGTTTTTCAACTTCGATCGAGTCACTGCTGAACGCGAGGGTCGTTTAGAAGCACAGCTATACTATTTTTGGCGTTTGCCATTTCCGGAACAATAATTATGCAATCTTTATTGTGTAACAGAGCTACTTCCGGTTCTTCCGAATTTTGTCTGCCCCAATTTAATTCTACTTTCGTACATTTTTGATTTAACATTCTTGAGAGTCTTGTGACATACAAGCCGTCACTTCCGGCTGCAAGGGTTTTTACCTCGTGTGTTTTACATTCCCTTTGAATCTCATTTTCTACTTTCTTTTCTTTTTCTCGAGTCAGCACGCGCTTCGAGAAAGTTTCAACGACTCAACTGTAAGTTCGTAATTGTTGGTACGAAAAAAGGGGGAAAAAAAAGATTTCGCTTTCGGATGTGCAACATTGCGGCTTTTACAGCTGGGCAACCGGGTTTTTCTCGAAATTGGCGTTCTATCTGAGAATTTCACTGTTTGGACACGTGAAAGGCGCAAGATGCGCGCAATCAAAACCGAGCCCTGTAAATTTCAGTTGCATGCGCAAAGTAAACCTATTAAAACTGCCATTTTTGTAAACATAAATGAAAAATCAAATGGAAATATGTTTTCGATCTCGAGGCGCGAAACAAAGAGACTCGACGCGCACTGATCGTAACTAAGGCTAATGAGTTGAATAATTTTTTATAAAAGTTCGTAATTTCTCGTTATTAGATCGAGACTGAAATAAACGCGTTTTTTTTTCGTGAGCCACAAAAAGTCAAATTTAAAAAAACCTTTCCCGCAATTTAGTAAAACTGGATATTTTCGATTGGTACAAAATTGAAAAGGGATTTTTTCTCTTAAAATTTGATTTTTTCTCATCACTCTGAACGATTGCATCTTGCGAGACTGATCTTCGCTCGCTAATTTATTTCACTTTTTACACTGTTGCAGCTCTCACAGTGAGATTTCTAACGAGGCGTTACATCGGAGAATACGATCATCAATCGGGTGAGAAAATGTTTGTTTCACGAATGACTCAGTTAAATGCGGAAAACTCAATCTTCTCGTAGTTAAATTTTCAAAAAATATGCAATCAAAAAGAAGGAATATCATTAATGGTCAATAAAGTAATAAAGTAACAAAGCGAATGAAACTTTCCGATTTCTTGTCGTACTGAATTTCGAAATCGTTTTCGCAATTTATGAAAACTTCAAGAATTTCAAGAAAACTCAAACTCAAAAAGAAGGAATATCATTAATGGCAAATGAAGTAATAAAGTAACAAAGCGAATTAAACTTTCCGATTTTTTGTCGCACTGAATTTCGAAATCGTTTTCGCAATTTATGAATGCTTGCAAGAAACATTATGGCAAAAAAAACACAGAACTTCGAGTGTCTCAACTCGATGAAAAATATTGAATTTGTAAAAAAAAAATGTAAAAATATGCAATTTTGAAGCAAGTGACGTTTGTGAAATTACATCGCTGATTCGAGTGCAGCTGATCGTCGATGTATCGTTACACGATGTAGCGAACGATGGGGAAAATATTTCATGTATGAGAAAATGGCATTAGTCACGTACGTTGCGGAATCGAGTTTTCGTAATATTCGTACGTGAAGCGACAACGACGAAAACGACGAGCTGTACAAAATTGAAAAAGTGCCAACGTCGCTGATCGAAGGCATTCACCGAGTAACGTCATCTTTTCTCGAGTTATTCGCTCAAACGACTCCAACAGTCTGGTCTAAATTTGTCGAAGATGAATTTGACACTCGGACAGATTTCACGGCGAGCGCGACATTGATTTTTCGTCTTTATTTATGTCGCTCTGTGTGTGTTTTTTTTATTTTATATTTTTTTTTATCATTCCCCGCATAAATTCATCTTGCAACTTTGCCCTTGTATTTCGAGAGTTGCAACATCGTTACGATTCACAGGGTCTCGAGAATTCTTTTTTCTTCTCATTCTCAAGATTTTGGCCCTGAAAGCTCGATTGTTTTCGAAAGAGGCATTAATGACTTTTGCATCTATTTATAACACTTTAAACGTCCCTGATGAAAAACAAAATATCAGGTGTCTCTTTTCATTCCGAAACTTCGTTACGGTCAACGCGGGGAATTTTCGAAAAATGCCTCTTCTTTTTCCTGCATAGTAGAATTCTACACTTCGACACGATGAAACTTGATGTAAAATTATTCTCAAAGTCGCTCGATCCTTTCCAGAAAATCGATACAAACACGAGGTGTTGGTTGACGGTGAGCCCATACTCTTCGAAATTCTAGATTCTTGTGCAAAGGTAATTTGATTTTTCCACAATTACTCTTTACGAATTTTTGTTACTAATTTTGACCGCAATATCATTATATCGCAATTTGAATCGTTCTCCAAACGAAAGAACGAATATTTCCGAAGACGAAAAAAATGATGGAAAAATTCGTTGTTTCGTTTGTCAATCTCGGTTATGTCAGAATGATCACCAGCGAATTACGAGAGTAACGAACGGCTGCGTTGAAATTGATTTTTTTTTTTTCGCAAAGGGAGTCTCGTTTCAATGTTTGCTTTTCGTAAAATCAGGGCGAGGATGAACTACCGACTACCGAGACTCTGCAATGGGCGGACGGTTTGTTGCTCGTTTATTCGATAACGGATAGGGGCTCGTTCAATTTCGTGAGGAAGGCGAAACAAGCGCTTGCCGTTGCCGATCCCGAGGCTGCGATGCCGTTAGCCCTCGTCGGCAATAAAGCCGACATGGTACACCTGAGACAGGTGAGCGCCGAGGAGGGAGAAATTTTGGCGAAAGACTTTGAGTGCTGGTTCAGCGAGGTAACCGCAGCGGAACAGGTGATATTACTTTTCTCGAATTTGACTGCCTCTTTCGTCTTTTTTTTATTCTCACATTTATCGAAAACGTAAAACGAAGCTAAGGGGAATGATTGACGCGTGAAACAACGATCGCAGGTGGCTCAAGTCGCCGAATCTTTTCACGAGCTGTGTCGCGAGGTTTTGGCCGCGAGGAGGCGCAACAAGCAGTCGTTGCTCGACCGGATGCTGGGCAGCAAAGCAACGAGAGCTTACTCGCGAGGGAAAAGCGACTCGGCGCTTCCGAAGGATTAACGACGAGACGAGAGACACCGACGCTGCGGCAGCGGAACCGACGTAATTTTCATCGCGAAACGATTTAATTGTTTTTTTCTCTCCGCCCTTCTTCTTCGCGACGCGTCGTTATGAAACGACCCGAGATTTCGACGTGCGACTTGCTTTTTTTTTCTCTCTACTTTCCCTCACTTTCCAAAAAGGCAATCGACCTTGAGAGCCCGCGAAACGACGACCCGATCGCGTTCTACCCGTTTTTTCATCACCGCAAATTTCAAAGTTCCGTCATTTTCGCAATTTATTTAAATATTGAAATACGTTTTTTTTGTTCAATCTCGCGAGTGACGAAGCTTCTCGGGAATAATCGAGAGCCTGGCAAGGGAGAAAAACTCGCGTTGGATTTCTCGTATCGGTCGATATCGACGCGTTGTTTCGGTGGCTCTGAATCGATTTAAGATCGCTGGATTTTCATCCCTCGACGATCCGAACACTCCGGAAAGCGGAGGCGGACTTTTTCGGAACTACGAGGGGAGCGATTTTTCTCCGCGCTATACGTTATTTATTCGAGGGTTGCGCGACGCGACGAAGAGTTTTGGTCGTGAATGTTCATGTTTTTGGATGATTATTGATACACTATCGTTTTGTACCTCGGAATAAAACCAATTCCCTCCCTCACTCTCTCCCCTTCGTCAAATTTCGGTTGGAAGATGATATTTTGATTCGATAATTGATTGCAAACGATGTACAGTCCGATGAAGGACGAAATTCCGAAATGAAAGAGCACCCGGGCGATTTTTGCCTCCGACGAGGCAATGACGAGTTTGAAAACTTGGGACGCGCGCAAACTCGTAAAAATCAGAGTTTTCGAAATGTATTACGCGTGATATGTTGTATTTTACTATTATTTTCTATTATTTATGTGTTTTGTATTGTAAAATATATATTTAATCCAGTATACAATACGCCAGCGATTTTCTCCCGCAGAATTGCTATTTCGTTTCACGTTTATCGTTCGAATCTCGCGGGAAAAAATCTTGAGAAAATTTGAAAAAGAAAAAAAGTGTCCGATATCGATATTTCGACCAAAATTCGTCATTTTCGCGTGGAAATTTAACTGCGATTGCGAGAATTCGTAGTTTACGTGTACTCTCTCTCGTGTCCCAGAATGCGTACGTACCTGTATACTTATTTATTTACACGAATCACAGAAAAAAACGTGAAATCTCAGAGCGTCATGGCAGAGGCTCACGTCTCTCGAATTGTTTGCTTTTTTTCTCGATTTCTTCCTCCTCCTTCGTAATTATCATCATTTCCGGTTGGAATTCATCGATTATTTGCCATCGTCATAAGTCTCCAAAACATCCGCCAGGTGTTCGTTGTCGCGCGGTTTTTTCAAGTGTTTCCGCCTGTTGTTGGGTTTCTTTCGTTTCAACGGCACCGGCTTTTTCGGTCCGTGATCCTGCATCGAGCGGATGCCCTGCTTCTCGAGATATTCGTCGATCTTTTGATCGTCCATCGCGTCGACCGCGACGGCGCGCCACAGTTTCTGAAATTCCTCGTCAACCGGAAACTGCGCTGTCTTGTCGTTGTAAAAAACGATCTTTTTCTTGTCCAGCGGACGTGTTATGAACAATATTTCGTTCTGAAGACTCTGCAAGACCAACGAGCTGCGTTATTAACACGAATTTTTCGATTTTTACACTCTCGAATGAACGAATAATTCGATGCTTTTTTGCTGATTTACGATAACTCGCCTTCAAGTGTTTTTCGCAGTGCGGCAAACTCTCTTGTATATCCTCCATCAGAATCCCCCCCAGACCCTTCAAATCCTGCTGCTTCAATAGCCTCAGGAGCGATTTTTTGTCCTTTATCTTGTACATGGCCTTGAAGGAAAATCGTCCGTCCGGAGACACTTCGATTTTTGGATTTTGGATCAAAGCTTCCGTCTGCAGCCATTGTTTTACCTGTTTCGACAAATATATATGTTCACTTACCTTCGCGACTCGTCTTGTTTCGTATTTAGTTACTTCGGAATTTTCTACTTTCTCGTGCATGGTTTTCCATTTTTTTCGTATCTCGGAACACGAAATAAAGGGGGAAAAAATAAAAGAAGCGCAACGCGGACGACGCAAAGATTACTCGCCGTTCTTTGCAATCTACTCTGGGGCAAAAGTTTGTAACTCCGGCGTAAAGTGAAAGCGTAAGACTTACCGATACGCGCGTGGCGATAAATTCTGTCGTTAAAGATAAGCGAGATGTAACTCGCGTTTGTTACGTTTTAAATATTTTTTAAACAATGTGGGGATCTTGAGATTTCTTGTTTTTTCGTATTTATCGAAAAAGTGTTCGATAAATCAGCAAGAAAGAGCGAAATTTTTTGTCAATATAAAAAAATTCTTTAATTATACATTTTTATCGATTGAGAGAAAGAGTAACGATAATTTCCGAGGAAAAAAAATCTAAACTGCCAAACGGCATCTTCCTAACAATTTGATAATCATGTTTTATATTATTGTCACATGTATCCATTCGGTTTTAGTAATCTACGGATGGTAAATTTTTCGTCAGATATTGCAGATTTCGGCGAAAAGTACCGAAAATTCTAATAGAATCAAAATGTAAGCGCGGTTGATAAAAATATCGATACAAATGTGTTTTACCTTGGAACCAACGTCGAGCTGATTAGTTTCGTCCAGTATTTCTTCCAGAGACAGAGGATGATCGTCGCCGTCTTGATGTCTGGCTTTCATGTGTTTGACGATTTTCGCGAGGACCCCAAACTTGTATTGCGAACTGCCGGACATTGTTTTATAATTGACAATGTCGAGCTTTGGCGCCGAAGAAACGGACGAAACTTTTGGCTTCTTTCTCGGCTCATCTCGAACAATTTCCTTCTCGGGTTCGCGTTTTTTCTTTTCGACGCTGAAGAGCGAAAAGTCATACGATAAAAATAGAGGCCTTGTCAAGAACAATGAGTAGTATTTCAACGCGATAGAGATAATTTCTGTAGAGAGGATGAATATTAAGAGAAAAAATTTGATAGCTTTGAGGTTATGTTCGTCGAAATTGCGACGGTGCTTACGTGGGTGTTGTTAGAGCACGCTTTTTAAAGAGCTCGCGCTCTCTTAAAAGTGCTGGATCCATGTTTGTGCGGCGAGATAATTAATAAGAGTTAGGAAGAAGCATGTACGGTTTTATTTACACTGGTGGTTTTTTTACTACAAATCACGGTCGGTTACAACCAGTTGCAACTTCGAAGAACATTCAACGAACACCACGCGTACAACTACAATCGCGCGAAATCTGACGCGCCAATACGATCGCAGCGTCGCTCTGTCGGGGATTTCCGAAACAATTAAATCATCTGGAGTCCGACATAACCAAGCCATGGTCCAAGCCGCGTCGCTTACCCTCGCGTGGACATAACTGGACATAACTACTAACTACCACTGACTACCACTGACTACCACTGACTACTGCCAACTTCCAGCTTCCAGTTCAGCACACTCGCTGACTATATTACTTTACCGGTTAGTCGTCAATAATCTACGGATTCCGACGATGGCGAGTCATTTATTCCGCCGATTGCGCGGCGGTTTCTTAAAAATTAGCGATCAGCATGTGCGAAATGGACATATAACGCGTGGAAAACCTCCGGGAATAGCGCGTACACTGGAGCAACGTCTTGCAGGTTAAAAAAACATTCCTCGGTCCATTATCACGCGTTTTCTCTCAAATCCCAATGCCTAATCGACTCTTCCTTGTAGAATTGAATTGGAAAGATCCGACTTTACATTATCGCGTTGATATTGGATACAAGCAGAAAACGCTGTCGAGACGAGAGATCACTGCCGCGCGGATAAACGAAGTGAAGCAATTGCGAAATGATCCGGAGATGGAGAGGAACGCGCGAGAACAAACATGTGCGTATACGGGACCTTAAATATCAGCTGTTTCTGATGTAATTCAAAAAATTTCGACAATGAGTAAAAAAAATTCGTTTTTTCTCTCGATAATACGATAAATTCAGTACGGATTGATTTGGAAACGGCAAAGAAAGATTGGTTGAATCAGTCGGGCCCGAAACACGCACGCACGATAGCCGAACATTACGGTATCTTCGAACATTTGTTCGGCGACGCTTATTTCCATCCTCTGGTGCCGATGGACATCGAATACAGTCTCGACGAGGATTCATCCATTACGGTGCACCGAGGCAATCTCATAAAGGCGAGAGAAGCCACGAAAGAGCCGATCGTCAAGTTCGAAGCAAAAGCCGACACTCTCTGGACACTTTTGCTCACAACCCCCGACGGCAATTTCGTGGACAGCGAGAAAGAATTGTGTCATTGGTTCATGTTAGTAACGAGAAAAGAAAAACACGTTTTTCGCTGATTCAAAGATGGTACGAGTTTACGATCGAAATTTTTCAGCGGCAATATCCCCGGAAGCGATGTATCCCAAGGTGACCTTCTGGTCGATTACATGAGGCCTATTCCCACTCGGGGAATCGGCTATTGCAGATACATATTCGTTCTCTACAAGCAGAACGAGAGGATCGACTACGCGGAGTACAAAAAAGAAAAACCATGGTGAGAAATTTGCAGATTTTCTTTACCCAGGTCCGTCGCTCATGAGTCGTTGCTTTTTGTTTGTTCGATGAAATGTTAAGCTTGCTATTGGAGGAACGGAATTGGAGCACGTACGACTTTTACCGGAAGTATCAAGATAACATAACGCCAGCTGGCTTGGCGTTTTACCAGGCAGACTGGGACTCGTCGCTCACCGATTATTATCGACACGAATTAGGTCTGTGATCCAGCGATTGTTGTAAACAAGACGGTTCGCTCGGAATTTTCAGGAATTTATGCTCTCGCAGGTTCTCGAGAGCCAAAGTACGAGTACGACTTTCCACCGGCTCATTTGCGAAAGCAAGAATGGTTTCCGAGGAGAAAAGCGTTCAATCTTTATCTCGACAAGTATCGAGATCCCAAAGCGATAAACAAAGATTTTTTGATGAAAAAAATGAAGAACGTTCATCCGTTCAGGCCTCCACCGCCACCCCTTAAATACCCTAACGCCGTACCGCATCCCATGGACATGCCATCGTGGTTACGCCTGGAGACCAAAAAGGAACGCCTCGGATGGTGCAGAGTCAATGAAATTAAGTGAAGGTCAACCACTTCGTGTTTTTACGAATTTATAAAATGATATGTGAATTAATGTAGCGGAGAACGATAAAGACTATCCCCGACTATATTCATTTCTTAATATTACTTAAAGTATAACAGTAATAAAAAAATGCGTAAATTTTCATTTGGGAATGGTAAGTTTTTTCATCTGATTCACATTTTCGCTCGTATTTATGTCGATCGACATCGATGTGTTCGTCATGTTTGTCTTACATCATTTTTCGTATCGTGGATTATGATTGTTTTTCGATTTTTGAAAAACGCCATCAAACGTCGAACACATTTATTATTCGAGTTTCGTGTTGGCTTCGACGAGATACTTGCTTCGCAATTTGATCTCCGCTCTTGATAACACCGATGAATCTATCAATTCGTGCTCCACGGAAATTCCTAAAATCATGTGAGAAATCTTGCATTTTTTTCAACGAAGAACGCCGCTTTTTTCCGCCGCAGATATGTCTTATAGATATTATTGAAGAAATATACTGAAAATCGGACCGAAATCAGAACTATTTTCGTTCCTTTTTTTTGTAAAGATGTAATACCGATGAACGAAATTGCATTTCGTAAAGCCTAATGTTGCAGAGATCGAGGATCCGAAAATTGATATTCAGAATTTTACAATTCAAAATGGCGGCGAACAAAAGCTCCATTAAAATGGCGGAATTCGTAATCTCGTCGTTTCTCAGGCCTCGAAAGTAAAAAAAAATCACGCAAAAGTATCGAGAATAATTATTATCCCCTCAAAGAAAATCCCCTCAAAATTGCTGTCCTTGAAGAGTATGCACAAAAAGTATCGAGACTTGCCAGTGGCTTCGGCTTCGTCCTCGCCGAGTATCATTTTCGATCGATAATCCGCGATGTATCGCTGATAGAGGTCTCTGGCTTTGTCCTCTTCGTTCGGATCGAGGTCAAAGTTGCTCATCGCGAAGAGTTTGTTAACTTTGTTGTTTACTTGAGCCAGTAGCGTCAGCGCTAAAGAACAGATATCGACCGTCGGTAACGACGAAAATGAAATGATCGATCGGCAATTATCATCACGAGATGACGAAAAAACCGTACCGTCGACGTTGAATTTTACGTTTGTCCCAGTCTCCAGCCGTCTGGGAACATTCTCATCGACTTCTCGCTCCGTTGTTTTCTCGTGCTGAACGTCTTTATCGAAAGACTTTCTAAATCCCTTCGACGGACTCGAATCCCTCACGCAAATTAACATAGACAGCATATTTTGAAAACCCGATCTTATGTTGACCAACAATTCGCCGCGCTTCTTTCTCATAGTCTTGAGATCGATCTCACGTTTTTTCTGCGTCTCAATTTCCTCGAGCATTATTTTCTTGTCCGTTTTGTACCTTTTTTCCCCCGTTAATTATCAATTTTCACATAGGATTATTATTGTTATTTTCGGAAACTCCTCACGCTCGGCAGATTACTTACTGTCCGGTAGTCGAGACCACGCTGTGCTCCAGCGTAGCGAGGGTCAGCAGAGCATGATTTTTCGAATTCAAAAGGGCGTCGCGCTCTTTGAAATTCTTCTCAAAGTGCGCGACCAAGCGTTTTCTCTGCTTTATCTGCGCCTCGAGTCTGCAAATCGTACTCATGAGATTTCATCATTTTTCATAATCAAATCCTTCAAACTGCAAGTCCGACAGTCTTCAGTTTCGGTTTCGGAAAGTTTCGTTTCAAAAATTTCAAGTTTCAAAAACCCCAAAGTCGACAGTTTTCGAACGAGATAACTCACGGACGTATGCAGTTTTGAAAGATATAAAAAAAAGTACGATTTTGAAGTTTGCGTCGTTCAATGTTAAAAAACGAAAAAAATTCGAGTTCTCGCGCAGGTCCAACGATGCAAACTTCACGATCATTAAAAAATGATTCTTTGGATCGTAAGAATTTACCGGATGAACAGTTCTTCGTAAGAGGACACAGCCAGCGAATCTTTGACTCGTTGAAAAACATCGTCGAGCTGTCTAATTTGCCGATTGAGTTGGTCCTTGTCGTCTGCGGCAACGTCGGTTACTTTGGTCGCCAAATTCGTGTCGCTCTACGGTCGGTAAGGAAGATCCTCGTTTTTATGCCACTCGGGTACAGAGAAGGAAACAGTAACGCGGGGTTTCCCCGCTACACGTAGCGCTCTGCGTTACCTCAACTCGAACGAGAGACTGCGCGTAAGCCCAAAGATCTTCAACCTGCGAGCGCACGATGCCCAAAGTGCGCTCTCTCTCCTTCATGTTTATCCAAACTTCCCTCGCCATAAATTTGTACTTCCGCCTGACATCGTCGAGATTCTCAGCCGCTAATTGTCCCATAACAGTCGCTCTGAGTAAAACTTTGCACTGGCAGTGACGATCCTCTCTCAGACTCTCAATCACAGCATCAAAGTATATATTATCCTGTTTTTGCACGAGCATACACATCCGACTTGATCAATCTCACGTTTTTCCTCGTCGGAACGAATCGCAGTTTTTTCGCGAAAGTTTTATCGCGCTCGTTGTATCGTAACATCGTCAAAGTTATTTTTTATTCAATCAAAGAAGAAAAAAAAAGAAAAAAAAAATCATTGCTCGGCTATAATCGAGGAAAAAAGAGGCGCACGAAATTCTACGTTACTGCGTCCCGTTGAATCCTAATCAACGCTCATTTGTTTTTTCTTTCTCTTTAATTTCATTGTCATTCTTTCCCGACCTTTTCCAAAATTTTCAGCATAGCGTGATACGTGGTCCGAATACTTTTAGCGGCGTTTTGCTTCGCCATGAACTGCTGATATTCCGTTATTAGAGTCTGCTGTTCGTAATTCGGCAAGCTCTCCTGTTCTCTCTCGTATTTGTCCGCCAGTATGGCGCACTCCAACTTCACCATGCAAATTTTATAATTTAATCCTGTTAGCGTTGTACGAAAGTGGATGGAAGCTTCTACGCTACCCAAGCTCTCTCTCTCTCTCTCTCTCTCTCTCTCTCTCTCTCTCTCTCTCTCTCTCTCTCTCTCTCTCTCTCTCTCTACATATCGCGTTACCCTTTATGACCAATATTATCGCAATTATTTCGCATGTGGGTTGCTTGAAATTAAGACCATCGTCACAAAATGATAAAAAAATAATGAATCCTACAGCAAGGGTACTTTTTTCAGTTACAACCTTGAGATCGAAAAATTCCTTCATCTTTTTCTTCTTTTGGTAATAGAGTTTGTCGAGTTGTCGCCTCTTGAGACAACTGTCCTGAAAAACTCCATCTTCTATTGCCTTGACGAAAAGAAAATTCAAACAACAATTATAACAGTTGTTAATAATAATAATAGTTGTTATAATTACTACCATTCTTATTCATTCTTCTCCAAATATTTTGACAATACTCTATTATTATTGAAAATCCTTGATAATTAATGTTATTGAAATCTGATTACGTCGGGATCGAGATTTTCGTAAGCCAGTTGAAAATCTCTGTGCTCGTGTAGAACTGTGTGCATTCGTCTCTTTTCGCCATATTCGACATCGCGTATAACACCGCGATATTCTTTGATATCGCCAATCAGTCCTTTAAGATCCTTCGAGACCCTCTTCTTCAGCTTCGCCGCTTCGGAAGTGCGGACTTTTCTGTCTCTCGCTGAAAAAATCATCATCCGTCAAGACACGCGAAGACGAGAAGAAACAAGAGTTCCGACATGCAATCGTAAGCGATTGATAAAATTATTTCGTACAGAACTTTTCGATAGATAAAAGTGGAGGAACATTGTGATCTTCCCGATCTTTTAGACGTACATTTTTTTCCAATTAATCACGTGACCTCCATCTCACGTGATTTCGCAGCTTAAGTAATGTGTAAAATTGGAAAGGCTCGCTACGAAGACTCACAGTGTAACTTGAGAACTCCTCGATACTGATTTATCTTATCCCTGATCGTCCATCTTTGGTCCTTCATCCCGTGTATCCTAACGTACTTCGTTGACAGCATCTTTTTTTTATTATTCTACTTTTTTTCCACTCTCCGTTACGAATTAGCTCTATTTCCACCAGGATTTCTTATCGCCTGGATGTAACACGGGGATTGGGAGAATGTATTAAAAAAATCGTGGTTAGGACGTGAATCTAGCGAGGGAGAAACAGAAGAACGGGGAAAGAGCGATAGAGAGAGAGAGAGGGGCGGGGGGGAGGAAGGTTGATGGATAGTCATTCGCGAAAAAAGTTCTTGTCAAGTCGAAGATCGAACGAAGATCCCTCCTCTGTCCTCCTCTGTTTCGCTTCTGCTGATCTATCAGCCACTTGTTTCTCGAGCGAGTTTCCAGCACATCGTTATACTAAAGAGAAACATATTGTTTCTCTTGTTGCCGATAATTTAACGAGCAAACTAGAGCAGATAAAATAAAGGAGAAAGCCAGAGGGAAAAGAAACTTGGGTATACGTATTTTTCTCGCGCAGTGGGGTAGAAAAATCGCTGCATATCTTCGGTGGGAAACCCTCTTGTTGAATATATGGGAAGCCTTCCTTCATCCTGTCACTCGAATATTTCTCTCGTGATTTTTCGCAACCGTCTCGACTTTTGCCCGAATCAATACACGTGGAGCAAAAAACATCGAGGTGGATTCTGTTGAATTATAAAATGGATTAATTATTAAATCGAATGACCGAGACGAGGTGACGTTGAATTTGAATTATTTGGAACGACGAAACGAGGTCACAGAGACGGTCGTTACCTCGCGAGTCGAGCTACGATGCGGATTCGATCGAGGGACATTTGATTCTGCCGCCGATCAGTAGCGACCTCTTTCTTCGCAGCTCCGCCGCGCATTGCAGTTGGCGCGGGGCGTAGTGGGAGAAACGCCGAGCAATCACGGCGCTGCCGTCTGCTTCGTCGCACAGTGGGGGAAGCTCGCAGCCAATGACGGCGTTCTTGGCGTTCTTCTAGGAGTATGACGAGGAAACGAAGCTTTTCAAGCGTTTTTTGGGTTTTCTTATTGATTGATTCCTATGAAGAATTCCTTGTGTTAATTACGTGGAAATTGTTCCGTTGTCAGTGCAGTTTTTGGCGTATCGCTGGAGCGTAAAGCTTCAGAATTTCGGAGGCTGTGGACGTGGCACATAAACTCGGAGGGGTTGTTGGCAAAGTTCAAGCTTTGTTCCGAAATTATTAGAATCTCTTCCAAGAGAACGACGGAATGGAAAAGAGGGAGAGAGAGAAGAAAAGAGCTTACGTGATGTTAGATTCGTGGTGTCTCGACTGCGTCGCGTAATATGCCAGTCTCGTTACCATAAATCAACGCTACGTCGCGTCGGATGGATCTCCTTCGTCGAGCACTGGGAGAAGACTTAATGAGTTGATACCATAAAGCCCCGGGGAAACCCGGTGTAAGCAAGGAAGCGAAGCATAGGAGCATAGAAATATGAACAGAAAGCGAGAGGGAGAGAGACGAGAGAGGAAAAGTGCTCTTTCCATCTCGCATCAAAACTGTAAAGGAAAGTGTGTTACAGAAAGATGCGGAGTAAAGGGTCTATGAGCATTTCGGGCCTTCCGAAGGCACGCGCATGGCTCTTTGTGGGCCAAAATCCAACGCCGGAGGAGTTTTCTTCCTATGGTGCACCGGAAGTCTTTGAGAGATCGTAACGGATGTATGGAGGAATATAGAACGAGCGAAAGAATGACAGGGACAAAGGAAAAGAGAGCGAGAGAGGGAGAAAGTACCATCAAGACCAACATGAGACGCTTCTGTGTGAAGGCCCCTTATTAAAATCACTGCCGAAGACTCGTCAGTCGTGAACGATATTAATTAAGAGTCTGCCCTCGTTGGTTAACGTTGAACAAAGAGTTTGGAAGGCCGGTGGCTGGTTTGACGTTCTCCAACGTTGCTGCAGGTATTCCTTTGTCCAACAGGCTACCTACGAAGACCCGAGGCTCTTCAACGATCCCGCGGCACTTACTCGTATACCCTCTCCTGCTCTCTTGCTCTCTCGCTCTCTCGGTACTTTCACCGCAACCGCATATGACGCTTATCAAGTATAGCATGACAGTCTCTCAACTTGGAGTAATTATTATACGATCAATGTTAACGTGTATGGAGACCCTAAATATTCCGTGACTGGGTCAGGGTAAAGATCGACGTGAAGCTTGTCGGGTGTCCATGTTGCAACTTTTCATCATTTGGGGGAAACGAAAATACGTATTTTTTCAATTTCGATTATTCCTGATGGTAGTACGCAGTTCTTTTTCTATTTATTTGGATTTTTGAGAAAATCAAAAGCAGAGAAATGAAGTTTGCACGAAAAACCATCCTTTGCAAAATCGGTAGACTGTTGGTCCCACTTTTTTCGAATAACGAGAGCGTTGGCGTTTTTAACAGACCGAAGGATCAACCGCGTTAAAAATACCAAAAGTCATGCATTTTTTTTTCAAGTCCTCTCCTTGGCTTTCCAGAGAGGCTTACCAGCTCTACACGTCGTTCTTTACTCTTTTGTTTTTAATTTCCTTCTCGTGTGACCTGGTTTTTGAATATTCTTTCCGTCACTGAAATAAACGACAAAAAATCTCTGTGAAGGTTTTTTCCTCGTCAAAGTTGATAAAAACATAAACTGGATCAAATAATCAACGTTTCGAGGTGAAGATCTGTACGGTCCTTTTTTCGTCCATCTCTCTCCGTGCTTCTCTTTTTCGTTCATGGCGTACAGATTTTCATAAGCGAGCAACACATTTTCCACCGTCTTTCGAAATTTTCCAAACTTAATTTACGAGAGTAGTACATGTATATATGCATGTGGCCGTAATATAGTAACGGGAGCGGGAAATTCGGTCATCGCGTTGATGCTTAATTTCGGTCCCAAAGGGTAACTCTAGTAGTATCGAGGATAGCTCAAGTGCTTGCGCCTAACGAAAAATAGTAAATGAGCGGTAGAGAGAGAGAGAGAGAGAGAGAGGCATGTTAGAGGATAGACGACGATGATACAGGTCGCGTTTTTTCATGCACAGCTGAGTACAATATTTAACGTTATATACATGTATACAGGCCACGAGTCGTGTACTGTAAAAAAGTACCGACTGACTCTTCGAAGCTCTTCATCTTTACAGAATAAACTAGCAAAGATTGGAAGGAAATTTTTTCACGAATTTCATAACCACCACTAGGGAGGGAGCTTGCGATCGCAAGATTGCGCTGCAGCGCCTTGACGTTTTACGTAATTTTATCGTACGGATTTAATAATTTAAATAAAACATGCGCGCGCATCAGAAAGCGAAAGGTAGTTTCGAGCCTTCGAAATTTCGACTTTTTGAGGTTTCTGCGGAAGTGGCGAAAAATGAGTCGAGATTTTTTGTTGAAATTTTCAATCTTTCCGGAGCTTATCCGATCGGAAATTTCCCGCTGATTACGAAATCCACAGAGTTTTTCTCGAAAACTCGATATTTTAATGAGAAAATAGTAATTATTTGATAAAACTCGTATTGTCGCATTTTCGGACGGAAATATTGGGTTTTCGATGAAATACCGGTGTGTTTCGTAATCAGCAGGAAAAAATACATCGATATGGACCATTGAAAATAATTTCTGAACTCCAAAATTTTTCGTCATTTTCTGCCGGACTGAGTTGGTTCACTAAAATGTTTGCCATTTTTTTTTCGTACGAGATGGACACCCCGACTTGTGCTTATTCTCTTGGCAATTGATGAGGCTTCAAAATGCCGTTTGGTTTGTCGAGATATCTTAATTTTTCGATTTTTGACAGATTTTTAAAGTAGGACCACCGATTTTCGCCAATTTTCCCATACATACCCCTTTGCGTTTTTTTCGCCAATTTTCAACATCGATTTTGAAGGTGAAGCAATTGAGCTATCGACATTTAACTTTCACCATTGTTTAAGTCTACTCGAGGGCTTTTCAAAACACCCCCAAGAAATCTATGTAGCTTCATTAGGAAGGAAGTTATGATCATTTGAAATTTCGACTTTTCGACGATTCTGTAAAAGTGGCGAAAAATGAGTCGAAATTTTTTTTTCCAAATTTTCAATATTTCACGAGCTTCTTCGATCGGAAATTTTCCGCTGATCACGAAACCCACCGACTCATCCCCGAAAACTCGACATTTCAATGAGAAAATGCAAAAACAGTCTAAACAGTCAGAATCGTCCATTGAATATCTTTAAAAAATTAATTCCAGCAATACTCGATGATGATAATAATAATAATAATTGCTATTGTCAAAATAAGTCCATGTAACAGTCGATAATAATCAAATATTGCACGATCGGTGTTGAAAAGAGTCAGAAATGAAACCAAATGAAATTGTCGAAAAGAAGGTGTGGTAAATTTAACGAGATCGTCGCAATTTAGCCGAAAAGCTGATAGGAAGAGGCACAGCAAGGCACAAAAGTTTGGCTGACTCTGTACGTACGTCAGCCATACGTAGACTTTAATCGTAAATCTGCAGTGAAAGATAAACAATCGAGAAACATATTCAAAAGAGAGCGAGGGAAAGCTTCGGTTGAAAGAAAAGTAACGAGAGCCTGATATCGCGACGCCTTAACGTCTGATGAGTCAGCCTCTCTACTCGGCAAACCCGACGGTCGTCGACATTGGCGCGGCTATACGCGATGAGGACGAGAAAAGCTACGTCCGTTCAGCTGGAAGTCATTACTACGGAATGTAATAAGGACGTTCACTGTTTCGCGGCGTAGCGATAGAGTAAGAACGAAAAACTCGCCGGGAGTTTTTCCGAGAGTAAGGGAGAAAGAGAGGGGAAAAAAACCCTCGAAGAGTCCAAGGGAACTCAGACAGAACATTGGACTGAAAGGAAATGAGAGTGTGATGAAAGCTTCGAATGAAAGAATCGCGTGCGCTCGCACGAGGACTTCCGCCTCAATTGGTATTTTTCCCTCGATCGTATATTCGATCTTGATGAAACTTTTTTTTCCATCGTACCACAATTCACACTCGAATCAACGTTGGTAAATTTTAAATTTTAAATTTTCGACATTCGCTCGTTGCACACAGAAATAAAAAGACGTTTGCCCCGATATCTTCGAAGCTGATTCGTCGAGACGAATTTTTGTCGTTGTTACATTGGGCAATGCATGATTAGCGCTTAAATAACTGTTAATCGAGAGGAAAACCTCGAAAAAGTGATTAATCGGGAAAGCTTTTTTTGTTTTTTTTTTCACAGAATTTCCGACAAGGAATTTTATTTCTTGTCCGAAAATCGCTAGGGGATGCAGCCCGTACGATTCAGACGGAATTCCCCGTGTACGGTCAGATTCTCAGAGCACTTGTTCTCTGCATTAAAGTATCTCTCGAACCTCGTTTTCCTTCTCGTTTATTTCTCCAGCGTGGTAGCATATTGCACATTCGATCTAATTCCTTTCAAAATGAAAAAAAATCTGCAATTTTCATTTATGCGTTCATCCGTGGATAGCACTGATGTATCTCAAAGCGAAAAGGCGTTTTCTACCGTTTTCGTTTGTGCAAATTTCCATGTTGCTGAATTCTCGTTAAATACACGGAGATTGTCGAGAATTTGCGGGAATTACCTTCCTCGGCATGTTCCAACGAATTGCAGCACATTTCGAATATTTCATAGCTCGATTATACTCCTCCGAGTGAAACAAATTAGCGAGTTAATTGCGTGCAACAACAACAAAAATCACCGCTTGAAATTCCCTCCAAAAAAATTCGGAAGAATTGTTCAACGAAAACGAATAAAATACTACGATTCTCCCATGAATTTTATCTTTTTTTTCTAACAAGGCACTTCTTGATATAATTATTCGCACCCCCTCCGCACCCTCGAAGAATTCGGAATATCACGAGCGTCAATTCCCTCCTTCGGCTTATTCAGACACGAAATAAAAACCATCGCTAATTAGTTCAGTACTAAAAACGGAAAAAAAAGAAACGAACCCCGAGAAAAATTCGATAATGAAAAGAAAAGTGGATAGAATTCGTGAAAAACGATTCGATAAAATTGTTCGTTTTTGCACATGGAGTTTCCTTTACATGTGCGAAAAAAGGACGATATAAATATATATAGACAATTTTTGTACACAGTCGGGGATGCACGATGGTGGGTAGGGGCAGGGGATGAGAAAAAGGGGTTGGGAAATGTCTATAGGTGATGGTTGTCGCACCAGAAGCACGCCACAACGAACACGAACAAACGAAACCACGTCTGCACCAACCTCGGTTGTCTCTACTTGGTGTTCTCATCCCCTTGATTCCTCAAATGCTCAGACGATCTATATATATATACATATCCATATACACATACATATATACATATATACTCATCCTTGCGATTTCTCAAGTACTCGGTCGATCTATGTACGCTGATGAATACATATATATTTATATATGTTTATATATATGCTGCATTGAAGGTGGAAATGTTTACAGGAGTATTGAGGATATATAGAGACGCTCGAAATCTACTCTGGGAACTCCTCGAATCACTCGTGAAATGGGAAAATCGCCTACACTCGATTTTTTTCTACCCTCCCCTTTCAATTCCGTTCTATGTGTTCTCGACGGAATACAGAGTGGTGTGGGATATACGAAAGCGAAAAAAAAAATTGTATATATATTCTACATACATACATATATATATATATATATTTATAGATTTATATATATAAATGTGTAGTATACTAAAGGACTCGCGACAGACATATCATGGTTCCGCGAGGATCGCGTTTCGTACACCAACGGGATGTGAAAAGTCCTTGTTTCGCTCCTGTGTCCATTTCCATGGTCTTGCGCGATCTCCCATTTCCGAGCTTCCCTCGGAGACACACGAATTTTTCTCTAATTTTGGAACGAAATTTTCCCCAGAAAATGTTAATGATTTTAATCCTGATGGGAAATGTATCCACGTGTAATATCTCGCGATACTCCGGTTTTATATGCGTTTTGAATTTTGTATTTAACAAAAAAAAAAGAGAGAGAAACGCGAAGAGGATCGATCAGTCAACCGCAACGAATTGAAATGCGGGTTTAATTGGTGCCGCGTCGCGTTATTCTTGTTATCGCCCTCGTTACTCCACCATTCTCCGTTCAACGATCTTCCATACGTTTTGTGTTTATTCGCGTGCGTATACATTTTTTACCTTTTTTACTCTCTTTATCCCACGTTGCTTCTTCGTGCGATGTGTGTGGATATGAATTTTCGCATGCCTGCAATTCGTTCCGCTCCATGTGTGGGTACGCATGTATGTACACTCGAGCTTTTGTGATATCGATCTCGATAATGAGAAATATTCTTGGTCGGCATTGCGAGATTCCCGTTTTGCATGTAACGGGATGAGATACTGATTAATGGAACGTGAGCCGGCGAACCTCGCGTTCGCACGTAAAAATAGCAGGAATTCAGAATTTTTCGATACGAGGCAAATTCCGACGTGTATCCTGGTGGGATATCGAAGCAAACTCTCGAAATTATTACTATGCCAGAAAGAAATTTCACAATTGTGGTAGAAACTGATTTTTAGCGAGAGTGAAGTAAATGTTTAATACGAACGTTTTTTTTTCGTATTTTATATACTCGCCATGAGATTTACTTTTATCTGTTTGATGTCTGTGTTTGATGAGATCTTTTTATAACATTAAACGGTGATAATTTTTTCATTCAACAAGAAACGTTTTTCAGCATCCAAAAAGGCGTCGGAAATAACATGTATGAAATGAATATTGGCGATATTTTTACTTGGCGAGATACAATTTTTGTTAACCCTCCGAAACACACTTTTTTAACCTTTTAGAGGTATGCAGCGGTCGAAAATGCCAAGTTCAGGAGCCGCAAAATCGATGCAGTTTTTTTTATTTTACGCAGAAAGACGTCATAATTATTATATTCGAGCGCAAACTTGGCACTCTCGAGGGTTCGCGAGATGGAAGGATTTTAACCTCCCGTGACGTTTATATTTCGACATTTTCCTCGATTAGTTTAATCTACTTAAATGCTCGCCGTTTTTTCCCTGATTGAGGCTGATACTCCAACTTGTGCTTATTTTCTTGGCAATGTTCGAGGCTTCGAAAGGCTCGAGGTATCTTGATTTTTCGATTTTTGGCAGATTTTTTAAGTCTGCGACAGGGAAGGAATCAAGATGTCGACATCTGACTTTCACCATTGCTTGAGTCTACTCGAGGGCTTTTCAAAACACTCCTGAAAAATGTATTTAGCATAATTTGAAACGTAGTTACAGCCGGTTGAAATTTCGGCTTTTTCAGGATTTCTGAAAAGTGGCCTAAATTGTGACAAATTTTGTTTTTTCTCAATTTTCAATGTTCGACTACCCTAATCGATTGCAAATTTTCATAATTATTGCAAAAATCACCTCTAAAAAGCAATGAATAACACGACAATGACGAATATATCGATACTGCGGACTTGAATTTAAAAAAAATGGAATATTTTTCACACGATTGCTCCGGTGTGGAATATACGCAACATTTATCGGTTATTCGTGGTTAAAATGTAGATAAATCGCGTATCAATGTCTTTCGACGATTTTGCGGTCCTCCCGCAGCCTCACGTTTTCCCCATCAGTCGCACACACGCCATGCACTCTGTCGTCTGCAGCTGAAGTGAACAGCGAAAGCGCAAGCAGGAGACAGAAAGATGTGAAAAAAGACAGGAGAGAAAAAAGGCTGGATTTGAACTTGGTTATTTCCAGTGAGATTTCTCTAGCTCGCTGTATTCCGCGCTATACATGCGTGCTTCAATTCAATCGAAGCATACAGCATTTTTTCGGTTTCAACCTGTGCAGACATTTTTCTCTTTTATATTCTCCGCCCTCTTTACACCCTTTGCGCTCTCGGTCTTCACCTCCCTTCCTCTTTTTTCTTCGCTGAAACTTTAGCGGAAACTTCCACGGATCCACAAGTAGTTCGTATTTTATTTTATTTCTTCTCGTGACGGTCCATTCTCTCGCTGGAGGGAGGGAAAAAGGGCGGCGAAATACACGAGAACTCGAGGGGGATGAAAAAAGAAAACGTAAGAGTAAATTCATCGTCTCCTTAAAAATTGTTCCACGTTGCCTGCAGTTGAGTGTCACTAGAGAGCCAATTGTTCGTAACGATTACGTCTGACATCTTCGCGACTCCGAAAAGTTCCTCTCTCTCTCTCGCTGCCTCCCTGTTTTCTCCTCGCTATATCGAACTCACCAATGTTTTCCGGCGAGCGTCGAGAGAAAGTTGTCGTGATACGTGCGCGACCGGAAGTGTCCTCGTACAGGTATTTACACGCGAGCTGGTAAATTCCGACCGAACACGAAACGCCGAGAAAATTTCTTCTCTCTTCTTCGCATTAATGAACTCCTATCGCCACTGTCCGCGAGTGTTTTTCCGAGGGGGAGAGCTTTAATCGACCAAAAAGTTTTCTGGAAACCTATTGCTCTGCCTGCTCCCACCCCTCCTCCCCTCGAGAACCTGCGCCAGAGAGACAGAACACAAAAGGGTTGCAGAGGGATAAAGTGGGACCGCGACTGAGATGACGTTGCATTTTCCGTTTTGTTTCATTCCTGTTTGTTGCTCCCGTGTTCATAAAAGTTACCAGCGAATTCAAGAAGTTGTCCTCGATTATCCGCACCTCCTTTTGTCCGTTATCTCCCCTCGGGGATGATAGTCGCGAAGGAAACCCTCCGAAATTCGCTTGCGAAAATCGGGACGGGACGAAACGGAGCCCTCGAGTATTTCAGCGTGAAAAAGAGGACAATTAAAAATATGTGACAAAGCAACGAAACCGGATCGGCAAAAAAACCTCCTAAAAGTACGGAAACGAGGGGGATGGAGTGGTATTCTCGTTGCTTCGTTCTTGTCATCGGAGAAAAAAAGAGGGAGCTGAAATTAAATGTGGGATAACCGTGGAGTCATGTCGGATTGACCTTCGAGGGTGGACGGTTGACTTTGAAATGAATTTGTACCGGAAGTTACGAGAGCCAGAGCCTAGAGAGATGGAACAAAAATAGGTCTCCGAGGGGATGACAATAGATGTTTTCATCCTGTGAAAAAGTGATGTTGGAGTATTTTTTTAACTTTCCTGGACTTAACCTGTCGGATCGTAGTCCCTCGAATTTATTCTTCTGGAAGAAAAAGCGATAACAATAATGTATACGTCGGTTTGGGTATTTCGATACTCTCGCGGTAGCTTTTTTTTCCATACATACGCGTTCTCAGACTCGAAGGAGAAGGAGGGCTGGTGAGTTCCTTGAGGATATCTCCGTAGAGATATTCGGGAAACATGTATAGAAAGGAAATACGACGGATTATCGGAGGACCACGGATGCGGTACCAGAAGTATCGTATTTCGGCTTTCTCAAGGAGGGAAGGACCTCGCAACCTTTCTCTCTTACTTCGAGCTTGTATCGAGGGGGGTTAAAGCTTCTTGGAATTTCGAATTCAGGATTCAAGAAGGGAAGGATACACCGGGGCATACCGGTTTATACAGGACGCCCTCTACCGACGCTTCGGCAGAAGTCTATAAGGCGCATTGGTGGTGTATCGAGATGAGGCTGTGACATATCGATAGATAGACGGAGATGGCAAAGTGTGATGAAGTTATACAGAGAAGAGACGGAAAGAGAGAGAGAGATGAACACGGATGGAGAGAGAAAACTGAAGATGGAAGGGAGGAGAGGGATATACAGGATGGATGAGACAGATGTTAAGGTGGAAAAACAGCGAGAGAAAGAGAGAAGGAAGGAAAGGGGAGCAAGGGATGAAGGAGATGAAGGTTTGGATGAAGGAGAAGAGACTTTGCGCTTCGGAATGCCAGATGAAGATCTGTCTTGCGCGATCTCGTCTCAACTCCGCCGTGTTTACCGTTCCTCAAACTCCCCTATATGAGAACTCTGAGCTAGCAATTTTGTTGCCGCTACCATTCACCATGTGATCTCAGCCACGAGAGAAGTTTAGTAGAGATTCAGAGACTCGAAGTATCCTACATGGCCTCGTGTAATGACGTTATAATTTAGTGACGAGCGGTATAATTGGTATCTTTGAAACGCTCCTCCTCCGCCCATCCTTCCTTATGGAAATGGATCGCTTGTTCTTTAAATCCTGCTAACGCAGCTTTTTTTTCGCTTCTTTTGCCAAAGGGAGAAAAAAAGATTGTGCAAAAGTAAGTGAAACTATATTTCAATAAAACATCACGCGTTTCGACGACATCGTGACCTTGTGATGTCGTTGTAATTTTTATTTATCGAAGTTTGCAAGAGTAACGTCTGTCGGTATTCATCTAACTATGATTTATTCGCCTTGTGGCAGACTCCGAATTAAAAAGGGAAAATGTCGACGTGGACAGAACCCCTCCTCCATGGGGATGCTTGGACCTTTTACTCCGCACATCAATCACTCCCGGTGATCCCCCATCGTTCATAATTCTCTCCTCCTCAACGAGTAATGTCCACTTATATGAAAGATTTGGGACCGACGCGGTGCTAACTTCACTCCGGAGCGGCTGATTTGATAAATACTTTCGTTACATAAACTCCCGCTCCGAGACTAAGCCCACGCAGAAAGGGTCTCTCGGTCGACCTTTCTTCCACGGTTCTCGGTCATCCTATCTCTCACCCCGGGCGACATTAAAACTTTCCACGCGAGCAAAGATGGTCGGCGAGGGGGGATGGAGAAGTTGCAAAGGGAGTAAGGGTAAAGGATTCCGATAAAGAAACGACGCGATTTTCGATCGCCCCAGGGCATTGGGTTCCTCTTCTTTCTCCTCCTCCTCCTCCTCCTCCACTTCCTGCTTCTCGTTTCTTCGCTCTCTCCTCCGATCTCTTCTCTCTTGAGGAGCGCACGAGCCTCAAAGTGACCCCAGCAGTGGTTCGAGAAACCGGCAAAGTAGTAAAACCAGAAATCGTTGGATGCGGCGACAAACTTTCGCTATATTTCGACACTTTCGCGGAGACGACACGGCGAGGAAATCTCCGCTCATCGTCGCACGCCAACGATCCTTGCGGTCGTTTTTCTCCACCCCTTGTTTTCCCTCCATTTTTATCACCCTCATATTTCCTCGATCCTCACTCTGACGTTCCGACGGAGTGGAAAAAAAAATTCCTCTCGTTATTTCCTTCACCCTAAAAACTCGTGAAAATAATTGAGGAATGGAGGAGGGCGGGTAGAAGAAGAAGATGAAGGGATGGGGATGAATGGAAGGAGACGATTCGCTCCACGGTCGAGTGAATCCTCCACCGTTGGTAAGAAACGTTTTCTACCGCAGTCTCTCGTTCCTCATCTTGCGCACTCTCGAACCAACACACCTAATTATTTATGAAAGACGTAACAAGAAAAGTTGGCTCAGACCGGAACTCGCCGCTCTCAGCTCCCTCTGGGATTCGAGGGATTACACCCTGCTCCTGTCCCGTCTCTTTCTCTCCCGCGCTCTTTCAGCCCTCCGCACTCACATCGTACTTCGGGGAACAACTCGACGGATGAGGAGCAGGGGATACTCTCCTCCTGGATCTTGACTCGCACTTCCGGTTTATCCTATATAGTCCTTCGAGTTCCAAACACGCTCTAATTTTAATCGTCTTTATCCGATTACTCCCCAATGTGGTCTCTCTCCCCTTCTTCAAATGACACTCTTCTCTCATGCTTGCTCGCTTTCCCCCGTGTGTGCGCTTCAAGATTTCCCAAACATCCCGGCAAAACGATCCTTCCGAGCCTCACGAAGGGAATAACACTGTCGCCGGAAAGCCCATTACCGCGCAACAACCCCGCATAACGAGTTGCCTCCAGCGTCCGCTCGTCCAAACACTTTACAGTCTCGTTTATTTGTACAAGACGTGCACAGACGACAGCACACACTATCCTCCAATTGATCCAAGGGTTGATGAAACTCTCCGCGTGCGTCGTGAAACGGCGAAACCTCGTAAAGAAACGAGCTGATAAGAAACAAGATCTCTCGATATTACATCGTGCTATAAATCGTTCGCGATGTGTGCCATAAATAACAACGTCAAAATCAACCTCTCTTCACACCCAAACTCGCCCCTTGATCGTCAAAGTTCGTTTTTTCACTGCCATTTTTCTCCTCCGCTAAACAATCACTCGTGGATGTCCGCTCGTTGCTCAATTACCTCAATTTCATCGCGAAATACACCGAGAATATCCCGCCAAAGATGGCGCCAGCATCCACTATCCAAACTCTGCTCCGCTTTGTTAGCCCCCTTAAGATCGGTATTTGCCCTTTCATTGACAAATTTTTCGGACACTTGCTTTGAGTTACGTTCGTCGAAACGTCCACCGGAAATCACCGTCGATTAATTTCCTCGTGAATTCGCATTTTTGCAAAGGCGAATCGCAAAGACATTTTTCATTGTGAGTTTCGAGAAAGACGAAGAATCCCTTGATACACCGGAGGACTTACATCAAGGGCGATGTTAAAAACGTTCGGGAAAAGAGGATGAGCTTTTTGCTTAATAAAAAAAAAGCAGAACGAGGGGGAAAATGGCGAGAGACGAACGTGTATATCTCCGGAGACCCATCGGAGTATCGATAGCCTCGGGGAGTTTATTCCGTTTGTCCCAGACTCTTTCCTTCTTTCTCTCCGAGTATCCGAGCTTGCGAGCTCCTTTTCCCTTTGCTGCAAAGCCCCATCTCCCTCGCTCTCTTTCCCCTCGGCTGCGCTCGTCTTACTCGTTCTTACACTATTTTTCATTTCTTCCCTCGCTCTTAGCAGGTTTCCTTCGATAAATCTATATACATATACATGTATACATACGTGCATTACGTGTGTACAAGGCCTCGAGGAGGCCCTTCGGTGAAAGACATACATCTACCTTTCACTATCATGTCTGGAATCGATCCGATTGTATTGAACTTATTCTTTTTACCAAATCCTACCGGAGGCTATCTCGAAAGAGCGTACGTAAAATCTGGCACTTTGAAATTCACTTCTTGTCGCATGCCATGAATATTACGGCGATATTGCCAAGAGATTGCCATTGTATCGCAAGGGGGGACGAATCGAATGTCATTTTTTTTTTCATCACATTTTTTTCAACTCGACATTTTGCGAATGATTTCAATATACTGATAATATACTTTATAATCAGATATAAAATACACGTATACGGAGTACATAACAATAATGATAACAATGATACAGGAAAGTCCTCTATACCGGATGTACACGCACGTACGTGTGCTGATGCATGGCCTGAGAGAGATTAATGACCCTTGAATTCGGATTTAGGAGGGTCCGGTTGATCTATACACCCCATACATTCGCCATATGTAGCGTGTATCGTACACTACTCTGCAATTATCCATTGCAATTATTTCACCGTGTATTTCTCTTATTTTCGAATCCGGCTATTGCAGAAGAAAAAACCGAATCTTCGCAGCGCGGCATTATTATTAAATCGAAAGTAGAAAATATGATGGAAAATTCTTTTTTTTTTAATTATTTTCAAACAATTTGAACAGAGTTTTATTATCCTATTTAGATTTTTTTTCATGTTTGGAATATGCAGAGGGTGGCGGGCGATGCTGGGGAGAGGGGGGGGGGGGGTAGCTGTTACTGTGGTATATGGATTTGTCCTGGACGAAGCACCGCACAAATTTTGAGAGAACATTCGCGTGAACATGGAGTCTGGCGTTATCGGATTTACAATGTTTACCCAAGCCACGAAAATTCATTTCGGTGAACCATAAATTTTTCCACGCGTCAGGTGGGTGAGATCCGCACGGGGGTTGTATGATCGCGATACGAGGTATTCCATGGTAGTTGAGGGCGAATATTTTCCTTTTGCACCCTTTGAAATCCCGTAAATTTCAAGGTCAAACGGACAATTTTAATTGTTACTTCATTTATTAATCGGATCGTTGCGAAAATCGATCCGTCGAATCAGATCGACCCGTAAACCGGTGAATCAAAGTTTTGCAAATTCGCTAGTCATTCATTTATAGAGGAAGGAACTTTTTCGATATTTCACGGTATTTTTAATTAAATTTTCATCTTGTACTCGTGTTTGAATTTTGTTTTTTCGTAATTTTCTCCCTGGACCAAAGTCCGATATCGTATCGGGGAGAAATCAATACGCGCGAGACTCTCGGGAATACGCGATCAATTAGAGATTCAAGCGAGGCGTGTGATGCAAGAATTGCTTCGACGATTCTCCGTCTCGTTTATTTTTCTTCCACTAAATTATACGCCTCGACTAACAGGAAAGAGAATTATTGCTTGCACCCTCCTGCCCATCTCCAGCCCTCGCCACTCTCCGCCATCTTTTTCTCTTCGATTGTCAGTATTTTTGTTATTTTTTGTTGCCTTCCTCCTCTAATCGATGCTGCGTTTAACAGATGCATCGCTGATTCCGAGCTCAAACTCTGCGCTTTTGCTTTTCGCTCATTCTTTCCCGTCCAGCCTCCGCGTATCGAGGTTACTGACTTTTTTCGGACGTAAAACTTTTTTATTTTTCCTTATGCTCCTCTCTTCGTCTCTCTCTCTCTCTCTTGGTTCCCACGTTCGTTGCATCTGGTCCCTGCTCTGACCTCTCGAGAAAACTTTTCTTACGAGCGGGAAAAAAATCTTGCAGCAACTATGCGAAGCTTCAACGATGCGGTATATACATATATAGGTATATAAAGGTGTGTATGTGTATATGTATGTTCACATAGATATGTTGTATATATGTACATGTATACTATGTATATATATATATGTATACAGTTGCAGCGGAAGAGAAAAAAGGATGCTACGGTCGTCGAAAGATAAACACAAAATGAGATGAAACTTTTCATCGTCTAATCGTTACGCGCCCTTTTTACCCACTCAATATATCATCTCTTCCCCTTTCCTCTCTCTCTCTCTCTTCTTTTTTATTTCTTCGCTTCGCGCGCTCTCTCGCTTCTCGAAAAATATTTGCCGAAGAATTAAGTTTTCCTCGAGGATTCTTTTTCGTTTGTTCGTCGAAAGCTTAGCAACTCGTTCGGATTTAATCACAGATCGTTTTTCTTCCTTTTTTTGCCTCGTACAAAATATATTCCGCTCTATTAGAGTCTACGAATTTATAGTAATTTTAGAGACGATTCAACAGCGAAATTGCAGCTCTCTCATGCAGGCCATGTTAAAAGTTAATAATTACCAGGTCGTTGTTTGGCCAGTTGTGCAAATTTCCCTTGAAATTTGCTACTTCGTGCCCCAACCTTTCCATGATAATTGAAGCTTTTTGCTCGGTTAATTTGAGAAATTCTCTAAATAATTTTCAAAGCATCGGTATATGGTTATTAAAATTTGATAAACGATAAATTAAATCACTCTCGATAGAATAAACAAGCGCAGAGCATAGTATACAGACATGCTCGCGTATAACTTTGAAATATGATCAAACGCATGATTTTTTTCGAAAAATTTGCGCATATTAAACGGAAAATGAGGGCGGAGGCTATTTTACTGACAATAAAAGGATTGCACATCGAATATTCGTAAATACCGAGCAATTTCACGGATTCACATAAATACAGTCCTGACCGTCTGTTCGATGGGTTTTCTCGGCTTTATTCCTCGCGAGAATAGCGAATTTTCCACATAGAGATAAATAGATTCGATAGTGGGACTTCCGGGATAGAAAAAAAGTAGCGTCCCTGTAGGTTGGAGTAAATCTGCTTCCTTCTCCCTTAAGCAATGATACAAGGGATGATATCGTCCTTTCGGTAATATCCTTACTAGGGAAAAAGATATGACGCGTGCCAAACGAAAAAATATAAGATAATCCACCTCTTTGTATGCATTGATGCGACAATGCGTTTCTCCTTTTGCGATAAAGTACACCCCAGATCGGTGTTCAACCGCTTCTCCGTTTGTATTTGAAAACGTGCACCTAAGAATAAAAAGCGATATTCTTCAAGGAACAGGAAAAGCCTCGTAGTACCGTAGTTTTGTGTCTCTGAACCGTATAGTTGAGAAAATCCGCGATTTCAGAGACATTTCAGTAAAGTACATTCTTGATAATTAAATTGTTTTCCCGTATTTATCCGCGAGCTGCCAGGGAGGAAAAAAAATGGAAATTGATCCTCGTGAGAGGATTTCCACGTGAAATAACCCCTGTACAATTAAGTATATACCCACGGGTATATGTATGTGCATGTGTTTGGGTTGTGTGTATAAAAGATAAAACGGCAAAAGAAGAAAAATCGGGACATTAATATTTTTTTTGTTGTTTTTTCCACCAACTGTTTGTCTACTGTGCGAGATAGCTCTTACTGGATTTTCTCTGCCTCTTCTTTTCTTTCCATCTCCTACGAACGAACCCTTCCGCATACAACGAAACGTGTCCAATCGATGTTTCGATGTTTTTTTAATCGTATTATCAAAATCTTGTTTTATCATTGAAAAACAATAAATCTCACTATTAATACGTGTAATTGCCAATGAATAATAATATAATGCAGAGAAAAGTACGATTAACACATGGCCAATCAACGATAAATGAAGTGGAAAAAGTTCAAATGACTTATTGATTTCAATTTTGACAAATTCGAATCGCACGTTCAATAATTTAATCGCTGCCACAAATTTGACTTTTTGTCGTACTATTACCATTTAATTTTGTCATTTCGTTTATGAGTATTCAGTTGAATCAATTACAAATGAATTTGGATAGCAACAATGACATCAACGGAGAAAAATCGAATGTTGCATTCAAGCTTTTTCAGTGGAACGAAAAAAACGTAAATATAAGACAAAATATTAAAAAATATCGGTGAAATGTCCGCTGTATAATTTCAACTTTTAAGCGTGCATTTACATTTAATAAGCTCTTTTTTGGCAAGTCGATTTGTTATTTATATGAAAAACGTGTTGATACTGCTGGATGAACGCTCGAGCATAAATATAAAATACATCGGACTACTTTTGCTTCAGTAAGAAATTTCGGCGATTCAAAGGGTCCAAAAGGAGGCTCGCATAGTTTCCTCCAAGAACATAATTTCTGAGTCGCCCGAAGCTCACGCATATCTATGTTTATTCGAACGAATACGGCAGACCCGCGCTTGATATTCTCCTCTGAATTTTCCATCCCTTCATTTTCCGACCCTCTTCCCTCTCTCTCTCTCTCTCTTCATTTCCTTCCGTCCGTCTCTCGCACCCGTTCACTCAATTTTGGGAGAGGAACACAGACAGTACAGTCGAGTTTAAGGGGGTTACTAAAGTTCGGACGTTTCTGACTGTAACCCCCTGCCATTCACCTCAGAACACCTACCATCCCCGTCTATTTCATCTCCTCCCCTGCGAGTGGCAGAAGCTACCAGGGGTTAGTCGCTAGGCTTTTTGAACCTTCCAAAGTTCTGATTTCGGAGGTTTCACAGACACTTTACTTCGGAGTTTCGACACGTTCTCACCACTCCTAGCCCCCCCTACTCTTCTCTCACTAGCCTCTTCGATCGATCTCCTTTTTTATTTGCATTTTCTACAAGATCAAGTATGAGATATCGTAAAATCGTTTGATGCACGAGGCACTGAGATATTGTTTTTTTTTTGCATACCTATGGTTCTTCCTTCGAGCCATAAACGTTTGAAAAATTTCGTTATCAAATCGACGATAAGATATTTGTAAATAAAGTATTTGCGGCTTTGTTCCTTATAGAAAAGAAAAGATACTCCGTTAACCATGTGAAAATAAACTTCAGTGATACAACGTACCGTTGAAACAAAAGTTATTATGCAAAAATACTACAATTTCGAAATAAAAAGTATTTTAATGAATTAAAATATTCGTATACCGTCCATTTATTCATTTTGCAAGTTTGTGGTGAAAGAATAGTTGTAAATAGTTGTAATGTGACTTTTTAAAATACACAAACGTGTTATAACCTAAATTGTACCATCTATTTTTGCAAATTTCTTGAGTCCACGTTTTTTTGAAGACAGGTGATTGAAAAAAAAATTGAGAGATCGAGCGCAAAGGTCGCGCAGGGTGCACAATCTTCCCTACAATCTTCGCGTTAATAAAAGGGGTGGAAACGGTATATCAAGGTTGAAAATCGACCGGAAAGAGAAAACCATGGTCTCGCAATTAAACGAAGATAATTTCCGCGGGACTCGTATTTTCGTCCCATTCATTATACGCCACTGAATCTAACTCGGTCGCGTTACCCTCACTACGAAATTTCTTTCCCGATTCGGGGAGGGGGCCTGAAGAAAGACGGAGAAAAACCGCCTCTCGTTTTCTCGAATTTACCCCCTCAATGCCCTTTCATCCCACACGATTCTCAATTCCACTTACCTTTTAATTATCGAATTCGGACGTCAATTACGTTGGAACTCGAGGAGTGATAAACGATCGTACCGGTCCTTCTGCGACCTCAAACTCACCCCTTGGAGGAGCTCCCTGGTGATTCGATGGAAGCCCTGTTTTTTTTTTTTTTTTTTTTTTTTTGATGATGAAGAATTCCGATCTCGAACGATTCTGTTCTCGCTTGCTTTCACTTATATCGCTGCACACATGCAGGGGCTGAAACGACGAGGGACAAGGGTGTGAAATGCCCGTGGGTATTTGGGAACGAGAAGGGAGCGTGAAATCTGAGAGGAAAAGATGACGACCCGGATCGTAAAAACTCGGAAAGTTTTGATTAGATTCCAAGGTGAAATTTCCAAAAAAAAAAGCAGTGTCAATTCTGCACGTAAATTTGCAAACATTATCCCTGGTGCCTGCGAATCTGATGAAAAAATTTACCAAAAACAGCCCTTGCGAAATACAGCAAACGCTCGAGCAAACGAAATTCGACGCAAACATCCGAAATGTTTATTGAGGCTTAATGTTTGACGAAAATAATATGTAAACAATGATTTATTTTGCATATGAACGCCGGATGTACTATACGTTGGCAAACAGTTATGGCAATGGGAAATCGTGCTGAAACGAGGCTATTCCGAAGGGTGGAAAATCAGCCACCCCGGCATTGACGATAACGAATTGATTTCTACAGTTAGTCGGAGATTCCATAGCATTTCCTCGATACAGAATGTTGTACCAACTGCCTGCCTCATATTTCAATGCACAACAGGCTTCTATATAAACACTCGAAGGGTTGTATGTGCGCTGGACAATTTCAGAGGGTTGGAAACATCCTCAACCCTTATTCGTGCGTTCTCTATTGCTCTTTCGTTTCCACGGACGGGCTCGACTATAATAAACAGAGAAACGATTTATGAAGGCTCGTACACACATATATACATACACACACTATGTATACGCGATACAGCAGGACCCAGAAATTGTCGGAGGTCTACAGGAGGGTTTAGGTACGAAGCCGGAAGTTCCGATACCGGAATTCATGCCCTCGTACATAAAACCTTGGCCCAAGAATTTCATACCTTTTGCAATAATGTCTGTACACGGCAAAAACTTTATATTTCCTTTCGCACGATGTGCTTGACTGACTTGTGTGGATGAGAAAAGAAACATTTATCTTTGGCAAAAAGTGCAGTCAACTTGGAAAAATAGTCAATAAAAATGGCTATTTCTCGATAAAAATTGTGATAAAAGTGCAACAAGATATAAATATGTTCTTTCGATTGAAAAAAAGGTATTGTTCATACTAAAATTGACTTTTTCATATAAACAATACATCTTTTGTGCAAAGAAGAAAAATTCTTTATTCACTCTACCTAATTTGTCCATTGGTGTCGTGATTATCGATGGTCAATGGGATATTAGTACGATGAACTTTTTGAAAATGTTCAATTATACGTGAAGAGACTACTTTTTAGAAATTGACGACAAATTTTTCAAAAAAAATAGGTTATTACAGACATAGACTGTGTGCTCTTTGTCAGACTTAAGACCGCAGATTTTTATTTATATACATATGTATATGAATTAATTTTTTGTTGTTTCTATCGTCTGTATACGGTTGCTGCTTCGCTTTTCTAGTTTTAAAAGTCCAGTCGCGGGCTGAATGCCACAACGTAACCGCAAGAGAGATAGGAAGCGCGAGAGAGTAGAGAGAGAGAAAGCAAGAGAGGTGGGGGCGTTCAACCCCCTGGTTATTGCTTATATTATTTTCAACCCCCCGTGGCCAGGCTAGCGATAAGGCTCTTTTTCCTTCTGCCCTGTTGGCCAACCCCGAACCCTCGAACCAAACCTTCGCCAGTTCGAAACTTTAAACGAGTTTTGTACGCCGCGTTCAGCAGTACGAAAGTGCGGAAAGAGAGGAGATCATAGGCAAAGGAAGAACGAGAGGAATGGGGGATTCGAGGGGTTTGAAAAAGAAAAAAGAATCTTTGAAAAAAATAAGAATGCGGAATGCGCTTGAGTTCTTTGTTTCTTCATTTCTCCCTCCATTTATTTTTCTCTACATTGGCGGAGTTTCAACATTGATGAAAACATCCATGACGAGCATCCTTCGGGTCGGCCGGATCTTTGGACGCGTTGGATACGTTTTGGAAACGTCGATTTCGAAAATGTCGATTTTTCACAGTGTCATTTGACAAAATCTCGTTACTTTTGCGTGGAAAAAATTGGTTCAAGCAGCTAACGAACTTTTTTTAGATAAAAACTTTAGATCACTCGTGCCTTCACAAATTCTATTTTTATTCTCATCCAACGAGAGGCTCGCTCCGACAAAATAATCTAAATGTCATTTTCGCATGTGACTCAACGCGTTCATTTCCCGTATACGCTCAAGTTTCGCATCGCCGAGCTCTTTCCCTGACGTATTCCATCCGCCATACTGAAATGCACGCGGAAATCAACATTCACCCGTTTCCATCCCTTTCTCTCATCTCCATCCACCTTTTTTGGCATCGCTGTCGCATTTATGCATATGCACCAGCACGGCGTGTTGCATTCGTCCATTTTCTCCTTGATTTTCCCATGAGGGTTGGAAGGCGGGCTTGTTGCAAAGACCGAAAGCCCCATGTTGCAGAGAGGGTCAAAGGGAGGAGGGCAGAAAAAGAGGAGAGAGCCGCGTCGAGAGGGTTGCGGACTCGGCACGTCGAGCTTCTCGTATAGTCGCAGCAGTGGAAACAGGCCAAGGATTTCAAAACAATCTCGGCTCAAGAGTTGAATTAACATCTGTAGGATCACATGTGCAGGATATATACAACGAGAAAAACCAAATGGAGAATCGTACCATCATCCTCCTCTCGACTCCGAGCGTTGGTCCATTGCTGTGCGCGATCACGATTATAACCAACACAACTTTCTGAATGTTGGTTAAAGGGCTGTGGGAGCTTTTCCCGACCGACCGTGACCGAGCAGCGCAAAATCTTGACGTTTAATCACCAAATGGTGAATGCAAGAAAATAATCCTCCCCGGTGGAAGCATGGTACAGACGAGAGACAAAAAAGAATTAGGGGATGAAAGCGGATTCGGTCAAAATGGGTCAAATGAGTGATGATTATTCGTTTCTCGACCGACCTTTGACGTTACACGATAAAGAGCTGAAGACACGAAACTGTACTCTGATAAACCCTAACTATAACGAGGGCGAAGAAAATGAGATTAATTAGATTTTTCGCAGAGTTCGCGAAGGCTGCGAAAGCGTCGGCAACTTTCGGTGTAAAATATATTGACAAAATCGGATTTGCTGTCTCCTTCATCAGAGACTATCGAATAAGGAAAAAATGAAGTACGTGGACGAAACTTTTAATTCCGTTGATCGTTCGAGAGACTCGGGGAAGAGGAACAAAGCCGCGGATTCCGCGCGGGACCTCGTAAAGAGGCGGATATCGGAGGATGATGAATTTTTATAAAAAATTCTCCGCTAGATACGATTTTCCTTGAATTTTAATTCGATAAGTGCCCGCTTCGTTCTTCTCCGGCTGGAAAATGGAATAATTCACTCGCGATCTAGCCTCAAACTGAATGGTCCTACACTCGCGCCGCACTTTGCCCCTCTGTACCATTCGGCTAATGGGACAAACCCTGACGTTTTTCTCCAAAGCCAAGCTCCGTCCGAGCTTTTGATTTACGCACTCGCGCTTTTGCACCGCTGACTCTTCTTTTTCCTCCCGGCGGCCTCGGGGAGAAGGATGGAAAAAAACACAGAAGGAGATGAGAGCACGCGGTGAGCGAAGAAGCAAAAAAGAAGAGAAGATAAAGCAGACGAGTGAAAAAGGAACGAAAGAGTGTATTGCAGCGGAGAGTGAGAAAATATAGATCCGATAGGAAAGTTTTTCTCAACTTTTCTTTCCTCATTCTTTTTCTACTTTCTCGCGATCCTTGGCACTCTTGTGTGTATACACCTATATTCAGAGACAACCGTGTACTTTCTTTATGAATAGACGTTCTGATATTGTTCGTAAACAGTCGTAAATTTTCTTACGAGGAAGAGAGACAGAGAGAGAGAGAGAGAAACAGAAAGAGCTCAACGAACCATCGGACAAACTACCCTGAAAGAAAGAAAGGCCTGGAGTTTCAACCTCTCTTGCTTCGTCGAACGAGCGAGGCGGGTCGAAAGAATAATTCTTCGCTTCTTCCCACGTCGCTGTATTTCCAAATTTTTCCCGTTGTCATAATATATCGATCTTCCGCCAAGCACAGCTTTATCTCCCTGGCAATTTGTACATTTCGTCTTTTTTCTCAGCCGACTGGTGAATTACACCTTTTCACGATCACCATACCGTACAAACGGGCGAACACATCGTCGAAACACATGTCGTCAATCCCTCAACTCACACTGCAGCCAAAAACTCGATTTTCCCTCAATTTTCTTGGAGAAATTTGCCAAGCCGGAATCTCGTGGGTTCCCCTGTCGCGAGACAAATTGATTCCCATAAATTTGTGAGAGATTTTTGTAAAAACAAAGCATATGCAGACCGCACGTCTTCCAAACACAAAGATAAAAATTGAAAAAAAAAACGTGCTCCGGGTGATTTTTTTCACCGACGCTGATATTAGGAAAAACGAGAAGGTGAAGGAATTGAAATTGGTCGAGCTTGAGATTACACGTGAGTTGGAATGGGATAACCTATATACACCCTCGTACAAGACCTACACCGTATTGCAATGTACTAAAAGTCCTGGCTTTCCTCTCACAAGCTCTCCCCGTCTTTCCCCGTGCTACTTGCCTTCCTCCAAGAAGCGGAAGTAGGAAAAACGGATTTCGCGATTGTCGCGGCCACCCGCAATATTCTCTCCAAGCTACACGAGGAAATACTCGAAAGAGGTACGCGGAGCTGGTGCTGGTGAAGGCTTTTGGTGCTGGGGTGTGAAAGACTCTGTGCAGGTATGCGAACCCGCTCATTGTCCTATAGCGCGTCGTCGAATAAGCAGAATGGCGAAACTGCACACTTCGTCTCGGTCATGCACTCTTTTTCTCACTCTATCCTCTTTTTTTCGCTGTATTCTCTTTTCTCTTCCACTCTTCTCATACCAGTTTTCAAATTGAGTCCCTACTAGCCAACTTTACCAGCTCCAGGGAGCAGCAGCACCCTTTTCCGCTTTATACTCTCTTCCACCTTAAAGATGTCGACCAGCTACGAGTGTTAACGTCCACGAGGTAGCAGCTGTTACTCGATGAGTTTCAACTCGCTCGTGTCGCTGCGAAGGAGCAATACTCTTTTCTTGCTTACTCGCTCTCTACCGTTACTTTCCCCTTTGAAATTTCTCGAGCCAGTGAATTAGAGCAACTAATTCTTACACCCAGACTCTATAACCAAGGAGATAAACTGCGTTGGATTACGGACCGAACTAATTTTAATCCTTGTTCTCTTACTCTCAGATGAGAATCGTAAGAACCCGTGTAAATTGAATCCCCGAACATAGACAAGGATTCGCCAGATGGCAAACCCGAGAACACAAGAAAAAAGCGATTGGAACCTGGTACAAGATGGTCTATGGATCGCGTTACTTCTTATCTTTCTTACTTTGACCGATCAGGAGAGTAGAGTACTTTTCACTAGCGCATTATTTATAATACCCCTCCGATGTCCCTCAGAGTGTCATCATGGGACAACGCTTCCAACGATTCCTTCCTATTTTTCCGTAACTTGATTTTCCTTTTCACCGAGGCTCCGACCCGTGCTGGCATAGATTGAAAAGAATTGTACTGAACGTGAACAGGATATTGAATCATACAGGAGCTCTAACAGGGTTGAATTCTCGTTTGTTACCGCGCACATACGTATTCGAGTAGCTCGACTAGTGGGCGACAGTGGGTACCAGCGAGTATACACTCGGTTATCGAACTGGTTTTGCGCGTCTCAGTGGACGGGTCATTCGGGTCATTGGTCAGATTTTCGAAAGCCTTAGAAGCTCAAAAACGAAGAACCACCGAGAGAACTCGTAGCTTTCAAGAATATATCCTCTTTCATGTATCAATATACATTTTGCACACACACGCAAAGTATACGAAAGGCATGTCGACTGCTATCGTCGAATTTTACTTCCCCAAGTGCGGAATCGGACTTGAAAATAAGTCTTGCAAAGGATCTCTCGAAAGGAGTGAACCGAAAAGTTCCTTTTTCTCTTCCTCACGGTCGAAAGTTCAGAAGTAAGGTAGGAAAGTGAAGATTGATTTTTCCTCGTACCCGCAAGGCGGAGCAGATGCTAAAAAAAGATCCCCTCCACTCTGTTTCCCTCTGGCGGAACACGAGTGGACGAGGATTGAAGATAAGGCAGTTTTCTTCATTCTCGCGCCTTTGGCGAAAGCTCTCTCCTTATCTCACTCTCGCTCTTTCACTCTCTCTCTCTCTCTCTTATACTTGCTGGGCCCAGCAGTGGCGTTGTAAAACCCCTCCAGCATAGTCTGCGCCAACTCCACCACTAATGCTTCAACAAATCTCTTTGCAACCAGAGAGACAGTCTGCCGCGAGTGTATCCGGCTGCTGTTGCAGCTAGATGTTTGTCCCGGTGGTGAGAGTGGTCCAGCTGTCGGCGACAACTGGCATGCTGCTTTGCGGTGACCCTCTCGTCGGCAATGCGCCATTGTCGTTGTCACACCGTGTGTCTAATGCCTATACATACACATGCACCCACGAAGAATGCCTGTTTTGCACCAAAAGCGAGAATGTCCGGACGTTCCGTGTGGTCCAGAGAGGCAGAAAAAACCATTTCCCTCCTAGCGCTATTTGCAAGGAGGTTGGATAAAATGCCAAAGAGTGCGAGGAAGAGACAGGGGAGTCACTGGTGACTCGGTGAAATTACGGAACAAAATCTGTAGATCGGGACGCAGCAACGTGTCTTACCAGCAAGTCGGATCTTGGAAGAGAGGAAAAAAATGGTGCGCTATACATATGCATCACACGTATCCGAGTGTGGGCGATACGAGGCACGACACCGATCACTTGCTCACTCGCTTAATTGACGCGGAAGGTTGTGCGGTGGATCCGGAACGTGTTAGAAACGTGCCCGAAGCCGAGGTGGGTAAAGAATCGGATGGAAGAGACCTCCGTATTACTCGTCCCTGGCAGCTGGTGTTCGACTTGATTGGAAGCGTGCACGAGATATACGGTTGGCACGTGCCTTTATATATACATATATGTATACGCTTAGTATATACATACTATGTACAGCATGCGAGCTATATTCGCGTAACATTCGATTGAAACCAATCGAAGCAATCAGCGCATATACGTATAACGTGCTTGGATACTATGTCTGCCTTGCGGTGGATGAAGGGGTAACACGCGGTGCAGTAACTAAACATACACATATATATATACCAATGTTTAGTTGTATATATATATATATATATATATATTGTATATGGACATGTATACGTATGCAGTTCCGCATTGTATGGACCCCACCGAATCATCTCTCTGTGCTGAGAGCGCGGGTTGGAGGAATGTGATGTACAAGAGGGAAATCACTGTAGGCAGCGAGAGGTGATGAACAATAGGCTGAATCCAATAGGGACTTTGATAAATAGGCTGTAAGACCCACATCCGCAGTAATAAATCCCTCATGAGTAATCGAAAGTCCGCCTGTGGGATCGGTTACAATGCCATTTGTGCATCCTCGTAAGGTGCCCGGTGCAACTGACACCATCACCGTGAAATCCAGCGAGTAGCATTTCTCCGCGTTCCAACTGAACACTAAACTACCAGCAATTTTTATTCGGGACTGTCAAATATTCCAGGACTTTCGAGGCTTTGTTGTTCCTTGCGATTGTCCTGTCGTCATCCCCTTTGTCTCTGCGCCGTAGAATCGGGGTATGATTTCAGAGTACGTTGCAGTGTATTTAGGATTCGTAGCCTGTTCTGGAGAAAGGCTCTTGTTGAGACGCTGAGACGCAGAATATCCCGGTGATTGTGTTTCGATTATCCGCAGCGCGAACCGAATAGCAGGATCCAAGTGTAGGAAAATGAAAATGAGACTGACTGGTGATCCTGTGGAAGAGGCTTTCGGGGAGAACGGATCGGAGACTGGAGCTACCTAGGGATTGGTTTCAATAGCTCCGTGCAGACGGTTTGATGTTCAGCGGATCCAGAGACTCGTCTCTTGTTCTCCCTCGTTTGCCTAGAAAGCTGTATACAACATGTTATAGCCCAGCAAACAGCTTAATAGGCAAAATTAATCCGTGTCTCGATCGATCCGTGTTGGGGTGTGTTACGCTCTGCCTTCCATTATTCCCGCAGTTTGCTGCTGATGCCGAGTATTTCGCCCTGGTCTTGAGGAGATATTCATACTCCCGTACTGTGGAAATGAGAGATGACGCAGAATTAAATTACTCTAGATCGTAGGACATAAAACCTGCTTCCAACCCCCGTTTTTTTTTCTCAACCTCTACTTCCAATTTTACCGAGGTTTTCCCTGCTCTACCTTGCGTGACGAAAACTATCCTTATCGTCATTAGCGCAGAAGTTAGAAATTCGATTGCAGCGCTAGGAAAATAATCCGGAAGAAGTTTCGCGCCAAGCACAATCGTGAAAGGGTCTAGTTGGTGTTTTAGGGCTATAGCGTGTACCAAGTAGAGCGAGGATTCACAGAGCTTGGCAGTTTAACGACTTGGCCTAATGAGTTTTAACAGCAGGGACAAGAGTAGCGCCACGGAAGCTCTCCTCCCTCTGTTACCAACGGGCCCATCCACGCTCGGCAAACTTTCTACTAACGAGATTTGAGCTCCAGCTAGGGAGTGATGAACCGTGGAACGTCGAGCTCTCCCATCATCGGTATCGAAATTTGAGGGGAGCTTCTCCGTCGCTAGGCAGTGTGCGGTTATGTGCATCAGCGAAGCTGCGGAACTCAATCAACGATTGTTCATGTACATGGTTCAAAACGTATTCATCAGAGAAAAAAAAACTACTGTAGGTGAAAATTGAGTCTAATTTCATTTCAACTCTGTCGAAGACTGCGATTATTTCCTTTGTGAAACCTTTTTTCATTCGTCCCGCAAGTTACGACGTTGGAAAAGCTGACCAGTCGTACGAAGAACGACCTGGGTCTACGCTCCAAAGCTTCGGCGAGTGTACCCGAGCGTACCTGAGAATCTTTGCGATAGGTTAGCCGGGTAAGAGGTCTTCAAACCGTCCCAAGAAGTCGTTGGTCTTCGCCCGGTCTGTAAAGACCGGAAGTTGGGTGCAGCTGGTGCGGTGTGGCTCCCACCGAGGCCGGGAACAAACTTTGGCAATATGCGGCTAGGCTAGCAAAGAACCCCAGCTTCGGGAGAGCCCGCTAACCACCGCGGGGGACTCTAAACACCCCCGGAGTCTCCGGAACTGGAGAGAAACGATACGTTAAACTATCGCGAGTTGGTGAGAGCCGAGCCTCTGCTCTCTCGCTCGCCTTGGTATAAATTTTCCTGGCAAACTTCCACCATCCATGCCAACGGATCAAAGACGTATGTGCCGTGTACAAGAGAGGCCAGGCTGCACGATCCTCTCTTGCCAGAAGTGAACTGAATGCACCATTTACGTTTCGTTTTCACCGCTCGCATTCCACACCCCTCTCGTTCGACTCTGAAGATGTATCGCTGTGTGCCACTGGGTCTCTTGCCGCGAAGAGTTGTGAACTGGTCCTACAATTTCTGGCACTTCTTGGCCAACGTTGAGGAAGCAAAACGAATGGAAATCCAGTACAAGAGGGTGGGAAATTCTATTGAATCATAAAACTCGAGAGACGAAACGACTCAATGCGGAAAATTTATGATATTGAGTATCATTATCATTGCTGTTGTCATATTGAATGGGACATTGAATATTCGCGGACGGTGATTTCGGAACATTAAATACGAATTTTAGAGCGTCCTCGTCAGAGTTAGGAGCTCGTTTTACCAAGTTCTCGAGCCATTTTGAATGCTCTCTCTGTTGCATGTATCACTGTTTTTCACCTCGAAATAGATTTCGTAAAAGGGCCCGAAGAATAAGTGCTCTTCATTATACTCTTCTTCACCAAACGTTTTCATTGTTGCCGGATTCAATGAGTGTCTCGATGTACTTTAATTAAAGCACCTTCCGAGATAAGCCTCTCTCTGTATTTCTGGCCGCCAATCGTCACAGCCGGATAGTATATTAGAGCCAGCAATTTCTCTCCCTCCGATGCACCGTATATAGTTATCGAACGGGTGAAATCGCAGGGGTAAAATGGATTCCAGCAGCATAGATACGAGCGTTCATCTCCGGCGCTGGAGGGCGAATAGTACGGTCTCACAGTTTCGGTGAGACCGGAAAAAGAAGAAAAAACGGACAGGCAATCAAAGATGGCGACGGACGCTACAATAGAACCGGCAGATAAGTTCTGTTCCAAGTTGTATCGAATCTTCCTAATCATTCGGACATCCCAGTCGGTGCGATGAATCTATACCTTCGGCAATCTTCCCTGCCAGCTCTCTTATCCCTCCACTTTTTCACTCTTCTTCCTCCAATGGAATTCTTTTTTCTACTCTCTACCGTAACGCGTCTCGGGAGAAAGGCATTGCTCACTCCAGTTGAAAATAACAAATTGCAGAAATCTTCGCGAAGATTTTACCCTCGAAATGTAATCCTCCGTGGAACCTGCACAAGCGCAAGATGAGAATCGCACAATATAGGGAATGGAAAGGGGAGTTTCATAGGGGTGAAAGTTGAGTAAGCTGAAAGACACATCTGAGAATAGCGCGCAGTTATCGGTACAAATGGGACCCGAGTGTTGGCAATTGCGGAATGGAAAAGGGCGATGGAGCGGAGGAGAGAGAGAGCGAGCGCGAACGGAGAAATTGGAGACAGGAGGACAGGTGTCTTAGAATATCCGCGTGGCGTAGATTTCTCCGCCAAACCTTGTGACCTGTTCGTAAATTATTTGAGGTTAGGGGTGGAGTCGCGCGACGAGGTGGAGCGAGAGACGTTCGGATGCCTCGACGATTTAATGTTCGCGCGGTGCAGGCCCGTCTCCCGTAAGGGTCGTCAGCGTTGTCGTCGTCTCCGTCGTTCTCCTCGGGCGCGTTAAATAAACCGAATTTATCAAGCCAATTTACGCGCCGCACTGAGAGTTTCAGAACGAGGGTTACCCTCATGGCTTGTACAGTTAGGACTGCGTACGCTCCTCGTAGTCGTAACTCTCGCTACTGTACTCTTATTCCTAGTCTCTCGATGACTCCTGAGGGGACTTTTGGCTCTCTCGAAGCTCCCTACGGTCTGCTAACGTTTTTGGCAAATCGGCGCTAACCCTTGTGCGGACAAAGTAGGACTTTCGACCGCGCGTTTAACACGGTCGTAACGTTTCTCATTGCTCACCGGTGCGGCCGTATTTTGATGGAAAAAAAGAGATGGAAAAAGCAATTGCAATAAAATCCAATTCGTGATTTCGTTGTGCTCGACCAAAGTACGGCAGAGTTGGCCATGTGAAAGGGGAAGCCGTGGCGCTCATAAAGCATTCGGGAAGCTTCGATATTTCTCTACCTCTCTCGTTACAAAGGGAAAAGGTGAAAATTTAATTCACTACGCGTTTGGCTAACTGAAGGAATAAATTGGATGCGGAATAATTATCGTCGCGGGCCCAGACGGTTAAACGAGTTTCGCGAGATATCAATTTTTTTCGCTTCCGCTTTTCCTTCGCCCAGACTCGCTCGTTCTCCCGTTTCAGAGCCTAACCTGGAACCTTCGGTAGGATTTATCCTCAGGATAATTGGCAGTTCCCTATACACTTTTCCTTTTTTTTTTGTTGCTCGACATGCTTATCCTTCTCACTCGACAACAAACGTCCGCCTAGCGTAAACTCTGCTGGCGGTCCGCTCAGTCTGGTATCAATATTATCTTTGTTTCCAAGTTCCCGTCAGCCCTTTTGTACGAACAAGATCGATCGACAATTTCCTCCGGGGACAGAGAACAAAAGGTCTAGTCGGAGGGACCTTGAGATGATGATCATCAATATATTAGTATTTAAGGAACGATCTTCACAATAAGACATTTCAACGGAACAGGACCGATATCTGCACCCTCATATTCGGACGTATGTTTCCTCGCCCCTAATTTTCCTCCCTTGTTCTCTTCCTTATTCTCTCTCGCTTTTCCTTCGATCCTTACAGTTGCTTTTCAACCGCTCGCCATTGTTTCTACTTTGGTGCCGTCAAGCGTGACGTTCGTCCACTTTGTCACTGCAAACTCGGTTAACCGCGGACAATACTGCGGACCCCATTCGGCTTCGGTATTAGTCCCACCGCAGCTCCTAAAGCTCCGCGCGGTTAATCGATCCAAAAGCTTACAAGCTCTTCTGCAAACCTTCCGCGTAGCCCTCCTCCGTCGCTGCTCCATTTCCCCAACAGCTGTTCCGCGATATCTCGAGAAATTTGAAACGTCGAATATCGCTTACAAACTACCAAAGCTTGGCTTATTAATCCGTGAACATTAATCCTGTGGTTTACGGAACCCGCAAAACTTGCGTTCACTCGAGGGCCATTACCGACGGAAATCAAGCACCGCACGATATCCAAAATAAAACAATATTCAATAATATCATTCAGAAGGTACGAATTCATGAACATTCGTAGTTACAAAAGAAAACATGGTCAAGTTAATGCGTAACGGATGTGAAATTCAATCGAGAAAAGTCGTCGCGAATGTAATCCGCGAACGAGAAAGCTCGCTTCCGGGTGTTATATTTTTACTTTGCACCCCCTCGATCACAATGGATCTCGATGGTTCGAGCGACATCGAGAACTTTTCTGTATTCTCCCTCAAAGTCCTCGGGAATGAAATGAACCATCAAGGTGTCTCAATGGGCGCTGTCAAAAGTAGTGGAAGAAAGTAGAAGTCTGCGACAGAGGGAAGCGAATAATTTGAATACTTTTCCTATCATTTCACGAGCTTTCCAAAGAGGAGAGTCAGCGAAGCCGCGCAGTGACACGAATACCTCGAGGCCTCTTCGCCACCCGGCAGTCCGCTCTTATTTCTTTTTCATCTTTTTCGTATATTTCCCCTTTCGTCGCACCCCGCGCAACGTCTGCCGCGGGTACGAGTGCACCGCGATAAGGGTTTTAGGTGAGGCAACTCGTACGTTCCAAGATCGCTGGGTGGAGATCTGCTGCGGCTACGAAGCATCCGGGAGGAAAGATCGCGATATTATGAATGGCACGAACGATATTATATCTCGTACATGTGCTGGGATATGAAAGGAAAGAGACAGATCGAAGTTACGGTTGCAACGAGAATATGCTTCTTGGCTTCCTTTTCTCGTTTCTCCTTCATCTGCGCCCTCTTTTTTTTACCTTCATCTTTTTCTTCCTTTCGTCCGTAATATTTTCTCCCTCCACCCCCAGTGCGCTCTCTTTCTCTTTTTTCCGGCATGCCGCTATCCCTCTCGCTATCAGCGATGGGCAAAAGCGAGAGACAGGGAGGATGAGGCTTCACCTCAGAAATTCTGGCCAAACTCCAAGTACGTGGAAAGGAACCCCGAGGGGAGGAGTTGGTAGCACATAGAATCTCGAGGCACTACGCATTTGGCGGCTGAGGGATAAGACTCGGAAGGATGCAGACGGCATTTTCGTTTTTCCTTCCATTCTTCATTTCTCTCCCTTGCCCTGTATCCTCTCTTCGATGCCGAGGACGGTTACATCGGTAAATAGCTTCGGGGCTTTGGAAATATTTGACCAAGCTGGACAATCAGCCGGCCAAATGTGCGCGAGATTTTTCGCGTTTTTTTGGTCATGTAAAACAAATTGGCTGTAGGAATTCGTATTATTTTCAATTTTCAAGACCGTCGGAGAATATTAGATAGAAATTTTCAGCAGCAACGTCGAAAGCTCCGTTTATCCATCACTCGATGCGACAGAGCGTGAGGTGAAGAAAATAGTATACATCATGCCGGTGAAGTATCGAGGAAAAACGAGAATCTCATCACCCGGATTGTTGCGGAATAAAAAAAAAGCGTGAAATCGTTGAGTGATGTGTTATGGTAGAAGGATCAAAGTGCAGTTACCTCTGATTAAAACTGGTGGAAAAATGAAAAAAAAATACATATATGATATAGCTAGGGTCGATAACAGATCTTGGTTGTCTTTGGTCTTCTGGCCTGAGATGGCTGATCTTTGCACGGTTATACTACTGAGATTTCCGTGGCCAACGGAAATACCAAGAGTATAATAGTTTCTAGTGTGGAATGTTAGGGAAGCTGCAGTGTGCCGTTGAGAGGCAAGAGACAGATATTCCCTTTGTCTCCGGCTAATTGTAACCCCCTTTAATCCTGAGCGTCTCTCCCATCGTCCACTCTCTCTTTGACCATCGTCTCTATCCTGTCTTTTCCTCTCTCTTTTTCTCTCTCTCCCCTTGGCTTTCAACGAGTCTTTCGTAGCCGTCCATCGCAGTTGAGTTTGCGAGCTTTCATGCACGAGCTATGCACGTATAGCACACGATGGAAAATGGATTCTGCGTTGCAGTTTAGAGATACAGAGAGAGGAGGTCTGTGCTGCGAGTCACGCAGAGTTTCAGTCTCCACAGGCATTTCGCATAATCTCTCGGCGTTGTGCTCGCAGAGGCGGTATTTATGATAACCATACCGTGCAATTAGTGGAAACAAATCGAGGATATTGTCATCCCTGAAGATCAAACGAATCATCCGTCCACTCGCGCGCGAACGGTGCGAGATTTATTTAGCGAACGAATGTACGATTACGCGAAATTCTTTTTTCAATCCATCCGAATCCTCTCGAGACAATTCCGTCGAAAAGAGAGCATCGCCGTACCGTGCATTCGACTTTTACCGGAAATGGGATAAAAGAACAATCTCAACGATTTAATCGTCTCGATTATCCTATCGCGATACTTTTCCCTCCGCGCCCACCCCTTTTTAACGTCGACTCTCGATAACATCGCAAAGGGTATAATGAAAATTGTCTCGTTCAGATTAATCGGAGATAGAAAGAATATTTCTTTGGTTCACCCGAGGAGAAGTTGGCGTCGCAGCTAGGGTCGCAGTTAGGGCGATATAGTGAGAGAGAGAGAGAGTGCGAGCAACACGTATGCTGGAATAAATTTTCAACCCTCGGCGTATCGTATTCTCGCGTCCAGCTTCCAGTTACACGGCTGACCTGGCACGAAACTGGAATGGAAAAGATAGCGTACATACGTATACATACAGCACGTGTGTTGACCATTCGATTCTGTTACGCCGGGACTGGTCAGGGTGTGGACCCAGATCCGGGATAAATATAAGGGAGGAGATGGACGAGAGGCAAAGTGCAAAGAGAAATATGAAAACGAAAAACAAAATAAAAGCGTGGATGCTGCGAGTTGAATGACGATGGGGAACGTGCGTGAAGGGCTCGCGCGCTCTGTTCGCACGTTCAACAAACTCGGACGAATGTATCGAGGCAGATAAAAAAACAACCACGAGGCAAAAATATATAACAGTATAAAGATACGAAGGGAGCACGTAAACGACGTATATACAGCGGCATTGCCTCCGTTGGGTTTTCAAATTCAAATTTTGCCCCGATAATCCACAACTTTCGATCGTACAAAGTCACTGAATGGACAGAGCGGTTAAGGGTTGCGAAAAACAAAGAAATCCTCTCGGACTTTTGGAAAAAAAAAATGCTATCGACAGCTTCGGTATCACTTTGAAAGTGCGCGGAATAAATAACAAAAGCAACGCTTTGTCCGTTCTTTTCGTCTTCGTCTCTCGACCGGGCAAATTCCTGCAACCCTCGCGCCAAAAAGGCAATTTGAACTCTCGAATTTATGTTCTAGCGAATACATCGCGTGTTCAGGATCATAAAAAACGTGGGGGAATGGAAAATAAAATGGTTTGCAATCGAAGAAGGGAACTCTCGTTACTCGGAGGGAACGTAAAATGTCAGTTTCATACAAATATCCAGAGAACACTGCTTTCCTCTTCATCCCCTTCTCGCTCTCTTTCTCTCTCTCTCCCTCTCCTTCTCTGACTATGCTTTCCATCACCGCCCTCGTTTGTTCTCTTCGTCTTTCGAGCTTCAATTTTTTTCTCTTTTTCTTTCGTGTTTAACATTTTTTTCTTCCTTTTCCATCGTGTTTCCGCATGGCATGAGAGGCCTCTCCTCTTCATTTTCTTCTCGTTTTCATCTCCGGCGGAGTTCAGTAGCCGGAGCAGCGAGAACGGCAAATGGCATTGGTCGAGATAGGGGTGGTGTCTGTGCGATGGCATAAAAGCGCCAAGAGAAATTAGAAACCGAGGGGAAAACGAGAAAAATGGTTGTGAGAAAGAGATAGATTGGTGCGGAACGTTGGGAATGGAAGGGATGGTTTTGGTATTCCTATATGTTGCCGTTTGCACCGTTGCACGACTCTGCGACGCCGGAACGTCGTCATCGTCTCTCTCTCTCTCTCTCTCTTTCTGTCTTTCGAGTCTCAAGGTAATTTACTGCCTCGTTTTCCATCCCTTGCTCAACTTCCCTCCATCTTCCTTCCTCCTTTGCCAGTCATGCATCGAAGACAAAATGCACACATATCTCGGCCCTCGCGTTTCTCTCCCTTCGGATTTTCTTCCATTTCATTCTATCACTCCTTCCTCGCGGTACTAAAGAAGAGACGCCGGTGATATGATGGCGCAACTATGTTTGGGATACCGAAAAGACCGCGCGAAGAAAAAGAACTGCACCAGCGACACTGATGCACGTCGTAATTTCTCTCTTTTCTTCGTCTCCCTTTATTTTTTCATCCCCCCGGTATACTCGGCAACTCTTCGACTTTTGCAGGCTGTCGACTGCGCCCTGGCAAACATCGCGGCAACGCACTCGGCTGAATGGCTCACGTATCTTTGTTTTTATTGGCGAATGGCCACGAAGGCTATAATCAGACATAGGATAATGAGCGAAAAGTTGAGGCACTTTGAATGAAAATTTCCCGACGACGTAAACTACCCCTAAAATTTATTGAGAAGCTTCTTCTGGGCCTTGTTTTGTTTTTCATAGTGGTGGGTACGTATGTGTAAAATTGGGTCCAGATTGCATCCCCTACTACCCTCTGGTCTATCTTAGCATCGTGCGGTTTCCTCCGAGGTGTCTGCCAGCCCCAGCAACCGGATTCCCGTAACGACCGGCATAATTTTCCACGCGAACGTTCTCGCCAGACTAATTGTTCCATAACTACGATTAACGTAGGGGGATGGACCGCTGGAGAGGGTAACGGGGGCTGCTGGGAGAATTGCAGACGCGCGCGGATTGCTCGGTCCTTGGAAGACTCACGGCGAAGCTTTATTATTAAGAAAAAAAAAGAAACAAACGAGTCTCTGATTTATAGCATTGAATACGCGTTCGCAATTGCACAGAAAGCGTGGAAAACATATATTCATTGTTCTTTATTAACATTTTTCCTCCAGCTCTCTCAATATTCATTTTCATGAGAATTCCGACCATTTTTTTTTGCAAACAAAACATCAAATAAAAAAGAGCGAATACCTACAAGAAGCCTTGAAAAAATACACGGAAGCTTCAATAGTTTTCCTTCCAATAAACGGTTATTGAACCCATCGACTTGTCGATTTTTTTTTGTGATTTATGATCGTTTCTCTGACTGCGATAGATATTTATCTCATTTTTATTTTTCATACGAAGCGTTCAATACGTCAGGGATGAAATGCTCACATCAAAGGACAAATTTATGCGTCAATCGGACGGACGATCGACATTAAAAATCAGTGACGATCCGTGTGGCTCAATGCCGTGCAAAAAATATTTTTATACGTCAATGTGACTGATGAAAGGGATTTAAAACATGGTATCTCAATTATCCTATCGTATATTCGAGTCTTCTTCCACCTGTATACCTGTGTGACTTTCATGATTCGATATTGCCGAATGCGATACGCTATTTTTTCACGTTTCCGGTTGATGACGAAATTACAACAGCGTTTGAGGAAAAAAAATCTGAAATGTACCATTTTTAATGAGTACGAATGTAGCACCGACGAAAAGTTTCCATGTTCGTTTATTTCACGCGAGGGAAAAGGGCCATTTTACAAAGTGGAATTTTTCGTTTTGACGAAGCGTTAAAGTTTTATTATAAAAAACCACGGCTTTTTACGAACGAATTTAAACGGACGGATTAACTTGTTTTTACAACTTTCGTAATTACTGCGAGCAACTCTTTTGTTTTACATCCTGTATACGCGTATTATACGGTATCTCGTGAAAACATGGTACATATTTATTGTACGGTTCTCCCAAAACCAAAACCATCGACGATGGAACGCATGAAACGGTTGAAAATATGACGAAATAACCAATAATTCGATATAACCGAGACTCACCTGTCAAATCTGGGATTAAAATACGACTAAATAATGAATATGTCGGCGTGGAAAATCGAAAATTCGAGTACAGCTTCGCTCTGACACGTGAATGACAATAATAATGAAGCTTAAGATAATTCCAGCTGGTGCTGGGATAAGCGAATGTGGCTAGGAAAAACTTTCGCTGTGGCTAAAAAAAAATAAACTCAAGAAATCATGATGAACTCTTGGGGTTGTCGAGGTTACCTTCGGACTCGGTGCTCTTAAAAATCTCGCCCTTAATTAATAAACGGAAGGTACGCGCATGTGAATCGGAAGAAGAGTGTACGTCCACGGAAGCAAAATATAATTTACAATGTAGATTACAGTTGAACGTGTGACCATTGTTTACGATTATTTTTATTTTTATTTGTATATTTATTTTTGAAGTTGTGCGTATATATTTTTTCAGAAACGTAATTTCCATATTATCTGTGATGTTGATTTTTCATGAAACAAAATCACACAGGCTCGAACCGACGTTGAGGGAGGAAGAAAAAACAGCAAAAAAAAAGACCGCACAAATTTGCTGAATATTTCATTATTCGTAATGAACCCGTTTGTCCCTGCGTATTTTTATATTTCGAAAAAAAAAATATGTGTATTTTTTGTTCGTTGTGATTATCTTTCCGCTACTTTTTTTACGAGCATTTTTCACATCGGCCGTAACGCATTCGCCGATTATGAGTGACGAATAATTCTCTCTGGGAATAATAAATGCGGCAACGATGAAAATTCTCTCGCGTCAATTTTGACGAGAATCGTACTGATGGCTTCGGGCCTGAAGGGCTCGAATGCCCATAGGGACTGTCCATCCCTGTTAAGGGTTGAAATCGACTATAATTTGGAGCCAGGATGACGTGAAATGGGAGGGCACAGGGTGTAGGAGGGCTCAGGGACCCCGAAATAGCCAAGGGCAAAGAGGAGGGAAAGGGAGTGCATGGAGTTGATGGGAAGAGGGGAGACACAGAGTTAAGCGGCAGTTTCTGGATGGATGTAAAACTGGCGACCTCGCACTCTTGCTGTATCGTCCCCGGGAGGCTCCGTAAATTATATATACAGAGTCATATACATATATACATATCGCGCCCACAAAATAGGAGGGTTTACCACCCCAGGCCCGTGTATTACATGCATGTATGTATGAGCCGAGTAAATTAAGCCGGAGGAGCGTATATCGTGATCGCGAAACGTTCAACGTGCACCCCTCTCCCCCCACCCCCCCCCCACCCCCGCCACCCTCGATCTTCTTCTTTCCAACCTTTCGACCCACCCCATCTGCAGTTGCCTCTCGTCCCTTACGCATATATACAACAAAAGTAAGGAGAAAGCTCGAGACGAAAGCGCGACACTCGAAACCTCTACCCCTTAAAGCCCCTCAATCCGCACAGCCCTCTTGCATAAGAAGTGCAAATTTATGTTTTCAATATATATACATTTTTTTTTCTTCTCCGTAGAGTGAAACCTATGGAGCGGATGGAATGTCGGTATAGTGGCGATGGTGTAAAGTACAAAAAAAAATTAATATGTATGAGCCTTTCCGTGTAAAATCAACCTTTCGTACTGATATTTCGAGTTTTCGCGAAAAACTCGATGTGTTTTGTGATCGGCGGAAAATTTGCGATGGAACAGGATGTTGAACTATCGAAAATTCGAAAAATAATTTTTCGTTAATTTTGGCTACTTTTCCAGAATCGTCGAAAAGTCGATATTTCACATGATCATAACTTCCTTCCTAATGGAGCTACATAGATTTTTTGGGGGTGTTTTGAAAAGCCCTCGAGTAGACTTAAAAAATGGTGAAAGTTAAATGTCGATAGCTCGATTCCTTCATCTTCAAAATCGATGTTGAAAATTGGCGAAAAAAACGCAAAGGGGTGTGTATGGGAAAATTGGCGAAAATCGGAGGGCCAACTTTAAAAATCTGTCAAAAATCGAAAAATTAAGATATCTGGACAAACCAAACGGCGTTTTGAAGCCTCATCAATTGCCAAGAGAATAAGCACAAGTCGGAGTGTCTATCTCAAATGGAAAAAAAATGGCCAACGTTTTAGTGAACCAACTCAATCTGGCAGAAAATGACGAAAAATTTTGGATTTCAAAAATGATTTTTAATGGTCCGTATCGATGTATTTTTTCCCGCTGATTACGAAACACACCGGTATTTCATCGAAAACCCAATATTTCCGTCCGAAAATGCGATAATACAAATTTTATCGATTAATTACTATTTTCTCATTGAAATATCGAGTTTTCGGGAAAAAGTCGGAAAAGTTCAATCCGGAAAGATTGAACATTCGAAAAAAAATCCCGACTTATTTTTCGCCACTTTTCCAGAATCGTCGAAAAGTCGAAATTCCGAAGGCTCGTAACTACCTTATGCCTCCTGATGCGCGCCTATGTTTTGTTCAAATTATCAAATGCGTATGACAAAATCACGTAAAAAATCAATCGCTAGTTAATTATAATTTACTTTACGCATTCTCACGTTCAATAATAATTATTGATTATTATTGTTGTTATTTCTAATAATAAAATTGTTGTCGTCGAGTACGATTATGGTGATCACAAAAAAAAGCACAAAGCTTGCACTTTGGAAGAGAAAAGCTCGGACAATAAATTAAAGAGGATGAACCAGGTTTGACGTGGAATATCCTATACGTACTTTATTCTCTTACAACGGGCGGAAGAGTTTTCAACTCGGGAATCTCGACATTGAAAGAAAGAAAGATGCACGAGCGACTTGCAGCGAAAAAATATGAGAAATTGCCCGGTGGTGAGGTCGCGCTGTACGAATTTCTTTCCTCCGCAGAATGGACTGCCATTGGCGCTGCGCACGATTAATATTACGTCTTTAAAGCTCGTCGGCAAATTCTGAAGTTTCCATGTACATTTCTGTTATCTCCTCATCTCCTTATCTATTATCTTTATCCCACAGATTTTATTCTTAAAGTGACATATATTCTAAATTGTTAATTGACATATTATTAAATTCTGAATAATCAATTAATGATTCAAGTGTATTTCTCGACAAAAATATGGAGAATGGGACTTTTATTGTCGAATTTAAGGGCACCGCGAGGGTATATCGCGTAAATAATGCAGAGGAATCTCGAGAAAATCCGATGGCAAACGCGGCCATTTTGACACTCGACGCCGTCGAACAAGATGGCGGCGAACACGAGACGAGAAAAGTCACGATAAGGCGCTACAGTTGAATAATTCACGAAGGTAGACGAAACGAAAAAAAAAACTTTATTAAACTTTCCACAGCTTTCTGGAGTACCAAAGGTTTCGGCGCAAAAAACTGTGTATATACGTATGTATGAGACGGTTTTGTTGCGGAATTATTATACTTTGACGAGACGATATGATTATTTTTATTGAATTTTTTTTCCTTCGTAACTTCCACACCGTTGAATTCATCTTACGAGCCATCTCATTGAGCGAGGAAGAAGATGACGGTACTCACCTCATTCCATTTGTGAAAATATAAAATAATGTTAATCGCAGCAATTTTCGTGTACACTCAAATGATCAGCCGCGATGTTCACTCGAACCTCACAGCTGATTTTCTCTCTCCCTCCCTCCCTCTCTCTCTCTCTTTCTCGTCTTCATCGTTCCGCGGTCATGAAGAAGATACAGGGTTTATCGTTCCTTCCATTTCGTTCGACTTAGGCGCCTCGCAAATAAGTGAGAATTCGAGCGTGGAAAATGAAGGTGGAACGTCGCTGTTTCAGCCCGATGGTGGATGGCGAGTGTGCATTCGTTCGCATGAGAGACTCGGGGATGAGGAATTGGAGAGACGAAAGGAAAAGATGTGGATGAAGAAACACCGGGTAGTAGTAAGATGGCTCAGGGTGGAGGGGGTTGAAAAAATGGCGGGGCCCGACAAGGGTGAAAGTGGCAAAGGAGAAGAAAAAACGAACGAGAATGGCGAAGAGAAGAAGGGAGAAAAGGAGATTTGTCGCAGTCTTTGCTCGGCCAGAAAGAGGATATTCGTTCTCTTCGATCATCACTGAGAGCAGCCGCTACCCGAGGCTCTGCAGGATTACAAACCCTGACGCTTTTTCTCCTCCGGCATATCCCTCCGCGAGGTCTTTGTCTTCCTTTGTCTACAAATATACATATATCCCACGATATTATTCGCTCCTTATTCGCAGTGGCGAAATGGGACAGGTCATACGGGTCACTGCGATTTGCGCACGAATCGAAAAAAAGCATCATGCAACAAATTGACGACGGATCGAATGCTGATAAAAATAATAATCCATCGACGTATTTATTGCTTTTGCTGCTGCTGCAAATAGTTTTTTTTACCATCCCGTATAAGCAAACACCGGCTGTTACTCGCGGATTCGCCCGCGTCGAAATGGTATTTTTTCAAATTTAATTGTACCTGCGTTTACGCTGCTCATGAGGGAAAGCCAACAAATATTTGCACGAATTAAAAATCGTCGCTGGAAAACCTACTCAAAAAAAACCGGAATCATGAAAAACAAAATGACGATTTGTCACGAAAACGTGTAATATTTGAGAGAAAAAAAGCAAATTAGGGAGAACGAGGATCGAGGTTGAAATAATTTTCGCTCAAACGGTAAAATGTTTTTTTTTTTTTCGTTCTTTCATTAAAGAATAAACAGTACCTTTATTATAACAGAGTACCATCACCCTCGAATCATCGTCATTCTTAGTATACGCTTACGATAGATATAATACGAAAAGGAAAACTTTTCGAAATATTTCTCAACCCTACAGTGACACCGTGATCTTCTTTTTTCTTCTTTGCTCGTCGGTAAAAACAATAACAAACAAACGCAGCATCGATCGTGTTTTGTTATAAATTTTCGCTAGAATAATGATAAAAAGGGAGCTTGGTTGGAATTAACGTCGGTTTAAAGTCGCAGTTAGTCACGCAAAGAAATATTCGAGACGGAGTTTCGTGTAAATAGGGAAATTGGGAAAATCTCACACGTGAATCTCCTCGCATAATTAGTCCCGGAAGTACACACATCTTTCTTTTTTTCTTCTTTGCTCGTCGGTAAAAACAATAACAAACAAACGCAGCATCGATCGTGTTTTGTTACAAAGTTTCGCTAGAATAATGACAAAAAGGGAGCGCGTGCGCAGAGCTTGGTTGGAATTAACGTCGGTTTAAAGTCGCAGTTAGTCACGCAAAGAAATATTCGAGAGGGAGTTTCGTGTAAATAGGGAAATTGGGAAAATCTCACACGTGGAATCTCCGCGAAAGATGTGTGTACTTCCGGGACTAATTATGCGAGGAGATTCAGTTGGAGCTGAAATTTCGTGTTATTTCAAAGTTTGAAGAATCTCTCCGTTTCCATTCTCCCCTCTCTCTCTCTTCCTCTTTCAACTTTCCTTAATCTTCGTCTCTACGACTCTCAAACGCAGAATAGACTGTACATTTGTTCATGCCAAACTTTAATTTATACAACTACGAGTTTCCACCGTTCCACACGTTCCACCATCCGTTCCATACGTTCACAGAGCAAGAAAGAGGGGGGAGAAAAAGAGATGCATCGGGGACAAAAGGGAAGAACCATCAAACTCTCGATGCAAAAACAAAAATCCACCGGTATCTGTCCTAAGCGTTCCTATATTGATTCGCGAACAAAATTGAACCGGTGGAATCGTGATCCGCCACTGAAAACTCTGGGGACCATCAGTCGGCTTTTCCAAACCCTCGAATTTCGTCGAAATCCAAAAGAGGAGAGTAGCGGGACGGAGAAACAGGAAGTGGGTCCATGGATACGTTAAAACGGGCCTACGACGACTACTGCACTCGTTGGTACTGTTGCTGGCGCACACATCAGCCAATCCGCACACATTTTCTTATCTCTATGACGCTACTGTGGGGTTTTCTCGCACATCACGCGATTTAAGGGTGGCAACGTAGTGCGAGGCACGACGTTTTCATTTATACACGGGGAAGGCCAGACGGGTCCGGAGACCACAAGTCGAAATCGTATTTACACGTGGCTGACGGCGTCCGTTAGTTTTAGAGGGTTGAGGATAAAGAGAGAAAGATAGGGAGAGATGGAACGAGAGACAGAGAAACACTCATCCCGCGGGAGGGAGGGAGGAAGGAAGAGTCCAGACTGAAGTTGAAACGGAAGGAGCGGGGAAGGACGACGCGTTTCGGGGCTCGTAACAGACTTTGCTCGTCTTGTACGAGCCTCGATATACCCAAAGCTACGAGAGTACTTACAGGATGGGAACGTAGAGAAGGCTTAATTAATTTGTCTCCGCAAATAGACGCCCGGCTAAAAGTCCCGGCTAGCGAATCCTCCCCATCCCGCAAAGGTTAATGTACAGAGTCGGCCGTTCTCATTTTTCGTTGTCATCATCGTCGTCGCGATCATTATCTTCCATACCGCGGTTAACGGGATATATATTCCGGATGGACGACGCAAGGGTGAGAAAAAACTCGTAACGAAAAATCCAACGGTTGAGGAGAAACGCGATTGGCGCAAGAAGGACGAGCGTACCTCGAGGACCTGGCGAGTTGATGAGACTGGGGAATGGAGGAATAAGATCATATTGGGGGGCGAAAAAAAACGAGGGAGCAGGAGAGTGATAATAATAATGAGTGAGTGGAGAGAATGGATAGAGAGGAGAGCAAAAAAAGGAGATGAGAAATTGCGACGCCCTGGCTGGGGAATTGCGCGGAGGAGAGTTTGGCGACGACGACCACGACGAAGAAGCGACGCCAGAGTGGAAAAGGCTCTCTCGTACGTGCCATCTGTTTCGTTGGCCTGTACAATTCGGTTTACGTGAGCACAACGCCTCACCTACACACCCCTTGGTGTATTCTCGTTCTCCGACTTTTGTCCCTCTTCTGCTACATCCTCCTCTGTCTCTCGCCTCGTTTTCATTTCCTTTTTTTCCGTCTTTCTTTTCGTCGTTAGTTTTTTTTTCTTTCTGGTAATGGTAACGCCAGACAGAGGAAAAATACAAGCTTTGCAGCGAGGTTTTGCCACGATACAGCGCTCATGAGCAGTTTACCCGAACACGCACCGGCGTTTCACTGTGAAACACCGAGAACTGGAGTATCAGAGAGAGAGAGAGAGAGAGAGAAAGTCCGAGGAAGGCAAATGAGAGAAAAAAAGTCATACATGGGCTGCTTGTCATGGGATGCCTGCGAGAAAAATGAACGGGAGCAAGAAAAAAACGATCCTCTGGTAATGCTCCCTCTCTCTCTCTCTCTCTCTCCCTGCATGCGTTTCGAGCACGCGGGCTCTCTTTCTCGCATGTTATCGTTTGCGGTTGTTTCGCGACTTGCGCCTCTCGCACCGCTGCAAACGTAATTACGGGCTTGTCCTCGGAGTTTCTCTTTCGCTCACCGACTCCCGATTCTCTCTTTCCGCGATGCGCCAGCGTGTTCGCGTATATGCCCCTCTCGTTTGTTTTTTCGTCGTCTCTTCTGTTGCCCCGGTATTTTTCCGTCTTTACCATCTTTCAATTTTTTACTAGCCTCAAAACTCTAACGAGGGTGCCCACACGCGTATTTCGAACCGACACGTATATTCATCGGCGTGGAGTATGAGCCACGACGATAAGCGGGTCTTCCGCGTTTCATTCGCGTCGGAGAACCCCTGGAAAGCCGCGCCGACGGTTGAGAACCCCCCGTCGTGGGCGTGGCATCGCGGAGTGGGAGAGGCGCGTCGCCAACCGCGGAGAGCCTGGCTTCGATGTCAGCTGCGCGGATCGTAGTGCGCAACAATGATATTTGGGTGGGGGGGATTCGTACTTTTCTTCAAATTAGGCTCGTTAAAAACTGACGTTGCGTCTCATCTACGTACAACATCCTCGTATCTTTTTTTCCTTCATTTTCCCGATAAATAATTGTTCTCCTTTATTATTTTATTACAATCCCCGCTCAAGTTCGACTTCCCGTTGCAAACGAATGTTTATGTCGTCGCGTCTCGACTCTCCGACACTTCCTCCGACGTTCCATCTCCCCTTTCGGCTGCGTTACGATCTCTCTCATCAGACGTCTCTGTACGAACGACAAGGTGGCGGTGGTGCGCTCCATATACCGTTGTCCCTGCACGTTGGCTTCCTCACGGGTTCAAGAGGCGTCACGTAACCCGGTGAACATTCCACTTGGATATTGTCACCGGGCTTGTACCAAAACTTGAGCGGCACTATCTTACCATGAGGCGGATCCCCCGGATATGGACATCGAACTTCACCTATTTTTGCAAATCTTTTTTCAAAACGGAAACCAACGGGAGCCGAGGCGGAACGGCGGAACCCAAACACAACCCAAACAGACGTCGAAAGTACAATGAGAGAATACAGAGAACGTACTGAGATTTACCTCTGGAATATTTAAGTTGGATTGACGAGAAAAGTGGTAATATGAAAGCGCCATTTTTTTGTTTATGTACACACTCAAGAAAAAGAAAACGTCAATTCGCGGATAGAGCTTGTGACGAAGGGCTAAACGGATGAGCATCGGCTTTCCGCTTTCAGTGTACTTTCGCAGCCGTTTTATGCCACAAAAGAACGAAGGAAACAGAGGGCTTAAGGTAGCAGCGATACAGATGAAAATCCGGAACTGGACCGGGAAATATTATTGCAGGAAAAAAATGAATACTCACAGAGGGGTGACTGGTGCGACCATGTGCTGTTTTCCGTGCAGATTATAGACGCTTCACCGATGAGCTGATGTCCAGGCTGACAGGAAAATCTCACGAGAGTCCCGGCCTTGTGTACTCTGCCCCGTCGCTTGGAGCCCGATGTTTTCTCGTTCTCGACGATTTTACCATTTTTCGGTGCCACGGGAACGGGACAGGTTATTTCTGTGAAGAATTAAAATCAATAAAAAAGAGAAAGACCAAAAAAACGCGAACAACATCAGGGAAAAGGAGAAACATAAATTTGTCGCGTGAATCTCGGATTCACGGTAGGAATTCTCAGTGAGGATTAATCAGCATGTATATTTCTTTTTCTCTTTTTTTTTTTTCGTCGACGAGCAATTTATACTTTTCGCTGGGACAGGAGGAGGTACGAGAGCACGTTCGCAGAGGGGATTATGACAAAAAGCTTCGTACGAGGGCTTCTGTTATCGTATAACTTTAATGTCGATTTTTTTTCTCCCATTCGTTAAAATCGCAAAGGGTCCATCAACCCTCTCGGTGTAAATCCGCATCCTCGTATATTCGCACACTCCTCCTCCTCCTCCCTCGTTTTCTTTTTTTGTTCGCGTACGAAGCGCCGGAGTAGCAGACAAATGATGAAAAGCAGAGAGCGGGGAGTGTCTCGTTACCAACGGCCTATTGAGAGCGACTCTTATTTGTAATTACAAATATTTTCGTCGTCCTCCTCGTTCTCCAAGATATTCTCGAGTGGCAGTTACGGTGCCGAGTGGAAACTCCGAATCCACTTCCTGCATCAGCTCACTATCCTCGAATATACGCTCTCATCCACTACATCGCTCGTCTATCCAACCACCGCTCCCCGAACTGCTCTCAGAGGGTTTTGTATCAGCGATCCGGAATTACGAGGACACGAGGACTCGCCGAGCTTTTTTACTACCCCCTACCGCGGCTGCTCTTTGACTTTATTTCTCATCTCGCGTAAACCACTCTTGCCGAGTTTATTGCTTCGAAAAATGGGATATTGAATTTTTGTTCGATCTAATTCTCGAAAAACCAAGAGTTTGGAAAAAAAAGCTTGGAACCCACCTCTCGTGAGTTTTTCGTGAGTTGCAATCCCGACAAAACCGAAATAAAGTGCCGAATTTATATGCTCCTCGGTGGTGCAAAGATCGAAACGATAATAGCAACTTTGAACGGTTGGAGATTGTTGAAATTAGAAAAAAATTCTTTTAATCGAAGGCGTTTGTTTCGCAGATTAGCATTTTGTCTTGAAACAAGGCCAAGGATGTGCAAAAAAACCTTCGAAACGATTTTTTCCGATTGTTCGTTTGCCAATTTGTCGATATCTTTTCGATATTGTTGTTATTTCGCCGGGGAGTTTTTTTGGAATTGGATATGGTCGGTAGGATTCATCGAATCCTCTTTCGACTTTTGACGGAGTTGTTTCGTCCGAACTCCCGTACGAGGATGTCTCGGACTTTGTTGCGTCAAAACGCAAACTGTTGGTAACAAGGTCGTAGAAGTGTTTCGTCCAGTGGGATATGTGGATTGCGAGGAAAGCGATGATACAGAGCTAGAACGTATATGGGAGAGATGGGAGAAGTGGTAAGCTGCGGTTTTTCCGGTTTTGGGAACATCTTAAGGTACATTGTGGGATCCCCAAGGGTACTCGAGGCTCCTCTCTCGACATTGTCGTAGTTTGCTCCTTATACTCGGCTGCGTTTCTCAAAGTCATGTATAGCGTTATTTCGCGATGGATCAGCGTGAGAAACGTACGATTCAAGAAGCAGCGATAGCCAGGAGTCGGTGAGTTCGTACTCCGGGGTTTTCGCATGGAGCGCGTGATGTATTTGCGCGGTGGGAGCTTAACGTCCGCTCCTGAGAACTTGCGGCCCACGAGGTTGGAAAAGTTGCGCGAAACGTAACGAACCAATTTCCGGTGGCATTCAAGTCGAAAAGGATCGTACGAAGGGCAAAAACAAGCGATTTCTTTTTCCTTTTTCCTACACCACATGAGAGATGACGAGGAAAACCGACGGCTTCTTTGAGGCCAAAGTTGTTCAATCTTGCCGGCAGGGTTCTCAAGGATCCATATTAGTTTCGCGGTATAAACTTGCTTCTTCTTCAACCATAATTATCTCAACGCCTCAACGAGCCATTCTTGCCCATCCACTCGACCGTTCGACGTTATCAATGAAGCTCGCGAGACTCTCTCGCTGCTCCATCCTTCCGCGATCAAGTTTTCTACGTTTTCTCCTCCAATCAGGACGATCTCCGTATTGGAAACGAAAAGAAAAATGAAAAAAGAACTTTCCCGAGAAACATTTTCATTAGTATTCTCTCGAGTCACGGGGAATTAAGGGGAGGCGGTTTTTCATTACGAGGTTTTGATGAGGAACTCGTAACAGGCATTGGCATGCAAATCTCGGACACCCCGAGCCGCCATTGCCGTCGGATTATTGCAGACACGCGAACTTCCATCTGTTCAATCACACGATCATATCCGAGGGGTTTGCAAGTTCAAACGACTAGTCTGAACTTATCTGACTCGCCTCACTAACGATCATCATCATCGCGTTTCTCCTTTGGTTCGTGTAATTATGTATGAAGGCATGCTCGGGCTGATTCTCAACGATCTAGTCGTCAAAGCGGTAATTGGGTCAGAATAGGTGAAACACTCACCCTTGCACGTTGGCATTGAACCGTTCCACACACCATCGCCCTTGCATTGGATGCTCAAAGGCCCCGCGAGGACGTTGCCCCACATGCAAGCGAAAACAGCACGTCCACCCACGGTATTGTTGTGCTCCAATAACTGGAGCCTGGCGTTCGTCGGCTCCAACGGAGGACAAAGTATCGTCTCGCATCGCGGCACATCCCCCGACCATTTTCCTGCATCAAACCCCAGCATAGACAAATAATAACGTCGCGAATATGTTCCACAAAAGTTGCATGATTTTGCAAAAAGCCTGGAACGAAAGTGCCTTTCATCCCATGTGAAAAAGAAAAATGTTCATTCCGCAAAATACGTTGTACGGCTACCGGGCTACTGCCAGCTTCGATCGATCATAGGCGGCACGATAATTGACGTGAAAACATGAAAAAAGGGTGGAAAAAATCGCTCCATAGGAAACAGACGAATAAAAGTGCACGGTGGAACAGTGCGTGTGTTGGTAAAGTTAACGAAATGTTGGAAAAGGATAGACAGTAACGTGGAACGGAGAGAAGTGACCAAAACGAAATTGTTGAAAAATGGCGCTTCGTGCCTGACATGGAGGAAGAAAGAACGCTTCCGTTCTGTTCTTGATTCTACCTTGGATGCATTCTCTCGTAATCTCGTTGATTTCATAGAGAATTACCGGTGGATCGATCGGTCTGATTGAGTGATTTTCGTGTGAACGCGGGTTCGTCTCCCACTCCATTTTTCTTTTACAATATCTTTCACTCCCTTTCCCTCTCACGATCATAGAAACGAAGCTTTTTTCTCTCTCGTTTCGTTTCTCTTTTTCCATCGCGAGGATACATTTGTCTCAAGTAAAATCCGCCGGTGCCAAGGAAAACAGGTCCGAGCAACGATGAAGTGATTCGAGATAAGTGAGCCATTCATTTTCATGGCAAAGGGGCAAGTACGCTACAGTAGCTCGAGGATCGAGCGAAGGATTGGATGAAAATAGACATGCACATGCATAGACAAGAGTCGATGGAGAGAGAAGAATGAAGAGTGAGAGAAAGAGAGAGAGAGGGAGAAGAATTGAAATCGAGGACAAAGAAAATCGTGAAAAATAGCCAGAGTGTGAGAAGATGCCGGCGGGAAAGGGTGGTCTTTTAACGGATCGTTTGAATCGCAAAGAAACAATGGAAGCCCGATGAAGACGAGGTTAAATGAAGAAAAACAAAGAGACGGAATAAAATGACGAAAAGGGGAGAGGAAGGAAATGGGAGCGAAGATGCTGAAAGAGTAGCCATTTTTTTCTTTTGTTTTTCCGCGACTTCGAATGGCAAAACGGTTCGCGAGATTAAACTTCGCAGAAACGGAAATACCGGTAATCTGGAGTTAATGATTTTATACGATGAAAATAAAACGAGAGAACGGTGAATGCGTAGACAATTATTTCTCTTTTTCTTCCTTTATCTCGTTCTCTTTTACCATCAGTCTGTGAGCTTGGAAATCAGCCCCATCTGCTTGGCGTACTTTCCGCCGTTGCTTCCGGTATAAAGGAGCCATTTTCTTTCGCGAAGAAGAATTCGTAACGCACCCCGAGCCCGTAATTAAACGCCCGGCTTAGAAAACGTGATTAAAGGGGAAGAAGAAATTTACTCGAACGATGTTACCCGTCACGGAGCCCAAACGAGGATAAGCTTCTTACCGATTTAATTCTTTTCTATTTTCTTCCCTCATCATCTCGGAATTCAGCGATATAGAGATTGCCTTGTTTTTCTCTCTCGCTTTTGTTTATTATTTTTTATCATCGCAAGAGACTCACCGTTGTATTGGCACGTAATTGAAGGCGAGCCCTCGAGTCTGTAGCCCGTCGGACATTTGAATTCCGCCCTTTGGCCCATTCTCGCTCCTTCGATATTCGCCAGGAGGGGCGACGTCGTCGGGCCAAGATTCGGACAATGAACGTCTGTAACAACAAATTATCGATCACGTTGACGATCAACATGAGCTTTTCGTTAAAGCGGAACGTTCGGAATTTTCGTTAAATTCTTTTGTCATCAAACTATAACGAAATATCGGACGAATAGCGGAATTTCGCTGCAGGCTAAATCGAATAAACGTTGATTCACGCGTAAGGGTGCAAAACTGAAAAAAAATCATCTCTCCTAGCGAGCGAGGGATTTTTCATCGCCGAGAATAAACGTTGTTGCGGTGAGAAGATAATGTATTTCTCGCGGGAATTAATAAATGACACTCTTGAATATTAGCTGCGAGAAGATCCGCAATTAACGTCGAAACGAGTTACTTTTTAACGTCAACAACCGGATGAGATTTTTTTTTCCCCGTGATAAAGAATATTTTTAACGTTGAGGAATCTTCGATGCTCCGACGCACGGCAACCACCGTTTCATTGCGCATAAGATAAAGCCTCGAATGAGGATCCTCGTCGCTGCAACCGTGTCGGGATGGAAAATATAAAAAGTCTGTGGAATTTACAGCCATTTGAGAATAACTTTGAAGCTGTGTAGAGCGAGAGAGAGAGAGGGCAGAAAAAACAAGGAAAAAACGACGTGGAGGATGAAAAGGCAGCATCGACATGAGACATTTTCTGCTGAAAAAGAAGAAAAAAAAAAGAAAATTAAAGAGAGAGGCAGAGAGGGAGGAAAAAGAGGACGCAGGTGAAACGAGCAGACTGTGGGCCTGCTAAACCCGGGCGCTCGAGAGTAATTAAAAATAAATGAAATACCCGTGTAACCACCCCGTTTGCTGCGAGCGCGCAACCCTTGGACACAAGTGGTCGCTGTGTTCGCCGAGAAAGGGTCGCGGTTACGACCCTCACCCTCGACAAACTACCCTTAACCGAGATATTCTGTTTTCTCATCTCGCCGACCGAGTTCTCTCGGGATAAGAAAATGTCGCGATTCTACCGATTCAGAATCAATTATTTTTAAGGTCTTTCTCTTCCTCAGTCTTCATCACTTTGCCCGGTTGTCATTATCTTTTTTAACGAATGCCATTGATTTTTCACGGTAGCGGGTTACATTTCTCGCCAATGTGCCATTTCCGATGTTATATTTGTTTTTTTTTTTTTTTTAATATCACCGAGTACTTTATCACACTTTGTCCTTTGAATTGCATTTCCTCGTTCACGTGATTTTCTCGTTGTCATCGCATGAAATAGCCGCGTCGGTTAGCTTTAAGTGAAACTTATTGCGAAGCTCCGGCACGTCGTCACCCGTCTTTCAGGGTGGATGGCCATGAGTTTCCGGGAGGCAGGCGAGTGAGAGATACTCACCGACAACGTGAACGCGTATGGAATTTGCCAGACCACGGGGCGTGGAACACGTATATGTTCCGGAATCCTGGATCTTGGCGTAGTAGATCGACAGCCTATATTTCCAGTCCCTCTCCGAAGCCGCGATAGCCCAGCCTGTACAAGAAAAAAGTAACACAAAAAAAGTAGCCAAGGCCCGGAAAACACGTACGGAAATTTACGACGTTTAAGAAAGGAGTATCGAATCTTTGTTCAAGTAATTATCTAAAAACTAGAATTTTTCGTGGTGAATATACATCAAGTACCAAAAAAATCGATATATTTTTGAGGAAAAAACTGCGTTTTTTCCGAAGCGATGTTTTTCCACCTGGCTGACATTTAGAGCAATAAAAAACCATTGAACATGTCGAGCCGAACTTTTAGGGCTATTCATCTTTCGATGAAGAGAATAATTCTCAAAAGTTTCTTTGCCATTGATTCAAAGGTGAAAAAGCTTGAAACTCTGGGATTTGCCATTTGAATAACGTCTCGTTGCTCGCACGAAATCGTTGCCGAGCCAAACTGCTGGTAACAAATGTGTCGTTTGCGTTTCGATAGTGAATTTGAGCCAAGATTAATCTACAGGCCTAACCGAGGGTTGAGGTCTACCCCGACATCGGCTAGGTCAGTGGATTAAATGAAAGAGAGGCCAAGTAGGATCAGAGTTGGTGTGCTGAGGATGGACAGCGTTATTCGGCAATGAGAGAGGGAGTGGATGAATTAGCGCCAGAGAGAGTGAGAGAGAGAGAGAGAGAGAGAGAGAAAGAGTGAGAGAGGACCGAAGGGGATTGGGATGGAGGAATGATGGCGTGATATCGTTGCAGCATAGGGGTGTTAGCGGTACAGGATGTTGTGCGGAGACCACTGTCAATGTTTCATCGTGATGAGCCGAGCGATTGGGGCCTTTGAGACCTCGGTCTATACCGCGATTCAATAAATCATTCTCTTTCCCTATCACCCAGCAACAAATCTATTAGCTTGTACAAGGCCTTGATCGACGAGTCATCAGAGAAACTAGAGATAATGGAAGTTGTATACGTGTCATGACAACGCTCTCGTTACCTAAACGATAAACCCAATTTTCTCCCAACGAGATCATCAGAAAGTTTATAGCCGTTATTACATGAAAAAACTATCATTCGTGTACTCTTCTAATGGTCAACCTTTTCGAAGGGAACAACAGTACCGCTGAAAATCTCAATTGGGCCACGCCCTGGTACGTAAAAATAAAAAAAGACGGCGATAAATGTATTTATCGAATTCTAGACAGTTACGTAGGAGGAGTAATTAGGATTCCATCTAAATTCGTCCGGGGAATAGCAAAAAACAGCGAGCAAATGTGAAGCTCTCACAAACCCCACAGTTTGGAGTGTAATTACGTAATTATGCTCTCGCAAGGCAATTATAACACCCCGCAACTTTACGAAAATTTGTTCAATTCAACAGGAGCCAGAAACGTGGATGATTGCTTTTTCAAATTTTTCCCCATCCAGCCTGTTTTGCCATTGAAATCATTCGAAAGTTGGCAGTACTTGAACTTGGGTGTAATGCGGACTACGATCCCTGGCAAGAGAAAATTCGGTCTATTGGCAACGTCAATGGGAAACCGTTTTTTTTTTTTAATTGACGCGTTCAGCGTCGAGTGAGGGCTTCGCAAAGCACAAGGACTCTTCTTCCGGCATGGGTAAAGCTAGGACACTACATTCGTCATTTCCGACACACCCTTCGGACCCTTCGTTATTCACCCAAATAACATTAGCGCGATTTAGAACCTTCCGGACAAGCCCAAAGCGGGTACGTATAGGTGAGTCGTTGAGAATCGCGGAGCGGTTTGTATGTCTGTACGTTGGACATTTGTATTCATTCCGAGACTAATTACCATACAGGAGGAATGAAAGGACAGAGAGTACCGCACCTGACCACGTAATATTACGGGGAATCCACAGTGATAAGGGTCCGGAATGATATATTTTACGGTATACGTTCGTTTGGATTTCGCTGCGAGTCGTTCCACGAACAATAGCGGGGGTTAATTTCTGACTCGGTTTGCGTGACTAACTTGTGTTTGTAATTTGCATGATCCCAATTTGCTCGCAAAGATTTTTTTTCCTCCGGGATTACCAATTACCACTCGTGAGGTAAGTCCGGCGATTACCATTTCATCGAAACCGTGAGGAGCCTCTCTGCTATCTTTTTCACCCCACAATACGCAGAGATTCTCCATACTCTCTCACGGTTGGGCGCTGATAGTCAAAAATGGTGATGAACGAAAGAGGGTTAAGAGTGGGATACGGAACTTACCTGTTAGGTACTGTCGAAACGTCGATGTCCATGTCCATTCAGGGTTGCCCAAACGCCTGGCGAACAGGCACTCGAGATGCAGTATGCTGCCAGGAAACACGGCTAGCGCACCGGAAGGTTCGATCGCGGCGGAACCCCGCGGTAAACCGAACATAATCGTCGGTGGCACATTTCCTGAAGAGAAAGAAAAGCATTCACCGAAATAAAAAGACAACGCGAAAACTGCGGGAAATAGTGTTTGAAAAAGTGTGTGAAAGGCGTCATTGCGAAACGCTTTCTGCCTACGAGAAGGAAAAGAGAGAAAAAGTCTGCAAGAACAAGAGGAAGGTTTAAAAGAGGGATGGAGAACGGAAAAGGAGAAAGAAGGAAAGGTGAGGTTGCCGTAGGTTCGCTCTCGTGTGTTTTATGCTTGGGAGAGGATCGGAGGAAACTAGAGAGAGAGAGAGAGAGAGAGGGAGAGAGAAAAGGCAAAGTCGGTCGTTCTTTCCAAAGAGAACGAACGTAACCGAAGGCGGAAAACACGTTAGGGGCTGGTTCACTCAAGAGGTGGATGGAGAGAAGTGCTTCCACGGATTAACGACCTTGTTCGCGACCTCCGGAGAATTTGTTCCGAGAATTTCGAGAATTTTGGAGGATACCGGGATAAAGAGAGAAGGAGAGAGAGAGAGAGAGACGGATGCAGGCGTACGGAAAGGAGGGTTTGGTGGTAGTATAAGAGAAGGTAAGAGCCTTACGAGAGTTCCGTGCTTGTAGGTTCCACGTTGCCCTATCGAGGTTCTTTAGTACGTACAAATACATGTATTCATTCACGTACACCACATACATATTTATCACCCGTGTGAAACAAGGATGGAGACTGGAACGAATTCGGTAAAAATTGGTAGGATCCGGACTGGGATTTTATCCGTAAGGTTTCCTTATAGCCAATCGATGGCTGTGATCATGGAACTACCTCATCCAACCATACCACTTCAATCCATCCTGCACCACCGTCGAACTCTGCTTCTGATGGATCGTAGTGAAACGCCCACTCAAAGTCAATGGGCTCCCGGACAGACAGCTCCCGTCCAAGGACCGTTAAGGAAATGGGCATGAGGACAGCAATGTCCGGGGCGCGACAGGCTGCTCCCGTACGTTTCAAAGGGTAAGGAGTTGGTTAGCCCGCGGGCGATAATCTCGCAATAATGAAGCTTTTGTCAATTGACGCGGCTCAAAGATTCCACTCGCCAATTCAACGTCTCCGCGCGCGCCTCCCTGAAGTCACGGTATCATCAACAAGACAAATAAACCGTTCCTTGAACCGGTTAAGATCACCAACCAAAGTACAAACAGCCATAAACGTACACCGGGACCGGAAGTCGCTCCGGTGATTAATTGTTTTTACCCATAGCGTAATTATACCGAATACTCAACTGGTACACCTGTTCCTATGTCCTCCAACCCCGACTGCGCTGGAATAAGCGCTAGAGTCGCGCTACAAACATCGACGTACACACATTGCCACCCTCACTTCGTACAAGTACCCGTAAAGTACCCGTACAGAATGATATAGCGCATGGTCTCGTATATACGCTGCAGTATGTGTGATAATAGGGGGCTAAATGTAGTGGGAGCGGAAAACGTGACGGGCGGAAAGGAACGTTCTGCACAGCACGATGCTAAAACACCATCGAAACGAATCCCACCCTTTTCCGTCTCCCTTTCTACCACTTGAAAATCCCATCCCTCCCGAACATTCATTTCACCTCGCGACTAGTGGAACGAGCCAAAGCGATGAAGGGGGTCGCGAAAGCTCCGCTAGTAAATAAACAGTAATTTGGGGTGAGTTTCATAAACCACATATTGGTCTATCTTTGACCTCATACCCGTCAGATACAATCGGTATATGAATATGACACGCTTCTGTCATTATGGCTCTCGCTCGGGCTTATAGAGATCGAGAAATTGATAGCTCCCATTTGAAAATTTTGACAAAAGCCAATTGGCGATATACGACAGGCGTTTCTGGGGAACCGGACAATGCTACTTTTCCAACCTCGTCAATGTTAAATGAGTCTAGAGAAGGTAGAAAACATGGCATTTTTGAAGACCAATCGATCATCAAAAAATTTGAGTTCCTCGTCCTCACAGATTTTTTGAAATTATCACCGATTATTTACGATGACTCGAACGGTTTCCTACTTTTCCTAAATGTATCGTCTTGTCACCCCGTCCCTGGTTCGTTGACGCAATGGGAGAGGAACGACAAAAAATATTTCGCCACCCTCAACGCATGGTCCACAAGCCTACCGTGCTCTTTCATTCTTTATTTTCGCGCACGATCCCTCGTTCCAAGCGTCAATCTCTTTTTTTTCATACCCTTCGCCCATTTCGAACTACCATCAGGAGCCAGGTAGAAAAGCCCCCGTCGTATGTTTTCATCACCGGGTCCGGAGTGAAGTGGCCAACGGTCGTTATTCTTTTTTTTTTTTTTCAAGGCCGGGGGCAAAAAAGCGTCGAGTTAAGCTCGTGGTATGACGCGCGAGTTGCTTTTTTAGGGGGGGTGAAGGTTTTTTTTCCACGGCTCTCGGGTACGAGGGGCGACTCGCATACTGGCCGGTTGTAGGGTTAAAGCTCTTCAGCACCGATGTAGCTTATTCAACCCCTCAGGACGTAGACGCGAACGCGTTCATTCACTGCGACATATTCAACTTGAGAGAAGAGAGCAAAAGAGAGCGAGAGTAAAAAAAGAGGAAGAGAGAGGACGCGAGGAAAATGGATCGAGAGAGAAAGTACCCCATCGCCAACGTGTCGGATGAGCGTACGGGATCCCGGGTAAAAGCGCTTTGCGATATTAACACTTCGTCGACGAGACGAGTTATCCGTTTGTTCTCTCTCTCTCTCTCTCTCTTTCTATCCATATGTTAGGTACCATGCTATATCTACAATGCTCAATTTGCTTCTATGCATTGGTAATGTTACCACCTTCGCATATTAACGCGTTCGCGGCTCTGCTTTCTCGCAGGCTCTCATTATTTCAAGCTCGTAAAATGTAAATGTCTGAACGAACGAACGAACGCGGGGAGCGGAGGAGAGTAGGTGAGATTGACATGTGAAAATGCTACTAGGAGAGAGAGAGAGAGAGACAGAGAGAGAGAGGTTCAGCGAGCTGGCAGGCAAACACGGGAAAGGGTGAAACGGGATTGGAGACCCGGGAGTGAAAAGCTGGGGAGTGGAAGAGGCAGCGAAAGTTGGCCGAGGAGGAGAAATGAATAGTTTTCGTTCAATGGAAGGGGAACGTAGAGTGAAAACTTGATTCCGTTGCGCTAAATTCCGGGGAAACTGGTTTTTTCCTCTGGCAAATCGGTGAAAGTTCGCGGCGTCGACTGGAAATACTCCAGCCGGCTTTGGCTGCTTCAAGGACCTTGTGGGATCCTCCCTTGAATTCGCATCTTTTGCAAGAATGGAGCTGCCACTGTATACCGGCGTTTTTGCGGGTGTAAAAGAGAAAAGTGCGGACAGGGCAGCGTTTTCACATGGGTTAGGCTTCCCCACGCAGAACCGATCGTACATGTAGGAAGAATTTTTCCAAGGCTGTGTATACGTGTGATACGTCTCGCGTTTCTGAAGATTCGTGACGGAGAAATCCTCCCCAGTCTCGGCGGTCTGACGCGTTAGGGGCCGTCGTGTATTCATGAAAACGCGGACGTAGGCAACGCAACTTTGGCGGAGATAACCCTCCACCCCTTAATGTAGGGGCGACAGAGACGAGAAGCGGGTAAATGCGGTGAGAAGGAGGAGAGCTCGAACACCGGAGGAAGGTGCGTCTACGTGGCTGGAAAGTAAATTCGAAGACGCAACGTGCGAGACGGTTTTACCACCCCAACCGCATAGCATTGAACGCTCGCCCGCATTTCCAAGCATCCTATGGGGAGCTCGACGAGCTTTGGGCTTTTCTTCTACCTACATCCGTCCAGGCTATCTTTTCCCTTCTTTTCGCCCAGCGAAGGCAACTTGCTCGCCGCGTATTCGTCTGGATTCACATCGATGTTTGTTATTCATTCTTGCCGCCACGCGTTCTCTCTCTCTCTCTCTCTCTCTCTCTCGGATTTCCTTTTCCTTTTCCACCTTTGATTGTCGCCTTTCACTTTCCATTCACCACCAACGGGGTGCTGATAAAATTTCACCAAGGAGACTGTACTGGACGATATAACCTTGAAATTTCTACCGATTTTTTCAAAATCTGCGAAAGCATCTCAACCGGATGTGAAATCTAAGCTGAAGAAGATTCAACATCGCCGGTAGTTGGCTGCTGTAACGGCGTCTATGCTCTTTGGCAATTTTTTCCCTTCAACATCTCGAGAGCTGGTTGGAAAATCATAAAGCTCTGCTGCAACTGTGCGCTGCTTTGACAACGGGAGTAGATAAATTTCGAGGATGATTGTCAGCTCGAAATATGACATTCGAGAGAGAGAGAGAGAGAGTGAGAGAGAGATAACGAGGGGGGCATCCGTCCAGGCTATCTTTTCCCTTCTTTTCGCCCAGCGAAGGCAACTTGCTCGCCGCGTATTCGTCTGGATTCACATCGATGTTTGTTATTCATTCTTGCCGCCACGCGGTCTCTCTCTCTCTCTCTCTCGGATTTCCTTTTCCTTTTCCACCTTTGATTGTCGCCTTTCACTTTCCATTCACCACCAACGGGGTGCTGATAAAATTTCACCAAGGAGACTGTACTGGACGATGTAACCTTGAAATTTCTACCGATTTTTTCAAAATCTGCGAAAGCATCTCAACCGGATGTGAAATCTAAGCTGAAGACGATTCAACATCGCCGGTAGTTGGCTGCCGTAACGGCGTCTATGCTCTTTGGCAATTTTTTCCCTTCAACATCTCGAGAGCAGGTTGGAAAATCATAAAGCTCTGCTGCAACAGTGCGCTGCTTCGACAACGGGAGTAGATAAATTTCGAGGATGATTGTCAGCTCGAAATATGACATTCGAGAGAGAGAGAGAGTGAGAGAGAGATAACGAGGGGGGCATCCGTCCAGGCTATCTTTTCCCTTCTTTTCGCCCAGCGAAGGCAACTTGCTCACCGCGTATTCGTCTGGATTCACATCGATGTTTGTTATTCATTCTTGCCGCCACGCGTTCTCTCTCTCTCGGATTTCCTTTTCCTTTTCCACCTTTGATTGTCGCCTTTCACTTTCCATTCACCACCAACGGGGTGCTGATAAAATTTCACCAAGGAGACTGTGCTGGACGATATAACCTTGAAATTTCTACCGATTTTTTCAAAATCTGCGAAAGCATCTCAACCGGATGTGAAATCTAAGCTGAAGACGATTCAACATCGCCGGTAGTTGGCTGCCGTAACGGCGTCTATGCTCTTTGGCAATTTTTTCCCTTCAACATCTCGAGAGCAGGTTGGAAAATCATAAAGCTCTGCTGCAACAGTGCGCTGCTTCGACAACGGGAGTAGATAAATTTCGAGGATGATTGTCAGCTCGAAATATGACATTCGAGAGAGAGTGAGAGAGAGAGATAACGAGGGGGGCGATAGAGGCGTTTCGAGCGCGGAAGAAGAAGGAAAAATTTGACGAGAGCGCGACTGGGCGTTTCACGTCGAGTCCTCTCCTTGTGAGAAAACTACCGCGACGAAACTAGAGGAGAGGGAAAAGTGGCAGTTTTCCTCTCGTCGTCGTCGCCGACGGGCCTGAAAAACGACGGTTAATAAGCGCTTAAGCGAAGAGCGACCTTTGCCCCGGTAGCTGTCCTCGGCTGCTAAATCCTCCTTTCCCCAGCTCTTACTCGAGTAGTCTCCTACTTGAAAAACTTATGGCATAAAGCTCCGTCGTGCCGCAGCGCGAAAGAGATGGAAGGCAGCGTAAACGAGGGAAAATAAATTTATTGCTCCAGCGCTACAACGTTGCACGCAATTCCTCGCAATTCCATGCAATTTTCAACGAATTTACCCCGTACGATTTTATAGCTGCACTCTAATTGCCTCGAGTATTATTTTTCCCATCTGTAGCGACTATAAAACCGGAAAACGGAAAAATAAAAACGATAGCGAAACAATCCACGAGTAAAGACAAGCGTGGAATAATCCCGCAAAGTTGCTGGTTGTAAATCTAATTCCCAGCCTGTTATCATCATCCGGCGAAATAAATTTGATTAGAGTCTCGTTTTTTTTTTTTTTTGTTTTTTTTTTCATAGCCGCGTGATTGTAAGCTCCCGGGATTTCGTTGACCCACGCGATACATGCTTTTTTTATTTTCAACGAATTTAAACATAACGCAGACGACGGTACAAGCTCACTACTGGCCCACATCAGATCCGGTGCAGCGAACACATCCTTCCTGGCATGATGAATGCGCAAACATGTTGAATTTATAACATTTCGGTGCACTCTAGCAGCATGGGCTTGTTCGCGGATGATGGTGCGAGAACGCGCTCGGGATGACAAGGAATGGGGGTGGGAAACGCGGTGGATGGGGCTAAATGGGAATGGAAAAGCTAGCGTAAGGACAGAAGGGGTGAAACTGTACGGAAAAGGAGACTGGGAAAAGCTCACAGTGACGGTAGAACGCGAGTGGGATTTGTCACGTGTCCTGGAGTTATATAAAGAGAGAGAGAGAGAGAGAGAGAGAGAGAGAGAGAGAGGGTTAGGGGTGAGTTTGAGGATGCGAATCTAGCTTGAAACATTATGATGATATAACAGTAATTTATACACACCGGTGTAATTAGAGATGGCAGTAGTCGGTATGCACGACGGGGGCTTTCCGCTCCAAGCTCCATTACGACATTGCAGCAGTGGATCCCCCATAAGCTTGTACTTGCCCAGCTCGCGACATCTCGCAGTCACACGATCGCCATGGGGCACCGTTATCTTATCCGCCTGAAACCGCCACATGGACACAGAGAAAGAGAAAAGAGAGAGGGAGAGAGAGCGAGAGACAGATGGATAGACAAATGGGAAGAAAACGAGAGAGAGAAAGAGAGAGTGCTTCTCAAGACGGTTTTTATCCGGAGGCTGTTGATCTTGAAATCAAGTATCGATTTTCGTTTGGTATTTTTATCAAGAATCTAGAAAAATCGTAAGGGATAAATGGAAAATGCATCCAGATTCTATTTATATTCAAGTATAACATTTTCGATTTTCGACCAATAGTATAAGATTTTATTCGACTAATATAAAATTAATTCATCAATTGTTGCATTATCACTATTAATTAAAGATGTTCAAACATTTTTTTTCGTCTTTGTATAATTCATTTTTTATTAAAAGACGTAGATACAACGTGCAGGTGAGAATATGACTCGTCAAGCGTCATTGGATTGTTAATTAATTTTCTTGTGAAAATGTGAATGTGCTCGTTGAAATCAATTCGTGATAATTGATCGGCTTCGCAATGTTCTTCAACGAGGTGAGCCACAAGTAGGGGCAACCTTGATAGTACCTCGAGTACCTGAATTATCTCGGAGCTCTTGAGATACCGAAGCACCGTGCGGTATTCGAGTGTGTTCCGCTTGACCCTATCATCCTCGCCAGATTGAATTCCCTGGACCTCTCGCATCAGGATTACGTTCTTTTCCTCTCATCCATTCTCATTTAATTTAAAAGCAGGAACGAGCCTTTTTTTTGTCATATTTTTTTTCAGGACACACACAGAATAAATAAATATGTTTGATTCATTGTTAAAATGATTATGCCCTCGTTTAGATCCACCCGAGTGAATACAATTCCAACAAAGAAATTTTCTCGAAAAAATAATCCCGGATTTATCAAAATCCAGTCGAACAAATTCAATACACTCCAACAGATCCATCCATTTGGCCAATGCCATTTAATTAACAAACACAGATTCAATAAGCCCACATCGTCCGTTGAATCATCCACGAATTGTTTTAAACTCTCTGAACAACCAAACACACGAGTGGGAAAATATTTTACTTGGTATCCTATTCTGATAATGCACGGCACATCGTGAAAAACATTAATTCCACATCCGCAGTCTCTCGATTTACATTCACGTTATACGCCGGATATTGAAAAACATTATTAAAAAATATTCATTTGTTCATTTCACTAATATTTTTCCAAGAAAAAAATAGTAAAGGACATTAGCCAGTGTATGGAAAAACCATTGACAAATTACTTGAGCATGGAAAATAAGCCTTCATTCAAAAAACGGGAAACCATGCACACACACACACACCATATTTTGCCTAAGTTCCGGTTCGTCCAGCGAGTCCGGAATACGCTCCAGTCCCGTTAGGGCTTCGAGCACCTCCGAAGGTTCGATTATCTTGACAGCCTCGAGTGCATCAAGAGCTTTAGAGAATTTCGAGCACCACAAGCTTTATGCTTCGAAATTGGAAGCTTCGAGACCGGTCTGGGTCAAATCGGATAGCAAGGCGTTGATTGCGAAAACAAAAAGTTCAAGGACGTCCGATATTTCGAGCAATTTACGCCCAAAAAATTGCGCAAACGAGATTTTCTCGTCAATAATCATCGTCTTGGCGTTTTTTCGTTTCGATCATTTTCCTCGGACCTCCAATACCGTGTTGTTTAATCGAGAAAGGACTATTGAGAGATGGTACGAATAGGAAATAAAATTACCGTTGGAAAAAACTGAAAAAAGCCAGCTCTTGTCGCAAGGTGAAGCAAAATTTGGAAATAAATCCATTTTTTGAATGAACTCGAAGAGATGAGAATTAAATCAGTGAGCAAAGAGCTTCAATGCAAAAAAAATCGGGGGGTGCTTTTTTGTAACGATTCAACACTTACCCACAGCCGGAGATAAAAAATCCATGTCTACCGATGACAAGCAACCCACACCCCTTTTTTACAATGAAATTAATTCGCTCAATGATCTTATTCTCATCATTGTCGACACATAATGCATTAAATATCTTTTTTTTTTGTTCTTTTATACTCGACGACAACCTTATCGTCCATAATCCAGCTTGGCCTAAATTCGCCTTTACACTCGGACTAACGAGATATTTTCAGAAGCATATAGAAGTACATATATATTATCGTAGTGGAGTCGTATATTCGCTATTTTATGTCAGTTCCGTGTCAGAATATCAGATATGCCCAGCGCGATGGTTTTGGGAGAAAATCGCGAGAATACGATCATTATGCATGAGAGGAGCGCGAGATAGGGACGTGAAGAGTGCAGGAGGAAAAACAGGGAGATAAAGGAAAAGGAGAAGAGGAGGGAAAAAACGAAGGATAGATAAAGAGTGTTATATGTAGGGTAAAAGTCATCCATCCATCAGTTTCATGGTTCACACGATCGTGCTTCGCCCATTTCTCTTTTTCACCCTTCGCGATTATCCAGAAGACGAAAAAGACGAGGAAAAAAAACAGACACGAGCGGGATGTACGGAAATTTGTGAAACTAGTCATGAGGAGATTTGTAAGCGTTCAAATCCCCCGAAAGGGGAAGAAAGAACGCCCTCCCTTTTAGTCTCCCACGTTGAACGACCCTTAAAATCTAAGATTTATAAAAAAAACGCGAGAGTAAATAAATGAATTAGTTTGGAATGACGAGTGCTTCTTCGGTCTCGCCCCCGTTGTCGATGGACAACGAATGTAAATGCATTCGGAATTGTGTTGAATAACGAAAAAAATGTTGATAAATAAAAAAAAGCTAACTACGTTGCTCTCCTCGTATCGAGTAACGAGGAAAAAATTCACTCGAATTTCCCGAAGAGTAACGAACGGAGAGGCATATGCACTTGCCGCTGAGAGCTCGAACGAGAGACGAATAACGATCGAGCTGGTGTAATTCAATAAAAACGAAAAACAATTAAACAGGGGATGAATTTTGCGCGCAAGTTCATCGCAATCCAGTTTCCGTCGAATTCGAATACTATGAATTATTTCTGCCGCACTCGCCGTGCTCAATTCATCGCAATTAAAGTCGCAGACGTGAGCACAGCTTATTTTTCGAAAAGAATATTCGAACGAACACAGCTTTCGAATATTAAATTAAATAATTAAAACGATCGCTTTGCGTGATTTTTTTCCATGAGCTTTTTTTCAGGCTTTGAAACACAATATTCACGATGAACCTTTTTGCGATAAATAAAAGCTACCCCTGTTCTGGGTGAAGATACTTTTTCGAATGTAACCATATGTTTTTTTTAATAATCATCAATATTCGTTTTATGCGATCGAATGTTATTCGATTATTTACGATTCCAAAAAACAAGTATAAAACATTTATTGCAATTTGCAAAAATGCGTCTGCATATTTCAGTCATCTTTCGGTCGATACATTTTTATTTTCCGGAAAATGTATTTTTATGCTCATCCATATGCGGATAACGTTTGAGGATCAATGATCCTCAAACATCGCGACGTTTCGTTTATCGTCGACGACAAGCGGAGAGCCAAACGTACCAGCGTTTTTGCAAGCTTAAAAGAGGATTCATCGAATTTGCTGCGAAGTTTAAAATGAGAATCTCCGAATGCAGCTTGAAGAAAAAAAAAGATAAGACAAAGAATCGAATGAATTAAAAATAAGGATTTTTTTCCCGTTGAAAGTTGTACAGGCAGCGCAGGGGAGGTTGAGTGGCGGATAACCGTTCTCGTGCACGATTTAATGTATGTTTAGAGCGCATAGAGATACTGTAAAATGGAAACATGAAGCTCAGAAAGCGTTGCACAACCCTCTCCAGACACACAATTTTTACGTTGTTTCATCCCCCTTGCACATATATTCCCCAGAGTTTACAAAATGTCTAGTCATATAGGAAAAGCAAAGAGAAAGGGAGGAGAGAGGATATGCCATGAAATTTTCTCATTTTTCAATGCTTCGTTGGAGCATATACGTTTGCCTCGGGGCCAAAGTTTTCACCTTTGAAGTTAAACGCCACCCAAAACCACCCAACCTTGTCGAGCGAGGTGCAATAAGAAACAAAAGAAACGCATCAACCGTTCGCCACTCTCCGGCTCCCTGCCTTTCCTGCTTTTCCCTCCTAGCGTTCAACTCCCTCGTTGTTTTCTCACCACCCCTACCCCTCGCCCTTGCACCAGACACGTTTTTGGATATACCGGAAAACCGACCGTCAAGCTGTACGATATCGCACAGCATCGTGAAAAACATAAACGGACGAAAATAACGCATGAATAATACATAAATGGGAAAACGGGAAAATGGCATAATTGTATGATGTTATTTAATGTAATGTACATATACCGTATTTCATACATTTATTATTACCCTCCCGGTCTTTGATGAAGATTCTGGGCTGTGGACCGTGATAATTAGAGTTCTTTGAGTATACACAATTTTATACAATAATGGAAAAATAAATGCTCGCTAACCAGGTATATTCGAGACGACTCACGAAATATCAATAAAATTCATTGCTTTGACAAATCCGATGCACAGTTTTACTTTCAGTTTCATTTCAATCCGACGTTATTTTGTATCGCTTATTGAAGAAAAATCCTTTATTTTTGTTTTTCGTCATAGCACGGTTTTCAAAATCATGTCAATAAAATGAAAAATAAAGCACATGCGCATATAAATTACGTGTGTATTTATTTTTCCGAAAAATATATAATAAAATTGTGTGTATACATACGTGAGGAAATATGACTATTACGGTCCACAATTTACGATCTTCATTAAGGGGCGGGTGATGATCATATTCTCAGGGTCATTAGCGCAGAGGGTGGTTCATCCGTATTGTACGGTGTGAGTCTCAGCAGAAAACTCCGGTCCATGGCTCAAGGTCCTTAATACACTTAATCTATAAATGTCTGTCACGAACTCGCGCTCGAGAAGATGAAAAAAAAAACGGACCGGAAATGAAATGAAGCAATCACGCGGTGAGAATGCGTGTAGCTCTGTGGGTGGTCACCACATCGGCCCGGCGTTCGTCATCGTCGAACGTCATCAACTTTTCTTCCGCCCGCCTCTTGTCTATTTCCTCCTGAATATCAAAGATCGACCTGCCGCCTCACAGTTATACACTCGCTCGTACGAAGAATTTTATGAGAGAGAGGGAGAGAGAGCGAGAAATTTACGTTCCCATTTCGACAATGGTAGTCGTACTTTGTTGTATTGATCCACTTCCGGTTTAATAAGGGTGGTTTTTTTTCCCTCATCGAGTTACGGCCGTTGTAAATGGTCTTGTATATTCCGTTCTCTGTACTCGGTCACGTTTCACTCACCGTAAAATATACGAGAGGGATGAAGAGAGAGCGAGAGAAAGATGAAAGAAAGAACATCGAAGTTGTATCTGCTGATCACTTGACGCGAAATGAAATTCACCCTGACGCGTTTTATTTTATTTTTTCACCCTCGCCATCTATAGACACACAGGCGGCGGTAAGCCTCTACCGGATGGTATATTCTTTCTTTATTTTTATTTTCTACCCCTATTTCACACCGGGGAAACTTTCGCTTCTCGGCAATGTAATTTATTATAATTTAATAGCTGAATATTCTAATTTAATATTTCTGCGACAGAGCCTCATAATATCTATGTATATGTGTCGTAAACGAAAACCTTGTGCAGCCGCGTTTATACATGGACCCTTATTCTTCCGAAACTCGTATTATATTTATATTTATGAAAGATGCTGCTTCGCTCAGTTTGTTCGGAGCTTTCAGGGATGGGCAATCCAAAACAATTCTCGCGTCTGCACCCTCGACGAAACAAAGGATGATGTTTTCAGAGGCGCGAACAACAAAAATGGTGTTTTTGTGCCATTTTCGTGATGTTACGTCAGATCATTCCGGGTAGATAGACAACGTTCGATTTATCCAAAAATCTAGTCATCGTTACTTCGAATATTGATCACAATACGAAAACTTTGGATGCTGTGACAATATAGTCTGCAAATAGTCACAAAAAAAAATAAAACTTTTCGCCAATTTCCAAACAATCAGACTTTCAATTGCGATTCTCTTCTCTCGATGGTTTTCTATGCGAAAATTGGGTTTTGGAAAAATCCTCATTTTCATAAAGTTATACAGTCACGTGAATCGCTCTGAGAATACATGAAGTAATTTATTCCGAAAAATTGGATCACGTAACCATAATCAAACTGCCAACGTCTCTGTAGATATGTATACGTCTGTGTGTATAAAGTTTTTAGTGATCGTGCAGAAGCAGGGCTTGAGTTGATGAAGGGGATGCGACTCGTCTCGTGGGTAAGAGCTCGGCTAAATTCTACGCGTGTATAGTATATAGGTTGATAAAGTATAATAATATACTTGACGGGATACAAAGTTCCAGAACATTCCGTAAGAGCGCCAAGAGTATCCGAAATTGTTTGTGCTCTCGTTCCGATACGCGTATAGCAGCAGGGATATGTCGCAATTCGGTTATAAAGGGGCTTAGTGTCTTCGTACGTGTGCGCTAAGAGAAGGACGGAGGGGTTGGTTATTTGTTGCGAAAGTGTAGAGGGGAAAATGTTACTTTCTCTCCGGGCTTTAAATGGTAAATACCTGCGGCGAAGTTGCTTTAATACTAGCTGCCTAATGGATTGAAAGGAATAAACGATGAAAGAGGCAGGATGGAAAGGAACCTTATTTGGTTACAAATTGGCCCGCTTCTATTTCATTCTTCCGCGAAATACGTATATCCCCTCGAGCTTTCTCTATACATACACATCGCCCTCTCTCTTCTTCTCTTCGTCCTGTGTTTCTCCTTCGCACTCGATTTATCCAAACAACCCGGTGCTCGCCGTAATGGGCTGCCGATGAAGCGAAACATCTCCAGCATCTTCGCCTGCACCTGACATGTCCAGACTCCCGAACCGCCCTCTCTGGTGATATAAGGTAGTACGTTGAGGGCCCGGTCGCTATATAACTGCCCACCACTGTACCGTACACTTTTTCGAGTGTACATATAAATTAGTTTCAATATGGTCGAAGGCCATGGGGAGGAATGAAAAAAGAATCAACAATCTACGAGGTCCGACAGGGCCGCTGTACCCGCAGGAAAATTCCAGGGACGTATTATGCCGGGAGCAGATCGGTGAACACGCGAGGCTTTGCGGGCGCGGAGCACTCCGCTCGCTACGCTGCTGGTGGTGGGCGTGACGCGCGTCGCTGATTGGTCACGCGCCAAGCCGCGCATGCGCGCGGAAGCGAGCCGGTAGAGCCTCAAAAAATGACACTGCACTCTTCGTGTTTCATACGTGATTGTACATGCGTATGAACTCGAATTGGTGACATACGATAGATTCATATGCGTCGCTTTCGTCGTGCGATAAAAACGAATATGAATTTATGGACCTCGAAGTGATAATTTGACTTTATCTATGAAGCTATCCTCGTTACGATCGAGGCAACTGTTGTAACAATCGGACACCTCAATCGTGAAAATAGGCAACAATTCCTTTGCACTCGAGTATATGTAAATAAACGGTGATACGAAAAGGAAATTCTTTATTCATAAACCTGTCACATCGTTCTCTCTCTGTGTCTCTCTCACGTCGTTTGTTTCCCTGATTCCATTGAATCACGAGACCATTGTTTTGACTCGAAGATGAAAAGGCAACAGTTTTCTTACTCACCGATATCGTAATATTTCTATACGTGATGATAATGAATGGATGCAGGCCCTCGAGTTTGCACTCCCTCTGGGGACCACTCGTACCCTTGTCTGTAAATCGAAAATAAGAGAAGCACATTTCTTAGAATCATTCACGAAATTACCTCGAGAGGTATCATTCGCCATCGGAAAAAATCGATTTTTCAGAATAGACGTCAAAATATACTTTTCCCGATTTTTTAATACCGTTTAACGACCTCATTCGAGTGAAAAATATGTCACTCGCATAAATCGTGATCTTGCAATCTTGATTTTCATCAAAATTTAATGTGAATCGTTCAAAAAAATGTATGCAAAAAATGGGAGCCCGGAAAATTATTCACTCGCATACATGAAATAAATGTACTTTTATTGTAACACAGAATTTATATCAAAATATATTTTTCCGATTTTTTAATACCGTTTAACGATCTCATTCGAGTGAAAAATATGCCACTCGCATAAATCGTGATCTTGCAATCTTGATTTTCATCAAAATTTAACGTGAATCGTTCAAAAAAATGTATGCAAAAAATGGAAGCCCGAAAAATTATTCACTCGCATACATGGAATAAATGTACTTTTATTGTACCACAGAATTATTCCTATATTCTTAAATATATTTATTTTCATTCATGTTTTATGTTGTCGAATAAATTTTAATCTCATCTCGTAACTCCGATGCTGACCAAATATGGTTTTCCCTGCGAGTTTGGCTTCATTTGCAGCTAACATGCTTGAATCTAGTTGGCTGATTCAACTACTCGCAAATATATCAAGGAATATATCCGGGCCAGCCAATAGCACTGTGGTTAATGTGTCGATATTACTCTGTATGACGCCAATTCCACACTTAATATGTATGCAATATATGTATGTTTCACGGTGGAAAATGAGAACGCGTGCTACTCTTATCCCTTTATCCCATATCAAACGACATTGACAGCACTCGAAAACATCCCCTCTGCGCGGAAGACTATTTGAATCTCCACTGGAGTTGGCGAGTTAGCTATCGCGACACTCGGCGAACTGTGCGCGTTTCACTGCGTCGTATTCATCGTATGATATCGGAGTCGTCTCGACGATGAAGGAAAACGGTGGAAACCGATGGAGATAGACCTTTGTAATTCTGTTACAGGTAATAGGGGTTGCAAACAACGGAAACAATTATCCGTTATTGAGATTGATGCGACAGACGCGATACGAGCGTTTCAAATGACAACGACTAACGCTCGAAATAAAAGTCATTGAATTTGCCCGCACAAGGACAAAAGAAACGACGACGAGATGATTGATTCGCGGACGACAGTTATTCAACGCCCTCAGTCGCTTTCGAAATGAACATTCGGAAGATTTGCACCATTTTCCTACGAATCGTAAAAACTGCAATAATTAAAAAAAAATACAATTAAACACTCAATGAAACCTCGCGGTCTGCGCATGTTCACGATTTTTTTTCAATTCTCCAATTGCCACCCCAATTGTCATTGTCTCCGATCGTAAATCCCTCGTAAGTAATACCTTTGTGGTTGAATTTATCAACTCGACCGGAATCTGAATGATCTAATTGTTGCAAACGAACGAAAAAAAGGAGAAAATTCAAATGGTAAAAAAAGTTTGGCCCAACGATGGAGGATCACTTGAGAATTAATTGAATCTCGTTGGCAACGTGCACTGGGTTGAAAATGGTCGAGGGAAAAATGAAGGTAAAAAAAAACACAGAAACACACGGCCGAAAGTGTAGTGGAAACGGGACAAAAAGGGAGGAGAGTTGAAAATGAAATTTGGGAAGGAATAAAAAAAAAAGCGGTTGGAAAAAAAATGAAAGAGAGATGGACGACGCGTGTCCTCTTCGCAAACTCTGTGCATATAGGAGAACCGGAGTTGACGTCATTTATACTCGCTCGGCAACAGTAGATACATCGAGGGTGGGAATCCCGCGAAGACTAGGGATGGCGTGTTAAACAGCGACACAGGGATGGTAGAACGGAAATAGGAAGAATACTTCAATCCTGTGTGACCTGGAATTTCACAGCAATGGTGTATGTGACCTCACTTCTGTCAAAGAATTCGCGAATATCCCGAAAGTTCGATCGATTCGCGAAAGGGAACACGCGGGGTTGACAAATGTACACAGGCGAGGGAAATTTTGCGACGAAGGAGGGACAAAAACGAACAACGATCGTTTAGATGACGACACGTATCGACCGCGATCTAATTCTTCTTTTTGTCTGTAGTATCTGTCGCGATACTTTTGACGTTAAATTCTTCAACACAAAAAACAACATGGTGGATGTTATCAAAGTCACACGGGGACATGGATTTTTCTACGCCTCATTCTCAAAGATTGACGACACTATATACTCTTTGCGGAAATCTACCCTTAAACAAAAGGGAGAAAAATATGCAAACATTTTTTAAAAAGAAAAAATTCCGATGATGCAATTGTAATTCAAATTTACATTCCTTCCCATCCTTGTACCAGGTCTCCGATTCATGTTTAAAGTCGTGTAAAGTGGAACAACGTTCTAAACAATAATACGATACGTTTACGAAATAATCAGTATTTCGCTAAGATGGATTATCGCTACGGTGCATATTTTTTAATCCACATTTATTCATCATAATATCGTACAGCTGAGAAAATGATGATCTCCTGCAGTAAAATGCACTTTGTTCAAATTTACTTCTCCATACATACCGCGAATATGCATTTTTCGCAAAATACACAGTAACCCGTGTTCCAAAACATGGAGGTTCCTTTTTCCGCGCGGGAAAATTGCAACTCCGCTGTTTATTTATTTACTCCTTCATCCTTTCGCGAAGCAAGATGATAATTAACATCTTGTCCTAGTGAATTGCACGAGAAGTCAAAACTAATTATTTCATTGAAGTTACACCGTGTACGGTGTTACATTTACCATTCAACCGTTATCAAAACGGTGTAGATTGTTTGCCAAGATTGGGGAAAGTAGTAATTACCGAAGGGGTTGTTCTCGCATGTTATATATATATCGGTCAAAACGCGATGAACTCCTAGAAGCTCGGGGGTCTTCGTTACGTCCCATATAGCAGTTTCGTAAGGTTGAAATTGAGGGAGATAGGGTGTAAGGTAGGAAACTTTAAATCCAATTTCACTTGGCGCGGCAGCTTAAACTTTCACTACGTGATGTACATAATGCAAGAAACATCGAGACGAAAAAGTAGACGAAGGGAGGAAGCGAATGCGATGGGAGTAAATGCATTGATGAGCCATCGAGCGATAATGTATTCTATCCTATAACGACGAACAAGAAGTCGAAAGCCCCCTCAGCCTCGCTGCCCATTTGATTAATCGATACACTCGGTGTGTACACTATGAAAGCCAACATCCGGCAAATATTAATTAGCGGACCACAGAGAACTTCATTGAAATCAGCTAAAACGATATATTGTTGAGGATTTTCGTAACCGAGGCGGTCATGTCGATTGTTGAGAACAAAAAAACACAATATGGTATACAAAATGCACGCAGTCGACTCTCGTGCAGTTCAGTTTGCTTTACAGGCTGGCCGGATATAATAATTTTCATACGGTTGAATAAATTGAAAATTTTTATATTTGCCTAACGTTCTCGCCACCCCCTTTGAAATTGCCGAGCCGGAAAATTCGTGCTTCACACGAACGTTCCATTAAGCTGTACATGGGGTGCCGAATAATGGACAAGGTTGCGAGAGGCCTCGGGGCTCCAACAGAGAGAGAGAGGGAGAGGGATGTATGAGCTTAGCTATGAGATTTTCCCTGCGAGGGTGGATCACGCGATTAGAAAAATCTCTGATTTACAGCTTCTTTCCTCTCCCGCTCGATCTTTTCTTCTCCCTCGCTTTCCTCCTTCGATCACACCCGCAATTTCTCCACCTTGATCCAACAACTATTCCTTCAGGAACGTGCGAAAAAGACGCTTGAAAAATGCCTCACTTTCATCCGATAATAGTACGCGTAGCTCTATCGGAGATTGATGTCGTCGACCTCGTATTTCATCATCTTTTCGATACAAAGGGACCGCTAGAATTTGCCGTGATGCTTTCACCTGACGAAAGCGTCAAAGAGTACTTTTATCCGCGGTCCGATGACGGAAAGCGGAAGGAAGAAAGATAGAAATAGTCGGTACATTAAAAACGACATCTTCTACCTGTGGCTAATTTGTAATGGCCCCAATTCAACCTGCCTGTCACATCCGCATTCAGCTTGAAAGGTACCCGGAATGACCTCGTGGTTGAACGAACGATATAAGAATCATTCTCGATAAACCGTGATTTTTTTCAGGTTCGTCAAAACATCCACCGATCCCCAGTCCCAAGTGCACCAGCTAGACTTGATTCATCCTAAAACTACCGTAATTAGTTGCACATGTCATGCTGGATTACGCGATAAAGAGGATAAGCTGAAGGTCAGCCACCTTGCGGACAAAGCTCGAAGCTCGAAAGGCCCTTTTTTTGCTTGACGCAGGGAAAACCAGCGCGAGATTTCATATCCGTGTTTGTTTCATAAACTTCCAGGGTCTCGCGTTTCGCAATCCGTGAGTCTCGATCCATAAACTCGCGAATTCTCGCGATCCATAAACCCCGCAGTCTCGATGGGAATATCATAAAACGTTGTAAAACAGGTTGAATTGCGCGAGAATATACAACCCTAGTATCTTCAAGGAGTACGAAACGCCATCGGGGAAATATGCTCCAAACGAATATGTATATGTACTCGCGGATTGCGACGAACACAAATATATTCGCGAGGGTTGAAAAGGGATGTGTACTCGATGCAGTACACCACATGTGTCAGTGCGTACGTTGGAGCGAATTGTCGAAGAGCGAAGGGGCTGCGATGTTTGCCCCGGCGATCTAACTGGCACACACATCCACCAACTCGAAACTCAACCATGTGTTGAGAGCCGCCCTTTCCCCTGATTCATCATACACTGCAGGAGAGTTTCACTGCCGAGTTCACCGGGAAGAGCAGGGCGGCTGGAAACTCGTGGAAATTCATGTAGTAGCATACTCGACGGACTAAACAAACCCAGACTGTGAATAGAGGCATTTTCGAGTGGATGAAACAACGACGACCCCTCGAGATCGATGAAATTTGCGGTTTTACACCAGCCCGTATCTGCGAATATATAGAGGGGGGGGGGGGTATACTCGTAGCAGGGTTGTACATAACATTCGAGGGTTATTCTCTGGTACTCTCCATAAGAATCTGCAGCTGAAACGTTCGATAAGTACGAAGGGATTAGGAATGGGAGGGAAGGATGATCGTCTTTTGTTGGAATATATTTGGCATTGATGCGGTAAGGATCCACACGCGGTATATATCTTATTATAGCTATTGGTAGATGCTCGTTGAGTCGCCGGACAGGGGAAAGAAAAGAGCGAAGGGCAAAGGGTGGAAACGGATAGTCGGCTAACCAGCGATTTTGGTCGACCGCGTATCAGCGACTCGCCCTTTTCCATGCTCTCAATAACTATTGCGGTACTTTGGTAACCTTTGCCTGCATTATCTTCTGCGGGTGTAATACAAACGTTTGAGGATCTTTGATTGAACGTACATTTATACCACGCAGCGACCTTTGACCGATGAGCCCATCGGCGAAGAGCTGGTGTATTTAAAAAAACATTGCGGGGTATATTCCATCATTGACCTGCTCACGACGACTGAGAGGCCCAAGGTCTTCCCCAGCACGAGGTTTTGTCGAATTTTCCGTCTGTTGAATGGAATTTTGTTTTTTTTTATGACGCGAGGGGTCATACTTTACATGGGGATTGTCGCAGTCTGCGAATGGAAGTACCGTAAAATAATCCTTCGCATCAATCGTGGTTTAATTAACCGGAAATGCGTCTGACAATCATGGTTGGCCACAAAGCTTGTACACGGGAACACGGGACATTGGTCCAGCCCAATTGGTCCAGCAATCTACTCGACGGATTAACCGTGTTTTTGTTCAAACGACTGGGCATACGTACACTACTTGTCTTCAATTTTCTCCTCCGCGATCCTATCTTGAATCTCACTGGTGGTCTTGGGGAGATTACTAGACTCTGCCAATTTGACATTCGCTTTGATGAAAAAAGAAATGGATGGCTTGACCCTGGTCGTTTGAGAAACGATCTCAAACGGACGTCAAAGGTTTCTCTCGATACTACTGGCAACAAGGTTTTATAGAATCGGAATTGCCCACCAAGAGCGTTGTCGCCACGAGGCCTCGTAAGTTGTACGATCGTCTAGACGCCATTTGCTAATCATAACCCAATTCGAAGGCATGCGATCCTAAATGGCCCGCACTAATCTCACTGTGACAATCCATACATCCAGTCATCAAAGTAAACCATACTAAACCCTCAATTAACTCGTTTGGGTGAACCAAGAAAAAAAGAGGCTGGAGGAAAGATCGACCGAGAATCGACCTCAAAGACGTTCTCCAGGATCGAAAATGTCCGTATGAATGATTGTCACAAAACCTCATCCAGGATCATGGTGCAGACGCCATTTCCAAGTCGTAACTAATCGCAAGTGTACGAGATCCTAAACAATTCGTAACTAAATTCATACAGAAGCCTGCTTAACCCTAATTGAATCGCATCGACCCACAGTCCGTTCAGTTCCATTCAGTCATCAAAGTACGCTTGAATCTTCCAACTTCCGAGGCTGCCTCGTCGCCACGAGGCCTCATAAGATGTACGATCGTCTAGACGCCATTTGCAAATCATAACCCAATTCGAAGGCATGCGATCCTAAATGGCCCGCACTAATCTCACTGTGACAATCCATACATCCAGTCATCAAAGTAAACCATACTAAACCCTCAATTGGCTCGTTTGGGTGAACCAAGGAAAGAAGTGGCTCGAGGAAAGATCGACCGAGAATCGACCTCAAAGACGTTCTCCAGGATCGAAAATGTGCGAATGAATGATTGTCACAAAACCTCATCCAGGATTATGGTGCAGACGCCATTTCCAAGTCGTAACTAAACGCGAGTGTACGAGATCCTAAACAATTCGTAACTAAATTCACACAGAAGCCTGCTTAACCCTAATTGAATCGCATCGACCCACAGTCCGTTCAGTTCCATTCAGTCATCAAAGTACGCTTGAATCTTCCAACTTCCGAGGCTGCCTCGTCGCCACGAGGCCTCATAAGATGTACGATCGTCTAGACGCCATTTGCTAATCATAACCCAATTCGAAGCCATGCGATCCTAAATGGCCCGCACTAATCTCACTGTGACAATCCATACATCCAGTCATCAAAGTAAACCATACTAAACCCTCAATTGGCTCGTTTGGGTGAACCCAGAAAAAAAGAGGCTCGAGGAAAGATCGACCGAAAATCGACCTCAAAGACGTTCTCCAGGATCGAAAATGTCCGAATGAATGATTGTCACAAAACCTCATCCAGGATCATGGTGCAGACGCCATTTCCAAGTCGTAACTAATCGCAAGTGTACGAGATCCTAAACAATTCGTAACTAAATTCATACAGAAGCCTGCTTAACCCTAATTGGATCCCATCGACCCACAGTCCGTTCAGTTCCATTCAGTCATCAAAGTCCGCTTGAATCTTCCAACTTCCGAGGCTGCCTCGGCCCGGGCTCGTTTGGGAAACGATATACCGACGACAAATGCGCTCTACAATCGAGAATGCCAGAGTGGATTATTGTCGCGAGGGCTCACAAGATATACGATCGTCTAGACGCCATTTGCATACCGTAACTAAATTCAAGTGTGCATGTACGATCCGCGATGTTGGGTAAACATCGCTCGTGTGTCGCTTCCGCGTGCATCGATTTGAACTCTCGGCAAGCGGATTATAAATTCGCTGCAGTAAATTTACGCCCGGGACAAATGCGAAGAGCGTGGAAGATCGATGTGAAAACGCGTGAAGCTTTTAAGCCTGTTTTCGGATAAAAGTATTCATGGAAACAGGAGAGGAGCAGGAGGATGAGGAGGAGGAGAAGCGAAAACGAGTAGGAGATATAGACTTGATTCATATCAGAGGCGAGAACGTATTTGCAGAAACGTCGTCAAGCGAGTGGCGTGCAAACGCATCATCGAGTTTCGGCGTTTTTGTGATTCCGTTGAACAAAAAAAAAACGACGAATATACCCTTGTACGAACGATAGCTGCTTCAAACAGCGTTTTACCGCGACGCGAAAAAGCACTCACTCGTGCATTCGTTGCCTGTTTCAGTTTCGTATACATTGCCATCATTTTTGCTTTCCTTTTTTTTTTTCGTCGAAAATACTCGCAAGATTTCGGAGTCACGGTCCAAACAGGGATAAGCCGAGGATGAGAATAAAATCCGGTGCAACATGGGAAAGGATAATCCGTACATAAACTCAAGCCTGTCTATTTATTTCATGGATATTGCCGGCAGACTCTCCATCTCTACATCTTTCTCGATCGAGCGGGAACAATGCACGTTTTTCCAGTTGATATAGAAAATCGATAAAACCTGTTATCGAATCTCCTTCACCTCGATTATACGTATATCATTCATTGCACGTGTTTTTCTACTGAGATTTCGCGAGGACAGCATCGACCTACGTGATTATGTACATATACGTACTCGCGTGTGTTTTGTTAAACCGAACAATGTGTCTCTTTCACATATCAACCCTTTGTCGGTTGATTACAGTCCGATCCCAAAGCCTGGATCAGGAGAACATTGGAATTGGAAATTCAAAGAGATCCGAGCGAGTCCCCGAGTGACTCAAAGAGCTTTTTTCGTAAATGAGAGAGAAAGGAGAGAGACCAAGAACAAGAGAGAACAAGGCTCGTGAAAAGCCTCACCTTGCTTGGCATAGCAGAAGCCGGTGATGGTCAGCCGCAGGAGAAACACAAACCAGAGAGCAATCAGCATATCGTCGAATTGTACGACTTTGTAAAAAAAGCTCTCTCGTTACACTCTCTGATCTTCTCTCGCCGCGCGATGTTTCACTTCACACGCGCAAGCACTGGACCCGACGGCAAGGAGCAGCAAGATTTTCCGGCAAAGTGTCCGACTCTCCAATGTCAAAACCGTCGATTTTATCGTCTGTCAAAGTGAGTGTTCATTTTTTTCGAGATTAATCCGATCCTCCGCTCGCTGATGAGTGAGGCTCTCTCGGCGCACCACGAGGTAAATGGGTCGAAAGAAACAATGTTTGCCGGTCTACATAATTTTCGTAAGCCGGTATTTCGCTACCGGTCCGCTCCTGATCCGACCTCATGTACGGATGTTGCGATACTGGCGTCGTTGGATTCCGCCACTTTCGGGGGTGGGTCGCGGCTAAGGGGATGAGGCGCGGAGACATCGAGGCAAGCCCTAGCGTGTTTCCATCAGCGAAACTCTCTTCCCAACCACCCTCCTCCCGCCGCCAAGTTGGTTCGGAGCGCAAGCGCGTTTTCCTTCCACGGATACATCCGTGATATACATAAACCGAACTATATATCATGTGTACGTATATATATATATATATTCAACCCTCATCCCTTCACTAATTCTCCTACCCTCCTGCTTACGTTCGCTCACCGTGTCCGAATATCCCCTGTCTGCCCTCTCGCAGCCCCTCGCCACTGTCCCGCCAAGCGATGCTCGTGACGAGCGAATGCAGTCGTTATATTAGCGCATAATTTGCTGGATTGTCGGGAATAAGGCGGGAAATAATTTCAGCATCGCGGACACTATGGCCGAGGAAATGATAGATAGTTAATGTACGAAAATAAGAAGAGGGAATATGGAGCTGCGTTGCAAAACCTAGAGAGAGAGAGAGAGAGAGAGAGGGAGACGGAAAGAGAAAGCTACATGAGCTTTTCACGAGGGAGAAAACTTGACTTTATTTCCAGTCGCCAGCGTGGAATAAGGTAAGAGTGGTCCGCACACCATTTGGTCCTAATTATCTTACACTCCCTCTCTCTCCACCTTCTCCTCCTGTTGGTTCTCTCCTACCCTCCGGCTTTTTTCCCTCACAATCCACGAGATTACACGTCGAGTGAAATAAAGTTTCACGTATCCGCCAAAAGGTACATCGAATCTCTGCCTCCGCTCCTCCAACCGACAGCGTGCAGAGGAGAGGATCCGTGGACCATGGTACAGAATGAGTTTTCCGTATGGTCGTTTCTCCTCTCGTTTCGTTTTAACGTTACACAGTGTACGTACTTGAACGGTTAATGCTTTCATCCGCCACCGGGCACCGGATGCTAACGCGCGAGGGAGTTGGTGAGCTTCCCCGCAGGTTCAACAGCTCCCTTGTCCAACTGGACGTTGAGAAGATTAGGTAAAACGGAGAGCAACTAAGCTACGATAATGAAACGTGTATACGTGTTCGATAATTTCCCTGTTGACTCGGGGGTAATAACGGTGTACGGTACACAGAAAACGGAAATTGATTTTCCGTTCGTGAATAACCTCTCCAGCTGCGTTGCAACTCTCCACCGATTGGAGAATAATCCTGGTCTCTTACGAAACGCCCTCGGATTTTTCGATCATTCTCGCTCGCGCGATTCTACGATCATTATGTATTCTCACAGCGAGATATGTCGGGGGATGATTAATGTTTGAGGGGTACAGCGAAACGTCTCTCCGGTTATGAGAGAACGAGACCTCGTCTCATCGTTTGAGCTAGAACGTCGAAGCCTTCCCATACAGAAATGTATAAAACCTCCATGTTCATCCTCCTCCTCCTCCTCCACCTCCTCCTCCACCCCTGAACTTTCTTTCAACTGGAAAGCCTGACAGCGTCCTCTTCACTGGAGCTTGTGCAGGCTTCTTCTCGCATTATTTATTCCCTCCTCGTTTCGAAGAATGAGACTCGAGATAGCAGGCAATGAGAACAGTGCTTTTCTCATCCTCCACTCTCTTTATTTTCTCTTTCCTACCCCTCTGCCCGTGTCCCACCCCCTCGCTCCATCTCCACTCCACGGAGGAGAGAAAGATTCCCATTGCGAGAAGCCTGGAAGGAGTAAACACGTGACACTTGCGTTATTTTACATACATCAGGGACAAACCGACCACCGGTTGTAAATCACCCCCTCCTCCACTCCCCTTCGCATCTCGGTAACGTTCGGGGCTAAACTTCGAAGCGATGTCGGGGGTCCGGGAGTACCCCATAGACAAGTTAGGCGCTGGTTATGACTGTATCCGGCGAATAAACGATGCGTATACAGCGATGAAAGAGATACCCGTGTGCATCGGCTCTTCCGCTCGCGAATGAAAAACAAATGGAGAAAAAAGGACGAGAGACGCGCGAGGGAAAAAAAAAACGTTCTCGCGGGTCGAATCTCGGCGTGCGATATTATTCATTAAATACTCCCGAAGCGGAGTGGTAGATTTTTTTTCCGCTCCCGCAGCGGTTGATGAAAAAAATCAAAATCCGACTAACCAAAGTCGAGGCACGGTGGGTAAAGGACACAAAATCGCCGAGAAGGGAAAGGGAAAAAGAGACTCTGATACATAAAATACTAGATGAGAAAGCCACCGGAGCATCTCGCGGTGATTCCACCGGGGGGCGTCTCACCCTCGCGTATATACCTGCGGGACACAACCGAGAGCTGTGTATATACGTTTGGGGTGGGAAAAAAAAAAAGAACGGGAATACACGCTGCGGATGAAGCCTCTAGGCTGTGCAAAACCGGCGGAGAACGAGAGCGCGAGAAACTTATCGACCTAATAAAGATTCCACGGGGATTCGTGTGTATCCGTCGTATATAGCTTTGGATATCCACGGGGGGTGTACGGTGTAACTCGCTTCCTGGCTACCCCGATACTTGGTCCTGCGTTTTTCCTCGCCTCTACCAGCAACTATAAGCCTTTTGCTTCAACTACCGCCTAGCGATTCTTGGTACATAAAGGGAATTCGAACTGGTTGCACCATTACTTCTTCCTCTCTCTTTCTCTCTCGCTCTCTTCATCTATCTATCTCTACAGCCTCGTATCGATCGGCCGAGACAAAGTGAAAATGTTATCTAGGGTAGTATCAGCCACCGTTGGCGTATAACCTTCGCGAATCTACGGTAACTCGACTCCCTTCTCTTTCACTCTCTCTTCACGTCCGAGTCGCATCGAGATTGCACCATCAGGAAGTACCGGAAACGAATGAAGGGAATATACCCCTTTCCTCATTGCTAAACACTAAAGCTATATTACCAACGATGGCCGTCGTAACACGCGGCGAAGTAGCTTCGAATGGACTGTTTTACGCTGCCTATACTTGTGCTCGGAATAAAATCCCCGGGAGCGTAAAAGCTTCTGGGATGAAAAAGCTCAGCAACGAAAGACGACACTTATCCCTCGTAGATGAGTCTTGCCGTCTCGTAATCCTCATTCGAAAGCGACTGAGAGTCTCGAAGGGTTCAAGTGCATGCTGGTTAGGGTGATTCTTAATAATATCCTGCAGTTGCTCCCTCTCTCTCTCTTTCTCTCTCTCTCGCTCGCATCAAGGAGTGATAGGTAGGGTACAATTGAGAAAAACTAAAAGTGGGCAAAAAAGTATGTATTATGAAGGAGTGAGAATGTATAATGCGCTGCCAACTGAAATAAAAGGCTGTGAAAATTTTGAGCAGTTTAAACGCGTGTTGAATAAATATATTGTAGCAGCAATAAAATAATATTTTTTTAGAGGTAAGAAAATGTGCAATAATATGTAAACAAATAGCTGAGAAAGCTAATAAATATCGATGCATTAAAAATCTCTCTCTCTCTGTCTGATACTATAAATCATGCGATAACGGAACATTTCACTGTGACATTGTCGAGAATTTTTTTCCCGCTATTTTTACATTAAAGTCGCGTCTCCTGTAGAAATTTTTTATCACAACAGTTTTAATTTTTCTCGTCTTTTTTGTTTTTGTCGGTACTCGGACGAGATCATCCGCGATCGTACGTCCGAGGACTGCATTTCTCTTTTACGAGACGCGAAAAGAATGCGAATTTTACAATGATTCATCCCCGCGGTTTCATCCCTTAGGAATTGGCGAGTTTTTACCGCCACCCCTGTGCATCGATATTTCGTACCTCGGCGGAATTATAGTTCGATGCGGTTTTCTCATCTCGACGTAAATCCGTAAATATATATAGTTGCCAAGAGCTCCCAGAAACCTCAAACGATAAAGTCTCTTACATCCCTCTCGCTGAATATCTATTCTCATTCCTCCTCATTTCCTCACTCTACCAAAGAATCCCTTTAGCTCGCCGGAACGAGAATTCAATTTGCATTTCTTTTTTTCATCCTCTTTGAAATATAATTGTATTAATTCCTCAGGTCGTATATATTGATATTATATTTATATACAGTCCGCAGGGTCAAAGGGAGATGGTGCGAAAAATATAAAAACTCGTTCAAGTTCTCTCGGATTCACTCCTATTTCGTTGAAAAGCGTGATAATCTTCGGGCGGTCGTCGAGGATCCCTCGGAGCCGAGGAAAATGAGGGAAGGGAAGTTCGCACGGGCGTCGAAGACTCGCGAAAAGTTTCGTAATTAACGTTGCTAGTTCACAATATGGACGTACTCGGGCAAAGCTAGCGAAAGCCAGAGAGAGAGAGAGAGAGAGAGAGAAAAAAGAGTTGGAGATGATAGGAAGGTGAAAAAGTAGAAAGGGGATGAAGGGGAAAGAAAAACAGAGTGTAAAAAAAAGCGAGGCGATCGAGGGAGAGTGAGAGGGAGAGAATCAAAGGAGGAAAAGAAAAAAGGGAAGGAGGTGGAGGAGAAAGAGGATTGGTGAAAAGGGGATGAGAGCGACAGGGTTAAGAAATGTTGCAGTTACATGCCGGGTTAACCCCCTCCCCTGATATCACCTCCTTCTCAAAGTACATTGGATTAAGAGAGGAGTTTAGGGATGGAGTTCGTTGCGAGGCTCCGAAGACTGGCGGGAGAGCATGAGAAAATTCAATAGACCTTGATACTACAGAATAGAGAACGAGTCGACGTTGAAACTTAACTAAGTGTATTGTGTAATTTATGGAAAGGAGCAGTTTAATTGCCATTTCGCGATATCCTTGTAAATTAAGGCTGGAATAATCGAGAAGGGGCGAATATCATTCCGAGCAACTTTGACCCAAATGACACGAACAATTGAATTTCGTCGTGAAACAACGAGCGAAATTGAATATTGGATAATTGAATTTTAATCAAAGTTCCTAATTGCAAAGTTCTCCTCTGCAAAGAGAAGAATACGGTTATCATTGATAACGGCGAAACGTTTATCAAGCTCGCGTGCCGCGCGATTCAACGCCGATGTCATTCGCAAGGGTTGCCGAGGAAGCAAAGGAAAAATAATTGACGAACGCGGAAGGGTAGTGAATATTAAATAAATTAAACGAGCGCTAATTGCTCGATTTCAATGCTTTCTTTTTCACACGTATAACAAGGACATTTTTATAATTGGACGAGATTTTATTGTACGATCGAAGAAAGAAACTATACACGAGAAATATGTATTTCAGTGGAATCTGCGTTCGACGAAACCCAATGATGAGTCAAGACGGAAATCAACAAAATTACGAATCGATATTTGAATAAATGTGGAAATAATGAAAAACCGATATTTCCAAAGTACATTAAAATTGATATCCGATCGGAGTATGCGCGAGTTTCCATCGGATATCGTGGGATCGCGAGGCTTGCCGGAAGTTTCCACTAATCGGAATATCAGATAAGGGTCCCTATATACAGTAAGAAATTCGAAGCAATGTACAGTCGAGCTGTATGGAACGTTTACGATATCGCGTTTCTTAACGGGTCGGGCAAGAAAGGTAGTGAAGACTCGGCGGAGGTCGACACCGACATAAAGACAAGATGAATCGAAGTTTTCGTCGAGGTTGCGTGACAAATGGTATATAGGAATCTCAAGGCTGGAGGGTTGCACTTGCAAGTTTATTCCTTTCTTCCTCGCTTCTCTTTGGGAGCTTTTATCGAAGCGTATCGACATCCACCGCACCTGCTATCGATATCACACGCTTCGAGGAAAATCCAACGAATTTTCATCGTCCTAACAAAATTCACGGCCACTCGAACCCATTGTCATCCTTTTTTTCCTCAACGTCATGAAAGACCGGGGTTTTTTGCCCTTCTTTTTTCCTTACTTCCGTTTCTCCTTCGTATATATATCGGACACAATGATCCGAGAGAGAGAGAGAGAAAAAAACGAGATCCTGCTATTTTTCCTTAAAACGATTGGAATTTCCTCACATTTCCCCTCATCCCTCAATCAAACATCTTTACCCCACGGTGATTTCGTTAAAACATTATGTCACGTTATCATCAGCTGATAACAATAATAATAATTATTATTATCAATGAATTACGAAACATTTTTCGATGATATTCCGATGATTGAAAACCTTTGGATTCAATCATAAAATTGAATCGTTAAAAAAATAACGATTACCGTTATTCTAATTTCTATTTGTGACGATTTAAATGTAATGTATTATTGATATCAATTTCGATTGGCGCGGGCTGAATTTGCCGATTGAATTTCAAAGAAAAATCTACAGGAGGGTTGTTTTGAAGGCTTTGAATCGTCGTAAAGATTATTGGGAGACGTTTCACCCGCGTTGTAGTTTTTATGATTAATTTTCATGACATTCGTACGTACCGCGAGGAAAATTGCATTTCCCCCGATTGTTAGGCGATACTCGTTATATTTTACATGGTGGAATACAGGCTCGAAGGAGAAAGGGCGATGGGCATTGGACGCGTCGATTTTCGGGGTCGTTTGAGCAACTTTGCCGTCCTCCGGGACATATCCTGCGGTTTCTTGACTTACCGGTCAGCATTCGCCGCATCCCTTAACCGCGTCGTACAGACATTGCAACAATTCTCTTCTCTTTTGCTTCCTCTTTCTCTTTGGCGCTCCGACAGCCCGGCGGATGGAGAAACGGAGAACACTGAAGGAGAGCCGGTGCAAACTCTGTTATACCAGAGAGATAGCGATGAGTTAAGACCGATCTCCAACCCCCGATGTATTTTCTCCCTCAAACACGAAACTTTATGCAGGATGTTGCTTCCCTATACATGACATGCAAGTATATTCCAGAGGCTTCCCCGGTTTGTTATTGCTCATTGACTTCCTGTCTACAAGGGCTGAAAATTAAGCATCTTTATGCAGCTTGATCCAAATATATCTCATCCTCGAGTCAACTCATCTGCAATTATTTTTATGACTAGTCGAATGTGTCGACACACTTTCCCATGAGTGACATCGCCCAAGTACGGAAATACGCCCGGCGACCTAAAAAGCAGAGCAGCGACCTCTGCGGATAAATCTTGGAGATTTTCATTCCGATTTTTCCGATAAAAGCAAGAAGGAGCGAGGAAAAAAGTCCCGCTCGGATGGGATTGAAATTTCATCGAAATGAAAAATGATTCGGGGATGGAGTGCGATGAGAAAAAAAAGGAAAGTGACCCGAAATTTTACATTTAGGTGCGAGCAGGGTGCATCAGGGCGTTCCGTATTTTGCTCGTCCAATGCACCGAATCATTCCCCCTTCGTAACCCTGATTGAACCAACCACCCCCGGCCCACCCTTCCACCTACGTACCCCAGCTATTTCGCCCGTTTAATGGCCTGTCGGTTTCACGCTTGGATTCACGCTCGGATCACTCTTCGACCTCGCGTGGATACGTTCGCCCTCCAGCCAAAAGCCCTCTTCGATGCATACGCGGAGGTATTTCGTCGCATCCCTCCACCCCCCTCGCCACTGTGCTCTCTGCACATTTCTACAAAACTGTCCGATTAAACTTTCCATCTACCGAAAACACACCACTATATACATATATCCGTGTTTCGCCTATTTTCGTCTTGTCTCTATTTATTTTATTTTGTTTTTCATTTTCTTTTTTCCCTTCTTTTTCGTTGCATATCGTCGTTTGTGTCTCGCTGTTGTCGGTTCGCGAGGCTGTTTCTCACTGTCGAGAATTCGCCATTAGGTGATATTTATTGCCCGAATGAATAACTCCAAAATGGCGGACTGCAGACTGGACGCGAGGTCGTCGGGGAATTCGACGGACGACGGGGCGCTCCGCGCGCGGAACGGGTATAATGAAAAACTACGTCATTTTCCGCCCTCTTTCACACTCGCTCCACAACGTACTCTCGGTCTTTGGGATGTGAAATTATGTCGAGACATGAAAATGAGGTAGCGAGTCCAAGAGAACTCGTGTGAAATTGTTGAGGGTAATCACAGGGGTGAATTAACCCTATTCATTCATTTCTCCTCTGACTTTTCTCTCCCTCTCTCTCTCTCTCTCTCTTCCTCTCGTTATTTCCCAGCTTTCCTTCGTCTTTTCTCATCCTCTAAGAAGGAGCATACGTGAGAGCTCGCGACAACGTGAATGAGAAGAAAAAAAGAGTCTTCACACGCGTGGCAAGTCAAAGAGTTCGTGACGAAAACTTGCGAGCTCGAATTTTCGTCGAGTCTGCAATTTTCTGTAGAACCTACATGTGCACACGTATAGAGGTATGTGTGTAAAAGAGACACACTCTCGGGGCTCTCCGGGAATGAAAGGTTGAGCTCCGGATGAAGTACCCCGGGGCAAAGTGCCGGAGCCAAAACGAGAGTGAAAATTACAGTGCTCCGTGTCTAATTGCTTGCATTATACTTTCTCTTTTGCTCTTATGCGTACATTCAATTGTTCTCTATACTCAACAATGTTCTCTCGTGCCACCGCCCTTTCGTCAACTTTCGTCCCGTTTTTCGTTCTTCGCTGCCCCTTACACACTCGTCGAGCAATTCAGCGTTTAATTGTGCTGACCTACATTTGGGTGAAGATTGCCGAAAGAGCAATGAGAGGCAAAGAAAAGTAGCTCCTGACTCGAAATCTTCAGCTCCGGAGGAATACGAAATTAATGGGATGCTGCGTCACAGAGGCTCCTGAAACTTTGATCATCCTACATACAATCGTATATACATTTTTACATATACATTTTTGGGAAATTCTTAAAAGCTCGTTTCCGTACATCCGGTTTGACGTATTATGTATACGAGACCCGCACGTGGGCTCTAACGGTCACGAGGATACCTCGAATCGAGGGGAGGAGAAGAAAACTGCGAGAGACACGAGGATCGATCGCTGCTGGTCGCATCTTTCAATTAATTAACCTCCTCGCGACGAGATTTTCTGCTGGGATTTATTCACCTCCGTTGCGCCTCGCTCGTAATATTTTAACGACAAGAGGAGAGGCTTTGGCGTATTCACGATGAAATAAATCCAACCTCTCTCCCCTTTTCGATCGTTATTAATTGGATATACTCGGTTTACCGTAGGTCACAGGGAAATCGATTGGAAATAGGATATCTCCCGATGCCCGGTCACAATTCGTACAGCAGCCTTCGCTCTTCTCTCGTGCCAACTTTAATTTTCGAGCTTCCGGTCGGAGAAAACGATTGAAACAATTCTAGAATTTTCGTTATACGTTGGATTCATTTTTCCGCAAAAACTGTGTGCGATAATTTTCATGAAAACACGTGGACCACAAAAACGTGTGATGCCGCAGAGGGTTTAACCCCCCTTTAACGATGATTCCACGAGACGCGATAAAAAGAATCTTTTTCGAGAGAACAAGTCGTTGAATTTTCGTGTCGAGGATCGAACAAAAGGCGTATATGCGAGTGTCGAAGCAAAGAGAATTCGGGTTCGCGACGTGCGCGTCTGGAAAATTTGATTTATTCGCAGACGCATTTGGGCTTCGAAAGGGAAACGAGAAAGAGGGTAGTTGAGCAAAAGGTGGTGAGGAGGAGCCGAGCGTGGCTCTGACGAAAAACTTTGTCACACGGCGTACCGTCGTCTCTATAACGGGGCGAGAAACAGGGTTCAAAGAGGGAGGCTAAGGGAACGTGCGCAAGAAAAGTGTGAGAAAAGGGCGAAGGGAGTCTGCATCGAATCAGAGGAAATTCCATCTTTTTTTTCTGGTAAAAGGTAAGCCTCACTCTCGCACTCTCGCTTTTCCTATGATAAAACTATACATTAAACAGTATATGTGTACATGTGAAGTCACGACCGTAAGATCGAAGAAAGTCTCACCCTCCTCCTCCTTCATCCCCTTTCCGCATCGTACGTTTTAACGTTACGACTCTCGCTGCCATTTGCTCGTTCTCTCGTCTCTGCCGCTCCTCTTCCACTGCCCGCGAACCCGGGGGGGTTCGGGGGACCGCCGCCATCTTTCTTTCTCTCAAATCTGAAAACTCTCTTCACCCTGTTGAAGTCAAGGCATCCAAGCTCATTCCATTGGAGCCAACGCGAGAGCAGCCACCTTTCATCCTATTCTCGCTTCGTTAAATCTGAAAGCTCTCGTCTAAAACACTGAATTTTTTGTGCCCGAAACTCCACTCGTCTATGTCGAGAAGAAGGAAGAAGAGGAGGATAGGGGAGAGGAAGAGAAAGAGAAAAAAAAACGAAAAAGAAAAGAAATAAATAAATAAAATGAGAAACTGCCAGATTTCACGAATTCCCCTGTGAATCATCTTGTTTGGAGCGAAAAGAAAATTCACAAGGTCTTTGGGGATGAATCGAGCTTTGACAATTTCGCGAAAACCGTTGCTTTCATCTTCGGCTCGTGTAATGGCGAATCGATTGATTCGTTAAGGGCTCTTGTCTGGCTGGGAAAAAACACGCTGCCCGAACCATTAGGTATAAGGCCAGAGACATTAGACACTCGGAGAAAAATAAAGGAGCGTTTATTCTATACAGGGATGACCCATCAATCGAGTATATAATATCGAAGGGAGCAAGACAATATTGCACGATGGGAAAACTTTTGTGTTTAGTCAGACCGCTATTCTATTACGGGTTCTTTTCTTTTGTCCTTAGGGATGTAAGTGAAGAGAAAAGAATGAGGAAACGATCGAGGGGTGAGAAACCGAGGGACATTCGCGGTCAAACGTATCGCACAATCTTTGTCCAAGCGTGAAAATAATCATTTTCCGAAATTTTCCCTCACACGGATTCATCTCGAGTTCCGTCACAGATCTAATTTCACGCGGCAAAATCCGAATAAGACGGAACTATCGCAAAGTTTTCATCGAAAACATTATCTTTCATCAGTTTATCGTGAACCCCCTACACTGTCATTTGATCCCTTAATAATAAAGCGAAAATGAGACATTCGCGTCGCTCTGACAAAGTCGAATCTGATGCCAGATTTTCGAATATCAAAATGGTAAAGGTAGTTACGAGCCTTCGAAATTTCGACTTTTTGAGATTTTTGGAAAAGTCGCGAAAAATCCGGTCGGAAATTTCCCGCTCATTACGAAACTCGCCGATTTTTTTTCCGAAAACTCGATATTTCAATGAGAAAATAGTAAATAATCGATAAAATTTGTATTATCGCATTTTCGGACGGAAGTATTGGGTTTTTGATGAAATACCGGTGTGTTTCGTAATCAGCGGGAAAAAATACATCGATATGGACCATTAAAAATCATTTTTGAAATCCAAAATTTTTCGTCATTTTCTGCCGAATTGAGTCGATTCACTAGAATGTTTGCCATTTTTTTTTCACTCGAGATAGACACCCCGACTTGTGCTTATTCTCTTGGCAATTGATGAGGCTTCAAAATGCCGTTTGGTTTGTCCAGATATCTTAATTTTTCGATTTTTGGCAAATTTTTAAAGTTGGCCCTTCGATTTTCGCCAATTTTCCCATACAATACCCCTTTGCGTTTTTTTCGCCAATTTTCAACATCAATTTTCAGTGTGAAGGAATTGAGCTATCGACATTTAACTTTCACCATTGTTTAAGTCTACTCGAGGGCTTTTCAAAACCCCCTCAAGAAACCTATGTAGCTTCATTAGGAAGGAAGTTATGATCATTTGAAATTTCGACTTTTCGACGATTCTGTAAAAGTGGCGAAAAATGAGTCGAAATTTTTTTTTTCCGAATTATCGATTTTTCACCATCTTGTCCCATCGCAAATTATCCGCCGAGTACGAAACTCATCGAGTTTTTCGCGAAAACTCAAAATTCCCGCAAGAAAACGCAAAAAAACAGTGAAATTCATGCAAAAACAAAACATACTCGCGCATCGATTGACGATCAACTCCCAGACCCCGTCGACTTTTTTATCAACCGGATTCAGACCACAAAAAGGAACAAGAGAAAGAGAATAACATTCGTCTCGCCATTGGTAAACATTTTTCAACAATGCTCGCGTCTGCTACGGTCAACTGGATTATAAACGTGGATCGCGGCTCTCGCCGGAGATTCGTGGAGGATAACTGTGCCGTAATTAAATAATCCTTTCCATACACATCCGCAAGCTTGTATACCGAATCTTATTATCGTCAAACAGAGTTTCCATCCTGGATACGATTTTGCCTCTCCGCACACCTCTCCATATTCTCGCTGTCTCTTATGCACGGATTCTCGTGCGATTTTCGAATATTACGCGAGCATATATGTGTAGTTATGCCCCTGCGTGTTTCGGATAAATCGAATTGCCGAATATTAGTGGAAATGCGCGGCCGTTTCCGGCGTACATTTACCCTCGCCCAATCTACCATTAAGCCGATTCCGTGCGCTCTGCGTTCAATCGAACAAAAAGCTCCTTTACATTCCACCCTAACCGCGTGTTCTCGCTGTAACAATTGTAGGCTCTCTTGGCACCATCAACGGTTATTCAAAATAGCAATTTTCCATTCCACCATATCGGGCCCTACGGAATTACAATTTGTAGCTACAGAAATGACGATTTGCTCAATATACGTTCTCCACTTGACGTATCGGGCAAGAAAGATCGATAACGAATGCATATAAATCGGACTGCAAATAAGAGAGGGATTCAGCGACCAAAATCAAGTCGCAAAGCGTAAAAAAATCCGCATAAACTCCTATTTCCGACGTTCCTCTGTTTTTGAAAAAGTACGTGATTTTTCCGGAATATCAAATTTCCTCTCAAGCTCGAAACAAGAGCAAAAACCGTCGATCCCGTGTAGATTCAAAGTGGGTCTGTTAATTGGAAAAAACGAGATGTTCTTCCAAATTCTTTGACAAGCCAGATTTTTATTTATCCGCCGTATATATCCATCCTGTCGATGGATCATCATTATCCGAAAAACAATGCCAGCCATACATCGAACTCTCGCAGCATCCGAAGCGTCACGGTTACGGCCAATGAAACATTTTACTGTGTGCAAGCTCCGAGTTTCCCCTCGCTTTATTCGTTAGGTTCGAAGGGTTGCAACCGTACATACACTCTTTCCCCATCCCCCTATCTTCGTCCTTCCCTCGAAGGGTTGAAAATACTCCCCGGTGACTCGTTGATTCGTCTCTTTCTCCTCCGGCGAGTAATAAAAGTGAAATTCCCAAGTGCCAGTCAAACACGTATATTTCGTGCGCTTTTTTCCACGCGCGGGTTTGATTCTTCTTGATTATCTACCCCTGCGTGTATAAACAGAAAGGTCTCTCGAATGCTTTGTCGCGGAAATTCAAATTTACCGGTCGCCCCTCGGAAACGCAATGTTCTTTCGTGACGAACGCGGCAAAAGTTGTAAGCTGCGACTCTCTCGCGTTTTCCGCGTCGTCCAAAAGCGAGGTTATCGGCCTCGCAGATTTATCCGCGCATATCAGCGGCGATTGCGCATAAATGTATGCACGTTTTACGGCTGGGGAGTCAACGGGGCGTGGGTATTTAGGTGCAAAGAGAAATGAGAAGCTTCGAGACGCGTTGTTCGGATATATAGCAACCTCGTTCACCGGAGCCTCGTCATTAATACATGAATTTTCCCCCGAGGGCAACGTGTGTCGCGTTCATCCCTCTCAGGAGCAGCACACAGCCTCCCGATTACACCCCGCGACTTGTCTTCCGTTTAACTCCGAAGACTCCGCCGAAACGCCTCGGGAGAGATGATACTCTTGTCATGATACGTGTGTGTGTGTGTGTGGGTGTACGTTCGAGATGAGTAGGGACACACGATAGAGGTCCTCACCTTGACGTTTAAATCGTGGAGTACACCTTCAGGAGGATCACGAGAAACCATGAGTGAAAGACTGGGAAGGAGGAGGGAAAGAAAAGCGGGCAGGTATATGCGTATGATGGATACACCGGAATACCATCCGAGGGAGAGATATGATATTCGTTCTCTCGACGCCATAAGTTAGCATCCCTTTTCTCTCCTGCCGGCGTTCGGATGCAAGTTTCCGCTGCACTCGGCTGAGCACGTATGATCCTTTTGATTTGATAAATTCTTCCAACGGATATCCATCATTCGCAAAAAACTTCGTAACGTTCCGACGCAAAGGTCGTAATGAAAATGGACGTTGCGAAATTGTCGATGCCGAGTCGTGGATAATTGGCGATTTCATTGAAAAACGAAATATATTTCGAACGCCTGTCTATTTTCGGCGTTGAAACATACACTCGAGGAGACAACGACTCGGATTTCCGAAGACGACGGTGGTATGGAAGAAATGACAAGGAAATGGCGCTTTTAGCGAAAAAAAAAAATCGAAAAATCGAATCGCGAGTCTCGTTCTGATGACGAACGAGACTCGCTGGTCAGCTTGGCTAACCGCTCGAATCCAATGGAATTCTATTCGCTCCTGAATGGAAAACGAATGAAAAATCGTGAGAAAATAGTTCATCCAGATATCGCCAGAGTCGATTAATACTCGCATTCGTCAGAGGTCTTTTAATTCAAACGTGATTCGATTAGGAGGACGACGAAAATTTGGTAATTCAATCTGAAGAGGATTGAAGGACTATAACGGTCGCGCAACAACGTGGGATTTGCTCTGCTCGTACTTTCTTACTTTCACCGATGACGGAGGGGTGCAAAGAGACAACGCGTATAAAGGGAATTTACTCCGCAGTCAAGATGAATCGTTACCCGTTAACCCCTTTGGGTTCACGCAGACGAAAGAGCCGCGAGAGGGAAACGACAATGCCTCGAGCTTCGTCATAATTCTGTCTGGTTGAAACGCGCAAGACGTGCATGTACCACAGCAGAGAGAGATTTGCACCGTGAAGCCGCTACCGCTGCTGCTGGCTTATTAACGCGATTCCACTCAGGCAGCAATCTGGTAATGGGTTTTGGCCGGCTCTTTTCCATCTCTGTATCCCTCTTAGGTGGTGTGGTGGGTGTGAAACATCCTCGGGGGAACGAGAGGGAGAATGTTTTTAACAATATGCCTCTGTGAAACTGGCTCTGCTGGGGTTCCGAGGGACTCCCGCAGGACAGGGTCTCTCGGGTCGAAGAAAGCGGCGTCGAAGACGCTTGTATTATACGCGCGCGGTACATTTCTCGAAACTTCAACGACGAGACTCGAAAGCAGCCTCCAAGTTTTACGAGAATGCACCCGCGCGTTTTTGATGATTAAAATCGCGATTTAGCCCGCGACTCTTTTCTTCAAACCGCACCGTGCCTCGACTGTGTGTTTTTGACGTTAATGCGAAGTGTGCGGCAACGAGGTCGAGATGAAAAAGAAAATCAACGTTTTTGAATACCCTCGCGGTTATTGTTGTTCGCCTATATCAGAGGGTGCTATTTGCCCCTATTATTCCCCCAACGTACGTTGTGTGTATCGCGGTAATAGGAGTGTCGATTTTCACGAATATGTTTGGATTATTAATGTTGCAACGGGAGCCAACGATACGTTCCGAATTCAAACGATTTCCCCGTGAATGACTTCGTTCTCGATGTAATCACGAGAGCTTCAATGACGGAAAAATGTATTATGTTGTTTTATCTATAAATACGCACGCGTAATTACGTACCCGCGACAGGATTGGATATTCTGGAGAATGGAAACTGGCGGAAGTTGTTATTCGATTACCGTGGTTATGCGGTAGGTGCAATTATGTAGGAACATACATTTTGATGGTGGCAATCAACGACGGAAGGAGAGATAACCTCGATCCTCGTTTCTATGCACGCGAATTTATATCTATTTCAAAAATGTATGTATATATGTATATTTAAGAATATATATGTGTATTATGGTTTATACAGAGGATCAGAAAAGTTACCGCGCGAAACGATTAAACAATTTGAAAAATTTACAGCGCGACGTTCAACGGAGTGGCTAACTGCACTTTGGTATAAAAGCAAATACGATCGGAAGCGCGGAATTTTCGAACGAAAATTCGAGAGAGCAAACGATGATTCGTACGTCTCGGTATTTAATGAAAAAACAAATGTGTAACTTTGATTCGCGAGGAGGATGATTTTTCGATTTTATTCTAGGCGATTTTGGCACGGAAAAAAATTGAAAATGTTCAATTGCCAGTGGCAATATTTTTGTTTAGTGGAACCGCAAAAAATATCCAACTTTTTTTTTATCATCATTCGGGCACTCGAATAATCCGCTGAAGATTCGTAATTTCGAGTACCGCTGACACCGCTGAATGCGCGCGTTTCGGTAGCCTCGTTTTTGATCAAACACCGGCGTTGTGGGCAAACAGCGGTGGTTTTACTTTTGATGAAAAAATGTTTCATCTACGATATGGCACGAGAGTCGATTTCGAGGTGAATCCTAACGATGAAAAAGATCCGTCCATAGCTATGGGAAGAGATTGCGGTTATGAAGTTTTATGATTTAATGCGAAAAAAGCCGATAAATTCGGGCTTCTCGGAGGCGGGGGGGAATTTTCGTTCGGCAAATTCGATTTGTAATCTGGCGACCGTGACGCGTCATAAAAAATGTTGTTCACCGAAAAAGAGAGATGGAAAAAAAAACGTATAAATCGAGGTGATCCGCCATATCGTTCGCGTCGGTATAAACCAGCATTGTCGATGAAATGTATATCGCGGACAAAAAAAAACCTTTTTTATTTCCGAGAGCCCGTTACTTTTCCGTACGAAACCACGCTTCGTGCAATCGCAATTGTCGTTGATTAACGTTTTCCTCGTGAAATTACGAAAAGCAACGAAAGTTGAAGAGAAATATTTGGGGGGAGGGGTAAATGTTGATGAAATCCTTCGTAAAATCATCATTTTACTCATTTTCGTGGTACCGGAAGTCAATTTTGTTGTTTTTTTTGCTGGAAATTTTGCGGTGGAAAATTCACGGATTTAGCTACTTTTCGTAACGCCATCTGTGTGTGGACACGTGTAACACTCCGCGGGAGAATATGCATTGGTTCATGGAGAAGCAGCAATTATAACGCGTATAGATTCGACGTGTCCGTGTATAAATTAAAACAATTAATCACCGTAGATTGAAGGTACGTGGCAGAGCCACACGTACATCGGTGGAAAACCGACGAGAACTTCGCATCTACTCGCAATTCACATCGATTACCCGTACCGATCGACGAATTCGATTCCCACTTTTCCCATGAATAAATTAATCGTTCATATCAACTGTCCTATTTCCCGAATGCGGGCGCGATGTAATTACGATATACGATCCAACTCGTATTATCCCGCACAGTATATTTCCCCGGTTAAATAATTAATGTCCCTCTCCCCCGATCAACGGTACGCAACTTTGTGTATCGAATTCGAGAGGCACGTATTATCGGCATTTCGGCACTTTTCGATATGCAGTTCGGGACGAAAGTATTCCAAGAGCCAAGTGACCAATTAACCTATTAACGATGGTGCGACGGTGTTTCGGCGCTTGAGAGAAAAAAAAAGGCATGTTTTTTTTTCAGCAGAGATGATGGCAGCCTACGGGTAAAGTTGCCAGTTCTCTCGATTTTCAGCATTATTTTTTAGCTTAAAAGGTTGTAGCCTCAAAATTGGTGTATAAGCGAAACATCCGTGAACAAACGTTGGAAAAAACGTTTTCAATCGTTGAACGATGATTTATTTATTTTAGTATACAATTCCACGATTCTCGAATATTTGATTCGACATCGCTTTTCCGACTGGCGGTAAATTTTCGATCGAGGGGGGAAAAATTATCTTTTCGAACATTTTCAGGAAACCATTGGGCGCGGAATTACCAATCTCCGGTAAGGTAAATCCCGGAATGTTGTTTTTCTAAATATAATACATACTTTTTGTGGGTGGGTGTCAAAGAACCGAAATACCATTTAACCGAAAATAACGTCACTTCCGGCTAGCGTCTGTTTATTGTATAGCCGCTAGGTGTCAATGGTGTCGGAAGTCTGCGAAACCGACGTTTTGACAGAGTTCAACGTGGAGATTGGTTCGATGTACCGTCAGTCGATAAAATAATTCAAATACATAATATATATAGATGTAGGGAAGGAATTAGAAAGAGAGAGAAGAGATAAAGACAATACCAAGGGAAGCAAAGAAAAGACAGAGGAACGGCATCGAATGACTAAGCAACGAGGAAAAAAAAAGAAAGAGAGAGTTAGTTGACATCGAGACGTAAAAGAAACGACACGTATATGGATCGGAGACGATTATGTTAAAAATAAAGGAGATAATTGTGTTATCCTGTTAAGGCGCCGTTATTTATTTGGGGAATTAGTATCGAATCCTACATAGATATATATATCGGTACAGAAAATGGAAATTTTCGATAAAATTCGTTTTTTTGCGTTTTTCGGCCGAAATAATGAGTTTACGCGGAAAATACGCTGATTTTGGTACCAATTTTTATTTGTGAGTAATTTATATTGGGCTTGTGTTTATTCGATAGGAAATCTCCCGCTGATGACGAATCTCATGGTTTTCCACCCGAAAACTCATTATTTCAAGGAGAAAATAGTGATTTTCGATAAAAATGAATAATTAATATTCCTCCTGTGTTTATTGCATAGGAAATCTCCCGCTGATCACGAATCGCATGGTTGTTTACCCGAAAACTAATTATTTCAAGGAGAAAACAGAGATTTCCGTTAAAAATCGTTTTTTGCGTTTTCCGGGCGAAATAATGAGTTTACGCGGAAAATACGCTGATTTTGAGATCAATTTTGATTTCTGAGTAATTATTATTCCTCCTGTGGTTATTGGATAGGAAATCTCCCGCTGATAACGAATCGCATGGTTTTTTACCCGAAAACTAATTATTTCAAGGAGAAAACATTGATTTTCGATAAAAATGAATAATTAATATTCCTCCTGTGTTTATTGCATAGGAAATCTCCCGCTGATCACGAATCGCATGGTTTTAATCCCGAAAACTAATTATTTCAAGGAGAAAACAGAGATTTTCGATAAAAATCGTTTTTTGCGTTTTCCGGGCGAAATAATGAGTTTACGCGGAAAATACGCTGATTTTGAGATCAATTTTGATTTCTGAGTAATTATTATTCCTCCTGTGGTTATTGGATAGGAAATCTCCCGCTGATAACGAATCGCATTGTTTTTTACCCGAAAACTAATTATTTCAAGCAGAAAACATTGATTTTCGATAAAAATGAATAATTAATATTCCTCCTGTGTTCATTGCATAGGAAATCTCCCGCTGATCACGAATCGCATGGTTGTTTACCCGAAAACTAATTATTTCAAGGAGAAAACAGAGATTTCCGTTAAAAATCGTTTTTTGCGTTTTCCGGGCGAAATAATGAGTTTACGCGGAAAATACGCTGATTTTGAGATCAATTTTGATTTCTGAGTAATTATTATTCCTCCTGTGGTTATTGGATAGGAAATCTCCCGCTGATAACGAATCGCATGGTTTTTTACCCGAAAACTAATTATTTCAAGGAGAAAACATTGATTTTCGATAAAAATGAATAATTAATATTCCTCCTGTGTTTATTGCATAGGAAATCTCCCGCTGATCACGAATCGCATGGTTTTAATCCCAAAAACTAATTATTTCAAGGAGAAAACAGAGATTTTCGTTAAAAATCGTTTTTTGAGTTTTCCGGGCAAAATAATGAGTTTACGCGGAAAATACGCTGATTTTGGGATCAATTTTGATTTCTGAGTAATTATTATTCCTCCTGTGGTTATTGGATAGGAAATCTCCCGCTGATAACGAATCGCATGGTTTTTTACCCGAAAACTAATATTATTTCAAGCAGAAAACATTGATTTTCGATAAAAATGAATAATTAATATTCCTCCTGTGTTTATTGCATAGGAAATCTCCCGCTGAAAACAAATCACATGGTTTTAATCCCGAAAACTAATTATTTCAAGGAGAAAACAGAGATTTTCGTTAAAAATCGTTTTTTGCGTTTTCCGGGCGAAATAATGAGTTTACGCGGAAAATACGCTGATTTTCGTATCAATTTTAACTTTTGAGTCATTTATATTGCTCCTGTGTTTATTAGATAGGAAATCTCCCGCTGATGACGAATCTCATGGTTTTTTACCCGAAAGCTAAATGTTTCAAGGAGAAAACATTGATTTTCGATAAAAATGAATAATTAATATTCCTCCTGTGTTTATTTGATAGAACATCTGACACCCTCTCCTTTGCGCAGTGCGGCGACAAGTTCTGCTACACCGACTGTCGGTACAAATACTGCTATTTGTGTTTTGTTTTTTGCGAGTCATTTGCTCTGACATTTCATCAACAACTACCGATTTTGTAACTCAACACGAAAAGAACTCGTGTCACAGCCAGTCTCAGCAGCAGTGTCGGTCCTTTTCCGCCAACTCGAAGTCCAGAAGTCGACAAATCGAATTCTCAAATGACTGAAAAGAAGCCTAAAATTATCGTCTTCGATTTAGGTTAGAAAGCGTTTGCATCGAAATTGGATTTTCGCGTAGGATACTTTTCTCTATATAACGAATAAGCATCCAGCAACGTTTTGTTCCTGCAGATTACACTCTATGGCCTTTCTGGGTCGACACCCACGTGACACCGCCTTTTCGCAAACTGTATGTAAAACCGTCGATATCGTCAGTATAGCGATGACAACGATCGACCGCTGACTTATTTGATCGACAAATTTCAGAGACGGAGGTCAAGTTGTAGACGCGCGTGGAAAAAAAATCCAGTACTACCAGCAGGTCCCACGAATCCTCGAGGAATTGTGTCGAGACGGATACGAAATCGGCGTCGCCTCTAGGACATCCGAAATCGAAGGAGCTCGTCAATTGCTCAAGCTTTTCGGCTGGGATAAACATATCAAGTATCAGGAAATTTATCCCGGCTGCAAAGTTAAACACTTTTCAAAGTACCGCCAACAGAAGTTTAATCTTGTTAATTATCCATGCGAGTGGTTCTCCGAGCGAGCGTCGAGACCATCGGAGAATGTTTGCCGAAAACTAATCATCGTCCTATCTTTGTTTCAGAATAAAAAGAGATTCCAGCGTCGATTACAAAGACATGATATTCTTCGACGACGAGCATAGAAATATACACGATTTGTCGGAAATAGGCGTACTTTCGATTCTAGTAGAAAATGGCGTAACGAGGAAGGTCTTGGAGGAGGGTTTCGATAAATTTATGGCTCGATGATGCTTCGAGATACAAGGCTCATGTTTTATTTGTCTCTCGGTCCACGAGATCATGTATACATAAATATATATGTTTATATATATATATATATATAGGTAATAGTTACATCTGTTAATGTCATCACAGTCGAATGTTTCATAAGAGGTACAATAAAAGAGATTCAGTCTACCGAACGCGAGGCTTTGGCGAAATACTCGACCGGAGTATGAACGACAAAGTCGTCATCGTCGTCGAGTTCGTAGGCAATTTTGAAAAACTCTGCGCAACAAAGTTGCGCCGTTTCCGGTCTCGGGACTTTCATGAGGTCCTCGATGTCGCGCTCGTCGATGTTGTCCCTCATGAGATCGACGAGCTTGTTTCTGTCAAAGTTCTTGAAGGGACATCCACCCTCGTATCTCACGCCCGGCATATCCCTCTGTAAGACATAAAGTTTGCATCAGCAATGAATAAACGTTCTTTTTTTTTTGAACAACGAAACGGATCGCCACGCACGCAGATCGTCGAGCAGCTCGGCGTCGTGTAATTCTTACGCGCCCCCTGCAGGCCGTACATGTAACGAATGCTGTAGATAAATTTTTTTTTGTCCTTTTGCCAGCTGTGGGTACAGCCGGATTCGCAAGTATGCTCCTTGGTGTATTCGTCCCTCCAGAAGCTCAGAGCATCGCCGTACTTCATGCCACAGTCTTTCAGGAAAATCGTGTAGTTGAATCGCGCGTGATGACTCAAACGATGCTTCTCCCTCAGTCGGTTATGCAGATTTTGCATACACAGCGGAAATTTTTTCGACTCCTCGTCGATGTTTCTCACCGTGATGCATCCCGACGACAGAGTCTCGTCGATTTTCTGACTCAGGATCCTCTCGCTGATGTACGTCAATCGAGGATCCTTCGAAATCGTGTACTCTGGTTGGTAAACGTACTTTTTCTCTCCGACGAGGAAATTTCTGTATAAACTGACCAGAACCTTCTTCCACACGGAACACACGATCGTGGCTCTGCCCCTGTTCAGGTCGACTTCTCTCTCGCCGATCAAATCGGCTATCGCCTCAAACGGTACTGCGACGCAACGTCGTTTACATTCGGTCCATCGGAATTTCTAGTTATTCGGGTCGAAATGTTTCTACGCTCTCGCGTTTGCGGATGATAAAACTTGTATTTACCTTGAAATTGGTATTTTTGGCAGAAATCCGAACATTCCTGGCCAACCGATATGTGATGGTATACTTTGGGCAGAAGGAAGAATGTGCTCATTTCTACGAGAGCCTTTGAGACCGGAGTCTCTGCGAATCCTCTTTGGCCGAGGTTTTTTCGAACACTTTTGAAAATTGATCGCACGGTCATCGCGTCGGAAGTGTTTAGGCGCTGCTCGAACAACAAAGTTTCCGTTCTCAACCAGAAATGCCATAAATCCTCCGACGTTAAGGCTATTAATCTAGAGTCGAGAGGTAAAGCTTGAAAATCGATGTATAGAATAGTGTAATTTTAGGTTATGTTCGATTCTGACGATGTAAAAACAGTACAGAGCGTGTTTACGGTATTTACGGACGGTAAATGAAGGACTAACCTCAAAGTAAAATGCCCGATTTTGTCCGAAGACGAATGTTCCAACAAGTACTCGGAATTACCGGTAAAAAAAGCTGTTTTTCCTTTATCAAGCAGCATCAGGTATTGGAATCGCGTGAAGACACAGTTTTCGAAAACGTGCAATGCGACCTTACCACTGGGTGGATTTATGTAAAACATTATTTAACGCGAAGTTTTGCCGAAAAGCGGCAGGCACGGTTTTTAACGTTATATTAGCGAGAATTCGCGATAAAAATGAAAATAGGTTATCCTCGCAGTTCGGCAGTCGTCAAATTTCACTAAAAACCCGTTTGAAATTTTGCGACGCGCGACTGTGGCGACGCCCACGTCAAGACTCGTGCACTATACCTTACCGGCGACTTGAAATTCAGATGACAGATAATCGTCGATTGAGCCTGTGTTTTATTATACTCTTTTTATAATTACCGCAATTACAATTAATTACATAATTATTATAGTATCGCCTACATGGTTGACACGACAGGTAGGTAGTATGCGAGGAGGATTCTTACGGAGTCCTCGCCAGTCCTCGCTGCTAATACGAAAACTCGAGGAAAAGAAAAAAATCACCGATGACGGTCTCTGTGTAACAAACGCAATGACATATCACAAAATTCTTCGTGCTTCGTGTACCTCTATGCTTTACCGTGTTTTTTTTTCGTTTTTTTTATTGCTTCGTTTGTTCCATTATTCATAACATCTATGTGCATCACTCTGTCAACATACATGTGACGCGTGTGCAATTTCCGGCCGTATAATTAACAATTGATTAATTTTCATCGTTGGAAATGAAACGTATTCGTTTTGCGTTTATCATTGATTACTCATTATACATACGGTGTACATTCGCATACGCATTGATGAAAAAAAAAAAAAAACGTGTTCCCACACCGCACAGTATGGGATTTCAGAGTTCGAAGCTGTACAAAGACGAAATGATGATTATCGGCAAATGCCCGGGGAGAGAAAGCTTGTGCGACACTCGAGAGATAAAATGTTTTCGTCAGTGAAAGCAACACGACGAAATTGGGAATATACCAATCGTCGGTACTATAGATTCGCTAACTTTTCCTCGAAAATTCAAAGTGATATATTTTCGTTTGAAAATTCTCAATTCGCCTACTGTACGGAAATCTTTCTTTTTTTATGATATGATGTGTTTCGGTGTATATCGGCGCGGCAGTGTTGTACCAATGACTAGTTTAACAATCTACTTGATCGCGAGAGTAATTATATACAGGCTAGCGCGCTGCGTGACTGCGTGTAACGTGTATGATTTGTCCCTCAAGATTCGTTATCCCTCGCGTTTATATAATACAGATTTTTATTCTATCTCGTTGTACATCTCGTTATTCAATACGGTTTCTATGATAAATCGTTTAATTACACCGTTAAATTACAGATCTACATACGTCGTTGCGTTATCAATTCTCATCTTTTCTGATATTTTTTTCTCCCCTTGGCTATAGTGGTTAAAATATACTATAGTGTAGATATATACTCGCTTACACAATCGATGATTCGCTCGAAGATTTTTCCTTACGCTTATAATTATGACATACGCTTAATTATCGCTCGCTATTTACAGATATGAGATAGAAAATTATAAACAGTCCTTGGTACAAAATAATTCTGTGAATACAACGATATCAAGGTTTTTAATAGGGTACAGACAAGATCCCCTGTATACGCACGTATATCAGCTGGGCGAGCAGCACTCTCCAACGCCAACGTATGCACGATTTTCCAATTCCGTGAGTCTTTTTTTTTCTCGTCTACCCGATCGATACGGCAGGGCTGGCTGCAGTCTCGGCATTTTTATCATAAATATCATCGAGAAAGAAGAATAACCCGTTCTCGAATGCCAATTACGCGATTGCCAATGCGCGTCGATTCGATCGTCAAATTACTCGAAACGAGTGTCTCCCTTTGCGAAGCAGCCACGAGGGCTTTTTTCATTTTCTTCGGATTTTCCCGATCGGTAATGAGGTTCGATGATAAAACAGGTGGGATTTGAGACAGATGTAAAAATTATCATACGAGTAGACAAGTTCGTGAGTTACTCGGTAGGGAAGTACCACAGCGTCTGACGAATCACGTGGTCTAATTGTGTACAAGTGGCCAAGGGGCAACGACATGTCCAAAGGCAGCGTTACGTTTATACCCGAAAATGCGCAAAAACCCTTCATTTCCCTCCAAATTTATCTCAATTCGATCATTCATCTCTTTCCTTTCCTTCTCCCTTTCGCCTCATCTCTCACATCAGTCACGTCGATTTGCACAAAACGGTACATTGCTTCGAATATCATCCTAACCTCAAAATTTCCTAGCGTTGCGAATACACAGTCTTATCATATATGTATATGTATATATTACTCTCGTCTCTGATCGAGATGACAATGATGAGATGCTCGCCGACGAGCGAGTGTTGGCTGGGGAACCAGCTCGAAAAAAAAATAACAAAAACAGCGCAAATCACGAAATAAAACATTCTCGAACGATTCGATCGTATCTCATCGTCGAAACAGTGTTAAGGTAGTTCTATCGTTTTATCGTTTTCTTAAGATTTTGTTGAAAATTTGAATACGTATTCTTTGATGTCATATATACGTGTGTAATAAATTTTGGAAGGTTTCACCACGTGGAAGTTGAGATATTTATTGGTAAAAATCACAATTTTCGGTAGTCTCTCGTAAGAGCGCGTGTTAAAAGTTGCATTTTCATCAATGAATATCTTGGCTTCTACGTGGTGAAGCCTTCTAAAACTTTGCATACATTTTTATGCAACATCAAAGAAGATTTCTCGAGTTTTCCAAAAAAGTCTTAAGAAAATTTTTTTCGCAATTTTTGTAATTATAGAACAAGCACATATCACCTGGGATGACCGTGAATTTGGAGTATGCTGTTCTTTAGTCGATTTGCAACAACTTTTCTTATTTAACTGAAGCCCGCGAACCATTTTGTATGTGAGAAAAACTGCAAAACAATTTCTCGATTTGAATCTAACGATAGAACTACCTTACGTATTCTTTGATGTCATATAAACGTGTGTAATAAATTTTGGAAGGTTTCACCACGTGGAAGTTGAGATATTTATTGGTAAAAATCACAATTTTCGGTAGTCTCTCGTAAGAGCGCGTGTTAAAAGTTGCATTTTCATCAATGAATATCTTGGCTTCTACGTGGTGAAGCCTTCTAAAACTTTGCATACATTTTTATGCAACATCAAAGAAGATTTCTCGAGTTTTCCAAAAAAGTCTTAAGAAAATTTTTTTCGCAATTTTTGTAATTATAGAACAAGCACATATCACCTGGGATGACCGTGAATTTGGAGTATGCTGTTCTTTAGTCGATTTGCAACAACTTTTCTTATTTAACTGAAGCCCGCGAACCATTTTGTATGTGAGAAAAACTGCAAAACAATTTCTCGATTTGAATCTAACGATAGAACTACCTTACGTATTCTTTGATGTCATATAAACGTGTGTAATAAATTTTGGAAGGTTTTACCACGTGGAAATTGAGATATTTATTGGTAAAAATCACAATTTTCGGTAGTCTCTCGTAAGAGCGCGTGTTAAAAGTTGCATTTTCATCAATGAATATCTTGGCTTCTACGTGGTAAAGCCTTCTAAAACTTTGCATACATTTTTATGCAACATCAAAGAAGATTTCTCGAGTTTTCCAAAAAAGTCTTAAGAAAATTTTTTTCGCAATTTTTGTAATTATAGAACAAGCACATATCACCTGGGATGACCGTGAATTTGGAGTATGCTGTTCTTTAGTCGATTTGCAACAAGTTTTCTTATTTAACTGGAGCCCGCGAACCATTTTGTATGTGAGAAAAACTGCAAAACAATTTCTCGATTTGAATCTAACGATAGAACTACCTTAATCTCCTTTTCCCATCCTCGCGATATGTCAAAACGTTTTTCACAATACGTACCATCAGCAACATTTATTTTACGCTCTTTTTTTCTTCCTGCAACGAGTGCTACTCTCGTTCGTTCGAAACTTTGAATATAAATGTATGTACAATTCACTCGCGACAATCGTTTCGTTGAAAATAGTCGGACATTCGAGGGGAAACTCGCGAAGTGATCGTTCGTCGCCGGAAATCGCCACTGCACTGTGAAAAATTTCCACCAAAAATTACTGTGCGTCACGATGAACGAGGGACGAATCGATGCTCGAAGAATTTTGAAAGAAAACTGTGAAAAATTTGCAAAACGCACCAAACAATTTATAATGAATTCTCTCAATAAGTGATGTGCGGCACTGTAATTTTTAGTCGTCACACATGAATAATTTCGACGCAAGCGATTGGTCCCACGTTTTTCGTGCAGCATGGTCATTTTCATTCAAACTCCCCGTAATTTTTGGTGGAAATTTTTCAGAGTGTGCAGTTGAATAAATGAATCCCGCTGCCTCGGAAGATGCTGCGCTCGGAAATCAACGTAAAAAATAAGATAAAAACTTTGAATTTCAACAAGATTCTCAAAAGCCCCTTTCGTTGTCTCGCACTCGATAAAGCTTCCTACCGACTACATCCGTACGATATGATATTTACAATAAATATATATTACTTTTCGCTTAATTATTTCATTGATCCCGCCTATTATGTAAATTTATGATTATGATGTGTCATAGCCATTGTAGTATTACTTATCCCGTGTAACTACGCGATTACGATTACGTCATACATCCGCGCGTTTTCGTTGCAAAACCGAACGGACGATTCGCTTCTTTTTCTCCCTTCATTTCCATTTTTACTCAAACATTGATTTACAAATAAATTCGAAACTCGGCGAGTCTCGGGCTCTAGAAGGGGGAAACTTCGAGGTTTCCCTCGAAATCGCCCGTTTGAGCAAAAACGAGCGATCGAAAATTCGATAATTGTCTAAAAAACGAAAAAACGTCCGCTATCGAAAACTCCGAACCCAAAAATTGACGATTCCGTTGTTTTTTGTTCTCCGAGAGCTTTTTTTTTATCTCTGCGTGCTTCTCTCGCTCGATCGATATCCTCGCTACGAGCGATACACTTGAGGACGCACCGAACGCATAATTTTTACTTTTTCGAACGGATACATTTTTTTGCAGATTTTTCATCGGTCACCCGAGCGACCGTCTTTTTTTCAGATTTTTGTTCGCTCGAAATTCTCTTTCCAACGCATTTCCTCCGGGAATATCCGTTCCATACGTCTTCAAACACGAAAAAGGACCATTTTTATTCGGCGATGATACTTTGCGTAATAATAATAACAATTTTTGCATCAAAAAAATCCAAAAATAGTCTCCACGTTCGAGAGGTCCTCCGTCAATTATGATGACGTCGCTGCAGCCCCTCGTAACAGTTTTCTCCTCGTCGTTTGTACATTAATTACAGCGGAACTTACACGGGGATTACACGCAGAAAGTACTCGTCGCGAAAATTCCTTCCGCAGACCGCAGCGACGGAGGAATCGATCGTTTTTTCGTCGCGGGCGTAATTACCCGGTGGATGATCCGTTTTGTCCCTCGTCGGATCTACTTTTCCCACTTGATTCCTCTTCCGGCGCAGATTTCACGAGTAAACTCGCGAAGAGAACAAATCGAGATCAATCTAGAGCTTTTCCCCCCCTCCGAATAACCCTGGCGCCGAAAGTTCGATGAAAAAAAAAAAAATCATCGCGCGTGTAGGTACCGTTTTTTTTTCGCGTCACAAAACGCCGATTTCCGGTCACCAAATTAGCGAGGATTCGTCGGAGACGAAGCTCGCCGACGCAGAGTGCCTTCCTCGAGGGCTTTTTTAGTATCAGGACGTCGGTGCGTAGCCCAAATTTTTCCTCTGAAGGAAGAGCGATATCTCGCGGAAGGTCGGCCTCTCGCAGTCCTCGCGTCGCCAGCATTCGAGCATGAGATCGTAAATGTCCTTGGACGAGGCGGTCGGTCTCGGCAAATAATCGTAGAGGGCTCGAACCTCGTCCTTGGGTTCGTCGGCGGCGCGGTTCGCCGACGTTTCACCCCGATGAAGCTGCCGGAGGCTCTCCACGACCTGGTCGTCCGTAAAATTTTCATAAGGAATTCGCCTGCCGAGATTCAATATCTCCCAGAGGGTCACGGCGAACGACCAGACGTCGCTCTTCGTCGTATATTTGCCCTGCGAGGTGAGACAAAAAATGCATCGTTTTTCGAACATTTTTTCCAAGCGCCACAAAGACGAAGGGCTTTCGCTATTTTTCAGGGACATTTCAGAGTCAAAAAAAATGACACTCACCAGAAATATAGACTCCCAAGCCATCCAGCGAACCGGAAGCGGAACGCTCCCGTCGACTTTGTAATAATCGGAAGAATATAATTCATTGTCCGTTCCGAAATCCGATATTTTTATGTGATATGCTTTACCCACCAGGCAATTTCTAAAAAAAGAAAACGCGATGATTCGGGACGTTTTTTTTACCCCCGAGATCAAAGCTCATCGACGTTATTTCCATTGGGCTTTTTTTTTAAACATTAATGAGGCGAAAACGAAAAACAACGTCGAGCTCTCGACCTCGTTTTCGTTCTCGATGGCTCGTGCTTTAACCCACTGCCGTTATCCCGCTGCTCCCTTAATTGGATCGTTTATCACTTTTGCCCTCGGTGGTAGGTTCGACTCTTTGCCAGTTTGGCGGATTCGTTAACGAGTTGCGTCTCGATGAATGCGCTACGTACATTCGCGATGTTTTTACTGTTTTTTTCTTTTACAATCTGACGTATATTTTTCGATCTACAGCGGTATTTCGCGCGAGCATGTATCCTCCCTTGGGAAACGTGTGTCTTCCGACGATCTTTGCGAAAACTTTGGTCCAGCGAATTGCATCTAAGAATTTTTGATATACGCGAACGTTGGTCGGATTTCGTCGGCAAAATCTCACGCGATATTTTAGTTCCGATCTGCTCTAGCAATCTCGAGTCTCGCGAACTTATTTCCGTATCGGAATGCAGCTGATGTTATTTGAAATTTATAAAAATATTAAAAACGCGGGGTAGGTTGGTAAAAACTCGTTTTTCAAACTTTAGTAGGTCGCCCGATTATTTCTACGCGTACAGCGATAAGAGAGATTAAAATCGATGGGAGAACGCGCAAATTGTGTGTCGAGAAAGATCGTCAGGGCCACGGAGAGAAAGCTGCAATTAGCATCGTTTTATCGATCTGCCTGATTGGCTCTCGGCGCGAGTTTGCCGTACCCACAATACCCCGCGATATAAAAGTATATCAATCATCGACCGACGTACCCGCACACACGCCAAAGCGTAATTGACATAATTCATCGTATTGGATCGTATCGATCACGTCTCCTCTTTTCTATCCTCTCCGATACGCGTACATATACAGGGTGTCTCAAAAATTGCGAACGAAAATTCAAGGTCACGTTCTTGACGAGATTCCAAGGCGAAAAGTCCTCTGGCGTTTTTCCTACGACGGAATCCTGACGCGTCATCGGCCGTCAAAGTCCGAGCCAGCGGGACGCCGTCGGATGCTGCAAAACATCTCGATGGCGAATTTCACCGCGAGTGCCAGGTTCAACCGATCAAAACCGAGTTTCGAGACGCCCTCTACATTTTCCACAAACAAACGAAACGATCCCCGCGATATTCGAGCAAACACAACGCGTCGTGCGATTCTATACGCGCCTGTACGTTGCGCGCGGAAACGGGGGTGGAAACACAGCCGGTGGGTGAAGAGCTCCGCGGAGCTCTCGTTGATTAGGTGGTCTCGTGCGGTTTCCCCTGTGGGCAGAAACTCTGCTGTGTACCGCGCGGAAAAGGGATGCTGCGTGGTACGCGGAGGCTGGACCTCATTGTATTAACGTCGAAACTCGAGAAATTGTTAACCGCACCGTGCACGCACGCGTGCATATTCCCGTGCGTTGTTTGCGGCCAAGTTGGTGCCGGATTTCCAATCCGAATTAATATACATCACTGTGTTTTCTCGGCTACGGTATATGCATATATAGATTGGTACGTTATCGGCTCTCGGGGCCATCAGCAGGATCAGTATACACCCAATCGTCACCGACGACTGCTGACCCTGTAACGCTCTTTGAGCAAAATTGTACGCGCCCCTGACGTTTCGTTTTAATATACCACCCGCGTTTATTAATCCTGATAAATCCGTCAAAGCCATACTCGGTCGATACCGCAGGAATTTATCTCCCGATTAATCATGGTCCGCACCGCCTCCGCACACCCAGAGAAAAGATCTATTATGATTGAATAGATTCTTCTATTCAATCTTCATTTATTACAATTAAATAAATTTTTTGTTGGATCAAATAAATTTTTATTTGATTTGATTTGCCTATGTATTCGCTTCTAACATATATATTTATTTAACATTGAGATATACTTAATCACTAAATTACACGAATATAAATGATACTATAAGAAATATTTTTCGTATAGTGCTTGAATGCTGATATCAAGCATCGTTATTAATAACCGAAAGGCTATGGCGGTGGTAGTTACGATGGTGGCTACAATTCCTTGTGACGGTCCAGCATTACTGAGGTATAGACGATTCGAGTGAAAAAAATCATAAGTAGCCGTAGCGCAGTGGTTAGCGCTCATCGCTCTCATCGGGAGGACCCGGGTTCGAGACCATCCAGCGGCGGGGCCACCATTCCGTTCACTCATCGTCACTGGACCGTCCCCACCACTGCAAGACCGTTCGGGTCATAACATCCTATACAACTACTTCCAATACTAATTCCAGGCTCATTCCAATACTTTTTAAATAACACTAATAACACTAGTTGAATCAAATAAATTTATATGTTGAATTTGAATAAAAGTCTATTCTGCCAGGAGCCAAGCAAAAAATCTATTCAAATTAAATAGGTTTTATTTGAAGATAATAGATTTTTTTCTGGGTGCACGCGTGTTTTTCCGCCTGTGTAATACCGCTTTTTTTCCCAATTGCCCGCGATACCTCGGTGTCTTTTTGATGACCCCCTCGATTTTAACCGCGCGAAGGAAACAAGCGAGGCATTCTTCATTCCGATGTCGAGGGTCTCAAATATTCATGGTACACGCTGCTGCATAATAATGAACAACCGAGCATTCGCTCTGTTCCAATTGTTCTCCGCGCGGATCTCGGTACCGCCGCGGTGTACGTGTAACTCATCTCGTTGAACGAGTGCGCGAGAGGGTTGCGGCATTTCCTACCCTCGCCGTGCAAGTAGTGTAACGTGGGCGCGCTGCCGTAGCTCAACGACCCTCCATCCTTCATTTTGTAATCCGCATTTGCGCGTGTACTGTATGTATACGCGTATTTCGGGACGCGATCTGTATTATTCGCAGGTCGGAGGGTGGTATTACGCACACTCGAGTCGCGTTTTACTTGGCTGCTTCCATCCTCAACGGGATAAAAGAGATCGACGTGTCAGACAGTCGCGGACGGAGAAGGGCGCACGGAGCGGCCTCTGCGCGGCAGAGGCTCGAACACGCAGGGGTGGTGTTACAGACGGACTCGTCTGTCGTAACGTTTCATTTGATTCTCATTGATGCTGCGATTTTTTCTTTGAAATTATTGACACGGTCGGAAGGGTCAATGACGACGGAACGACGCGGAGATTGCAGCGGAAAAGAATATCTTGTGGGGTATTTTTGCGGGAAATTTTTGGGGTGAAAAAAATTTGCCGAAGGTTATCAGCAAACGGGAAAAATAAAGAATCGCAGAGCTCATCACCATTGGCTCCATGCTGGGTCCGTTGTGAGGCGAACTGCTTTTTTGTTTTTAATAGAACTTGTTATCTTTTGTGGCATTTAGTTATTGAATTTTTTTTGAAATTCTGGACCTTTCAATTCTGCTCAGAATTTGTGAAAAATTGAAAGGATGAATGGTGGTGCGGTGAGTGGTTTTGATTTTTTTTTTTTTCGGAGCTGTCGTAAAAAAACTCAGTCTGGAGTGGTACAGCGATGCTCGCACAACCTCTGCTGGTATTATGGATGTTTTATTAATGTATCGTCTTTGATAAGCGATTTATCAAGCGAAAGATGCGGGAGGTTGAGAGAATCGGGGAAATTGATTGAGCTGGCATTGACGAGGTCGTATGGGAAATTGCACGTCGAGAGGGAGTCGAGGAACAGTGCGGTCTCGGTACCGTGGATGAGGGATGAAACGACCCTTCCCAGCTCGCGACGGACGTCGTTGAGCGAGAAAGTGAATATTCCGGCTGCGCAGCTACGAAAGGTAACGGGGCTTATCGCGTATAATCGTGTATACGGCGAGTATACGGGGTGTCCGGAAACCCAGTGACGATAATTTACTATCGGATATTCAGTAATATTCAGAAAATTAATAATTTACCTGGAAAACGTCAAAATGTACGTTTTGGGGCCTTGAAACAATTCCATCTCGCGAACCATAAAGATTGCCGAGTTTTAGCTGAAATATATCAATTATGACGATTTTCTGTGCAAAACAAAATGCATCGATTTTAATTGAGGCCCCGGAACTTGGTGTTTTCGACCGTTGCGTACCTCGAAAACGTCAAAATGTACGTTTTGGGACCTTGAAACAATTCCATCTCGCGAACCATAAAGATTGCCGAGTTTTAGCTGAAATATATCAATTATGACGATTTTCTGTGCAAAATAAAATGCATCGATTTTAATTAAGGCTCCGGAACTTGGTGTTTTCGACCGTTGCGTATTTCGAAAACGTCAAAATGTATGTTTTGGGGCCTTGAAACAATTTCATCTCGCGAACCATAAAGATTGCCGAGTTTTAGCTGAAATATATTAATTATGACGATTTTCTGTGCAAAATAAAATGCATCGATTTTAATTAAGGCCCCGGAACTCGGTGTTTTCGACCGTTGCGTACCTCGAAAACGTCAAAATGTACGTTTTGGGACCTTGAAACAATTCCATCTCGCGAACCATAAAGATTGCCGAGTTTTAGCTGAAATATATTAATTATGACGATTTTCTGTGCAAAATAAAATGCATCGATTTTAATTGAGGCCCCGGAACCTCGGTGTTTTCGACCGTTGCGTACCTCGAAAACGTCAAAATGTACGTTTTGGGGCCTTGAAACAATTTCATCTCGCGAACCATAAAGATTGCCGAGTTTTAGCTGAAATATATTAATTATGACGATTTTCTGTGCAAAATAAAATGCATCGATTTTAATTGAGGCCCCGGAACTTGGTGTTTTCGACCGTTGCGTACCTCGAAAACGTCAAAATGTACGTTTTGGGACCTTGAAACAATTCCATCTCGCGAACCATAAAGATTGCCGAGTTTTAGCTGAAATATATCAATTATGACGATTTTCTGTGCAAAATAAAATGCATCGATTTTAATTAAGGCCCCGGAACTTGGTGTTTTCGACCGTTGCATAAAAATGGTGTTAAAAAGATAATTATAAAGAAAAGGTAATTGAAAATCAGAGGAAAATTTTGGTAATATAATCTCTGTATCGTCACTCTCTCCTTTGTCATTTCCGGAAAGATCGCTGATATACACCGTGTTATTTTCATTGGCACGTGACTCCTCGAGCGTACATAAAATCGATAGGGGCGACACGATTCTCGCGGGAGTCTCGATGTAACTCGAATTCAGGGTTAAAACCCTCTGTGGCGCTTTTTGTATATTATTCTCTCGATCGAACGCATGCCCGTAAACCGGAAACTGTAAACCGTACGTATGTATTACGAGGCTCGTGAGGAACCAACTCGCGTACTCGCGCGTCTAATTACGTATGGTCCTGGGACGTTCCCGGGACGAGCCGGAGAGTATCACGCGCGACCTTACGGCGTTACAGGGTCGAAGGGACGGGCAGGGCAATCGAGTGACGCTGGATAACGCGGCCGACGAATCGACCGATGATTTCCCATGCGGTTCGCGAATACACGGAAACTCTGGTGGAAATCCTGGCGGAGCAAGGGAGCCGGAGATGATATCATCCCGCTCATTCCTGGATGCTGGATAATACAAGGAGGGTTCCTACCTACAGCGGGCTTACAACCGGTCGCTGGCGGCGTGTTTGCAATGCTCTCGCTTTATGGAAATTCAGGGTGAACCGAAACAATTTGATTTTCAAATAGGAGATCGATTTCCACTGCGGATTTTCCGACTCTTCCCCTCTCGCTCGGCTTTATACACCCCGCGAATCCTACATTTTTCGCCCATAAAAGAGAGCCACGACCGAGTCGCCGAACAAAGGAAAAGAGGAAAGATGGCGGTCGGAGGTAGCTGGACCGAAGATTCTGTGTTGCTTTTACTCCTTGTGGTATCTTATCGAGAATAATAAAGGAGCAGCGACGAGGAGGAGGATTAAGGGGGGAAAATGCGTTTTTGACTCACCTGGTGGCCAGGTCACGATGTACGAAATTCAAGTTCTCCAGGTAACGCATCCCCGACGCTATCTGAGCCGCCATGTAGATCAGACAGTTGAAGCTGCGGAAATGTTCGTCGAGAGGTTACTTACTTTGCTTTTTTCTCCTTCTCATCGCTGATGATACTTGCCTCAGTGTCTTGACGCCTATCGGCATCGAATGAGCGTCTTCGGCGGTGATATGAGTTTTCAAAAATTGACAGAGGTCGCCGTGCTCGAGGTACTCCATCACGACGCAGTAGGGCTCCTCCCGACAGCAAATACCGAGGACCCTGGCGATGTTGCGGTCCTCGAGCGCCGCGAGGATCCTCACGTCGCGCTGAAAGTCCATTCTGCGAATTTCGACGGAGAAAAATGACCGCGCGTCTTTTCGCCATCTCGCGTACGTTTTTATTCAATTGATTCTATCGATCTTTCCGCCTCATCCTCATCCCTGCTCTCGATATACACCCTCTCTCTCCGTCTCTCTCGCTCTCATCATCTCGCCTCTTGAATATTTAGAACGCGCGCGAGGGTGTTTTGTTATTCATTGAAAATTTTCTCCGACGAATCGCGTTCTCTCCGTTTTCTTGTTTCTTTCGTAAAGGGCGTAAAAAAATAATCGAACTCGGTATGGCGGCGGAATCCTCGATCTTTTTTTTATCGGGTAATTCGACTCGAGAGATCCGCAGGAATTTCCCATTTCCATTCCTCTTCTCCCACACGCTCTCGCATCGGCGGTTATCATCCAGACGAGGATTCAGCATCCCTGGTCCATTCTCAGTCGACTGTTCTCCGTCCTTCTCCGTCGCGTGGATCCGCGAGACATTTTCTACGATCCCACTCGCGCGCGATCGTCCTGAGGCGTAATGACGCTCTCGCGTGATGCCTTAATGCCGTTGTTAACAAAACTCCGGCTGCTGCATCGATTTGCCATAAAACGCGAATTCGTCTCGCGGATCTTACGGCGGTTACACTTTTTGCTGGTCTAGGAGAGATTTTTCCGCTGGGAATACACCCCCCTGCGCTTCTGACCGCTCGTGTACAGGGTGAGCCAAAAATCGACGTCAAAAATTCAGAGCTGGATTCCGGATGAAATCCCGGACGAAAAAATGACATTTAGTGTGAAGACCGCTCACCGGAAGTGAGACGATCTGTGCTCCCTCGCCTATAAAGGCATACGCTACTTAACGATCCACCACCCAGCGAGGGACTCACCAAATCCTTTGCCCAAGGTCATGACAATCGGTAAAGATCGGACAAACGTTATTTTTCAACTTCCCGCAGAATCGTCATCTCCGAGTCGTTTGAAACCGGAGGAGTATTTCGCCGTGAAAATCGCCAAACTTTCCGTCGTTATCCGACTCCGGAGGAGCGCCTCGAATCTTTTTTACTCTCGATTCGACCGTAGCTTCTCTCTCTCGCTTGTCCTCTCGTAACTTTATTTTTGGCACGTTTTGTCGAGCGTCGACGTTTAGGCGGACACCGTCGGAGTCGCGCGAGCCCGGTGTCTCCTATCTCCCGGTCATTGTATGCAAATCTCTCGAGTGGTACGGCGGGTGCCGGCCTGCTTCCGCGAAAGAAATTCAACGAACCTTTTTCTGATGTCTAGCCCGATAATGGAAGCTCGCGGGTCCCCCGACGTGCGCATACGCCCTCTGGGATAATCCGCCTTGCAACGGTCGTGTGTATGCACTGATAAATGCACGTACGTGTAAGTGCATGCACGCGCCTTACACGTGCACGTTGAAGAATCAGGCGCGAGCGTCTCTGCCGCTGAAACTCGTTATACCACGCGCGCCCATCGAGCGCTTTTGTGCTTGCGCCAACGGAGGATCCTTTGGCCCTCGCTATCTCGGCTCCCTCCCGCCTCCTCGCCTGCTCTTCGGACAAAGTTTCGGCAACGAGATGAATGCCGCTACCTCGGATGCAGCCGAGTTTCCGCTTCTCTAGCTGCATCAAAGGCCGCGAGCGACTCGCGAGTTTGTTTGACGGGCGAAATAAGCTCGCGAGGGAAACCCGAGCGTCCGCCATTTGATACGCGACTCTCGGCGCGTTGTTTGCTTCTGTATTCTTCAACGTTGATTGGCTATTGGATGCTCGTTTTTTCTCTTTGGCTTCGATCGACGTGGGCGCTCTTTGAGCGTCCAATCGGAACGATGATCGCCGGTGGTTATCGAGGGTGAAGCACGAGAGCCAGATGCGGAAACTCGACGTCTCGGCCGAGGACGTCGAAATCAGGTAGCTGATATCGACGTCGTTGGACGATTTGACGCTGAAATGGACCCTGCGATAAGCCTCCTGGGCTTAATTCTCGGCACCGGCGAACTCGGTCAGTGGAGGACTGGCCAAACGCTTCGGACCGTTGTTCACTCGCTTTGCATATCCGCCAGCGGTTTAGCCCATTAACCGCAGAGAGAGAGAGAGAGAGAGAGAGAGGGAGAGAGAGAACATTTGGAAATGTTCAACTTTTAAACTAGGAATAAAAATGCGAATGTGACGCAGACACGATTGATACTTTTGCGAAGCTCGCACAGATGCACGGTGGTTAACAAAACGCGACGGTAAATTCCTCCAACGGTAGACATTATTTTTAACATTATCGCGCGGATTTGTTTGAGCGCATACTCACTTTTCCTTCTCCGTTGCTTCCGGCAGTAAAAACTTGACGGCAACGAGTCTCTTGCCGAGAGTGGTCGTGGTTCCATACTCCGGAATCCCTTCGGCTTCCGCCACGTATACCTTTATTAGCATAATTTGTTTTCCTTAGAAATCGTTCGGGGATAAGCTCTTTTCCTCCTCTCTTTCTTCGTGCAACTTTCCATCCACCTTTTCGCCCCCCGTTTCTGTATACATTTCTCGTTTTTCTCATCGTCTTTTTCACGTGGGAATTTGGAACGCGAAGCGACGTAACCGGCGAGGAAATACGCGACGACGAGACTCGGTGCTGCAGCTTTTTCTCTTTTTTTTGTATACGTATAAATCACACGTAGTATACACAATATGTACAGGGTGTCCAAAAAGACGCTGATAATTTCAAGGCAGATTCGGAATAAAATTCGAGGTCAAAAGTGTATCTTCATTTTTTCATCAATCAACTCTAGTGATTCATAACTCAACGTGTATTCGTCGTACGAAAAAGTGCTCGAGGACTTTTCGACTAGGAATGTCGTCCCCGATGTAGCATTAAATAATCAGCAGCAACTTCCGAGACAACCTGTACATGTATCCGATAAGAGAACGAGCGATTCTTTTCTCCATCCTATCGTCATATTTCATCTCCCCCACGGACAAGCACTCGGACGGATTTTGCAAAAAAAAAAAAATGGATGACAAAGGTGAAGGCACACACGAGGGTGTATACATCGCGTACGCGACTTCCGGTTCGTCGATCCAATTTCAAGCTCCGGATATTCGCGCAACGGTGAAATCTTTTCGCTTTGTTTTCCTCTCTTCTCCGCAACGCTCGGGAGAACCCCCGTGTGAATTCGCGCGAGACATCGTGACCGGACGACTAATCGTATAATATACAGATGTATTTTTTCAGACGCGAGTTTTCGTACCTCAAGCCGATCGTCGAAAACGAGAAGGAAAATTGGCGCGTCGGGGTGAAAATATTTTTTTTCGCAAAGCTGTCAGGGAGGGCGATGACGAGGCGAGAAAAACGATGACGAAAACAACGCGCTCGGGAATCGCGCGGTTAGATCGAACGGATGCGGCAAATTGTGCGGAAGTCGAAAACTGCACGCGGTTGTGGATTTTCGTGGGGTGGAACGGAGAATCCAGCCCGAGGATTCGGCTTTGCGCGATGGTGAATTGATGTTGATGGTGATGGCGAGGGTCGGATGCTGGGAATAGGAGGATTCCCTCGTTGCAGCTATCGCGCACTCGCGTATCATCAACGAGGAAAGGGTGGTTACACCGCGCACCCCCTGGTAACCCCCGGATTCTCAACGCGGGGAAAACAAAGGTGGTATCATTGATGGGGGCATTAGCGCATTCCGCGATTCATCTCGTCTCGTGCTCCTCTCGTTCGCGAAATATGCTGGCGTTGCCGGTGTGTTGTTGCACGACGAAGAATGCTCGCGTCTGTGCTTTGTTAAACGACGTATTGTTACGACTGTGCGAGTATAACGCGGGTATATGACCGCGGGAAACAGGGAGAGGGAGCTTGGGTGACGGATAATGCACATGGACCAGACGCGCGCAGCATCCGGACGAAATGAGAGGCGAAAACGCTGAAAAGCTCGCTCGTTCTTGTTTTCTCCAATGACAGTGAGTTTTCATGGCAAAAAATGACGATACGACATTCGTCTCCCGTCGTCTCGTCCAAAAGTGTCTTCCGGGGAATCTCGCGGAGGATTCAAAAAGCAGGCTCAGGACGGTGTTTCGCAGGTCTCACCGTCTTCGGAGCTTTGTTTTTTTTCGAATTTTTTGAGATACGACAAACGAGCGCTGCACACACACACACACTCGTCGATAGGAGCGGGTTCGTTCAAGATGTCTTCTCTCTCGAAATTTCGATCCTCGCTCAATATCGACAAGTGCGTGCGCCAAGAGCTCTTCTTCGTGAAATTTATGGCACGTATATTCCGAGTTGCCGAAGCGGACATGTTTACACACAAATAAAATGCACATATGTATGTATGTAAAGCCCTATGGGGTCTTCGACTTTGCTCATCCCTTGGCGGTTTTTTTTACCTCGTTTCGTCTCGAAATTCTTCGTTTTATTCGAATCCTCGCGATGTAGCGATTAGGGCATTTATTTTTTAATTGATTCCGAGGGTTTTTTGCGGCGAGGGGTTGGGGGGGGGGGGGGGTGGATGCCGAATACAACGTCTTACCGTTCCGAATGCTCCCTCGGCGAGTTTCGACAGCATCCGAAGGCGATGTCGTGGAAAGAGCGGCACGCTCGTCTGCTCGAGGCGTCTTTTAAGGGCCGACAGCACCTCCTGTTGCGTCGGTGACTGAAACATTAAAATCTTTCCGTGTAATCACATGTCTGTATGGTATATCGTATACACGTGGCTAATGTAACAACATATCTGAAATAAAATATGTATCTGATAGGGAGATAATATGTGGCGAGGGATCTCGATGTGATGCACGACGGCCAATCACGCGATCTTTGAAACACGACGAGGGTTTCGCGAGTATATACCCGAGAGAGGATTTCAGAAGAGAGGAGAATGTGAAAATTGAACTTTTGCACTCGCGAGATTTTTTTTCGAATTTTTTTTACGACTTGCAGGACACTCCGAGGGTAATCCAGCGGGATTAAAATTGCAGGACGAATGTGTGTTCGAATGTAGCTTCGATCTTGGTCCATTTGACACGGAACGTCTTATACATGTGTGCAGAGATTGAATTTACATTTACCATTCGACTTGAATTCGTATGTATATATATTGTTTTTTAAATACATAAATTATGTAGAAATACGAAATGCAGCCGTTCGGTAAATCGTCTTTGATCCCCCTGCAAAGTCGTTTGTATTTATCAACGGCGTGGGCAGACTCGATTTCAGCGGGGGTTCCTTCTCTTCTGTCTCGATATCACGGTGAACATATCGATTAGTTTCTTGGATCTTTTTCACGCAGACACTCGTACAGAGCGTCCTAAAACCGGATGTAGCACGCGTGCGTTCGGTCGCCGCCGACTTTGACAGTTGACGATTTATTGATTTTATTGAATTTATCAAGTCTATTAAACTTTATGAAAAAGAGACCGACGAACGTTTCGACTCGGAATTTCAGCCTGAATCTAAGATTAAATCGTCAACATCGAGTTTTGGGACATCCTGTATATATATTTTTTTTTTATAGCGATGTGTACGTGCAGAGGTAAATATACCATACGATGGGCATTTTATCCAACTTTGACAGTCGACGATTTATCGAATTTATTGAATTTATCAAGTCTATTAAACTTTATGAAAAAAGGACCGACGAACGTTTTGACTCGGAATTTCAGCCTGAATCCAAGATTAAATCGTCAACATCGAGTTTTGGGACATCCTGTATATATATATTTTTTTTATAGCGATGTGTACGTGCAGAGGTAAATATACCATACGATGGGCATTTATCGGAATCGAGAGAGGGAAATTAATTATCCAGTTCCGACTCGGGCAAACTAAAGATTCTCTCGAGCCAAAGTGAACATTATCTCTGTCGAGTGTATCGAAGAAACTCCAGAGGGGATAATGGAGCGTTAATTAAAATCACTTTTCCGAGTGACTTAATTACCGAAATTATTTGATCCTTCGGGATAACGAAGAGATGAGAAATTCTCGGCTTTAATCGTCAAAAGGCTCTTCTTCCATCGTATTTCAAGGTGCAGCGAGTTCTCCATCCCCCTACACGGTACATCCCTTTCTTCTCATCTTTCCGGCGTAACTCGGCCATTCATCGAGAGCCCTCTCAGTCCGTGCACGAAAAATCTCGATCTCGAAGGGAAAAACTCCACTCACCGAAAGTCTGACAAGAAAAAACCCTACCGGAGGAGCTTTTTCGCCAAAGGAAATAATATATATCGCGTCCCGCTGCGATAAATACCCGCCGGTTATCCTTCGATGCGAATCTCCACGTAAGCATCAACAAAATCCCAACTAACAAAAAAAATAATAAACCAGCAACGAAAGGTTGCTCAATTTGACCTTGGTGAGCTTTGCTCTCGCAGGAAATTCGGCATTGACCCCAAATATCTCGGAGATTGATTGGCGCGTTCGATTCTCCGTGTATTTCCATCGAGACCAGGAGGGAAACATGATCGTCGCGGAGGTTATGCGTTTCCGGAGGATGTCCAGCGCCTTTTTCGCACGGAGCCGACAATCAACCCCCGTACGCGCGTAGGGGATGATACACCGCGGTCTGTACGGTACATACGTGGTCTATGTACTAATCACAAGGGCTGGAGCACGCGAGGGAGTCTCTCGAAGTGAAACGTTTTGACTGTTTCGAGTAGAACCGTCGGACGTCAATCACGAACAGCATCAGGCCGTCACGATGTTGCGGACGAGCAATTTCGGTTGTGCATGCACAGGAATGGCGAGTTCCCCCTGCGGGCATCGTCCGCACCCTTGTGTGCCTATACGTGTGCCCTTTGTATCACCCTCCATTTCTGTGTTTGACGAAAACGCATGTACGTGCGTTTGGTTAATTTATATCCAGCATGTTCGCGAGCTCAAACAAACAACCCCAGCGATACACTTTGGCGCGAGAGCAGCAGGCGTTTCGTTCGGTGAAACTTTCTTGACAAACACCCGCGCCGCGTGTTCATTCGCCGAAGGTTTCCGGCGCGGAAAAAAAGCTCCTCTCCAATTGTGGAATCGACGAAGACACTTTTTAAATGCCACCCTCGCAACGAGGGGTGCGGCTGCGGTGGTGGAAATAAAAATGAAGGGCGGAGGAAAGGGAAGACAAGCGGGTCCATTGACTGATGATAATTATGATGACGTCAGAACGTGTAAGTTTAATCCTGCACAATTATCCAACGCTGCTTTTGCGGGCACGTCGTAGGGGTTGGAAATTACGAAACGTGTTTTATAATCACGAGGGTTCTTCGGGGTTTTCCTTTCTTTTTCTTTTCTCGTTTCGTCTGACGATCCTACTCGTGCAGAATCGAGTGCAGAGAGAGAGTAACGAGTCGGACGAGGACGTCATATTTTTTGCGAAAGCGTATGGAAAGAATTCTCATTTTTGCCGCGCGATGTTCCGCGAGTGAATGTCGGATTGAATCAAACATGGCGGCTGGAAAACATGCTCGGCACGTGCATAAAATATATATTTTCCACCGTGTTACCGCGGACTCGTTTACCGTATCCACACGTGCTCTCGTCTCTTCGTGGAGGAGAGAAGAGAAAGAGAGTTGATACGCGGGTTGTGCAGAGCGCACAGAGGACCCGTGGGAGATGTATCATCCCTGCCGAAACCACCCGGAGTCTCGTTCCACCATATTGATTTTAATTATTAATTGGGAAGGTGGCTAGCTCTCGCAACAATGGATCTGTATGAATGTATGTCGGATGAATGTGTGTGTGATTTTATACGCACAGGAGGATGGCTTGCCGCGAGTGCAACGCGAGTTTAGGGCTCGCTCCACCAGCTGTAAAAACTGTTACTCTTGCTGCACAACACGACAGAGTACGTACGAGAGACTCTGGCATTTATGACTCTCGTGCAGCATCGGTCGGGGAGAGCTCGTCTCTCGGTACACTCGCGAGAAAGTAGGAAACACGATGTCAGAGGGGTTGCGAAGGGTAACGTTATACAGGGTGTCCGAAAACTCGCGGCTGATGCTTCGAAATCGGATTCAAGATGACATTTCCGGTCAAAGTGTATCTTTGTATTTTTTTCACACGAGCAAAACCTGACGAGTTATCGATCGTCAAAGTATGAGCCAAACGGACGTGCGCGCGCAGGCGCTGTATTCGTCCAACTTCACCGGTGAATAACTCATCGGGGGTTGGTCGTACGAAAAAGTGCTCGAGGACTTTTCGACTTGGAATTTCGTCCACCACGTGACGGTAAATTTTCGGCGTTCCGTTTTCGGACACCCGGTATATACTGTACTCGTCAAATATTAACAAACCCCAGAGTTTTTCCGCTCTCTCGAAATGTATATTGGATGAAATATGTTGTATATTCACAGGGTTGAAAAAAGCCAAACCTCCTTCTCGAGCCATCCTCTCGTGTGCTTAATGTCAGTGGCGTTACGCCCTTGTTCTCGTTTTAGTATTCCAAGGATGGAAACGGACTACAGCGGGGGGAAGAAAAGGATCTGTTTGTACACGAGAGTACGTGGACCAATTAGAGAATTGATCTTGCGCGCACGTCCGACGCCAGAGGGAGCTTTTATACGTCAATTACCGTAGAATCTCTCGGTATCAATTATCCCGAGGGTTTTAACGAAAAAGCCTTCGAGGACGATGCCATTATTACTCATTTGCGCTTGTTATTGCGGTACATTGGAAGTGATATCAGTTTTACAATGCTTTATTCAATCGTGTTTCTCTTTCGAGGGAGGAGGGAGGAGGACTCTGGAGAAATGCTGATGATTAAAAACGTCGTTACCTTTTTATCCTCCACGAGAACCTTTCCACAGGAGGATCCTTTCGAGAAGACGCTCTCCTGGTCGCTCGTACTCGTGCTCGAGGTAGTCGCATTGGCGCACCGGGAGGACGCGCCGGGACCCGGGCAGCTTTCCTGACTCAGGAGAGGCGCCGTGCCGAGTTCCGGTACCGCGTAATCGTAGGACGTGTCAACCGCACCGTTGGCGTAAACCGCTGTACGAGCAACGGAATTGTCATTGGGAGAAAAGGAAATTTTCGTTATTTTTGAAAATTCGTCGAAAAAAAACGTTGGGATGCACTCGTAACGAGCTACCTTCTTGTTTTTTGATAAAAATGGTAAATTTACGATGAAAATGAAAGAATCGGTAATTATTTTTTCAACGTGGAATGCCCTCTGTGTATTGGCGTTGGTCCTGCAGTAGCACCGTGTATTGTTCGGCATTGTTCCACGGGGAAAGCCACTGTTCTCCCTCGTCATCTCAAAAGCCATTGCTCCTAGTCTCTAAGAGCTGTATACACTCTGGGAGAATTCTGTGGTCCATACCTGCTGTTGGATGATCGATGCTGGTACCCTTGTTGTTCAACATCATGTCTTTCATCTCCATGACGACTGTGCTGTAGCTGTAATACGGTGCGTACTTGAGAGCCTGATAAGGCTCCTGATAATCGTCCAATTTGTTGACGATGTCGAGCAAACGATTACCCAAATCACGCGGAAGGGTCGGCAACGAACCACCGGCGTATCTAAAAGAATTCGCATATTCGATATTCGAATTTCGTTTGTCCCATTATCGTGAATACTTCAACGCCCGATTTTGGTGCAATCTAGCTCAAAAGCAGCTTATCTCGTCCAAGGAGGGAAGGATACTCGTCAAAACGAACTCGGGTTGCAAACGTTTGCGAAAGGCAAACTTTGCGTACGAATATTGGACGCAATTACGATAATTCGGCACTCGAATAATTTTTCGAAATTCCGTTTCGCGGTGACGCAACTTTCCACTGGTGAACCGGAAGTTGCGATACCGCGCTCAAATGTGAAACCGCCGGATCCGATGGTCGAAGAGAAAATGAATGTTGTCCTCTACGAGATCGCAACGAGAAAACGTGTAAACACGTTGGTTCGCCGGAAAATGGACATTGATGCGATCGTGCGAACGTGCGAAAATGAATTTCGAGTAACAAACGACGGTCGTGAGTGACGCGGATGAGACAGGACGTTCCTCGTCGGGTTACTCACCTTTCGTCGTCCTCTAGGGTGTAAGCCATGAGGGCAGCCCCCTTCTCGACGGTTGCGCAGGTGGAGCCGAGATGAGAAGGCGTTTTGCCCGTCATGGGACTGGCGAAGCACTTGCGTTGACGATGCCGCGATACTATGAGAAATATCGCGACAGCGAGTAGCAGGATGACAGCGGTGAGTACGCCGATCACGACCGCCATGTAAGTCGGGTCGTCGTGTTTCGCCGTTGACACCGGAAGTCCTCCGCCCTCGGAGGATCCATCCTTGCCAACGAAAACGTCGCTCTGAGCGGGTGCTTCGGTCGTCGGAGCTTCCTCGACGGTGAAATTCCCATGCGCGATGTCTGTAAACGACGATCAATTTCCTTCAGCTTCCACCTCCAATTTCAATCGCTACCATTCTCCTCGGAGTACCAAAAGCTCAAATCTTCAGCCAGAAATATCGAAAAGCACCAAAACTGAATTTCTCGCAAAAAAAAACGTTACAAAAGCCGAAAAAGGGGTGCATTTCTCGGGGGGTTGAAAACGTCGGATTTGGTCGAAGATTCGCCGGAGATTCCGCCGCAAATTGAGACGGCATCTTCCCCGCTGCTGTATTGATATAATATTCCGCGCCGAGTCGGCGGTTTACACGCCGAGGGGATCGAAAATCGCGAGCGCGAGGGTGGAGGGCGCGCGAGCGCATCTGCTCCGCTTTGTAAAAGCTCCATCACGCGATTTTGTACACCATGTTCTTCTCCGCGTCTCATTTGCGGACATTATTCATTCGCCTGGGTCACACGAGTGCGGGCGAGGACAAAAAAGAGGCAAACGAAAAATCGTCAAGCCCGGTAAAATCGCGTCTCTCTCGCGGGGCAGCAGCATCACCCGCACGAGAGCGAGGGAAAGACGCGCGTTGCGTGATTCACGGACGGGCAAGAAACGCTTGGAGAAATATCTCACGTTTTCCTCTCTCTCTCTCTCTCGCCTCCCTTCGTTTCCTTCGCGGACGCTCGAGGAGCCGCGGCACGAGAGGAATACAAGAGGCGCGAGATAAATAAAGCATCGCACAGTCATTGGCAACCCACTAACGTAACTGCCTCTCCTCCGCGGTGTTCCAGCGCGACTCGCGAATAAACGACGCGACTGACGAAAATAGTACGCGATCTCATTATTCAAGTATTTAACGATATTCCACCCTCCTCTGAAAGAACGATTTCGATTAATCATTTCCAGCCAAGCGTCGGCGGAAACACGCGACAAAACATGACAATTACTTATCGTAGATTATCAATGACGTTTTTTTTTTTTTATACGCAAAACGTTGAAACGACATAAAAACAGCGAATTGAAAGATGTTTGCTTCGCTGGAGCAATTATCTCTCGCGTCAGCGGCAGCCGCGTCAGTCGCGTTCTTCGGGCGATTCCCTGGGAAACCCGGAGGACTCGGAGGGTATATAAAAGCGGATGTGCAATCAGGACGAGACAGCCAACGAAGGAAACCTCACTGCTGCTGTCTCGCAGTCGGAGGGATGAACGGAGGGGGGAGAAAAGGGTTGAAACGACGGAACTCGGCGTTGTCGTCGTTGCTCAACTCGGCCTGTGCTTGAATCCGTACCGTACGTGTAAACGAATTGTGTATACGTACAATTAATCAGTGTACACCCGAGAGAGAGAGAGAGAGAGAGAGAGAAGCGCGCAGGTATGCGACTCTGGAAAATTTCTCGACAGGATTATCTCGCGTGGAAACAAAGCTCGCCGTTTCTGCCGTTTCATATCGAATTTCACGAGCTACATGTCCATCCACAATTAGGCACTTTCTCCTGCTCGAATATACCTTGTATTTTATTGCGGGGAATAGAGAATTTATTGATTTATTAATCAATGATGGCATTTTTTAAATAAACCCCGTAGGCAAAACGTGAGAATTTCACTGTTCACTTCAATGCGTTTTAACGTAACGTGTAACGTAATGCGTTGATGAAAAGGAGAGAATGTAACACGAGCGTTGCGGAGAGTTTCCGGCGGATATATCGAAATTCCGCAAGTTTGCAGTATCGAATTTTTGCACTCCCGTTGCGATATTCACGTTTTCATCCCGCCGCGACCAGACCTCTTCACTGGTCGGCGCGCGATGGCTGAGAGGTTACATGCATCGTGTACGAAATCGTTTCCAGACGAGTGAAACGAGAGAGGAAAATCCCGAAGAATTTTTCCGCCCGACGCACACTCTCATTCTTGTCGTGAAAAATGCATCCTACACCAGGTATATGCTACTTATACAGGATGTTTCAAAATTCGATATTAACGATTCAAAGTTTAATAATTCGGAATGCATTTTTGTATTTTTTTTTTTCGGTATCCTCGCACTGACCCAGTCTCGACGTAGGTGGTCCCGGAAAAGTCGAGAAGGAGAGTCGGAGGGTAAATGATATATTCTCGTGGTTTTTATCTTTTTTATTTATCCGCCTCTCGCTCATTCCCGGTCCAGGACAAGATACGCGTTTCCGGCTACAGCGTGTTTGACTCTCTGTACCTCTTTATTTTCCCCCCTTTTTCGCGTCTCCTCTTCGGATATATGTATTTTCCTTTATTCTCATCGTCGTTTCGCCTTTACACCGCGGGACTCTCGCGGTGGGAGCGAGAAATCGTCGTTCTTTTCGCGCTCTTGTCGCGGTGTACTCTCGCTTTTCTCTTATCGTTATTTTCCGTCGCACGTGCAGCCGCAGCTGACGCTCAACGTCAAATGCAACTAATGTACTCCTTGATCTCGGAACCGCGACGCGAGCTTGACGTTTTCGTCGTTCGCTTCCCGTTCATTTTATCCCTCTCTTTCATCCACTCTTAACTGTCTCGCTGTTGTACCCGCTCTCTCTCTCTCTCTGTGACTGTTCATCCCTCTCGTTACTGATTCCTCGTATTCCCCTATCTCCATCTTCCCTCTGCTTGCCAATTTTAAGCTCTTTGATTTACCGCCCGAAATGGAAATGTACCGTGAACTTGGTTTGCACCGAGCACCACGCTCGTGGCCCCTTTCCTGATCTCCTCCGCCAGCTCCATCCGCGCTACCAGTTTTTCCCAAGCTTAATCAAAAGCCACGTTCCTCGTGGCAGACACGCGGGGTATATCCGCGAAACGAGCGAGCGAGAAGAAGCTTCCCGCGTCAGCCTCAGCGCGGCGGGGGCGTCGCCTTTTTTTCTTCTCCTCTCATTTTACCCGAATCGCGGGGACGTACCGCAGATTACATTTCGCGGACATGCGGGAAATCGAAATGACAAGAGGCCAAACTCGATATTACCGTATTTCACCCGATCGTTTTGGTCCAACGGCCTTTGCCTCGCTGATAACGCACGTTCCGGCTCTCCGAGAGCGCTCTCGCGCGAGACGTCTGCGTCTGTATATGTACGAAGATTCAAATTGAAACGAGAGCGGAAAAAATCATTCCTTTTCGTCTTATTTTGCCGGATTCTCTTTAAAAGCAATCACGTGACACGTGATTATAACATCCTTTGGTTTCCGCGACAGAAACGCCATCCTGTCCATGCACAATCGGACGAAATCCCATTAACGAGTCCAGGAAAAGTTTGTCGATGTTAAAGCTTCCGGTTTACTCTTCCACTCTTTTCCCATTTAATTAACACGAGACTTCTGCGAGATTCCCATTTTAATCTCATTTTCCCGCTTGCTTGTTGTTTATTGTATTTTTTCATATCGTCGAAGCGGAAGCGGGAGTTGGAAAAGATTTAATGAACGTAACGAGCGAGGAAAGAATTGAAATTCGAAATTCGAGAAACTTCGTCATTCGGGCGTGCGACGATGACTTTGTGAAATGTTGGCTTTTTTCAAGGTTTTGTTTTTTGGCCACAAACTGTGACTAAAAAAAGGTAACTCTGGAACCAACGAACACCTCGATGTACGTCGTGACGCCAGAGGGGGTGGTTTTTCTCTTCCGGTCGCGTACTGAATCATTTTTACGACAGGCGTCTTTTGGTGGGACGTCGAGTACGACGAGGCGGTAACCGGAGAGGCGGTGCGCAACCGGAGGAACGAGAAACACACGTACATCAATGAGAAAACCGCTGGAAAAGCGAGAGGGAGGCGAAACAAAAGCTCGAAAAAAAGGCTTTTCGAAATCCACCTGCGATAAATCGCAAAGTCGGCAAACGATGAATCAGCCTTCGAAATCATTTTTAGAAACATCGAAATTACGACGAAAACCGTTTGCCCCAAAAATCAAGGACGAACGACGATCGGTGCTCATCCTTCGGCTTAATTTTCTTTCGAAACTCTTCGTTTTAGAGCGCACACGAGACTCATCGCGCGTCTTCTCTCGCGTTTCCTTGTCCAATTATTTCTGCCTCGGAATAAAAGGCAAATCTGATTGACTCTCAATGCGGATCGTTTCCCTTGGCGTAGTTGGCTCGGTGAATGGACAAAAAGGGAGGAAACGAGAGAGGGAGGAAACGAAAAGAAAGCTCCGCCGCGAAGTCTTTTTTTTATTTATTTATCCACAGCCCTTTTCCGCTGTCTCTTTTTTTATCTCGAACGACGTTGGAAAAACTTTGGCGCTCGTTCACTGTGCGTTCCGAGCATTATTTCGCTATTATCTCGCGGTTATTAAATGCTGGGAACTCGGGGAAATCGCGGGGCGCGTATCGAGACGCCGAAAGGGTTCTTCGGGCGGTTCTGCCCTTTCGCGAAAAAAAAACAGGCAAAAGGTACAGCCCCTTTTGCCGATCGAACTTTTCGCTGTTTTCTCGCGCGTATGTATATATTTTTGAGAATATTATTTTATACACGAGAAAGATGGAGAAAATATACTATATGGTGTGCTCGATAAATTTTTTCCGAGTTTGTCCATTATTTCTCCGTGTTTGCCAGCATCCATCTGTTTTCTCAAGGCTGCGGGCGACTTTGAATAAAAAAAACATTGGAAAGCAATGAAATTTTCAGTCTCACTGTGATCCGCTTTGACCCCGCGACGTTACGATTTTTTTTCTCCACCGACGACGACTTTTCCGCCGTTGGATAAAGATAATTTTATGCTGGCATGGAAATGTGAATCCAATTAAAAGCTCTCGCTGCGTCTCTGCCTGTCGGGATGTGATCTCTTCTCTTTTTGGTCCAGAGGATGCGAAAGAAGCTCATCCCTTGATAATATGGCGGGATATCGCTTAGAAACCCTCATCGTTTGCTTGACATTTCCGCCATTTTGTCCTCCGAAATTGTTTTCACGTTGGCGCGATTAATTTTTTTTACGAGGAAGATCTTTTTTTTATTATTATTCCGTATATTCCGCATGAATTTTTTTTTCGATCCGGTAAAAGTGTTTGCAATGTTTTTGTGATTTTTTTTGTCTTCCTATGATCGACGAATTCGCGAGAGTCTTTGATGCAGTTTTGCCACGATTTACATGTGTATTCGTCGTCGCTCACTCTGTGGTTTCCGGCGAGGGTATTAAATAGACACGCGGTTTATACCGCGATGCAGAGTGGATCAAAAACACTTTGAACATTCCGACGATTCTCGTACCACCGTCACGTAGCGGGGAAAAAAAAAAAATAACATTTTTATCGAGCAGACTCCGAGACTCTCGCGACGTGATGTACAAAGAATTTCAGAGTTTATTTCGCTGCGGTGCAATTTTACAATTCATTCAAGATTTATTCATGCGAATTTCCTGTCCACAAATATCGTACGATAATATTGAAAAAAATATTTTTACAGAGTTTAATTTATTAAAGTGGAGTCTATTATCGGATCTCGAGTTATTATTATCGACGTAAAATCACCTATGGAGAATCCCGAACTTTTCAAAAACAAAAATTATTCAAAACTAATGAATTGGCTTATTTTTCCACATTAATGAACAAACTCGTTATTTCAATGAGCACGGTCCATCGTCGGTGCTGGTCAATTATTCACACGTTCGGTAATTAAAATTTAATTGACAAGTTCCTTGTTATTCCTAGGAATCAAAATATACGCGAATCACGTTCGACGTTCGCAATGAAATTCATACGTATTGAGAACATCGATGACACGAAATATATTGGTTTTCAGTGGCCAATTAAATTTCCGTTTCGTTCTATGGAGTCAGATTTGAGATTTGCGAAAATCGAAGGAAAAAATGGGATGAAATTCAGAGTCGAAAAGTTTATAAGCATTTTTTCATCCGAACGAGTCTTCTCGAGTTATTCACGACGATTGGCAATCTTTTGGATTTCATCGTGTCGAAAAATATGCAACTTGATATTGTTTCGAATTTTGGGACACTCTGTATATGCATTGTGTATAGAATAGAAAAAAAGTGAAATTTTGTATCCTCCACAGAAATGGAGTATCGCTTTATTCAAATTATTCGCCTGACAGATTCTCGATAATCTATTGTCAATTATCGTGTATCAATTTAACTCACTGCGGCGGTAGGAGCGGCTGTCGGATTTGTTTTTTTCGCGATTGACATGTACGTTTCGGCTCGAAAACGAGTATAGCGTACAGAGCCAGGGGAATCAGAAATGGAGAATCAAAAGAAGCGAAAGAGAAAAAGGAAAGGCATTAATATCGCGTAGCAGCTTTATTCGATCTCTCACTTGCAAATTTATTTCGAAATCGATCGTTCTCAAATACCAGGGAGATTTAGTCTCGGGAGGCTTGGAGTTTTCGCGAAAAACTCGATGAGTTTTGTAATAGGCGGAAAATTTCCGATCTAATAAGCTACTGAGATATTGAAAATTTGAAAAAAAAAATTTCGACTCATTTTTCGCCACTTTTCCAGAATCGTCGAAAAGTCGAAATTTCAAATGATCATAACTTTTTCCCTAATGAAGCTACATAGATTTTTTGGGGGTGTTTTGAAAAGCCCTCGAGTAGACTTAAACAATGGTGAAAGTTAAATGTCGATAGCTCAATTGCTTCACCTTCAAAATCGATGTTGAAAATTGGCGAAAAAAACGCAAAGGGGTATGTATGGGAAAATTGGCGAAAATCGAAGGGCCAACTTCTAAAATCTGCCAAAAATCGAAAAATTAAGATATCTGGACAAACCAAACGGCATTTTGAAGCCTCATTAATTACCAAGAGAATAAGCACAAGTTGGAGTATCTACCTCAATCAGGGAAAAAATGGCGAGCATTTTAGTGAACCAACTCAATCCGGCAAAAAATGGCGAAAAATTTTGAATTTCAAAAATGGTTGCCAATGGTCCATATCGATGTATTTTTTCCCGCAGATTACGAAACACACCGGTATTTCATCGATAATCCAATATTTCGGTCCGAAAATGCATTAATACGAATTTTATCAATTAATCCCTATTTTCTCATTAAAACATCGAGTTTTCGGGAGGGAGAAAAAAAGGAAATGAATATAAATCGGCCAATCAGCTTTTTCCTCCAAATCTACAGTGCTGGAAAAAAAAACTCACAACAGTGACACGACGTAAATCATTTTTCATTGATTCGCAAAATTTCGCGCAAACTCGGCAGCGATGTTCTTCTTTTCTTTTTTACTGATTTTACTTTCTTAATGATTATCCGATAATCGACACGACGATGACTGATGATTCATTGACTCACCGGAATCGAAGGTAATCTCGCTGATCATGATCCATCTCAGCGAAAAGTGTAGCCTCAGCTTGACGAATTTGCCAACTCTGTGATGAAGTTTTATCGTGACGTTGCGCGACGTCTCGAAAATCTTGTCCTCCATGTAATTATACGTTATCGGATCACCGGTGTAATATTTCCCACCGATGCTGAATAGAATGTCGACTTGGGAAAAAACCTGAGAGCAAATATAACGTTTAACATTTTTATACGACAGGTTGATCCTCGCTGCATAATGTATTATCGGCTGCGATCGCGACACTTTGATTTATAGAAATCTCAAAAGCTCTCGCGATTCGCTCTTCGCGCGGTAAACTCCAACATACAGGGTGTCCCAAAACGGGATGCCGACGATTGAACGTCCACATCAGGGATGAAATTTCGAGTCGAAAAGTCCTCGAGCACTTTTCGATCCGACGAATCCCCGTTGAGTTATCAATCGAGATAGCTAGGACCAATAGTGAGAGTGCATGCGCGCGTCCGATTGGCTCAAACTTTGACGATCGATAACTCGTCAGGTTTCGCTCGTACGAAAAAATACTAAAATACAATTCCACGTGGAATTTCACCCCGAATCCAGCCTCAAACGCCCAGCATCGAGTTTTCAGACACCCCGTGTACGTACAGCAGAGGAGTCGCGGACCGTATGGAGATTACGCGAAATCTATACGGCAGCGTTGATACTCAATGCGACAAAGAAGGATTATTGGAACGAGTATATTTGACGGAAGGAGGCGGACGAAAAAAGAGGTAAAAATGAGAGAAAGAAGGAGCAGGGAAGGATGTTTAAAAGTTTAATATGCCTCTAAAGTTCGATGGAGTATGTGATCCGGTTATAAATCTGCTCTCGGTGTTATCCGAATCCATCCAGTGGCAATCTTTTTCTCTGTTTCTCTCTCCTCTATTTCTCATATTAGCTCGCTGCAGACGCCGCGCGGCACACGTTTTCATGCCAGAGATACTATATTCGCCCAAGGATTTCTTTTGATATCATGTGCTACACGCGAGAGCGGTCTATTTTTCATTCTCTTTTTGCACGTGGGGGTGGAAGAGGGATCTCGCATCTTTCTCTCTCTTTCTCCGCACTCTGCAAACGCATCCAACGTTCACGTCACGCAGCTTGATGCACGTCTGCTCCCCTGTGTGTGTATGTGTTTGTGTGTGTGTGTGTGTGCATGCATCTGGATGGCTAAAAGAGGCCAGAGATTATTTGTTGGAGCTTTTATGCGGCGAGCTTTTATATTTAAATGTACGTGCATATATATCCATGTCATACATAGACATAGACACGAGAAAACGTGGAGTGTGGTCGGCAAAGTGAGCTCCTGTTTGGCAATGCACTCGCGAAATGCGAGATTAAACAGAGCGCTCGAGTGATATTCGCGTCGATAAACCGCGCGCACCCTCCGGACGATTGGTTCTACGTATTTTCATAAACAGCCCCAGCGGCGGAAATAAACGTTTACCAAACGCAAATACGGCATATCGCGACGTTGCTGAGCTTTTCGTACACGCAAACAGGAACGCGGTGAAAATTGATCAAAAACGACAATTTATTCAGACCAAGACGAGGTATGTTAATGAAATTAACGTTGGATTCAAGCTCGCGGAGATTCGTCACTTTTTTTCTCGATTGAAAAATGAAGAGAGAAAACCAGTAATCAGACGAGTCCTTTGATAGTTTCCTACCTGCACTTTGCAATATTTTTCATATGTTCGAGTACAAACAACGTTTTCCCCCATGGCTCTTCAATTGATTACTTTGGCTGCTCGATATTTGCAGAGGCCTCGAGGGCCATCCGATATTCCATATATCCTCCGAATACATTGAAATCCCTCGAACGAGAGAGTCTCAGAGAAAAGTCGACGCTGGAATCCTCCGTGTCTGCCGACGTACGTCGTCTGAGACCCTCCGGAGAACCCGACGTTTTCACTCATTTTTTCGATTTCACTCTGATACGAGTGGTGCTTTTTTTTCATTCGTCGTCGTTTCAAAATGACCGCGTACTCTTGGCAATCGCATCGGCGCGAGAGAGAATTCGTTGGAAACGACGAAAAAAAGAAAATGGCTCCGCTGTATGAAAATCCGTTCGATCTGCAAATGCCAGCATCGAAACGTTGATTATACGTTCGTCGCGCTTCTGTCAATTGCCATGGCTGATGGATTCGAGTTTCGTACGAAAAAAAAAATATATATATATATGTACGAGGAGAGTCGCGCGTCGTCGTCCCACATCGCTAAAGTGAACAAAGTGCTAAAGCGAATTTGCCGTATCTGGACGAGGAAGTTTGAGGGAATTTCGTCCAATAACGACGGTAGAAATCATCCTGCACATGCATGGACCGCGACTGTCCGTGACGGAGCGTGGAGATGGAGAATACCGGGCGTACGACAATCGCGAGCCAACAATTTCAAAACTGTTTCGTTCGACTCGATCCACACGGGCCAAAACGCATCACAACAGCTGTCAGGAACAGAGAAACGGAGCGCGCGGTTTGCGATATGAAATCGGAAGAAAGGACGAATTCCGCAGACAATACGTGTCTCCCGGTGTACATGGAGTTTATTTGCAATACGGTACACAGCCAGTTTGTTCGTCGGCGATCAAACATCCGACAAGATCCAGCTCGGTCCATCACAGACGTATGACATATTTATAGCGAATATAAACCTGTCAGTATCACGACGAAATCTCGTGATATGGCACTCGGCAGTCGCGGTGGTCCAAAGTCGGTCGAGTGCTCGAAAATGCCCGGCCGATCGATTAACCGCAGCTTTCTGAGGATGAGACGGAGAGGAGGAGAGGAAGGGAGTTTGGGTAATGGGAGCAACAGACTTTATTGGCTCGATGATGACTGTGATGGCGGTGAAACATCGCAGCTAGCCGATTGCTCGAGAGCAAAGAGGGAAACGAGAGCACGGTGAATTTTCAGTGGCATTTAGCGATAATTGGAGGATCTTTTCAATAAACGCCAAACTTTATTGAGACCCGCGATGTTTTTCAAAGTCTGGCAATCATCGCTGGAGGAAGAAAACACATGATTCGCTCTAGCGACGATGTTTCGCGGATTAATTCAATCCCCGACCGTCGAATGGCCTTTCAACGATCGTAGGATGCAAGCCGGAATATCTGCATCGACAAACAATCGAATTATAACGAGAGCGATGAACGTATACCCACACGAGGGCATGAGAGAGAGAGAGGAGAGTCCGCGAACGATCGAATTATAAAGCATACCCGCATTCTTCGGCGATAGAACGAATATGGCCTTGAAAATCCGCCGTTCTATTCATCGCGCATATTTGGGCGTGTATCCCACTGGTACCAACACTGGCAGCAGAGTCCCGCTGGTGTGTCCATCGTAATTCTATTCGTGGCTATAATTTCCGGTCTTTCCGGTTAGACCAGGAGCGTCACGATGAGCTCTCACTCCTCATTTCTAGCTGTGCGTATATCATCGCACTTTGGTGCCCATTCGCGAGTGGGCACCGATGAAAGCCACAAGGACGTATTTCCCTCGCGTTTGACCCGGGCTCGCGACGATTCCAAACGTCCTTTAGCCTCGTCGAGTCACGCGCGAACTCGGTCGCGTAGGAACGATGCGAGTTCGATAACGCCGCTGGTCCCTGTGCAGTCAGAGCGCACGTTGGATCATCTCCCGGAACGCACGAGGGGTGTGCACCCCTCGCTGGTGTCTGCCCGTTCAATGCAGCAAGGTTGTGTGGCTCTCGAAGCTTCCGGCACGGGATTTTACACGAGTGTGCGCGTTATTATTTCATCGCGTACACGTACATCGGCGGAGGAGCCTTGTGCACTCGCGCGGGCGACGAGGCTCGCATGTCCGCGCCAACGCTACGGCGTTGGACGTGTATTTTCTCGTACACGTAAATACGGACATAGGCGCATTCCAGGATATCAATTTGAGTGGCTGCTGGCTTTCAACGTCCTTCACGGGTATCGACCGCATGCAGAACGACGTGTCTATACCCGAGTGGTGTCGACACACTCGCGAGGCATTCTCGACCTTTTCATCCCTCCACCCTCTTTCTCTCTTTCATAACGAGATCACGCGCTTTTATCCCCTTGGAAAAATTGATCAGGAATAAAAAGGGTTCCGAGGCAACCAAATCGCGTGGAAGCGGTGGAATTTGAGTGGCGCCCTCTCCTCCGCGACGCTCGATGCTTTTTTTGTTTCTCCTTTTTTTTCTCGTCGCGAGCGCGCGGAGGAGATGACAGCCTGGAGATTCTTGTCGCTGTCACGCACTCTTCTGCCTTGGCTCTCCAGTGGGACGATGCCATTGGAATTCCAAGAGCGTTATTCTTCCGATAACTCCTCGACTGGAATATCCAATGGGGAACAGCACATTGAGCAAGGTGCCAAGTCTGTATGTCGAGTGTACAGCTAAGGGGAAAAGCTCGCGTGAGATGAACCGCGAGAGATCTAGCGCAGGGAGAAATCCGGGAGGTTGCGCCAAGCGCGATAACTCGATGGCAAAAGTGGCCTCAGAGTCGCTCGTTGCTCGAGTCGTTCGTCATTTTGCCGACGGATAACTTAAAGAGATTGACAAAAGGGCGCTTTGAGCTTGCAGTCCCGAGGGACTCTCGAACCAGCCAGCACCCTGGAGATCAACTTTGCCTGGTTGATCCATGCCGACCGGCGACATTCATCGTTTTGAATGTACGAATGCTGAATATACACGTTCTTTCGAACATGCAGCGTGAAAGAGACAGCTTTGAGCCTGTTGATCGCGACGACGCACCGTGCTAGGTACATACGTTACTCCGTCCACGCTGCATCCTGAAATTCACTTGTGTATTCACAACGAGGCGTCCGCGTCGACCGCCTCGTACCAGCGGATCTTGACTAAACTAAGCGGAAACGATTCCATGAAGACGGTGTGTTTGCAGAGTGCAAAGAAAGGATTGCGCGGGAGGGACAGGAAACGGCGAGATTACGAGAGGAGAGGTGATCTTTCGGGTCCGGATTTGGCATTCGTCGCTGCGACTGATACCCCCCTTGCCCAGCTCGCAACGAACTAGTAGGATCAAGTTTTGCCCATTTTTGAGCACCCAAAGTGCGAATGACGATTGGATCAATGACCTTTCAAGGTCAACTCGTATTTTACCGGGATATTCCGTTTCGAGTTTGTCTTACCTGTACATCGTGCGGAAATTGATTGTTGCAGTAGATGTGAACAGCGGAGAATTCCCTGACCGCGTCGAATTCGAATTTAATTTCGACGGGTTGTCCGTTTCTCGTGTCGTTCCGCCATCCGACCCAGCCTTGACCGCGATCGCCGTCGTAATAGCTCGTTTTGAAGTTGTCCGGTCCGATTCTACCGTCGGTCAACTGTCCGAGGCCACGACGCAGCTCGGACTCCCAGTGGCCGTCGTAAGTCGCGTCGAAGAACTCCCAATCTTTGCCGCGCTTGTCACCCTGGGGCATCGAGTACGAGACTACGCCGTCTGCCGAACAGAACCACGGAGTTTGGTACTAGCGAAGAATTTCATCTTTCGGCGAGTCAAAAATTACACTCGAATCTTTGCACCCTGTTGACGATCGAAAAACAGCTGCGATAAATAACGTCGGTTCTTACCGCTCCAGTAGCAGCCATAAATCTCGACCCTCATGCAGACGGTGCGTGGATGAACGCTGTAAGGAAAAAATCGAATCTTGCTCGCCCAGAACGGAGGCGACAAGTTGTGCATCGACTCGAGGTACGTATTCGTGTTTCCTTTGATAACCTGCAAAAGAAAATTGTAAAACCGTCAATCTCGGCGCGAGTCCCCGAGGATCAATCGCCATTGCCGGACGAAATTGGTTCGAGGATGATCCTAGTTGCGATAAATGAAAGAAAAATGACGTTTCCGTCGAAACCGACGTTTCGGCCTTGCACGAAATAGGCGAGGAAGATGTGCGGCGTAAATATTTAGGGAGGAACGATCTTTATTTTCCATCGCGGATCAAATATTGAAGCGCACGTCAATGGCCCGAGTCTCGCGTGCGAACTGAGAGTAAACAGCTTACGGACTCGCGTGTATACCGTAGAATGTGTATAATGCACACAGACCCCCTTAAACATGTATATTATTTTTGTTTGGATGTACGTATAAAGTAGACGGAGGCAACCCCTTTTCCCTCGCAACAGGGTTGGCGGATCACGCAAAGCGTTCTTCGCTGTGCTTTTGCCGTAGGTTGGATCGCGCACGCGGTATACATTACCATGTTGCAGTACACGAACATGAGTTACACGTATATTCCACCCCAGCGGAAACGTTTTAAACGGCAACCGTTTCCCCCCCTGTACAAGGGTCGTATACATTTTAGAGCGCGTCTATGTGCGGGTGTCGCGGATTCCTCCATGTCCGTTAGACACGCGTGACTTCTTTCAGACCCTTAGGAAATGTTCCACCATCCCTTTTTTCGCCTCCCAAATACACCAGTGCGTTTGAGGGTGGGTCGGGGTGAATTCAGCGCCGTCGATGTTCATAATGGAAGAAGCAAACTTAACAAGGTGCGCGCCCCCGTGACGGAGCGTTTCTCACTGGAAATCCGCTCGAATGTCAGGCAAATTCATTGCTCATTCGCCCACTCGGTAAGACACGAGTTTACCTTTGCGTCAGGTTTGCTAATGAATCCGACGAGTTCTTTCTTCCGTGAAACTCGAAGGTTGTCTGCCAATACGTCAAAACCCACTCACTCTTTAATAAATCCCATTATTCGGCATGATTTTTCTTTTTTTATTAATTGCGGGTGGGATACAGTATTGGATGAAAAAATGTGGAAGAGTGTGCAGCTTTTTTCGTCTGAATATTTGAAAAAAGATAAAATAAACTTGCAACATCAACCACCCTCAAGACTCCACAGAGAATGTCGTCGGGGTGTATACAGTGGTTGGTTTTGTTGTTTTTTTTTTTTGTTTTTCTCGTCTCGTCTACCACCGGTGAGTACATCCTCCTCATCGGTGTTGTAAAATTATATCGGGAGCACGTACGATCCTCTTGTATTCCGTACGAGTGTAAAGATGGAAGAACGAGAGAGGACGGGGTGTGGGATTCTTAAGGACAGTGGTAAAGTATTTTTCCCGTAGTCCTTCCACTGGATATACGTATACGGACGTATTACATCTCGTGAGAAGGTTTCCGCGGGAGGCTGGTGTGGCGAGGATGTCGTACATTCTTTAGGAGCCACGTAGGAGACATTCGCCGGGGCAAGGGTCTCGTCGCTTGGCCAAACGATGGCGGCGGTAACTATAAGACAGGATGCTTTGCCGGACTCGCTTCCTTTTGCTCACGTCGAGAAATGTACACTCTTTTTATATATTTATGTGTAAATATATATATAGATATAAATGTGGGAACGTTTGGCTCAACTGTTTGGCCCGACTATTGTAGAGATGGAGCTGTTTTTCCAGGATGGTGCAAAGTTCTCAGCAGGAACATTATCGTTTGACGGTCGAGCTTAGACAAGAGGAACGATTCTATCGATGGGAAACATTTTGTGGAAATGTGGACCAGCGAACCTGTGCCCTCTCCCCACTCAACGAATTTACGGTAAACTCAAAGACTCATCCGAGAACCAGCGAGTTTCATCGCGAAATAAAATTTGTTCCGTTCGAACGAAGCCGAATCAGTTTCCCGTTTCGGTCTACCGTGCGATTGCTTTCACCGTACATCGACTTTCGATCGACGTCCGATCGGCAGGAAAAGATCTACATGTGCACTTTGAACTCGCGGCATCGTCTGGCGTTTTTCCCATCGCGACTTTGCCCGAGCTCGCAACGGACAACGACGTTAGGAGAAAGCCTCGAGGGAAGACGAGCCAAGACCTATAATTTTTAACCTACTTGCGCAAAAGGAGCCCGATAGAGCATCAAAAGGCACGAGGAGAGATAAGTGCGGCCAAAAAAGGAACGAAATAACTCTGATGTACGTAAAAACGGTGGACAAGACTTTTTCAGCTCGTGTCCTGACGAACATTCCGGTGATTCCGCGATGGCCTCCATCGTCGGCGGTGGGTGAGCTAGGAGATGCTTATACAGACGTTACATCGACGCGAGATGGAGCTGCTTGAAAAATTCGGCTATGTAAGCGGAGAGAAACGTCTTCTGGAGGGTGGTAAAGATGGTTCGGGGCTGAGAGAGAGAGAGAGAGAGAGAGAGAGAGAGAGAGAGAGAGACGACAAGGAGGAAGCAGAGGAAGCGAGGAATTTCGAGTGGTCGTAACTTATGTGCTGGAGCGTGACCCTTTTTGCCTATCGGTAGCGAAAGCACGTAAAGTGGATTTACTGCATCGCGCCCGCCAACTACCGCTCCGCAATGTATATACGTATTTTATTTAAGTATATACATAGCTTCATGTATCTTCAAGTATATCGATTGAGTAGCAAGGTTTTCCTTACGCGGACGTCCAATATTACGTATTCGGTGTTCACTCGGGCGACCCGATATACGATAATAGTCGGTATGCGCGCTGTTTTCCATGCCAATACGGATTTCCGAGACGATCTCGAGCTCGACTTAAAAAATGTATACCCTGTTTTGTCGCGAGAGACGCCCGAGGATAGTACGTGCACCATTAGGGAGGTATTTGACTCCCGCGATCCCGATATTCCCCGTGCGTGTCATCTCGACGCCCAGCATCCCTTCGCACAGCCAGAGTCATCGTAGTTTGCCGTGAAAGCAACGAAAGACGATGAGGTATGATTCCCAGTCGAGGACACATAAACTACCGTGGATTTTCACCGAGAGGATCAACGGAACGTTGTTGTTCGTCCAATTATATCCCGCGGTTGGACCGAGCCCCGGCCGTCTCAGAAGCGGCAAAGCCCTCTTGGGATCCCGCAGGTTTTCCCTCGCTTTCAACCTGCGCGACGCGAATTCTCGTCTCTGTTTGCACTTTGCAAAGAGGGATCCCGAATTGTGGCTTTCTCAAGACGGTAACGAGCTCGGAGTGGGCAAATAACTCCACTCTCGGAGGATACTTTCCCACTGTCTGCGTTTTGGGAATCGAGGATCGATGGGGCATCCGATTTTGGCCGTGAATTTTGCACCATTCAAGATGTATACCGGAAGTGAAAAGTGTGGAGAACGTTCCAGAGTGAACGTCGGGATTTGGTGGTACGTTTCGGGTAAGGTTATTTAACAATCATTGCACAGTCTCCGTAAGTGATCGTCGGGTACTAAGTGTTTGCTGTTCGGAAGCTTGGAATCGCTCTAAACGAGGAAACAAGCGCGATGCGGGTATATCCAAGAATCGTTGAATAAGAGGATCAATCACGACGCGTAGGTTATAATTCTCTATTGCAAGAAGGAAATCGGATTAATCCAGCGGTATATCGTGCTCCGTCACGATGAATCGTGCGAGAGAAACGTTGGGAGTTAACGGGAGGATAAGAGGGTTTTGGGAAACGTTGAGCAAGCTGCAGACTGATGGGATTATACAGAGAGGGTTGGTTCGCACCCCCTGGAAACAAACCGGAAATGCGTGTAGTTCCTTAGACTCGGAGTGCCGCTCACGGCATTCATCGATTTCCTACGCAGTGCGGCGAGAGTTCTCGACGTCTGCTAGACTCCCGTTCGACGCACGCACGCATGGACACTCGCGCGCTGACCCTCTGCTCTCGCCGGCTCTCAGGGTGGCAATTATCGGATTTTAGGGTGCAAGACCGAGAGGGCAGCACTGGCTCTGGTGGAGAAGGCAATTTGGATCGACGAGGAAGAGAAGAGGGAAAGAAGACAATCTGACAAAGCGGAATTACATGATCGTCGAAGCGTAAAAATCGCCAGACACTTGGCTGATGTTTCGTAGCCTCGCGTGACGCGAGATGATGGACGGTTAAAGTTCTACATGGTCATGTTTGTCGATAAAAACGATTATCGAAGCAAAAGTCTAACGCAAACAAGTCAAGATCGTCATCGAGTTGAAAAAGAGAAACATTCACTTCTGCACCCATGGATCATAATTATCCGACGTTGCGGTCGATGAAAAACTGGAGGAGTCTTCAGAACGGAGAAACTAACGAGCGGTCCGAGTTGCTAAAATCGCCGGATATTACGTATACACGTCAGAATTTCACATATTTTTGCGTTTGCGAGCTCCAGGAGGAAGGAAGGATTTTTTTCCTTTTCTTTTTTTCCTTTTTCAAGCTCGCAGGTGGTGCGGGTCGAGTCGTCGAGAAGAGTTTCGGCAACGTACCGTACCGAAAGCTCTTGCGGGTACGTTATGGGATATACACGTATGCGCACATACGGATGCACACACAAGAGTGTATATACAAATGGTGCACTCGAGATTCCAGAGTTGGAATATCGCGCGGAATGAAACTAACGGCTGGTAACCGAGAGCGCAATGGTGCTGCGCTCTTCACTCGTTCGCGATTCCTTTCACCCGCACTTTGTTGAATTTACTCGGCGGATTCCAGGAAAACCCATTTAATCTCGAGCCTCAATGTGCCCGGGCGCGTGTTGGCTCTCGCCGTACGGGTCTTTCTGTGCTTCCATAACGCGCGTTGCGTTACGAGAGAACTTTGCGAGCAAAGCCAGGATCGTTGGCGCTGCTGCAAGCCCTGCGCCTAATGAGACCGGGGCTGTATATTTATTATTAAAGCTGCGCGGGGCAGTAGGGTACGATATATATAAAACCTCGTGCAGCGGAAAACAGACCTTGTTTTCGCCGCGTCCTATAATTATCGCGAGCGGCCCACGAATCCTTTCGGTACGAAAGTCCATCGTTTCTACCGAGTTGCTCTTATTCCCCCATCGCAAAGGCCACATACATGGGGTACCAGAATCGAATATCAATTATGTAGGTCAGAGTAGGGGATGAAATTCAAAGTCGAAAAGTCTAAGACTAACTTTTGATGCGACGAAACCCCGCTGAGAGATCGGTTAATACAGTTCGGCAAAGCCGATTGGCTCTGGCTTTGCCAAAGTGAAACTCTGCGGGATTTGATGGCATGCAAAGATAATGAAGTACTTTTCGTCTTCGAGTCTTCAAGTACCTCCGTACGCGGTTGCAGTTGGGTAAATTAAAGGGGTATGGATTGACATGTTTATCGTTTATTCGATAATAATGCCCATCGACGAAGGAAAAGTGTGAAAAGTTCCAAAGGGTACAGCAGCCGCATCGACGAGGGTACAGCGGAGATGCTGACGCTCGAGGGACTCTGCAGCATCCGACGCTGGTCTTCCCACTGTCTGTATAGCTCACGTAGGTATTATATACACATGCGGTCCCCGGCGCAACCGGTGGTTAATAATTATACACTTGGACCGCTCGCACTCCCGCTCCGCACGCCGTTTAAAAGTCACGCCTTTCAGTGGCCCTTACAAATTATCGCCGCGTCTCGGTCCTACGCGACTGGTTCATCAATATTAATAAGATCATTACCCACGGGAGAAGGATCGGGAAGAGAACGTATAAAAATCGCGACGCCAATCGTTGCGTATTACAGAAGAGATCTCTCATCGTGTGCCGCCATCGTCGAGATGGACGCGCCAGCTGTCGAGTCGACACACGCGCGAGTTACACATTGGTCCATTGGAAAACGCTCCTCATCCACGTGTGGTACACGAGACTCGCGTTACAAATTGTCTCGAACGCGTTTGCTCTATTTTTTCCATACCGCGCGGCTGCAATGATTAATTTCAACCCCCTCGATGGGTATCAGCCTTGGAACGAGTCTCGCGCCGTAACGATCGCCTCGAGTGGCCTTTCTCTCTTTTTGCCATTTTCTCCATCATTTAAACGAGAGACCATCCGCTCTCCAATGTGCCGAAATCATCGCCAACGGCAGAGCGACTCTCGTTACACATCGGTCGCCTCTTTGGCTCTAAAGTGTCGGAACGACGTTGGCTAAGATAGAATCTATACAAGCTCCACTCGTTCAACGATAATTACCCGTTTACGAGGCGTATCTCTGGACGCCGGGGGCGACTTTCGCATCTCCCGGGGAAACGACGTTGTCGTTTTATGAGTATACACACATACACACGCGGGGTTTAGAGCCGAAGAGGGCCTATGGAAATGTTATTTCCTCGCGCCAACCATCACCCTGGTTGGCACTCGAGTGAAACGATACTTTCCTCTTTCGGATTTAACATCAGCTGGACCAACTGCGGGGCTTACTCGATTTACTCGCGGGAGAGGCTGGACCCGTCGGATGAGCGAACATACTTCAGGGGAGAGACATCTTGCGGGGTCTTTTAGTGTCTCCAACGCGTGTCGAACGAGTACCTCACCGACGGAGGTTATCGGCAGCTGAACGAGCGAAATCCTCTTGTGGTACCCAAATTTAAAATTCAAGAGCACATCGGGATGAAGCACGGCGAGCCGTTCAACGTTCGTCAATTGGTAATCAAAATTCGGGAACGGGTCCAACGTGAGACGAGATTGGTACTGAGACCGGGAGAGCAGAGGGTAAGAGAGCGGAATAATCGGCGTATTGGGCGAACGAGGAGACAACCGAGAAGCAGTTGACACACGAGCAAAGATAATCGTGTGTGGTCCCGTTTCTCTCCCGGCATCGTCCTTATATTCTTTCGTCCATGAATAAATCCAAGCTCTCCATGGACCGAAAAGGGCGTGAAATTGCCCTTGTTCAACTGGCAAAGTGAATGTTGATGACGTCCTTTTGTTTATCAGGTGAGCAGCTGTACATCACTCGAGCCTTCTTCGTTCTCATACGTTATATGATCCGACTCCGTGAGCCAACTTATCTTATTTCGAAATGCAAATGGCACGTGCATCATCGGCTAAAGGCTTTGGGTATACTCTCTCCGGTAACGCAGACCGCCAACCGGTTAGGAGGTGTCCCGGTATCCGTGCCTGTTTCACTTCGTTAACTCTGTACGAGCGTATAAATAGCTGTACGCACACACGTAGGTCGGAAACGTCGTCAAATCGCGAGCTGAAACACCGGGTACTCATGCCGGGTCCATGAGCCGAAGGATCACGCCAACAGAGGGGATTTGAGTGTCTAGCGAGAAACGAGACTGTATCACGCGTCGGATAACCCTCGTGACTTCCTCGGGAATAATCCTCGAAAGGGAGAAATAGGTTTTCGCCGGGAGAACACGATCCAAAAACGGATTTACCCGTGGATATCGCGCTAAAGGTGTCTAAGGACGGATGACGCGTGTGGCCCGCTAGGCCTCCAGTTTTTGTACCGCATGGATACCGTTGAGATTCTCCAGCGGGGGAACTCGCGCGAAAATCAGAGCCCGTCCATCCCCTCGAAGCCTCAACACCCGACGTTCTTCGTCGACCTTGGGCCGGATTTCAACTCCGACGAAATTAGCGTTGAAACTGTTGATAAGCCATTCGACGCACACGGGCCAGAGGATAATCCATCGTCCGAGTCTTTGCCTGGAAAAGCAGGCGTTCCGAACCTCGGGGTATAGAGGCGAGGAGTTTAATCCACCAAAGCACACTCGTATACATATATACACGTGTATACGTACATAGTCGGCCCACGTTCCACGTTAACCGGATGGAACCTAGTGGGCTATTCGACGAGCTCCGCTGAGAAGAGCAAACGCGAAGCTGTATCTCGCCGGCGAGTATGACGCCAGAAATAATAATCCCAAGTGGAAGGAAGCAAAGAGGCTGCGCAGGGGCGAGGAGTCATCGCGGAGAGTGGGTGTACAAGAGGGAGAAGAGCCTTATAATCGCGATTGAGTTATTATTTTAGGTGATGCGTGCCTCCTATATATGGGCTCCTGTTCTTGTTGAACTTTTGTGTTTTGCGACAGCGATGATTGCTTCTATTCCCGTCGCTCGCTTCCAACAACTATAAACAGCATTCCATTTTGACCGAGGAGGTAAACGATGCCGAAAAAAGGCCAAGTTTACTTCGTTCTTCGCTGCGAATGGATTACATTCGCGCCGCGCACATACGCGCCTGCATAAATATTCGGAAGAACGTCATATGTCGTTGGTTCTTCGGTGAAAAGCGGATCCTCGTCGTTTTTTGGCCATGAGTCACGATAGCGTTGAATTGGGGAATATTTGAAAATTATTGAAAAATTATTTGGATGCTTTCGGGCCGAGAACTATTTACCTGGAGATGAAAGGAGATTTCCAAGATCACTCTTCCACTATTTTGACCCCAAGGAACGTCCTTGACCATCAGCGTATCATTTTATCATCAAATTGCCAAAAGTAAAAATTTGAAAATTATTTCGGTGCTTCCAGGGCCGAGAACTATTTACCTAGAGACGAAAGAAAATTTCCAAGACCATATTCTCACTATTTTGATCCCAAGGAACGTCCTTGACCATCAGCGTATCATTTTATCATCGAATTGCCAAAAGTAAAAATTTGAAAATTATTTCGGCGCTTCCAGGACCGAGAACTATTTACCTAGAGGTGTAGGGAGATTTCCAAGATCACTCTCCCACTATTTTGACCCCAAGGAACGTCCTTGACCATCAGCGTATCATTTTATCATCAAATTGCCAAAAGTAAACATTTGAAAATTATTTCGGTGCTTCCAGGGCCGAGAACTATTTACCTAGAGATGAAAGAGGATTTCCAAGATCACTCTCCCATTATTTTGACCCCAAGGAACGCCCTTGACCATCAGCGTATCATTTTATCATCAAATTGCCAAAAGTAAAAATTTGAAAATTATTTCGGTGCTTCCAGGGCCGAGAACTATTTACCTAGAGACGAAAGAAAATTTCCAAGACCATATTCTCACTATTTTGATCCCAAGGAACGTCCTTGACCATCAGCGTATCATTTTATCATCGAATTGCCAAAAGTAAAAATTTGAAAATTATTTCGGCGCTTCCAGGACCGAGAACTATTTACCTAGAGGTGAAGGGAGATTTCCATGATCACTCTCCCACTATTTTGACCCCAAAGAACGTCCTTGACCATCAGCATATCATTTTATCATCAAATTGCCAAAAGTAACAATTTGAAAATTATTTCGGTGCTTCCAGGGCCGAGAACTATTTACCTAGAGGTGAAGGGAGATTTCCAAGATCACTCTCCCACTATTTTGACCCCAAGGAACGCCCTTGACCATCAGCGTATCATTTTATCATCAAATTGCCAAAAGTAAAAATTTGAAAATTATTTCGGTGCTTCCAGGGCCGAGAACTATTTACCTAGAGACGAAAGAAAATTTCAAAGACCACATTCTCACTATTTTGATCCCAAGGAACGTCCTTGACCATCAGCCTATCATCTTTCCCTCAATTTGCGAAAAGCACAAATTTGAAAATTATTGAAAACTTATCACCATGGAGTACAGAGGCGGACGAGCGCGTTGCATCGTGATGCCGTGTTTATGGACATCGATGAGATGTCACTCGACTACGTTTTTTTTCCTCTTCAATATATGCTAACCGAATAAACGCTGACTCACCGGTCGTACCGATGGCGAATACAGTACACCGCTTACTTTCCGCTATGCTCGTCAAGAGCGGATGGGATAACCCCGTGTGCGACGAGACTGCACTGGATATGCGTGTTCATTAGGGTGTTACAATTTTGAAACAAAAAATACATCCGTCAGCTTTTGGTATCGGAATTTCCCGCTCGTATTTTTGCACATACCTCTTTCCCTCAATTCAATCTTTCCCTCATCACTTTCCTGCATTTTTTCAAAGCACTTTTTCACCAATTTCGAAGACAAACGTCATCGTCAATCCAAAAACTTGTCCGTCCAAAAGCCTCAAGATCGAGGAGAAATCGGCGGACTTTGAAGATTAAACGACTGCGATGAGCGGGGAAAAATGGCAAAAAATAATCGAGTCCATAAAGTCACCTTGGCAAATAACCGTCACCCTAATGCATCTGTACGATACGGTCTCTGTGGATCGATTTATCCCGTACGGTTAGTACCGATCTCGAGTGTCGGGACATCAATGATGATTGCGTATCGCGAGCGACGATATTACCGGGCGGGGAATGACTTTGACGTCCGTATAAAATTGCAACGGCCTGTGGAAGCCTCGTGTGTGTGTGTCTCTTCGCTTTTACCGCTGTACAACTTTACCGTGTGGGGATTTAAGAGCGCGTGGGGAACGAGATCGGTTGCGCGAAGGGCTCTGACATTAAATTACACGGGATCAATTTCAATTTCTCGCCGGCACATACGCGATCGTGACGCGATCGACGACATATAGAAGCAGGTCGGAAGAAGCAACGACATCCCGCGGGATGTTAATTATAATAATTAAATAATTACACAGATCTCACCTCGGTTCCTTTGACGTCTCTATAGCGGACCCACTTGCCGAGACGAGGACGCCAGTACTCGAGAACGTAAGCCTCCGCGTACTCGACCCCGACGCCATTGCCGAAACGTCCTTGAGTATTGGTCCCCGTGATCATGTGCACGGAATGAAGATCGATCTCGAGCCACTCTCGAGACTCCGGCGTAACCTGAGCCTTCGGGCACCAGGCGCCACCGTGGTTCTCCGTTTTCAATCTGTAGCGTCAAAGAGCAACGTCGAAAAACACTTTTTAATCCCGACAACCACGAGACGAGAAAAACGTTTTTAATGCAAAGCGCGATTTTCGCGAAACTCGCGCAAACGATACAACGAATTCGCGCCAAGGATTTATAGCAAAGATCTTTGTTACTTAAAAGCATACCGAGGAATTATCAAGGTCTGCTGAATTCCTCTTGGTTCCATTAAAATGGTATCTCTCCCCTCTCTCTCTCTCTCTTTCCTGCTCTCTGTTGGTCCACGATCTCTCACGGTGAATTTCGCGCGCGAACGTCGCGAGAGAAAATCTCTTTTCCTCTCTCTCCCTCTCTCTCTCTGTTACTGTGCACACAGTGATAGTTTGTTCGTGCGTCAAGAAGCGTGCTTCGCTTTTAATCTTAGGGAAAAAGGTATACACCCGCGAGTCTGCATTACGAACACAAAGTTGAGAGTGAAGCTGAGAGGGAGGCTGGGCTAGGTAGGAATATCCACATGAATAAAAGATGAAGCACAGAACGGCGTGCGAAGCGCCTTTCCTAATTGCGTGGACCGTTTACCACTTGGCGGGCAAAATGCCCTCCTCGTCGTGGACCGTGCGGTGGCCCGCATCGGGCGAGATACACTTGTCCGCATACTCGCTCATCTCCGCGCTCTTCTCCGCCATCTCTTTTTCCCTCCTCATTTTTTCATTTCCTCTTTGCATCTTTTATTTTTATTTAAAATACCATATATTCTCTCAGCAATCTCACGAGCGAAATCTTGTTCATCTTTGTATCCGTTCTTTCACTCGCGTTGTTCATCTCCTTTCTCTCCCCAACAACGCCTCTTTCAGTCTGGACGTGTCGCTAATAATGCAATCTTGCATTCATCACGCGCGCACAAGCACGCACACTCAAGCAGCATCCGTACGACGAGATGATAGGCATCGTTCAGTCCGGACGAAACGAGGTAGACGCGAGATGGAATCGAGTTTCAGCAACGTCGTCCAGAGCGTCCTTGCGATATTTCAAATCCTGCTGTTTTTTATTCCCTCGTCCTTATTCGTTCAGCTGTGCCGTTCATAAATAAACTTGCGCCGCAAAGACGAAATTAAAAATTACGAAATTATGTCATTGATTCTATGGAGTCTCTTTTTGACCGACTGTCATTGTAACTATTTCGATATTATTTATTAAATAATTTATTTAAACTTTCGAGTACAAATCCTTGCCTCCGCGAGAAGCCAAACCTATAACCGACTCTGTATCATCGAAAACCCACAAGTGGGATTTATTTCCAATGGTGAAATCGAGGTAAAATGACGGATACATTTTCCGTACGTGACAGTTTCTTCATTTATTATTTCTTCGAGGTTAAGAGCCGCGATCGGAGATCTTCCCTGACCGATCGTTCGATCGATGCTTCGAGTTTTATCGCGGATCGAGCGAGAGGTGGAGAGTTTGGACAGTGATTATTTCCGGATTTGTTCGTTATCGGTGCCATGTCAGGAGAGTTTCGCTCTTACATTCGCTTGATTCATTCAGTAGCCGAGGAACGTAGCCGATCTTTGGATGAGCTCGCCTCCTACGCGCCGAGTTGTCGCACACAAACACACACACACACACACACGTGTGTTGGGTATAAGAGTGTCACGTGATAGATGGACAGCGGTAAATTGAGGAGGGTTTCTTCCCCACGAGTCCCAGAGAGAAAAGCGAGATGATAGAGAGAATGAGAGACTTAAATTTTCCATCGTCCTCTCGTCGTCGCGTTCCGGAGAAGCTCAGACATCGGGAAAACCGGCGATGCGACGTCGCCGGGCGACTCTCCGAAATTGGCATCGGCGAGACACACAGACAGTCTCAACCCCTCGTGTAAATGGTCGTCAAGGGAGGAGGCGTTCGCGAGAGGATTCTTCAACCCTCTCGTTCCACGTCACCGGCGTACTCCGGTGTGTGTATGCGAATGTGACGTTTAAATCGTATGCTTTATTCAACGGGGTTAACGGCGGAGTCGCCGCTTGGCAACTTGACAATTTGATTGACAATCGAGCCTCAGTGACGCGTTTCGCGAGCGATAAATATAACCCATATATAGCAGGGTTTTTGGCTAATTTTGCCAAAAGAATAATCCCTTGAACGAGGAGTGTGACGTCTGCCGTGTGACAACGTCGAATTACGTCAAACGACGTCGAAGTTTGCAACGTTACGACCTTCCTTATTTCACTCGGCATCGCTCGATGTGACGCGTATAGTTTTGCGAATTTACGAATTGTAACGCTCACGGGAGAACGTGCGAAACGATGCCAAATTCAGAGCCGAATACGGGGTCGAATTATTGAAAATTCAACAAGTCGTTTTCTCGCGCAACTGAATTATTTTATTACAACATTTGACGTACGCGACGCGATGAATAAACAAGCGTCAAATTTTCGCTCTCGTGTTTTCACAGCATCCGGAATCCCTCCGAACGTACGAGGATCGTAACACGCGTCGTTGTTCTTGTTTTTTTTTGTTGTTGATTTGCGCATGACGCTCTCTGGAAAATCCGAATATAATGGGGGAATATGGAAGAGCTCTTAATTCTCCCGTCGATGCTCTGTCGAATATACATGAGAATCGATCTGTGTGCGAATGGATTAATCGTTCGTCATAGCGAATTTCCCCTCCGCCGTATACTACACCACTTTTCATTGCCTGGCAGTTCCGCAGGACGAGTTCTATGAATATGGAATGCTCGACGACTACCCCCCTGCCGTTAGGTATTAATGCAGTGACGTTGCATCGCGAGCTCCTGGATGCTGGAGGATCTCTATGAAGGAATGCTCGCCAGCGCGAGTCAAGCTGGACTCGGTTTATGAGTGGTGTCCCATGGGACATCAGGATCAGCAGCGATGTCCAATGCTGTTGGTGAAGCGATGGGGTGGCTGTATACATGAAACCCTGCTGCTGCTGTTGCTGCTGCTGCTGCTGCTGGCATCAACCATGCATGCAGTCGGGATTTAACATCGTTTTCTCTCTCTCTCTCTCTCCCACTTTGGCATCAAGCCTCACGACTATCGGAGAAAGAGAGAGCGACCGGGACAAGGTGGGCAGAAATCCGGACCAGAGGTTCGCCGCTTGCGTCCTCTGATATTAATACATTCCATTACCGCGGACAATGACCGGTTGAATGGGCCTCCCAGTCTTGATGAGCTCGAGGCCCTGAAACGGGCAACTCTGTGTGTCCAACGATATACACGTTCGTGTAGCTCTAAATCTGTGCATTACTGCCTGGTACTCTCTCTCTCTCTCTCGCTCCTTCTCCACTGCGGGTCTTTACTGAAAGCACCAATAGTGGTCTCCACGTCGTCTAATTTGATACGCGAGCAGCGCTGATGCTGTACAGCGTCTTGACTCTGTCGTCACTCGCTCCGCGGCGGCACGCCGAGGATCAGGGGTAAAAAAATGGGGGAAAACTTGAATAAAAACGAAAAGATGTCCGAAGGATAAATGATTGTGGAAGAACTCCTCCATTTTGAAGATTTAAATTATCCTTTTAGATCCTCCAATTTGTCGTTTGATGATCAAAGAGGAGCAAAAATCCAGCGGCTGTTTCTACCGCGATGAATCTCATCGGTGATGCTGCGAGATTTTTACAACTTTCATCTCCCAAATTCGCGCGTTGAAATGAATGCAGCGTCAAAAGGAAATCGAGTAAATATACACGCGTGTGCGCGAGACGTTCTTCTCGCTGTTCTGTATACACAAGCTGGTTATAAAATCTCCGCACACGATAAATACGTTGGATATATGATATTGCGGATTTACATCGAGAATGCACACGGCTTTGGAAAGAATTGTTCGTGTCATGCGCTTCCCCTTGCGGCAGTGCGCTCTCGAGCATACACGGAAAGTTAAACGGCGTGTAAGATGCTCTTTTTCTGCTTCCTCCTCTCATTCCTCCCCTTCTCCTTCTTGTTCTTCATCTCGTTCGTGTTCTTATTCCGCGAGACGACGATGATATCTCGCGCTCGAGGGATATGCACTCTCGTTGTGCATTTGCCATTAAGGAAGCCGCGGGTGGCGGTGAATCGCATACTCGTGTACATAAGCGTGTATATATATGTAACGCGGGATCGTACAGGCTGATGCGCTCCGCGGCGTAAAGATCATGAACGCGCGAGATTGAAGAAAGCAAGTACATGCTGCTTTGGAGGAGAATAAAAGTGGGACGTGAAATTACGATTGCATTTACAAGAGCCCAAGACCCACCCCGAACTATTTATATACTCTTGAATAAATCGACTCTCATCTCGCACGTTTAACGATCGCCTTCAGAGACCTCTGGCTCGAAAGGAACATCACCGAGAGTCGATTAAAGCTCAACGATTGGAACTAACTAAAATCAACGGTCGATCGTCGAAAGTTCCAATTCCTCGAGTCGTTTTTGCACGAAAAAAAGAGCTACCCCGTTGCAAATGTTTACGTCAGTTTTTACCTTGCTTGATGAGGACCCACGTTGCCGCTGTCGAAGCTCGAGCTCGCGGTGAGATCCGCGTCCGGAATCGCGCCTGACTCCATACCCAGTGGTGTTTTGCATTGCGCTGTAAAAAGGAGGGATAAAAAAAGCTTGAAACACGTCGAACGTCGAATAAGAAATGAGAAACGTGCATCTACTTTCGATGTAACAGGATGCAAGCGGTGAAAAAACGAACGTCGGGCTTGTTTTTTTCTCATTTTGGGTGATAATCTTGGAGGGCAAAGTGCAATTATCATGGTTACGTCGCGTTCCTATTGTTTCCACGCGAGGGTCTCGCTGCTTCTGCATAACTGAATATAACCGTGGAGAAGAGATCGGCCTCGGGATATATGCCGAGGGGGCGAGTGGAGAAAAGTGAGCGGGAGAGAAAAAGCAAAGAGCGCGCCACGCAGTCAATGACGGGGGTTGAGGACCATCGAGCGTGTGATACCATCCACTTTGCATACATTATTCTCTTCCTCAGCGGCTCAATCTCCGAGTATCTCGAGCCGGGTTACCCGCAGGGTGCGTTTGTGCAAACATGCCGTGCGCCGCAGTGGCGATCGTCAAAGTGGCGGAAATAAAAACGGTCACCCAAAAATGGAACTTTCGAAATCGATTTCGACGGTAATAAATTCGCAACTAGTCTTTCAGCGGACACTTTGTAGCTCCGACAATGATAATATCCGCTGGTAATGGGAGTACACGAGTGCAGGAGTGTAACGATTAATAATAGGCTTATAACGAGGGTTGTTATCGGACGCAACGGTTGTTTCAAGAGCCACGTATAAAGTACACGTTGGAGGAGCAGGTGCTGCCTTCCTATCGAGGCACGATAAACGTCAAGGAGAGATACAAACTAGTTCCTGGAGGTTTTAGCCATAAGTGCTTTCATCCTGGAGACTCCGAGTGCGGAGGGGGCAGGCGGGCAAAAGATGAGAGGCAAAAGAGAGACGGAGAGAGAGAGAGAGACGCGGAGGTACGGAGGAAAACTAATGGCAAGGAAATTTGAGCCGATATCGCGACTAGATTGTCCGAGTCAGCATCATTGGGATTCTGCACTGCCACTGCCGAATGGCTGTTATTATTAATGAAGGTTGTTGCACACTGGGCGACGGGGGGGGGGGGGGGCCGACCGAGAGAAGGATTTCAACCACCTTACCTACACCGAGAGCTCCTGCCCCCGTCACACGTATAATATCATTCCCAGGAGTCTCGAGAGTCCGCGACTCTCCCATAACTCATCGACCTCCTAACCCCTTCCATTTTACCACACTCGTGGACCATCAAACAGGCCTGTCCGAGTTGTCCAACGGTTTCAACATCTTTCAACGCGATAATAATAATAATTATTATTATTCCAATGAATAATAACGATGATTATCGCTGCTGTTGCTTCATTCTTATGATCAGACGTCATTCGCTACGGATGGTCCATTTAACGGAGTGGCCCAACGGATTTTCCATCATAGAAAGCGTGCAAAAGGCGCTCGTGACGCCAACTTCACGATTTGTTGAATGAGATCGCATTGATGATATCGGTCCTCGTAAATTCTCGACAAATACCGCTTCGAGCGTATACAGGGTGTCCAGAACGTCGATGTTGATGATTCAAAGCCGGATTCTGGATGAAATTGCACTTTTTCGTTTTACTTCATCCACGTGAAGTTGGACCGTGTCCCGGTGGTCCGAAAAGTGCTCAGCGACTCCTCGGACCGACGATGCAGCGTTAAATCGCCAGCATCCGCTCTCAGGACACCCCGTACGGGTATACACGTTCATCTCGCAGTTATGGAAATGAGATGATTCTCTCGATGCTCCAATGAACTTTTTTCCGATCGAGGATGTACAGAAAATGTTCTTTCTCTGTGGTTTCTTCAACCCGCGCAGTACAAGAGTCGTGTCGTCGAGGATCCCAGATTGAGTGTATTTTATCGCCGCGTGGGTCATCCGACGATGAAAAAAAATGGCGAAAAAATGAAATCCGAAAGTTATCGCGGATCGTAAGTTCTCCTCTCAGGGTTTACTTCGCCAAATGGCAAAAATGACGCGCAGCCTAAGACCAAGACACTCCGTTATGCAAATGAGCTTCGCCAAAATCGGGAGATGTATGCCGGTCAAAATTGCTCCTTTTCTCGTCGACGTCACGTGTGCGATCTTTCCTCCAGCATCCGATTTTTGTGAGGTTTTTTTTTCAACGCTCGATGAACCCCGCGCTGCGTTAATTGTACAGCACCGTCGAGGTGGCGAGGGCAGAAGAAAAATCCAAAGGTACCCATAATTCAATGTCAAAAGGTTGATTCGATCGCAGGAAGAGAGCAAAGATTTATTCGCGACTCCCCTGTGTATAGCGATAGGTCATTCTTACCATATTGATGTTTTCCTCGCAATAATACGAAAATGATGTTATCCGGAATGATTTCTATAATATATATTGTATATATCGTCGAGCGTGTCGAACCCGTGGGTACTATACAGGTGCATCGTGTATCGAATGCGATAAATTATTCCCGAGAATCGAAAGATAGCAAAAACGCTTTCGAGCACAGCTAAGCGCGGTATATACGATATCTTTCCGTGCAAACTATCATATATGCACGTACGGGGGATTCCATTCGCGGATGGAACAGGAAATAAACGAAGAGTGGCAAGAATATAATTCCAAACTCGTTTTCGCGACAAAGTAGCCTGTGAAAATGACGAATAATTCCGTTAAAATGCATTTTCAAAATAATTCTCAAAAATCGAGCGGATATACCGGAAACGCCGAGTAGTACGAGCGTCGATTGGCGATACCGTCGTTTATCGACACTTTTTCGAGCAAACATCGCGGGAAATAACTGTGCCAATTTTGCACGAAACGCCCCATATGCGCGATCTCGTACGCACATGCACGAAGATCAAAGAATGTCGAGTTTCAATGGTTTATGCGGAAGAATATACCGTATGGAGCGTGTACATGTGTCCGTGTGCAAGTCCGATATATCGTCGTCTATAGAATATGCACGCGGCGAAGGCAAAGTCATTTTTTTTCCTCTCCCTCTCCCATATGCAAAGCTGACACAGCGAGCGAGTCGGGGCGCAACTTATTGCGGACATCGAAGCGGCAACGCGAGACATCGCGTAAAAAGATCGCGACACAGGGAATAATAAGGCAGGAAAACACGAAAGTTTCAGCGATTTATCGATTGTTAATGTTACCGGCGTAAATAAACCGGCACGCATGCGCCATATGGGTTTTAGGGTGTCTCGAATCGGGCAGAAGCCTTCTCCTCTCCTCCAAGCTGGAAACCCGAATTTTCGCGCGAGCAAACAAATTCTGACCCAATTATACAGCTTGTAATTCAACATTCCACTTAAACAACACGGGAAAAAAAAGTGTCGAATTTTCGAAAAGTTTTCTACACTTTTATCAAAAAAGTGTGAGCAGGACGCGAAATTTCCTATCTTTATTGTATTCTATATTTTGAACCTGCCTGGCTGGAAAAGTCGATCTAAAAATGGCGCAAGTACGAGAAAGTTTGGGTGGTGAATAAATATTTTTCCAAGGCAAAACTCCCTAATGCACGTGGTGTACAAATACGCGTACTGGTTTATGCAGAAAATTTGTATTTACATGCACGTGGTATATACTTACAGAGATCAATGGCGCGTGTCGTGGCGAATAATCCGAGATGAACGAACAAGAGGATAATACAATTTCGATTGTATCGGACGTCGAACGACGCCCACGTGGCGATCCACCACTTGACCATATTCCTTGCTCCCCACGTTTGTTACTCGGGCGAAGTCGCTTCACCCTTTCGCCCTGTCTCACCGTGACTCCTCTTTCATTTCCACCTCTGACTTTGGCGTTCACCTGCGGTGACAAAAAATTTACGAAAAAAACAGATTAAGCTCGTGTTGCATCGATGCGATCGTGATAATTATTGTTTCAACGTCGGACGCGGTTGTTTTTTTGCGGATTTTTTTTCCAAGTGGATGAAGACCGTACTGATCAGACGACTCTAAGAAATCCGGATGCATGGAGTTTCACGCAAGAGCTCGGTCCTGAAACGCGACGAATCCGCACGAAGGCATAGAATTGACTGGGTTCATGCAGGCGTCGGTAATTGGACCGGGATGCTGTGTACGTTTATCATTGAATAAATGACGAGTAACGCGAGGAAATGAGTCCGCTCTCGAGTCACGAATCTCAGTGTTCTATCGTTAATCATTCATCCTCCGGGCACGTGTACGAGTCTCTCCTTCGTTATGGAAAATCCGAAGAAAATCCAGCAAGATCTTTGTTCGGGAAGTCGAGCGTGTCCGAAGCTTAGCGTTTTTAAAGCCCGCTCGCCTTGCGATAAACCGCTCGCGAACCAGGTTGCCTCGTATAGCAAAGTCCGCCACGAAGACAGCCACGATCGGCTCCCACGACGAGATAACATCAGAGTTGGATCTTCGGATATAATCTCTGCCTCGAGGAAGGCAAAAGAGAGAGAGAGAGAGACTCGTTAGCGCCACTGGGAGTCATTCAATTGACGGACCAAAGATCCTAAAGGATAGATAATAAAACGTATAGGACGATAAAATTTCTCAGGCTTCTCGGAAATTATTTACTGGCAAAATGTGAAGACGGGTAGTACGAGATTCGATAATATGCTTCAGGCGATACTGATAAGATTCGAGCGATGAAAAGAAATTTTTGAAATAATGATGAATCAATTTTAGTAGGATTTAATGATTTTTATCAATTTCGTGATTGCTTTTGTTGTCATTTTTATTATTTTCGTGTGTCATTTAATTTCTGGTGAAATTTGTTTTTTTTTTGACACTCTCCGTTGCAACATTCGCAATAATAATGGTGGGAAATTAATGAATTCCTCGAGATGCGTTCTTAACGGCTCAATTTGTCAACGAAGGAATAAATTTCGTCCAATTGCGAAGGAATACGCACGCGGACATTGCGAGCTGTGTAATAAGATAACAGAGAGGGATCCCGGCGAGCTTATGTACGCAGCGGGCAGAAGAGAATCGAATACCGCTTGGAAGCTGCGCCGGAAAGGGAAAACCTTTGGCTTTAAACTATGAATTCTAATCGAATCTCGTTAATTTGCATAGGAATGAGCTTATGCAGATTGATACGCTTGAATATATTGCTCGCGGTATTATATTGGCTGGATGCGCGAATCTGCTGAATTTAAGCGGTCGGGCTAAAATAAATACGCGTATACAGGGTGTTCCAAAAGAGGTTGCTGATTATTTAACGCCACCTCGGGGATGAAATTTCAAGGCGAAAAGTCCTCGAGCACTTTTCGATGCGACGAATTCTCGTTGAGTTATCAATTAATCATGTCGGACCAATGGGACGCATGGATCTCAAACTTTGACGACGAATAACTCGTTGGATTTTGGTCGTATAAAAAAATCATAAAATACATTTCGACTCGAAATTTTATCCTCGATCCAAATTTAAATCGTATACATCGATTTGTGGGAAACTCTGTATAGTATACGCGTATGTAGCGTGTTTCGTCGTCGTCGAGACGAGTCGTCGAGAAAATATACATGATTTTCAGAAACAATGCGCTTGTATAAACCGTTTGGGAATCGATACGATCGATGCTTGGAATAAAAATTGATCAGGTTCATTCGAAACGCTACGAGACGATCGCGAGAGGCGAGAATATAGGCGTATATCCTTGTTTATATCGTAATTAATCGTTGGTTTTTTTTTGTTTCTCAGCTCGTTGCACAATCGTAAAACATTCGCGCGGTTTAACGGCTGTATGTGCGTTGCCCTGTGTAGCGGCGGCGGCGAGAGAAACATGTCAAGCGATCGAGAAACTTGGCGGAGATAGTCATTAAAGAAAAGCGATTTTATCGTCGCCTAAAAATACGTGTGTAAGCAACAACGAGATCTCATTCGGCCTTTCTTTTCTCTCTCTCTCTCTCTCTCACGAGTTTTCTTTGATAAACAAGGGGAATGTGTATAAAAAAACCGAGGAGAAGAATTACGATGCCGTGTGGGGCGTAACTTATCACGAGGAGAATTTTAATGCTTGTTAATTATACGTAAAAAGAGGAAGGTGATGAAGGAGGACCCAGCGTGCGTGTTGGAGGGAAAAAAAGAAAATCATTTTATACCCGTTCTTGGCGTTGATCAAACACGCCTCTCGCCTCTTGTCGGTATCGTACTCGCTTTTTTTCCCCCATTATCCTTGATTTTTACAAAACCAAACAGTCGTTTGTTGGTCGGAAAAAAAGTATGATTTATTCGCGGCTTGCCAAGGATAATTCGTAAGCGACGAAAGGACGATAACTCTTTTCTTTTTCCCAAAGACAAGGATATATTTGAGAATTTTTTTTATTTTTCCGATCCACCACTTTTTTTATTTTTCCCAGAACGCCCGCGGATTGATCCAGGATGATCCTGGCGCCTTACGCCGCGACACGGTTTCGTCCAGCGTCTTCGAAATAATACGAGGAGACATCCGGACCCAAAAACTTTGACACGCGATAGACCTTCGCAAAAAAAGATTGTAAAGTTCCACCGTATATGCCGCAAAGCGTTAATGGAAAAGCGTGATCGAGGAAAATTTATGAAAAAAAATTATCTCACGCGTAATCAAATTACATTTTTCCGCAATTCCCTTCGAACGAAGATTCTGTTATTTTTTCGAAAATATGTAATATTCGTATATGAAATATAATTTCCCGCCAGTCTCGTCGTCTCTTTAATCCCGTTTATATTGCAAACAATTTTTATGCCTGGTAAAATATGACGGGAGAAAGAAAAATATATTTCGCGAGGATTCTCCCTCGAGCATCAGCGAAGGAGATTAACGAATCGGCCCGGGGTTCGAAAATGCGAGGGCGAGAGGCAAGGACGTGGATTTATCGGGACGCGAGCGACCTGGTGCACCTTTCCATTTGTCAAAACCGTACAACACGTGACGCGGAGAGGAGAAAAGCTTCGATACATCGCGAAACGCGTTCGGCGGCGTATACGTCTCCTTTTTCTCCCTCGGCGGAGGATTTCAGTAGGGTTGCCTGTATAAATTTACAAAAGATTCGAGATATGAAGATACGAGCACGATTATAAGGGCAGAAGCTACGGGATTGCGGTTTTATTACAGCGATATATCCAGCAGTTGCTCGTTCATTTATTTTCAAAAAAATATCCTCGAGGTAAACGCCAATTTTCCGTTTATCTTTTTTTCGGTATTTCGGTAAGCTACATTACGGAATTTCGAGACGAAATGTACTCTGGCACTTTTTTGAGGGACCGAAATCCAGAGAGTTATTAATTGTCAAAGTTTGAGCCAATCGGACGCCTGCCCCAATAACTCACTGGGGATTCGTCGTGTCGAAAAGTGCTTGAGGGCTTTTCGACTTGGAATACCATCCCCAATGTGGCATAAAAATATCAGCACCTAGTTTTTGGGACACCCTGTATAATTTTTGAGAATTTAACGTATAAGCAGAGCACGAAAAAGGAGACTTTATTGATAACTTTTGAGCAATAATGCGTCAATGTTTTCTTTGATCGTTCATCATTATGTAACATCGTTATACAGCGGTGAAAGAATGTCTCAAGGCGAATTTCGAGCTCGCAGCAACCGCAGGAGCGACGACTCACGAGGAACTCGAGGTTTCGTGCGGGGTCAGAGCGTCGAATCGCCACAAACGAGCTCGCCTCATCTTTTTGCTCCTCGTGTTTTTCTCTCTTTCTCTAGCACCCTTTGGTAGCTGCGGACCTCCCAGTGGAGGAGAAAAAAAAAGATCGAGACTCTCGGAGAATCGGCGGAGGAGGGCAGACTAGGAGAGACGGTGAGATTTCGTTCTCGAGAGAGCCTGAAGCACGAGCACCGGTTCTCGCGCGGCTCACCTAGAAATCATTTTTGAGAGTCGGTGAAAACGAGAGAGGGAGGACAATTTTTTTCACCTGCTGGGGGTAATGAGAGTCGCACAAAGATCAAAACAATTCCGTCGGGGCGAACTGAAAATATCGCCATGATTTTTCTAACCATGTCCATTTCAAAGGCCTTTCTCGACACTGAGAAAAATCGGTAAAGATTTCCGAGTCGCCAAAGTAATATTTTCAAGGTGTAATTCCGAAAATTGCGGGAGAGTTTGGTCAAAAATCGAAATAAATGAGTAAAATCCCTCCTAGCGTGGGTTCGCCAAAAGTCGATACAGGAATGGAGGTTTAAGATGAAAAATAAGAGGAAACGATCGCGTTGCCAAAATGCTCCCTTGGGTGATTCTCGTTACCCCGGCCGGAGATATGTATTTCGTGCTCCATAGTGGAGGAGAAAGAAAGTTGAGGAGAGCGAAGAATAAAAGTAGGTACAGTAATGCATCCGTTCGAGTATGCACCCGAGTACTCGAGAATATACTTTCGACTTGTATAGAGTCGTTGTTCTAACGTGTAGCCACACTCGACGCGCGCGGGCACCCTCGAGGGCTCTTTCGTGCACGGCCGAGAAAGACGCGATTGCCGCTAGACCATACCGTCGCTCTGCATGTCTGTGTGCACGCTCTTTCTCGAGAGAAAACGCGTTCGCGGGAGTACCCTGTAGCACTTTTTCTTTCCTCTCTCTTTTTTTCACCCCAGGTGCCGAGTTTCCGCGGCCCTTGCCACGAAACCTCCACCTTATCACGGACCGCATCCTCTCGTCTCGTCTCTCGCGAATCTTCTCGAGATTCGCGGGTTTTTCCGATCTGATTGCAAAGACAAGAGGCACAAGTAACGTCATCGAGACGATTTAACGATGCACCACGTCGGTGTCTGAATGTCGCTGATTTTCATTCGGTTCATTTTAAAGGTGCGGTTTTTTTTTACTCTCAAAGATACTCGAAATGGATGCTGCACGAGAGAGAGAGAATGGCGAAGAAGCGATTTCGATCGGCGAGTAGATCAAATTGTCACGTGGGCAGGACAATGACTGTATTCTTCATTTCTCTTCTTCAAGAGTATCTCAATTTCAATCCCGTTTGATCTCGAACGTATCTCCGTTTAAAAAAGAACCCTCTGATGTGTAACATTTTTCTTCGAGAAACACGTAAATTCGTGAAGATGGCGAATGCAAGAATCTTCTTCAAAAGCACGACTCGTTATTCGCATTTCTCGTTTTATTTGAAAAATGATCACATTGCGAACTCGAGGCATCTTGGAACAGAGATGCTGTTCAAGATCGAACTTGGTCGGAGTCGAGGCGATTGAGAAAAAAGATGCTCAACGATACCCCATTGAAGAAACAAGGAACAGAGTCATTGTCCTGCCCACGAGGAATAATTTATTCAACTCGTTGATTGAATTAACTTTTTTGACATTGAGCTCCGGAGGAGAGCTCTCTCCGCAGTGTCGCATCCATTTCAAGTATCATTCACGGTGAATTAGCCACTAAAACGATTTCTCAACCATCATACTCGCGTGCATGTATATACACGATGGATGCTGAGTGTGAAGCAGGAACAGAGTGCGGGAGGAGAGGAGAGAGATCGTCGTGTACCACAAGTTTCGCATCTTCGCGAGATTCCAGGCATATACTCGGGTAAAGACTCAACATTGAGTACAAAACGAGGGAACACAGTCAAGACGACAACGAGAGTCGCGAAAAGAGAGAGAGAGAGAGAGAGAGAGAGGGTATAGTATATTTCAAGAAGGGATTTTAGCTAGAGAACCAAAGAGAACCCGTATCAAACCGAGTAAAGTTTCCACCGCGTTCACGTCAAACTTGTCGCACAGAGTACACATATTTTCTCACACACAGAGAGATAGGAGAGCACAGAGGATGCTTTGCGTTTGTTCATACAAAACACAATATCTACAGGGTGTGTGTGTGTGTGTGTGTATAGATACCGCATTGTTCTCAGAGCTTCTCGCAGGCTTCAGAGGGAAGAACAATGACGCGACACATACCTTTGTACGTTCTATGAACCGTAATTAGCACTTTAGTTGCGTGTATACGCGAGTCTGAGAGATGCCGAGTGCTGAAATTTCTTTATTTTTTAACAAGACGCGGGAAAAAAAGACAATTATGTATCTGGTGGCGAAGCGATGTGACGGAGAGGAAAATTCGTTGATTTTGCACCATCGTTTAGGGACGATTGTTTAAATAAATGGACATCGCGGTTCAGGCGCGGTTCAGAGTTCGCGCGAGATCCTCGTCGTTGTTTTCTTGGCTACCTGTGTATTCATCATCCGGTGAATAGCGATTGTTATCGCTTCCACCGGGAGTCTCCGTGGGCACGACGATAATCGTTCATCACACACGAGATAATTCACATTCCGTCTCTGTTATTTCGTCTGATAATCATTATCGCGCACGTTGCGAGCATCATATTCATTATTTCTTGCCTGGTGCACGTTCATCACCGGGAGAGAACCGACGAGCTGACGATGAGTTTGCGCCAAAGGTGTTTCGCGGCCGAGCATTCATCACCCTTGGCTCATCGGTAACGCACGCCTCTCTGATTCTTATCAGACTCGTGCTACATCGCACAGGAGATAGCAGAGTTTGGATAACGTCGTTGATTCTCCGGTCGAAAATTCATAGCGTGATACAAAAAAAATTTCATCTCGTTTTTCGTTATTTTCGACGTTTGCTTTTATAATTTTTTTTTTTTCAAAATAACTGTACGCCAAAGATGGCATTTTCGGATGAAATTGGAGAGAAACAATCGGCGAACATGGTTTCGAGGCAAAAAGAAAAAATCTCCGAGCATGGACCGTACGTGGATGCGCACGTTTGAATAGCCGTTATGTGGCCCAAGATCTCGTACACCGCTTTAACTAACCAATTGTGCGTTTGAATTTATTTCCCGAGGGCTGCGAACTTTACGGTCCAGACTCTCTCGAGAGGTTTCGCGAGATTTTTCTCCTCCTCTCTCTCTCTCTCTCTCTCTCGGTTTCTCCGTAACAGCATAGTTGTCTTCGCGGGACTGGTATTTATTGGCCGTTCGTCTGATTTATCTCATCGCCAAGACACCGCGTGGACCCCGAGAGGCCGAGGGCGTCGGATATAGCCGAGGGGAGAAAAGACACCGAGATATCCCGAGGATGCATAATGACGAATTCAGACCGAGTATTTAACTGCGCTTTTCTTGCGGAGAGACAAAAAGATGAGAGAGAGAGGGAAAGAGTTTACAGACTCAAAAGAGCCATTTAAGAGCCATCAAAGGGCACATCTCCGATCGTTATATTGCGATATTGATAGAGTCGAGTGTGCAAATTCTTTGCACACCGATGTACAAAGTTTCGCTGTGATTCGACCCTTTCCTTCGTGAAAAAAAATTCAATAATTGTCTGTAAGAATTAAAGTAATAATGATGCAAAGATTCATCTTGTTAAATGATTTTTATGCGATTATTTACGATTGATTAAAAATGCGTAATAAAGTTTGAGAATTCCAGCAGGAAAAAAATAATCTCCATACACGAGTAGTTTGAGATTTCTTTACGTGCTACCCTCGCGGTACATCTTCGAGTCACTCGCTTTCTCCGTCTTATTCCTGCGCAACTTTTTCATCCTCTCTCCGCTGCTGCTGTACGTTCATGGATGAGATAAAAGATTCATAAGGATGGCTTCCCCGTGAAAACGCTCGAGAAAAGATTATAAACCGTGTACACGTATTTACACACTGTTTTCCTCGTAAAGATGTGCGTTTCTTTCCCACGCGATTTCGCAGCATCCCTGGTGATGCGAAGGATTCGGGATGAAAAAAGTTAATCATAACGAAAGTCGAATAAAAAAGCCTGGAAGCGAATTAAAAGAGCAACTCTGCCAGATCGAAGATCAAATATTCATCTGATTTTACCGATTTTTCTCGATGGCCGAAAGCGACTCGTCGTGCACGCAATATTTCGTGAAACAACTCGTACTTTTTGGGCTTTTTAACGACGATGTGTGAAAACGCAGGAGTGGAAAATAAAAACAACGTGTCAAGCCTCACAATCGCACCACGCTTTTCGGTTTTTGCTCCTGGCTTCTTCTGCATCCCGCCAGATGACGCTGTCGCCGGAGCCAAGATTCCCGTGTGCATTCCCCGAGACTTATTTCGCTCGCGCTCGCGACCTAACAAGCCTCTAATGAGGAACGGGTGTTACATCGCGTGTTTCGGGAGCAGCCGCGCACGAACGTGGCGGCACCTTTTGCGCAATTATCGTTCATCACAGTCGCAAAAAAAAAAACCAAAAAAACTTCGTTCATCAGCACTCTCGAGGGCAAAAGCGCATAATACTCGTACGCGCGCAGCATCGAGAGGAAAAAAAGCCCGATGCGCTCGATGTAGAAGCGTTCGGGTCCGTTTGACGATAAGTTCGCGAGGAACAAACTAAACGTGTTGTTGCGAAATGACGTTGGTACTTCCGGTCGAAAAACACACCGCAATTTCACAAATCCAGCCCTCCGCGAGTGCACATCCGGTTTTCACGGAATTTAAACGCGTCGGGGCTCATCGGCGAGTTGGCAATTTTTAAGTACGTACGTACGCGCGCGAACGTTCGCAAAGTCGTACGAGTTTTTGCGTCGAGTTTCTTTTTTAACAGCTTCTCGCTCATTTCGAAAGAAAATCATCGGGCAAAGTGTCGGAGTTTATACGAGCTGGAAAATCCTGGGAATGCGAGACGAATAAAGGTACGACGGGGTAGAAGGGGGGCGGGGGGAGAAATGTGTGAAAAAAGAATAGTCGGATGACATTACAAACTGAGTGACAAGGGTCGAGCCTTTCGAGACTTCTCGTGGAATTTTTCGCGCGAGAGTACGGTCCAGACTTTTCTCCATCTTTCTCTCCCTCTCCCGCTCGTGCTCTCCGATTTTTCTCCTTCGCTATACAAGACGAGGATTCTTTCAAACGGTTATATTCCTTCGTTCATTAACTTTTATGTTTCGTTCGGTCGAGTACTCGGGTGACTTTACCAGCTTTTCTTCGACTCTGTATGCCATCAGCTCCGGAGAAGATGGTATACATGTACCGTGCCCGCGGACGATGGAAATCCGAAGCAGGGGATTGCTTCGAGCTTTTCTGAAACTCCAGAGCCGCGTGCTCTTTAAACGGCATTGTCGAGAGTGAGAATTGTTGTTTCAGCTCGGAATCGGAAAGCACCGTATACAAAGATGGTATATATATATGTATTATATGCGTGTGTATAGAAGGGATCGGAATATAGTGAGAGAACAAACCGGGAATGGGAAAAGAAGGCTACATTCGCTGAAGGAAGAGACTTTTCAATGGCGTGCGACCTCATTACCGAAATGGCACTCATTATCGTTACGTGTACGTAGCGAGGTTGCATTCTATTATATAAAACAGTGGGTGTATATGTGATACGCGTGGTATATACGGTAAGATCGCAGGGTGGTGCTGGAAAAGCAGAGCGGTATGGGCCCTTTCGTTCCGGACTCCCTTCTGAAGATCCAGCTTTTTCCTTGCCCTTCTACCGTGCCGTACCGTATTTGTTATACGTACATTTGGAGACGCTTGCTAATGACCAGGAATTATTCAGCCGCACGGAAACACTCGAGGTTTGCGAATGACGCGATAGGCGGCTTTTCCACCGGGATTCGGCGTGACGATACCGGAAGCCCGCGAGGTTAAACGAGTATTCGTGCTCGCGATGAACGAGGGAAAGAAAGCGACGTCTTGAAAACTCCTGGTTTCGTACAGGAGCGCGAGAAGCGCATGAATCGCGACGAGGGTCGTGATTTTAATGACCATGGATAAATCGCTGTATGGATGATCGCTGATGCGGTATGAAATTCCGAGTCGAAAAGTATTTTGGTATTTTTTCGTACGAGCACAACTTTATGAGTTGTCGATTGTCAAACTTTGAACCAATCGGACGCGCGCACTCCCCTCTCCAACGCCCAACTGTATCAATTAATAACTCGGCAGGGATTGGTCGGATCGAAGAATGCTTGAAGACTTTTCGACTTGGAATTCCATCCCCGATGTAGCATTAAATTATCAGCGACCATTTTTTTTTTCATTTTGAGACCGCGTATCGTATAATTTGGGCATGGAAAGGATGCTGCTCGCCCACGTCGACGTATGTGTGTATGTATGTTAATACATCTTTAAGGATGAGAGCACAGGTGCTGACTAAGCCAGCTACGTCATTCTCTGTGGATTTCACGGTGGCTTGAGCACCGAATGAGAATAGAGAGAGAGATGGTACTATGTGGGAGCAAAATTGCGAGAGGTGCGGAATAGCCAAGAGTGTGTTCTTCTTATAAAAAGTTCGTGGCGAAATTCCGTTTGCTATCTGATGCGCGCGTATCGTTTGTTTTTACCTGAATTTGACTGTTTTTTTGCGTTTTCTCAATGAAATTTCGAGTTTTCGCGAAAAACTCTGTGAGTCTTGTAATCGCCGGAAAATTTGCGATGGAACAGGCTGTTGAACTATCGAAAAATCGAAAATAAAATTTTTTCGTCATTTTTCTCTCATTTTCCAGAATCGTCGAAAAGACGAAATTTCAAAAGGCCATAACTACGTTTTAAATTACGCTACATAGAGTTTTTGGGGGTGTTTTGAAAAGCCCTCGAGTAGACTTAAAAAGCGGTGAAAGTTAAATGCCGATAGCTAAATTGGTTCACCCTCAAAATCGATGCTGAAAATTCGCAAAAAAAAGGCAAAGGGTATGTATGGGAAAATTGATGAAAATCAATGGTCAGTCTTTAAAAATCTGCCAAAAATCGAAAAATGAAGATATCTCGACAAACCAAACGGCATTGTGAAGCCTCATCAATTGCCAAGAGAATGAGCGCAAGTTGGAGTATCTACCTCAAAGAGGGAAGAATTGGCAAACGTTTTACTGAACCAACTCAATCCGGCAAAAAATGGCGAAAAATGTTGGATTTCAAAAATGATTTTTAAAGGTCCATATCGATGTATTTTTTCCCGCTGATTACGAAACACATCGGTATTTCAGCGAAAACCCAATATTTCTGTCGGAAAATGCAACAATACGAATTTTTTCAATGAACGACTATTTTCCCTTTAAAATATCGAGTTTTCCGGAAAAGGTCGGTGGGTTTCGCTGACATATCAAATACAGCTTAATTCGTACATATTTGCTCACCGCGAAAGGGATTCGTAAAATCGACATTTGCAAACCCCTTCACCCTTTCTCTTGTTATCTCATTCCCATCCTCCGAAAATCGTCGCTTTTTGATCACGAATGTATCGAATATGTATATACGCGAGTAGAGGTAATAACGGCGGAGGGTTGATTTCCATGGAAATTTGCCCAGTCACGCGACTACCCCTGGCCCTCTGTGTTTAATCCATCGAATTCGGATAATAAATTGACGATGTTGGTCGTCGAGATGGTCTCGACTGAATAATCGCCATTTTCCTCCAAATATGCGGTCCAAAGATACAATTTAAACTCATTGGAACTTCATTAATTAAATTAATTAAGTTCTGTCAATTTCGTAAAACGACATTGTTCTTCAAAGAATAAATGTTTATTCCGCCAACGTCAAATTTGCATGAAACCTCATGTGGAGATGGAGATCATTGTTATTCGTCTTATTCAATTAAAAAACCGAAATAAACGCGAAAATCGTGAGGGTCTGAGAGGATTCGGTCGGGACGTACTCGCGTTAAAAAAACCAAGCATCAGAGAGGGGTTCCTTCTTCCGTGGAACGATCCATTACCGGCGTCTCTTGTCACACTGAAACGCCCTCGAGAACAATCATTGTTATAATCCAGTTGATTGTCCCTTTGGATCACAATACAGCCGTACATCAGTCAGTAAAATGTATCCCGTGGCGTTTCTTTCAACTCTTTTCCTTTCAATCGCAATCCCGCAATTGGCCGAGCCGGAGCGTAGCTGACATCCGCTTGAGCCATCCTTTTGCTTGTGAAAAAACAGACTGAAAACAAACACCAACCCCGGGGCTTGGAAGCAATGACGCCATCAGTTGCAACATGGGTCAAACAAATGGAGCAATAATTTCTCAAACGTTATCCCACGGAACAGTATTCAGCTGCTCGTTGTCTCGCGTGAAACTGCGAATGGCAGATGGACCGAAAGCTTCGAGGAAACGTTGCCTTGGGGCATATGTATAATTATCGTTGCGGAAATCGACTCTCGGCGAAAAACATATTCGAGGCCAGCAGGGAATCAATCGAATCGAGCAAAAAACGCAAAACAAAACTGCGATTATTCGACGGAATTGTTTTTTGGCTAAGGAGGGTTTTTTTTTTGCAATCAGTAACTCGGACGTGTACCCCACGGATCGTTTAAAAATATGTATCCATCACAGTGATGATACTAACACAATGACGTCTTCTCAATGTTTTTTGGGCGCACCTAAAAAAATTTATTCACCGAACTTGATTGACCCTCAGGATTAAGTACTTATTTGAGCAAAAGCTTAATTTACAAATACTTTCCGCTGAAAGTATATTCCCGAAAGAAACGAACGAGAGAGAATGTGAGACGAGGATCGATTTTTTCCCGGGTGTCTGAAAAATTCAATCCCCCGCGCGGAATTCTCGCAGCCTCCGAGATACGAGATGACAAAATCACGGGTAGCGAAAGTGTCACCTGTGTCTGCTACCTCGGCAGCCTCGTTAGCTGCTGTCAAATTAGCAAGAGGTAGTTTAAACAGCACACGCTCGCCGGCAGCGTGTGCGGAATATAAATGGACCGCTTAGCGGACGAACGGATGCGAATGGTCCAGCTCGCAGCCTCGATTTCGCGGATACACGTCCTTCTGCTTGCAACAACGTATGACGTACAAACTGTACAACTAATCCCGCGAGGAGCGAAGCTACAAGGGATTCGAGAGATTGATTATCCCCCATCGGCTCATGTGCAGAGCCGGTGTACTTTCTCCAATGAAAGCCCTCTCTCGCAGCTTCAACATCGCCGAGAAACTTGGCTCCGTGGCTGAGGTAATAACGTGGATGCATCGATAACCAAAAGGATCGATGTACTTTCCAAAAGGTCCGAAGCCCCTCGGAGGAACGTCTGGACCGCTGCATCGGGAGAGCTACGAGCTCGTTGGAACACGGAAGGCCTTTAATCCGGAAAATCGTGCCAGAGTACCCACCACGGCGAAGAGTACAGCCGAAGATCTATCTCTGTCTTTTTTCTTCCATTCTTCTTCCTCCTCATCCCTCCCTGCTTTTTCAACTCGACGATTCATCTCTCGCAGCACCACAGGAGAGCCCAAATTTCACCACCATGACATTATGCTAAAGGGTCATAAATTCTTACGCTCCTCTTTCAGCCTCATTTTTCGAGACGTTACATTATGCAAAGTGTAATAACAGCTTTCATTGAGCGCCTCGTATATTACCGGCTATCGAAAAGATTCGCAAATATCGAGTGTGTTTTCAAACGACCAACGAAGGGTTGAAACGAAAAACGAACAAAGAGCGACAATGCGCTGTGGAAAAAGAAAAATCTCGCGCGAGTAATGATATTTAACGAAAAAAAATACAGTTTTCAAGCCCTCGTGAGGATCTCCAGTGAACCATCGGTAGATTACTATTTTTATAAACTCCGCACATGATACTGGTGAGTCCAACGGGAGCGGAATAAAATCCGCGGAAAAGTAAACCTTTTGGCAGAGTCGCGGAATATGAAGAGACCCTGTACTCTGCTGGCTGTGTGCGGAGGACAGTAAAAGAAATAAAAGAGCGCGGACTCCGCGTCGGCCACAAAAGGCGGACCACATAACTTTGGATTTAATTAAATTTGAGCGTTGTTAAAAGGATTAATTAGTATAGTGGTGCGCTTTCTCTCTTCCTCGCCCGCTTCACCCTCTGGTTTCGTTCGTTCCCGCGGGACCCGAGCGCCACCACCATCTCCAGCATCAACGTTGCTTCAAATGCTTCTCCTTGAGAAGGCCAAAGTCAGGACATAATTATTTCGAGGCCGAGCAGCAGCCAGCAGTAGGAAAACTTTAGTGCCGCGAAGCTTCGCCGGAAAAGGTTCCAACTAGGAGCAAGGTGTAAGAGAGACCTCCGTGGAATGCTCGTGTACTACGTGCGGACAGCGGAGCTCGAGTCAAAACTCTGCAGGGTCGTAGCTTTCTCTTTGCAAAGTCGTTTAATTCTCCAGCTTCCATTGCTACTGCTATGCTCCATGCCAGTCTCCCTCTCGCTACTCGTTCTACCTTTCCCATCATTCGGTTAATCATTGCCTGTCAAACTTGCTGAAATACATTGCTTTGATCAACGAATCGAGCCAACGAGAGAATGCCCGGCCAGTTTCGACCTCGATTTTTGCCATCTTTGTTATTGCAGCAGTTTGCCAAACAATTTCAGTGAAAATGTAATCGAACGTCAATGATCCTTTGATAGAGCCGTCAAATTTCAATAACGCCAAAGCCTTTGATCCACTTGTCGCGGTAACCATATCGCAAAACGACGATACCGCGTGATGTCGAATGTAGGAATGAAAAAGATGGAAAAAGGACAAGTTCTCAAGGAACACACCGTGCGCTGACGTTCGAACGAATTGCGAATGAATCGAGCAGCATCCGCGCTGATGGAGCTTTTTGAAAGCCTCGTATATGCTACCGGACGCCAGGCTGGCATGGTAGTTCTTTTTTTTCGTAGCCTCTGGCAAATCTCCAGGAACTTATATAGATCCGAGCGGCGTGAGATGCTACCTGGAGAGAATCGGATAATAGACAACAATTTCCAAACTGCATCGAACGATAAATTGGACGCAAATCAGAGCCAACATGGAGCGAGTTTCGAATTGAAGTTGAGAAAAAAAACGCCCTCTCGCGGCTCTATTTTACGTTACAGAGTCATTTGCTACCGATGGAAGTGAACTTTTAACGCTAGCTGACGTCTCGCGAGTAACTTCCATCTCCCGCTCGAGATCACGAGAAAGCAACAGCAGGGCGCTACCGCAGCGCCAGCTTCAGGGAGCGTCCATCAACTAGCGGAAGTTATCGTTCCGGGCGAGCGTGGCGCGCGCGTCGCGAGACGAGAAAACGACGAGGTGCGAGACTCGGAGATGGCTCGAAGGAGGCAAAGTTGTCGGGGAGTTGATGCCGAGCAAGTACAAGAACAAAAATAATGGTAGACAAAAAGAATCAAGGGTGAGAGGAGCTAAGGGAACGAGTTGAAGGAGCTGCCAAGGTTGAACGAAGATGAAAATTGTTAAATCTTCTTTTCCGAGTCTCTCGCGGCAGTTTAGACGGAAATTCTCCGTCCCCGGAGGCTCGCCCGAGCGTTGATGACAACCGCACATTGAGAAAAAGAGACGGAGGGAGAAACGGACGAACAGATGTCGACGGGGGAAGTAGGGATGCATTTTCAGGGATGATCGATGTCTCTCGGCTCTTCGCAATTTCAACAACGTCCCTCGCTATGCTGAACCAGAGGCATCTCTCGCGTCATTCTTGGGAGAATTCTCCGGTAAAATGAACGTTATATCCGGGGAGCCGGAGCCATCGGAGAAGAGAGACTGACGCCGAAAGGAGGAACGAATATTTGCCCTGGCCGATTCTCGGGCATCTTCTTATTTACCGTTCCAGCAGTCTGAGAAACTTGACGAGCTCCCGCGAGTAAGATGAGATGGTTTAAATTGAGATATACGAGAATGAAAAAAGGGCAAAAGTGTCGCCTCCCTCGTTTCCGCGTGGGTTTCTGAAAAAAGTGCGAAATTCAAACTGAAAAAACTCGACGGCTTTTCGTCTGGTTTTCATGTATCATATCGATTTCCGGTCTCAGTAAAAAATCGAAGATACACCTCTACACCCGTCCTCATTCCATTGGATTTTTCGCGTTTTATGAGCCGGCACGTAGTCAATACCGTACTCGCGAGGGAAGCGGAGAATCGCCCGTCCTGTCATTGAATTAGTAGTTACTTGGAATAACGTCGGACATATAACTCGAATGTTTCGCGATTCGCGAAAGACTTTATCGGTTCCATCGACGTAAAACGAAAATAAAAAAGAGACGAGCAATGAGGAAGATAAAGAGAGAGAGAAAGGAGGATGGGACTACGTGCGTCGAATTCAGATGCTGCAACGTGGATTCTGTGCAGTTGCTGGGTTAATGGATGATTGCATATACATGTATATATCGCGAGGTATCGAATGCACAGCGTGAAACGTAGATGGTCGATTATAAAAGGACAGCTCGAAACGATCTTTTTTACCGTACATTTCAGGAAGAAACTTTTATCCTCTCTTGCAGAATCGTATACCTTGACGGTTAATTTTCTTACTCGAAAACAGAAAACTCTAGCCTCGATGTTTATTCTCGCAGTTTTGAACATTTTGCGCAATTTTTTTTCAAAAATTCAAGCGTGTGCAACTGGGAGGAAGAGTGCAGCATCCAGCGTCGATCGATCGCAAGATTCGTTGACGATTAATTTTCCGTAATCCATGTTCGTACGTGGTTCGTCAATTTTCTAATTGCTGGCTGTATCCGTGCTCCTTCATTCGCGCCTTGTTGATGTATGCCTCGTTGATGTGTTCGCTAATTCTGCCTCGCGAATAGCCCTCTTGCTCTCGGAGTGTTTGTTCGGTCCAGGCCGATTGTTGGGACACACTCGCGTTCGCAGGCACGACGACCGAATCGTTTGATCAAAACTGTGGGCTCTGTTTTCGATCGTCGATTAAACTGTCGATTTCATCGTTGGTCCATCGTCCTACTGTGCACGTGGATTTTCGTCGTGCGGCGCACACGAAACGAAAGGACGCTCGATCCTTTCCGACTTTGCGTGTTGCATTCTCCGAGCGAGGTCCTCTCGCATTAGTCGCAATGACGTTTATTTATACGCACAATCACTCCCATAGAGGATTCGCTGGAAAAGCACGTACGAACTGGTCCAGACTCGGGAAACGCACGCTTTTGTCGTTCGGCTCGCTTTGACCCTCTGCCCCTCTTTGACAGTTGCGAGAAGAATGAAAACACGTCCGTGTGTGTGTGACTTTATCCCCTTTTGCCGAGGGTACGTACGTTGGTGATTTTGCCGGATTGCTATTGCGGAACTAGGTGCATTTACAGCCTGTTCGGTGCAGAGTCACGTCAACTCGGTGTACACGTGTGTTTGCGAGTGTAAAATTTTACGAAGAAGAAGAAAACACGGAAAATCTCGACGAGGTTGAGATTTCGCGATCGATTTTCTCATTGAATTTTTGAGTATTGGATAAATCTTGCACGGTGGCACGCATTTGCAGCTCGCAAGAATCCTATCTATGTATTCCAAGAGTCTTTTAAAGTCGTTTCAAGGGTGACCTTTTTATCAGCCCTCCGCGGCTGTCGATTTACTCTAAAACGGATAACACGGTATAAAGTGTACCTCTCAATTTGGTCAAAGGCGTCATTGTCGCCCTTCCGTCGCAGCTTTCGGAAACGGGAGAAGAAAAGAAGCTCATCGAGCCGCAGGGTCCGATGTAAAAAGTGTTTACATGGGGTGTACACCAGGTGTCCCAAAAGTCGATGCTGGTAATTTAAGGCTGTGTAGGGAGTGAAATTCCAAGTCGAAAAGTCCTTAAGCACTTTTCGATACGACGAACCCCCGCAGAGTTATTAATTAATATAGTCGGGCAGGAGAAGGGAGAGCGCGCGTGCTATTGGCTCAAACTTTGACGATTGATAACTCGTCAAGTTTTGGTCGTACGAAAAAATACTGAAATACATTTAGACTCGAAATTTCACTCTGAATCTAGCTGCAAATTATCAGCATCGGGTTTTCGGACACCTTGTATAGTGTATATGCTATATCCGTTAGTGGTGAGTACAGGAGCTTTCTTTATATGCGCAACTCGCTCTTTTCCGTATATACGGACGTTTGGTTGAATTTCTGCGCGATGGCAGAGCTCGTCTCTCAATGAACGCGGTTCGGAAAACCATACAACTCTGTACGTGTGTGTGTGTGTGTGTTTGTCTGTGATTCTGCGAATCTCCGTCGTATGTTGCCGAATGCTCGTTCCCAGGGTGGGACTTTCAGGTATAGAGATCCATTAGCTAATGGCTGCACTAGCCAACACTGGCATAGAAAACCCGCACCAGCCATCTGTCCGACGTCTCTCGCACTTTTGTTGGCCGTTTACTCCACGCTCTCTGGCGTCTACTTGTAATCACATAGTATATATAAGCTCTCTACCTGACATATACATTTACATCAGCATATACACACACACACACACACGCGCACACACACACACACACATATATATATATATATATATATATACACACATATATATAATACCTTTTCTGCGATCAAAGTGACCAAGTTTCAAGCACAGCACCTATAGCACTTTTCCCGATAGGGGATGATTGTTCGTACGTGGTTAAATAAACTTTTTTTTTCTGCCAATAAAGAGAGATATCTATAATTCAGCGATTCATGATTAGACCGTTTTTTGTTGACTTTTTTTGGGACCAATTTCTCAAAATTAATACGCCCTCTTGTGACGAAACGTGTTGCTTCTGAATTTTTGAGTGCTTTTTTCATATTTTTCAAATTGTCGGTATTATAAAATATATAAATAAAATGATTGCCAGAAAAGTTTGTCGGCAAAAGCTTTCATCGTATTTTCGTAAAGGAAAATGGATGAAAAGCCCTCGTCTGTGTGTTGTAGAATGGTCGCATTGTAATCTTGGGGACAAACGCGTGTCTGTCGCGCGCGTGTGTCTGATAATGTGCTTATATCACCGCTGATAATGGGCTTTCGGGTTCATTAAAGCATCATGGTGTATGAAGGATATACGAGGGCTTCGCCACTCGCAAAAAGGAAAGGGACTTTGAGAAAGGGAGGGTTTACGTTTGAGGCTTATGCGAGTAAAAGGGTTGAAACGAGAGGAAATTGGAGTTACAAAGGGGAGCTTTTGGGGCCGTCGAAGCTTTCCACGGCTCTTTGAATACAAAGTCCAAACTCGGCGAGCGAATCAGTCGAAAAAATCTCTGGAATCCCGATCGAAAATTTGTACTCCTCACCCCCAAAAATTTCGGCCAATCTATATATATATTTCAAAAGATTTTGCCTTTTATTTTTGTCCATTCTCATCAAGATTGCATTATATTCGCTGCCACGAACTAATTTCGCAAATCGACGCGAATAATTAATCGACTTTCACAGAGGCAGCTTTCATCGAGGCTGTCATCGAAATTCGATAATAATAACTCCATATTCGCTGAATTTCAATGCCAAATGCTCCGCGCCGTGAATTTACATGTTAAAATGATATGATCGCGAATATCGGACGAAAGGGTATGAAAATTATAACGCTGCGAGTAGCAGTCGTTAATTATTCGAAAACATTTAATTTGCAGGCGATATTAAAATTCTTCGTATTCGTTACGCGCAATAATTCCTCGATGTAATCGCAGCATGACCCTTCTCTCTCAAAAATACCGTTCCGTGGCGGTTATTCGCGCGTTTGAGGATTTTTTCTTTGTTATCGGACGGGCGTGAGAGCGCGCCACCTGCCGAGGACCGATTGAACGAGAAGCAAGTGGAAAAGGAGCGTACCCGATCAGACGATCAACCGGACACTATTTATCAGCGTCGAAGGGAAGGTAAAATGAGAATAATTGAAAACGGAGCGGATGGAGCGTGAAAAAATAGCGGAAAGACAGTGAATCAGCGAGGAGAGGAGGTGGGACAAGAAAATACCGAGTTCTTTTTCGCAGGAAGATCGTGACGCTGCGTCGAGGATTAAACGAGTTCTACGGTACGGTTCGAGTGGAAAGGTCTCGAGATGCTGTGAAGCAGAGTTGAGCCTTTTGACACTCTGTACTCTCGATGAGCTTTATGAAAAAAAAAATGAAGAAAAGGAATGAGAACCTCACCGGTATTATTAAAGTTATAATAAACGCTCGTTACATCGTCGGAGGGTCGAAAAAAAAGTTCGAAAATAAATTTGTCGCAATTTTCTCTCGCTCTCTCGAGATCTCTGGTTTTCGTGAGAATACGATAGGAAATTTTATCGCTCTCTCCGTGAAGCAACTGTAAAGAAACACGGCAAAAAAAAACAGAATAAAGTACACGTGCTGAACTCGAAAGTGTGCACCTCCGGAAGACACATTTTTTTCGATGCGTTCGCAATAATTCCAGACTATTGCTCGAAGGAATACATGGACCGAATCTTCAAGGGACTATGAAGAATAAATCTGTTTTGCCAGAGTTTTCGATCAAAATGAAAATTATTTGACGATAGATGTTCCTGACGATATCTGTGATGGATCAATGAAATTTTTCTTTTATTCGCACTGTACTGCGAGAGAAAAATATTGTAAACACAGATGCTTCGACACTTTTATAATTCCGTATCGTTTTAATGAGCGGATTTTACCTAATGAGGATGTACTTTGCTCGAAGCAGAGCTCGTTCTGATAACGAGCGACTGTGCATCAAGCGCCTTCGTATGCATCGCAACATCGTGAATGGAGAGACCGAGAGGCGGCCAACAATCTCGTATCATTAGGCTGCTCGCGGATTTATCGCAAGTTCGCATCTGCCACAGGCGAGATGCGTACGCGAAATCTTATCGTGAAAATGCAGGAAATGAGTGCAGGAAACGTGTATACACTCGAGTGATTAATGCGCTGTAAATCGAATCTTCGACCATACATTTCTCGGCGACATTTTTTTTTGTCTCTTGTCAAAGTAAAAAAATCGATAAAATATATTGAAACATACCCATTCCTAATTTTATAAAAAATGAACTTCTCGTTTTCGCAGTTTTATATACGTCAAAATTTCTCTTTCGATACGGGCGCCGTCTTTTTTTTTGACTTGGACAAAACCAGATAAATATTGCTCAAAAATGAAGCACCCCAATGTGCATCCAAACTCTGTACATGGGGGTGCTTTGTGTCTTATCGAAGATGATTTTACAAAAGGTATGTATTTTGCCTTCGTGTCCCGCTCGGTAAACTATTGAGCGAATTGGCGTGGCGCAGCGACACACGTATGCAGGATCCCCTGATCCGTTTCCACCGAGTCCTATGAAATTCTGTTTTATCGTGTTCCCCGACATTGGCAAAAGGAGAAAAGAGAAAGGAGAAAAAAAAGAGAAGCCATCCGTACCAGGTGCATTATTGAGCCGAAAGACCGGAGAATTTCTGCCAGAAAGGACACGACAAGGCAATTCCGTATAAACGCCAATATGAGCACTTTTCCTCTTCTCTTTTCTCCATTTTTGCTCATTTTTTTTTGTTTCCGCTCTTTCTCCATCTAAAGATACGTACCATCGCGTGTACGCGATTGTATATATGAATCCTCGTGCAGGAGGAGGGGTGGGGTCGGATCAAAAGCATGAAATTGCACGTGGATGATGCTGGGCTGATATGTACGCGCGCGTGTGTATAGCGCTGTATTTCGCTGAGCGTACATCGAGTCCGGCGACGGAAAACAATGAAAGCAAATACGGGCAATGAAAAAACCCACGAGAGTTGCACTCGTTCGCACAAAAGGATGAAAAGCTCACTAGCCCGCTTGCCGCGGCACTGCCCTCCTCTCCTCTCTCGCACCCTTCGCGCTTTTCTCGCGAGAGGACCATTGCTTTACGCGCGTTACCGCCGAGTTACAAAGGTTTTTCCGTCTCTTTCTCGAAACGGTAACTGTGTAACCCGACGATGACGTACACACGTGGAACTTGAAACGCCGAGTGTGCGAGTGTGTGTGCTTGGGGGTAGGAAAAAACGAAAAAAAAAGACTAAAAAAAAAAAGAAATCATTCGCATTTCGGCCTCTCCATCCCTCGCTAAAACCGCGTTCGGTCTCGATTTATCCGACAATGCGCGCTCTCACTCTCCCCTCTCGAACGCGCGCGCGTCGACGATCGACTTTGTACGTCAAACACGCTTTCGCGAGAAAATGGCCCCGGTGTTTATTCTCGGGAAATCGAGGGCGAAACGAGCTTTTTGTTGCATGATGCAAATGAAAACAAAAATGAAGAGGAAAAAACGAAATGAAAAAGTTGATTAAATCTTCAAGTCGCGGACGAACGAATATTCATTGTTTGCGGAAAAATGGAAAACGAAAAAACGCTGGCACGGGCGTACGCGCGCGGTCGCTGTTCGTGCTGCCCAGTTTTGCGCTCGATGAGAGAATAATGACCGACTATTTATCACCCTCTGTGAATGCCAAAGTTGTTTTTATCGGTTTTTCTTTATCGGGCTTGAACCGCGTTTTCATACGAGATAAAAGAAGCGAAAAACGAAAATTCGGTAGAACGTTTTATCGACCATCGTGACCTTTTTTTTGTCATCGTCATCGTTATTATTTCATCGGGTACCATTCGCGGGGATCACGATTTATAGATAATCATACAAAATATATTAAAAAGGAATTATCGTCTTTAATAAATTTTTACGCCGGAAGAAGTACCGGAGAATTCGACAATTTGAAGGGCAACCCATTTCAGCCAATCGGACGGGCGCCCTCCCTTCTCCAGCAGGAGCGCAGCCTCCCTATTGGTCCAGGGGCGTCAACTGATGACTCAAGGGGGATCCGTCGGTTCAAATCCGGTGCTCGTGGACTTTTCAACTCGGATTTTCATCCCCAATCCAGCGTTAAACTCCTCAGCATCCACTTTTGCATCACCCAGTATACATTCTTTTCGCTTCGCGCAAAATATACGAGTATTCTTTTTACCAATTTCGTTTCAAACACGAAACTCGACTATTCGCGTTGAAGCACCGCAAATTATCGTTATTGCGGCATTGTATAACGATAATTTATCTTTGCGCTTTAAAGGGAAACATGTCCGCATGACAATTACTGCGAAAAGTGCATCCCGCGGTAAATATATCACCGACATATACATTTCGACGTTAATATCGTCTCAAAGTCGCTCTCCTCCTCCTCTCGCTTTCTCTCTCCCTGTTCTTCCGTTCCCTTTTGCCATGTCACGTTTACATTTGTTCGTTTCCATTCTGAATTGTAATTTGCCGGATTATCCGGCAATATAACCGTCGGAGATGCTTATTGGTTTTTTAACAAAGCCAGAAACGCAAAGTAAGAATGGGAAAGAGAGATGGAGAGAGAGAAAACATTCGAAAGAGAAAGAGAAGTTTCCTCCTGACACACCGGAGACTGTGGACCATTGGATGCTGCGCGGTCAATTTATCGTATACGTTCGCAAAGGCATTTGCGGTAGCGAATAATACACGTGCATTTGTTGCGAATAAAAAAAAAAGCGGTGTTCTCGTTGTACGTCAAGTCACCAGCGACTCGAATCGATTAACTCCCCTGAATGTACGGAGTGGGTCAAAAAAGTTAGCGGGGAATATCGTCGGAAAACATGAAAACTTTGAAACGAAAAATATGATTCCGAGATGAAATTCAACGCCGAGTATCCAAGCGGACTTTGCAAAAAAAGTCGTGAAATATTAATTCTCAAATCCTCTCTCGATCTAGCGGTTAATATTCATCAGGCATTTTTAGTCTGCAGGAAAGTCCAAAGCGTTTCCTGCTGTGCCACAACTCGCACAGACGCGCGAATAAATATACGAACGTATATATATTTATTGCACGCGCTTGTCTCGTACCGAGCGAATTGGAATTAAAGTGAGTACGAAGGGAAGAAACATAAAGGGACGCGGGAGACAGTCATCCGTGGGCGCGATGTATCGTGAAAGCACTCGAAAACGTTCAAACCGAAAGGATATTACATCAAACGATTGAGAAAGGGGGGAAACTGCATGGAAGTATACGTCACGACAAGTGAAAGCACTTTTGTTCATCGGCGTTTGATGAATCTCAGGATTTAAGTGTTTTTCATCGTCACGCTGCTCGCGATTTTTCAAAACCTGCGGAAAATCGCGAATTGCACTTCCGGGAATGAGATTTCGTGCAAAAAGCGATTAATCATCCTAGCGGAAACGCAAATGTGTTTTTGAGTAAACAAAACGTGCTCGAATCGATGGCGACTTTGAGAAAATCGAAATAATCGACACTCGTTCCGAATTTGGCCGAATATCTAACTTTGAAACACCGGCATCGATTTTTGAGACTATCTTTCAATTCCGAGTCGAGTTTTTCTCTCGCCCCTCTCATCTCCGAATGGTACATGTAAAATCGTGTATGTACGCTTTTTTCGAGTGTATATCATATAGATTCTCGCGATATCGCAGTTGGAGGCTGCCCTCTCGCGAAACATCTGCCGTGTCGCGTATCGAGTGTGTGGATGCTGCACTCATCCGCGTCATACGATCTCGACGATGCAATATCTCTTTATTCCTCACCCCCGCACATTGGGGGATCGGGAGGGCGCGCGATTTGACGTATACACATATTTATGTATCTCGACGTACACGAACGTGGGAGAGAAATCGACGGTGCAGTCGCGCACCCTCGTTGTCTCGCGTTTCGAACTTCCACCCTTCGCGAGTCGCGATCTCTCGAACGGGAGAACAATAACGCGGCTACAACTTTAGGATTAAAAAAAAAGAAGCGTTATTCCCAGCATCAATCTCGCATCTCACGTCATCGCGTTTCTCGCTCGTATATAATACGAACGAAAACGAATAAACGTTATCCTTTATCGAGGTATCCTCGTCGACGTCGTTGTCTCTCGCTGCTGCGCGAATCGATAAATCCACAAACGACTGGAGAACCCTTTCATCGCGAACCGCGGAGCTTTGGATTTATTACGAAATTAATATTAGTATATCCGCTTTCGATGGAATATATCGATTTACATCGACGAATATATTGGAAAACGTGTTTTTCTCACGAAAAAAGACCAAAGGTACTCGTTACATCCGCCATTGAAATCGATTCGATTTTAATTCAGGAGGAAACGAAGAGGATCTCGCCTGTTTATACACGGATTGATCTTTATTCAATTTTTGTTCTCCCCAACTTCGTTTTCCTTCCTCCTCCATGTGTATATTCATGAATAGTGCTTTTTGGATTGCCTTTGGTGGAATGAAAATGTTGGAGGGAGCGCGAGGCATCCGTGCTCCACGCGTCAAATGCCGGAGATCGCGAGAGTGGGGACGAGTTGAAAATGAGAGATAATGAATTTTATACGATTGGAGGAACACTGAGGGCTCTTGAAGCTTAAGACGCGAAACGGGCCGATTCTCTGGCTCATCGTTGTACATAGAGAACGTGGTATATATATGTTTATGTATGTGTATATATATATCGGAGAAACTTTTAGTTTACGAGGAGTTATATATATTTCCAGCGCAGTTAAAGACGAGGCCTTGTCGTTTAATATTTGCGAAAGTTTCAACGAGCAACTTTCATTCGATTTATCAATCCTCCGATATGATTCATGATGGCTCGTGAATAAAACATTAAAATCTCGATGGCGACACGCGTTATCTTGTCAGAATGAATATTATTCCTTATTCTTTTTTCCGCCGCTGCTCTCATAATTCAATACGAAAGATCCTCACCCCGACGAGTCCATTAGTAAACTCGTTTAATTTTTCACATCTTTGCCAAGCTTTTGTGGAATACAGAATTTCGCTTCGGCGTGCAGCATATACGCGGCGGAATATTGATTCGCGGGTTTAAAATTTAGTCGCGAATCGAGATTTATTCACGGGGACGAAGAATTTATCGGCTCGTCGAGGTGTATACAGGGTGCGCCAAAATTGGCTGCTGATTTTTCGTGCTATTCATTTTTTTTTCGATAATTTTTTTCAACTCTTTTCGCAGTGACGGCGATTCGCACAGCCGGGGAAATCTCGCAGGAAAATTCTACGGTGGATGGAAAAGCGGAGGGGATGAAGAGTAATGAACATTCGTAAGTGTTTTTTGTACTGAGAGAACGGTCGATTATGATTTTAAATCGAAGAGGAGCGAGATGAAAGCACGAGTGATCACCGCGGAGGGAAAAATCGCGGAGGCGAGATGAGCTCTCGGTTTGTCGAATCGTATTGTATACGAGAGCGAAGATAAGAATGTTTCTAGGCTGCTCGATGGCTTCGCCGATCTTCCTACTTTCTCATTGAGCCGTTTAAGCAGCCAAGTGGCAATTCTGACATTCCCCGTCAGTTCTCCCGTCTCTGAGAGTGAAAAGGGCCGAAAGAATTCGGTCCAACCTCGAAATCGCGCGTTCCAAACGTCTTTTTCGCTTTCGACGTTGGATATCCGCGATATCTCCGTCTGCAGTTTGCTTATTCATTTTTTTCATCTTGGCGCCTCGCCGAGCGAGTATTACGTCGTTTACACTGGACACACGCTCATTGACGTCTCTGATGTATCTTTTCAGAGTCCTCTCGTATAAAGCAATTCTCTGGCTATTGACCGAGGTTAGTGACGATTGAATGACGGAGAAAGACACTCGAGGAGCATTTAATTCCAGCGTCGTTGCGCTTCGTGTCACGGGCGAGTTATTGTCTGCGCAAATATTCCCAGGACAGCTGACTCTCCGTTGAGTGCAGGGAGAAGAAGAAGAGATCCAGCCCCGATTCAACGTAATATTTACATCTCTTTGAAAAAATGTAATCAAGCGCTGATGAAAGAAACAAGAACACACGATGGTAATAGTTAATTAACCGGCTCCGTTTGTTCAATCTCTCGAATTATTTTCGCGCATGGATAATCCTTCGAGGAGTCTGTCTGACAGCGAGCAGTCGTCGACTGAATGAACAGATGCAAAATGCAATGAACACCTGGATGTAATTCCCGTTTTTTCTCGCTCCTCGTTGTAGAGTCAGTGATGCTGCAATTGCGAGACGGCGACACCCTCCCGTCAAAGGGATGGTTTGTCACATAAAAATCGTATTCGTTCCGCTCTGCGCCCTTAATGCAGATGCCTTTTGCACAGAGTCTTTGGAAATTCCATTGTACTTTTACATATTCTAACCGGTACTGGTACCCACTCGTACATGTACGTACACACGGTATATCGTATGTGTGTACAGTGGTGGAGTGGTTTTCGACACACACTCAGACGTCCTTTGTGTCGCCCTTTCGTTTTGCGCGTATCGCCGAGTCCATACAGCGACACGTTAATGCAGACATCCCTGGCGTCATAAAACGAATCCGCGCCTCTTTATTTTTAACGAATTTCCACAAACGAGAGTAATAAAAGTGCTAAACAAAACGCACGCGGTTGTCGAAAAAAGAGCAAGGTACCGTCACGCGTTATATCCAGGGTGTCTCAAAATTCGATGTTAGTAATTTGAATTTGAATTCAGCATGAAATTCCGAGTCGAAAAGAATTTTGGTACTTTTCCATACGATCAAAACTCGACGAGTTATGGATCGTCAAAGTGCGAGCCAATCGGACGCGCGGCCTCCCTTCTCCGGCGCGCGCCACGCGCGTTCCATTGGCTCAGCTGTATCAATCGACATCTCGGCTGGGATTGGTCGGATCGAAAAATGCTTGAAGACTTTTCGGCTTGGAATTTCATCCCCAATGTGGCATTAAATCGTCAGAGTCCAATTTTGGGATACCCTGTATATCGAGCTTTTTGCAATATTTTTTAAACAATTTTTCGTCTGCCGCGTTTCAGCGGAAAAAAAATAGACCGACGTGTATATATACTAGACGAGACGAAAGATTATTAATTATCCTTTGCTTCGGCAAATATAGACACGGGGCCAGAAAGTTTTTTCATAATATGGCAAACACGGCAAGGTGATGAGGCCGCTCGACGGCGAAGCCATCAAATGCAGAACGAGTTAATTAAATTCTCGGGCTCGTAGGAATTGCGCCGGTCTCGGTATATATGTACACTTTTATTTATAAGACACATACTTACACAATATAAATGTGTACATCAAATATATACAGTGTGTATTTACGTATGCACTCTGTGCACACTGCTTCGGCGAAGGAAGTTGGCGAGAAAAGCAAACGCATGAGATATCTCACGCCAACTCGGCCGGCGTCTTTTCGCCATTTTCTCAGTCTACATTGACGCAAGAAAATCCGAATCGATGCATTTTAATCGATGATATTTTTCAGAAAACTGTCAAATTTCGATTTTCACGTGGGCGGAGTATCGTTATTTTTGTTTTTCTACAAGGAGAAATATCTTTGATAGAAAAGTCGAGCGAGCTCGAGGTTACGGGTCGTGGTCGGGGTTTCTCTGTGAAAAATATTTTTTATCAGCTCCAATTACTTTTTTTTTTTGACACAAAAAATTATCTTATCGATTTAACGATATTTCCCGAGGGCTCGTTAAAAGATACGACCAAAGTATATTTATGCCCGGTTTTTTCAACATGAAACGGTCGGTGTATGCGACAAGAGAGCTGCGCAAAGTCGCCGCGCGAGTCACAGCGGGCGCGATAGCGATATGGAGGAGGGAATACGCGTGCATGCCCTGCTAATTAGGCACACACATGAGAAAATGAGGGAGGAAGGGTGGGTGGGGCGCCAGGGCAATGAATGGCACTGCATTCATCCGAAAACACTTGGAGTCATCGTCGCACGACTGCGCGTTGTGCATCGGCTTTTAATGTCTCTTTTTATTTCCCGTGTAACCCGCGCGAGCTCATCAACGTGATTATCATATTAAAAAGAGACGGCCACTTCGCTCGATGTCACATGAGAGTATCAAACATTTTTGTTCCCTTCTCATTTCCCTCTCGCTCGCACGGATTTTCCAATCATTTATTTATCACAAAACGCCGTTGAAAAACGCTGTTATGATCGTAAAAATGCGATACTCGACGGGCTGTGAAATAATTACATTCAAGCGTATTCCAAATTGAAACGAACGATCGTCGAGTTTTGAGTTGCCGAGTTTTTGTTAAACGTTTTGTTAATTAATTTCCACGTACGTCATTCAGCTAGCTTTTTTTTCGCATTTTTCTTTTTCACTCGGCGCTGATCATTTTTCGCGTGCGGCGAATTGAACAATCGGTTGCAAATGGAAAAAAAAACGCTCGACCGACTGGAAATAACGGAATCGTTCGATTCGGTTCGTTTTCATTTTCCAACGAAAAATATCGTTGATGGACGGGTTTAATGCACTTTACCTCGAATTTCCGCTTATCGCGAGTATTTTGGAATAACAAAATCTGTCTTTGAAGCTTTTTTTTCCTTTTCCTTTTATTGATAACAATATTATCGCTACGAAAACTGGTATAAACCTATGACGTTTTTTTTCACAGCTTTTCTATTCTTTCATCTTTGCGAAAAAAAAAATGCCATCATGTCCGCAAAAGACCCCTGGTTCCCAAAGGATTTTTACGATTTAAAAGTTTTATTCCGCACAGAACGACCCATATGTGTGCGAGTGTATGTACAGGGTGACCCGTGGCTCGTTAGGTTTTGTTTGTCTGCAAACATTTTCGAGTGCATTTTGACTCGGAGTTTTGGGACACCCTGTATGCGCTGGATCAGTTCACAAAGTCGCGATATGAACGACAGAGAGGCCGTGAGAATGACTAGGAAAATATTCATGCGAGGGGAAATGGATTTCGAAACACTCGCGAGAGCGGATGAACCGATGTACGGATGCTGAGATGCGTTTTTTTTGCATCAGTTGCGACGCTTCAGGGTTTGTTCGTTTATTCGTTGTTGCCAAAAGTGAGCGGTCAACCGGACGGCACGAAAAAAGTCTGCGAGTTGCACGGGGAGTTAACGATTTTTCACATGCCGGCGAATCAACGATTTCGCCCGATTTTTTCTCACTGATGGAATAATACGATTTTGCAAACGATTTTGGACAGCCGCACGGGGCTTCTTACACCATTTTCCGCGGTCGATCTGTACACGCGCGATACACGCGGCAGTTTTGGAGCTTTTTTGCACGGCCAATTCACGGTCGCGTGAATCTGTGTTTCTGTCCCAAACCCGCTGGTCCAGCGCACAGACTCGGAGGATGAGGGAAAAAAAACGAGAGAGAAAGATAGCGCGATCGAATCGGACGGTTTCGGACTTTTAATTAAACCCACAATGGCAAAATAACAGAGCATTGTGAATCGCGGTCGGAATCTGCGAGCGAGATGCCGTGGCCTATAAATCCGTTTTGCTCGAACGCGGGGATTACACGCGTTATTCCGCAGTACGTATGCATACACGCAGCAGCGGGATAAACAATATGAATCATCGAATCGATGATGCGGTTGGAAAGGCATTCGCCGCGATGAAGTCAGTGCGGACGGAGAGCTGTCAATGTTTATTCTGCGATCAATTAAACGCACGCTTCATCTCCATCGATACAACAGATCTCTTCCATTCTAATACGCGAAAAACACTTTTGTTTTAAAGTGAAAAATTTACAAGAAAAAAAAAGTATAGGAAATAATTAAAAATAGATACAGAGTGCCCCACAGTTCGATTAGTTGATTATTCCGAGTGTTAATGGATTTTAGTATTCTTTCGTACGACGAAAACCTGACGAGTTATCGAGTGTCAAAGTTCGAACCAATACGACGCGCGCTCTCCCTCCTTCAGCGAACGGCGCGTGCATCTTATCGGTCCAACTGTTTCAATTGATAACTCGGCCGGGATTGGTCGGATCGAAAAGTGCTCAAGGACTTTTCGCCTTGGAATTTTACCCCCATTGTAGCATTAAATCGTCAGCATCCGGTTTTGGGACACTCTGTTTATCGATGTATTAAAATTCGTCCTCCGGGGAGTAAAAGAGGATTCCAGCACTAAACGCATTCGTATACGCAAAAATGGAGTTCGTTTTAGCGTTTTCAATTTAGAACAGACACTCTATGGACGTTTGTGTCTCGCGTCGAATATCTCCAGGGTCTCGTGGTCCATGTTCGTTTGTAATTGACTATGAGAGAACAAGCTCTGTAATAATATATACATGCCCGCGCCATAAGACGGCTGTAGCTCGTACGATCTATATGCGCCGTTTTTTTTTCCATCGCAGAAACATGAAACGTTCTGTACGTCACGAGAACGTTATTTCGTTTCGTCAAGATTTTATATGTTCAGTGTCGGAGGACCGAGCGCGTGTACCGTACAGAGGAAGATTTATGAAAACGAGCTTTTCCTACCGCGGATGAACGAACGAGAGCTCCCTGCCCTACGGTATTATTATTTATTATACGCGTTGCGTGCACCATTTTTATAAATAAAAAGGAAAATGGATGCGTCTGTCTACGCATCGTGGTGAAACAAAAAAAAATTATTGTTTACGACAACGCGAGGTTCTGGCGAATTATCGAAGGAGTCAATGAAAACTTTGGAAAATCCGCGGAAAATATACTCCTCGGTGAATAAAGAACAAATTACTCTCTGGCTCTTTTACGTTCGAGGCGCGTTTTCAGTGAGTCTTCAAAGTTGAATTTCGAATTGTTTTCTCCATCGGAAAAGGTCCGAGTGATGAAAAAAATCAGTCGTAATCGTTAGTGTACAATTTTATCGGCCATCTTGAGTTTCGTGATGCCACGCGTCATTAACGAGATGAAAAGCTCTCGCGAACGAGGCAAAACTCTCAATGTTGTCTCGTATCGATAATTATAAACATTGGAGCAAGATGAGATCTCATCTCGGAGCGTGGCGGGAGGCTGGGAGATTTCTAGTTTTATCTCCCCTCGTTATACGCGTATCTGGGATCCATTTTCATTTCTCTCTCTCTCTCTCTCTCTCTCTCTCTCTCTCTGTCTACTCGTTATTGCCACTGCATTCATAAAATCTTTCAGCTTTATCGCAACTCGGCAGACTTTCATCAATTCCTCTCTGTGTGATCTGGCAAAGGAGATTCATCAGTTCGTTATTGCGATAGACATTTCTCAGTCTCCGTAATGCAACTATACGCCATACACATTTTTGTACGTAATATGTGCTTTTTCTTCGACATCATTAAAAACTTTCTCCAGAAAAGCACGTTGATATACAAGAGTCTCTCGCCGAATGTTTGCAGTACGTCGATGTCTCTGCGACATAATGAAAAAAAAAGAAAAATGAGATATCGGAAGTTACTTTATTTTCCAAAACATCCGCCCTCGATCTTTGTGAATACAACGACGAAAAATCCACTATGAGGATGCGAGAGCACGCGCCGCCTCATTTCTCTCTCTTTTCGACACAATGGCGAGTCCCAAGCTGCATATAAAGCGCGTGCTTGGATATTCAAGAATTTTATCTACCCTCTATCCGGACTTGTCGTTATCGCGCCAAACTAGAGCGCGCCAACGGAAATCCCGAGTGTCAGCGAAATTGATCATCGACCGGAATTCATTTTCCGGAGGGAAAATAATGTGCGAATAAGAAAATCGAGGAGGGGAGGGCGAGGAGAGACGACGAGATGGATATATTCTATTATCCGCAACGATATACGGCAAAAATTCATCCAGACTCATCGCGTCAGATGAACAAATCATTTTATTTCGAATGGACGGAGAGTGTCATTTTTGCCGTGTAAAAAAAAAACAAAAAGCGACAAATTTACATTCTTCAGGGTTGGAAACTTTGACTGCAGTGCAAAAATCATGCAAAGGGCTCTTTTGCCGCTCACCCCTTTTTACATCGTGTGTTCTTATAACGCGATATCGCAGACGACGCACGAAGAGTGTGTGTCGAAGGCCCCTGCGGGTAACGTGATCCCCCCAGTCTTTTTCCCCGCCATCCGTCTGCTATATGAAGTTTCCTTTTATTTATGGTGTCGCTGTCTAGCCGTAAAAGAAAAGTTTCGCGGTTCACTCGGGTTATAAGCACCTATATACGTGTACCGGGGTGGTACACATTTATATGCGATTTTTTTGCCAGACAAAAGGGCGCGATGTCAGCACCTTGACGATCGGCGTTGCGTTATTTACGCCTCTGTTCGTTCCGCGTTTTCTTTTTTTTTTCTTCTTTTCTCATCGCGTTCCAACGTTCAATGCTAACGGGGAGAGCTCTGGAAACGCCCGAAGGATGTGCCACCGTGAAACTCGAACACCGCGTCGAGAGAGCGGACGCGTCGAAAGCCCCGAGAGATACAGAAAGTGCATATCTACCGAACAGCACAATAGGACACACCGTGTGCTTAACCCTGCTGAAGGCTGGCAAGTATTAACGATGGCCTGGGGACTTTTTTCCTCTTCCTCCTTCTCCTCCTCCATCTCCCTCTCGACCCTCCCCAAACCAGCATACGGCATCCACCCCAGAGTTCAAAGGGGTGGCGGAAAAAAAAACAAGCCGTACCAATGATTGAGAAGGCATCTGCGTTTGCGAATAACAGACCCGCGATGAGGCTAATTTTGTCGCGATTTATTCGCACGTCGATTCGGAAAAAAGCGGATTTTTGCCCCCGCCATTTCGAGCTGGTTTACAAACGTCATTTTGCCACGAAATTCATTCTTTTTTCCCCAAAAGTATGATTCAGAGCTGGCGGAAAAAAAGTCTTGAGAAAAGTTGCGAAGTTATCGCCGGAAGCGTTTCGTTTTCGATAGTTCCATCGAGTCTCTTTTTTGGCGAGAGCCAACTGCCTTAAAATCATTTTACGGGAAATACGTCGCCTTCCCATTTAGCCAACTTGGCGATATCCGTTGCTCCGGGTATATCCGTCGAGAGGGATGATTTCTATGGCTTCTGCGGGCTCCCATAGTTTCGTGTTACTTCGATTATATATTCGAGGGATCGCGTTATATTTCGATGCGAAAGGAACGAGGATGTTAGATAAGCGAGTTCCAACGGAACAGCATTGAAACTCGCTTTTCACTTCCACGATGACCATCGAGTTTATTTAGCTCGTGGATTTTCGCGGTCGGCGTCTCTCCTCGATAAGGGATGAGAGAATCTCGGCAGCGAGAAATTGCACATGCAGTAAGTGTGCCTGTGTGTGTGTGTGTGAATCAATTTATGAGGTAAAGCGTGCTCGGAAACGGAAACCAAAGTATAGAGCCAAAACGAACTGTCTGGACCGTCGGTCTTGTACCTATATTATAACGCGAGCGGGGGATGAGAGAGAAAAGGGCGAAAAGCATCGGACAGCCCTTATCTCATCGCTGATATCGCTCTTTTGCGTTGTACACACGAAAAGCGGTTCGAGCGACGAGGATCCGCCCGATTGGGAACTGAAACACACACTGCTGTTTCATCCCGAATAAATGTTTGCTCCGCCAGGCCTTTCTTCGCGCTTTCAAATATTCCACCATAATCGCTGAGCGGCCGCGCAATTTTTGCCCTTTTTCCAAAAAAAGCGAAAAAATATGAAAATTCGTCCGTCAAGAATAAAAAAGTCGAAGCAGCATCGACGATTTCGAAAAAATGTCACGAATACGAGAGAAAAACGAACGAATCATCGTTGCACATTCAGGCAGGATTTGACGACGTTTGGAAACCGTTTCGTCGTTCGATTTTAAGGGTGTATAAAGCAACGATTTGGAGTGTATACTCTGGTGATGAAAAAAAAAAGTGAACTCTGGAAATGACGATGATGCTGTAAAATTAAGGACGAAAGAGCCGGTTTACGTCGCGATTGAGGTCTCAAAGATGCACACGCGATGTTGAGATCGTTGCACGAGGCCACTTGACTGTGTGTGACTCTTTTCTCCGCGAGTATGTTGCTGCAATTCGAGTCATGATCGGCATGTATATATAATGTAGATTCGTCCGTATAGGACATAACAGGAGCTTCCTAGATTCACGGTACATGTACACACGTGCACACCACAAAGCGGCGTACTCAAAGTCTGCATATATATATATATATATATGCAATAGACACAGCACGAATGTGCGGAGATCGTAGATCGCGTAGGAAGTGGATAAGCGGAGGTGAATGAAGGGAGCGAGGAAGAGGCACCGCACGAGGTACCTAATGCTGTACTTGTCGGTTAGCCCTCTGGCAATGGCACGACGCGGCACTAAAGCGACGAGAGGAGCTCCCACATTCGACTTGCACGATATAGTATATAAAATATGCTATATATATATGTATATGATCTATGTACATACGACAAGGCCATAGAAGTGTGTGCATCGCAGCATGCCAAGGGGTAATGGTCCTTACATTGGACCAATTCGTATATACGACGATACGAGTTACAAAGTGCATGTACCACGTAACACTGAGACAATTGTTTCATATACAAGCATTTGATGTACAGGAACGTCTGTGTATGGTTTACGATGCAGCGAGAGGACCACGAAAGATCCCCTTTATCCGAATGTTTTATTTTATCGTGCAGCATCAAACATCTGTCGATAATCGACGATAAATTCGTCGATTTTATTTGTAGCAACGATTTTTATTGTTGTTTTTTATTAATATTATTATTCACGAGCTTTGTTTCACTCGCGCAATGATCGTTACAGCGGAATTCGCGCTTCGGAAAATGGCCGCGCGCGAACGACACAAAATGGCCGCAGCAACGCCGAGCGAGCTCGTATCGCTCGAGTTTCCACAGACTCGGGCACCGGGGGTTTGTTTCCGACGTTTCCAGGCTATCCTCTCAAAGCTAATGGAGGCCAAAGCCTTCATCTCCGGAGCTCCCTTTCGACGCGGAGATCACAGCGTTTAGTTAAACTCGCCCATCCTTGATCTTCCCTCGCGTCTAAAGAGGTTATGTATGCGCATCGTCGATTATAACCGTACTGTATATAAGATGGGGAGAAAGGGCCGTCTCCTTTCGCACAAAGCTTTTCATTAAGGATCCTTGCTAGTTTATTTTTCATGCACCGAGACGCAATCGAGCATATTTCAATTTTCCTCCGCTCGGCCATTTATTTTCCTCGTCGAGGAAGATGAACTCTGCCAGGGAGTTGTTTGATAAAAAAAAAGAAAAAAAAGTAACAATTTACAAAATTACGTCGAAAAATGTCCTATTATGCTGGGAATCATCGAATCCAAGCAAGTGATGTCATTTTTCTTCATCAATTCTGTCGATAACGATGAAAATCATTGAACCAACTTTGAAACATCGATGTTTTTTTTCCATCGTCGTCAATTCGGCTGAAAAAATAAGGGCGTCTCGAGATTGCCCGTCACGAGCCAGGTGGGTGCTGTGTGGCAATCTCGCGGAATGGAAAATCGCTACCGGAGAGCGGTAAAGAAGAAAAGCGTCTCGAGATTACGAGGAGGAAAGTTATCTCACTCGCGTAATCACTCTACTCGAACCGAGTGAGCTTTGGAGTATAACTTTGGAGGGAGCGTGGGGGGGCGAGTAAGCGACACTCTGGGGCATATCGCGTCGAGAAAGTATATAGGCATTGTTCACGTGTGCACCCTGAGACTCGTGAGCAATTTTCCGTCCTTCCTCGACGTCGTCATCGTCGCGAAACGCGCACCGGCTGGTGTGTGCGACGACGGCGTATACACGAAGCGCACGCAATAATTACGTTGCGGATCGCGGTGGGTCGATAAAAAATACGGTGTTTTCCGCCTGCGGCGTTTACTCGCCGGAACGTTAACGAAAAAAAAAAAAAAAAAAAAAAAAAAAACGCCGAGATAAACGTCACGTACGGGACGGATCCTTTGCCCAGCGATAAAAAGGGCGTATCGTCGTTGCGGACTCACGCGACCGAGACTTTTTGCGCGAAGCCTGTAATTCCTTATCGATCATTGCCCAAGCGCGAGGGATGTGCGTGTGTGTATTTTTTTTTGCATACACCGACTCGTTGACTCCGACTGAGCTACGCGGAGTTGTACACAATTTGTGCTACAATTTTGTTGAATTTACGATGCGAAAAACCGGCAAAGTCCGGCCTCTCGTTTGGACTCGCTCGAGGTTGCCTTTTTTACCTGGTGAATAAAAGAAAAATCGGCGGGATTACGTATATACAGCGCTTCGAACATCGCGACTCGCAGCTTCTGCACGTCCATACTCCGTCCGGATCGGCTTGTAGTTTTAATCGCGCGAAAACGAAAAGTCGGAGGAGTCTGCGAGGGAGACTCGGGGAAAACGCGGAATGGGGGGGAAAAAGTGCATTCGAGACTCTTTGAATCGCGGGATGCTCGCGCGAAATCGCGGACGATTTATCTCGGCGAATCTTCCCTCTTTTTTTTTCCTTCTCGCCCGCGTTTTTACGTCTGCACGTCGACGATGAGAGATTTGACTTATTTTCGAGTTCCATTCTTAACGAAAAGCTTGTACCTTTTTTTTCATCGTCTCTCGCTTTTGCTCTTTTTTTCTCTCGTTTTCTCTCTATTTTACCGCATGGAAATGAGGGGAGAGGAAAGGGGCTGTAAGAGCATATAAAGCCCCAGAGAGAGAGAGAGAGAGAGAGAGACGAAGGGGCTGAGAGAATTGACTATGTGAGGAGACCCGACCTCAATCCCAAACCGTATACGGACGATGTTGAATCGTCTACTCGAGTGGCTCGGAAAAGCTCGACGAAAGCTGTGCGCTTCGTGTCTCTCGGCTTCTTTTCAACCCTTGCGGTTGAGAAATATCGACGTGAATATATGCACACGTGAATACATTCGCAACAGCCCGTTTCGCATGTATTCGCCACGTTGACTACACAACAATTTTGCGAGACGTTTTTTACTCGGTCGATAAAAAAAAAGACAAATAAATAAAATAACTTGCACATTTTTTTGGCAAATGCGTATATACGCGTTTGAAAAAAAAGTCATCTTGCTCCAAATCGCGCTTTTACTCCCTTAGAGAGGAATAAAAATAATTTTGAAAAATGGAAAAATTTTCGTTATTGTTGCTCTTTTTCAACTCGGGACTCAATTATTTTAAATTCCCGCTTAATGCTCGTCCGGAGGATTTTACAGCGGTGAATTGTACGTGTGTTTGATCACACTTTTATAGTAATGATAATAACGTCGTAGAAAACGAAAGATGATTTAAAAGCATCCGGGCGCCTTCCTCTCGCTCGGGAAATAAAGAAGCTGACCCGATGGCGGAGAGTCGACGTTTTTAATTAAACTTTGAAACTCGAGTGTACAGTCGGAGCTCCGGCTATATAATAAGCGAGTGAGTGAACAAAAGCTCCGCGGAGCTTAAATCTCTATAAAACCGCTTTTATATAAATATATTCGCGTTGTAAAAATGTTTAAACTTCCTGCCAAAGGCAACTAAATTATATTGATTCGAGACAACACGTTTAATTGCAACAGCCTCTGATTTCTACTCACGACGCTCCGACTCGTTTTTTTTCGTTTTATATCGACGAGATAAACGTACGAATTTATTTTAACATCAAACGAATTATTATTTCATTTGTATCGAATGATTTACCGTGCATGTGGAAGAAATGAATCATTCATTTCCGAGCTATTTAATGGATAAAAAAAAAAGAAAAAAAGGGTCCTCGTACACGTAGATTGAAATACCTTTCTATATTCTGACGCGTAGATCATTTGCATTTTCGATTCGTTTTCATTAGCATGTGATCGATTAACATTCAAAACACGATCGCAATCTCGTTTCGAACCCCTCCCATCCCTGCCCGCCCTTCTCTTCTTTGCAACTGTTTCGCATTATCCATGTATATCATTGGCGGGTAGATGATGAGCGGAGTTTCGAGAAAATGCCATTGGGTAATTGTTTTTCCATTATATATGTGTATATAAACGTGGGACACGAAAATAGGGGCTGAAACGCAACCCCTGCGAATGTTTTTCTCTCGATAGCCGATTGTTTAATAGCTTTTGCAAAATGTAGGGTATATTATTGTAAAAAAAGTTGAGGAAATCGAAAGTCGTCGAAAATCGTCGCTTCTGTTCGATTTCATCGAGTGTTGTCTCACGACGATTACTCCAAAAAGTTAATTTAGCACGCGATAGGCGAAATCTTGTATTACTCGTCGTATATCGAAGGGAAATAATAATTTTTTTGATTCTACTTTGTTTTTGTTTATATATTTTATATTGCCTACATAAATGCATAATTTATCGTTATTCATATAACATATGTTATGTTACATCTGTGAAACGAAGCTGTCAAAATTTATACGCGACATATTATGTTTACATAAATCTGGGCTGTCGGGAAGTAAATCATAAAAATCGTATTATGTTTGATAAAACGATGTTTTATGCGTTTTAATTTAAATCGCTACTGAGCGATCATCCTGGCTATGGAACAAGTTGCCTCTCACATTTGCGAAGGGATATGCGAAACGGAGGGCCGAACATGATTGAGCGTTAATCGATACTAATTTATTCGCGTGCATTATTATAACGAGGAACGTCGATGATTATTTGAGCTTCAAATTAGACGATGAAGATCGTGGGTGTGTCGTTCGCATTTCGTTAAAAGGCCATCGATGAAAAAAGACACACTTGTGAAAAAAAAAATCGCCAGCAAAGATGAAAGTTGGGGAGCAAAAAAAGAGAGAGAGAGAGAGAGAGAAACCGTTCCACAGGTGCGCAGCACGTTTGATTCGACCGCCGAAGAACCTGAATGTGCGAGGGTGCGGTGTAAACGCGAGGGCTCGGGGTGAGATAGCGAAGAAGTTCGAAAAAAAAAAAGAAAAAAACGCCAAAGGCAAACACGAGAGGCATCGCGACACTCGGATGTTTCTAGGACGAGAAAAAACCAAGTTATGCTTGCGTTTAACACATATATATGTATAAATTCGTATGTACACATGGATGTGTTTGCGTTCGTGGGAAAGTTTGTACAAAAGTGTATGTATACGTGTGTGCAAAAAATGTCACTTTCTTTTTAGGTTGCAGCATTCATCCTCGAAGGAATCTTTTGACTCTTTCTTTATGCTCTTCTCGCATATTTGCACATATATACGTGTATATTATGTACTACCGGCGTTATGCAAACAAAAGGGAGATATTTTAGCCAACGGGAAGCACCGAGCAAAGAGCTTTGTGATAAAGAATGCGAATAAAGGTAAATCCTCGGTGCTAAACCGTGTGAAATGAAACGTGAGCTTTCGCCACAAAAACTTGTATACGTACTTGCTCTCAAAGAATTTTTAATCCCTCGGAATATCGCGTTCTTGTATATTTTTTGTAGAGCAAATCTCATCGTTCTCTTTATACGCCAGTATTTTCACTCGAGTTTTGCGAAAAAAAGACGCAGAAAAAAGCGCACGTTGAAGTAACGCGCGTCTTCCTCTCTCGATCTATATTTATCTCTTCAGGGGGCGCAATCGGAATCAATTTACCGAGGAAACTCGTATCGGAGTACGTGGGAGCACGAGACACAATGACGCGAGGAGATACACGAGCGAGGGATGAGAGGGATGCTGGGCCGCCGGGAGGGTCCAGAAAACGAGAGCGGAGCGTACACAGAAGCTGGTAAATCAAACCTTTCTTCGTTCACCGGGATTCCGGAGTAAAGCCCGGTTATGGTATTAAGGGGGCAGCGAATATAGTTAATCTTGGGATAAACACATATGTGTATAGAAATTTTCTTCGCTTTGGAAGAAATACGAGAAATCCATCTCCCATACAGACTCCAATGTCTCTGGTAATGCTTGTATACGAGCGTCTGTAGTAGACATAAATTCTGGAGCCCTTAAACATCGGACGAACCGACGTTTTTAAACCGCATTACGCTCCGAATGACGAGCCTTTTTGCATTTTTAAGATTTTTTCTCCACGCTTGAGATATTCATTAAAATGACGTTTGAAACGACGTTTTTTTTTCTAGTTTTTTTTTTATGACTTTGAGCATACCCAGGTGAGAACAGGGAATTTGAGAGATAATGGAAGATGTGTGCCTGTGTGTGTGTGTATTTAGATGGGAGTCGCATTGGTGCGAGAGAATGCTGGAAAAGGAGCAACAGGCAACCCTCATGGGCTACATGCAGCATCCTATGGACCGTAGGATGGCGATTCCATCACCGGTCTCGGTTTACAGAGGTGTGCACTCGCATGCAGGCTTCCGCCGCGGAAAATTCATTCTCCGTATCGGCCCACCGAAGCTGGACCGCGCACTCTGGCGGTCAGCGAGAGGCAAAGAGAAAAGGAACCCAATTCATCGCACCGCAGTTTTCGATCGTCGTCACCGCGATCGATGGAACATTTTCGCGCCCTCGGAGACTTTTCGCGCCGCGCGAATCTTTTCGTCGAGGAAAAGGGGATGGAAAAAAAGATGGGCAAAGACCGGAAACTCTCTCGGCAGCTGTTAACACACGTACAAGTTGGCTCGTGGGCGAAAAGTTTTTCACCACCTGGAACGATCGATCCGCGAAAGCTTTGCCAGTCTCGCACGAGGCTTTGTCACGAGATTGAGCCGAGTATTTCCGCACGCGAATGAAAATCCGTTCTCGGCATTGAAATTTTTGAAAAAAACGACACTTTCGAGGTTTTACATCTTTTTCGAGACGATCGGAAAAATCGTGGCGAATCTTTCGAAACTATTCAACATCGAGGATCTTTGGATAAAATCTTTGGATTTTTCAATATTTTTCGTAAAAAACGACAACGAAAAATGATGAATTTAACGCCGATGAGAGTCTTGGGAAATTTTACCGTTTGGTTGCAACTTCCGGTGGTATCGGCGATATTAATTAACCGCCAAAGTTTTTCGTCCGCAATTTGACTTCTGCTTTTTGAATCAGACGCAACGAACGTTTTTCAAAACTTACCCAAAAAAACCTGCGCTATGGGTCGAACTACGATTTTTCCGACGGTTTTTCCTCGGTTCTCCGGAAGCGACTTTCGGTACTTCAAAGACACACCGGCGAGTACCGTTCGCGAATCATTCGCGCGTCAATATTCAACCTCGCTCGAGACGATTTTTAAATGAATTTGCACTGATAAAAAAGAAAAAAAAAAGACAAGAAACACCGGCAAAAAATACGATGGCACGCGATATTCCGCGTTGCACAAAAGCACCGTTGTACTCAACGAATTATTATCTTGCCACTCCACAATTTCAATTTCACGAAATCACGCTCGTGAATAAACGACCAAAACACTGATTTGATTTTAAATCCAGCAATGTTACGTCACGTGTCGAGGGAACTCGAGGAAAAGCGAGGAAAATCGAATTTTCCCCTCGACCCGAAATGTCATTCGTCTTTCTCTTTGCTTCTCCTTTCGTCGAAATTATCTCGTTCGAATACCGCGAGTCTCGTGCAGCCGACGAGAAAGTAAAAATAAAAAATGATAAAGCACTCTCGTATCTCGGAGCAATCGTTCGGAAGCAATGCACTCCCCTCGCGGCCCCGCGACTGACTGACGTTCCGGCGTTTTCACCGCGAGCACAAGCAGCGCCTCCGTGACCCGTGGCGACACCGGAAAACACGGAAGCGAGGCAAGAGAGCGCCCCTCGCACACATCCAAATGATATACCCGCGGCGTGCTTCCATCCACGCGCCATGCTTTGCACCATCGTGTTTCCCTCTCTCTCTCTCTTTCTCTCTCTCTGGACCCTCTCTTTTTGTACATCTGCATTCATTCTCTATAATCTTCCCTCTCGCTTCTTTCTCCTCCAACGTTTCTTCCACTCTCACTACCGATCGCGAGTGTCTTAGGGTGTTTTATTTCCATGGCAACATTTCTTTTTCAAAGTTGAAAAAAGAATCTAAAAATTTGAAGAAGGAACGAAAAAAAGGTCCATTTTCCATTTAAATCGCGCGAGGAAAACACTGTTTTCGCTCTCAACGTCTTGCTTCTTTCCCTTCTGGGCGATATTTTTCGATTTTTTTTTTTTTTTTCAAAGTCAAATAAACTGATGTATCGAAGGAGGAATTTTGACGAGAGTAAGAAATTTCCGGCTCGATTACAGACTCACGATTCGTCGTTGGGAGGGTCAATTTTTTATTCAAATTTATGGACCGAGAAAGAGCCGAGGCCGAGGCGATGGAGCTGAAATTTATTTGAATAAGAGTGAAAGTTTCTCTCTCGATATATTCCAATTTTGAAAAAAAACAAGAAAAAGGTTGCCCAAAGCCGAAACACCCTAAAGTGTGCGTATAAACACGTACAAAGCGTACAGCGATGTGCATTTGTGCAAATGCATCCGTGCACCAAAGTGCATCTTAACTTTTACTCTCAGTTTTCTCGTTCTCCTTGCGCTTCACGCGACTAAACTTTTCCTCGCCACCGAGTGGGACGTGTGCGTCATTTTTTCCCTCGTTTTTTTTCGCTCTCACTCCGACGGATGAGAGCAACTCCCACAGGTGACAAATTAATTTCGTTATCACCGGAAGTGACTTTTCGAGGCGATACGAATATCCGGTCGAGCGAATCCACGATGTTTAAACTTCCGCAGCAGGTTTGTCAACTTTTGTAAACGCACCTATAAACGCGCGAGCGTTTTGCCTCGTGGCGAGCGCCCTCTACGTTTATTTATCTCCATATTTTCCACCTGCTGTACACCGCTGCACACTGCTTCCGGTAATCTCGTCGTTTCGAGTCACGTTCGATGATAATTGTGAAAAAAAAGCTACGTTTTTCCTCCCCTCTCTCCTCTCGAGCAATTAATTCATCGTACGTAAAATTGTATCGTACATTTGTTTATAAACGAACGTTTGCATATACGCGGGAAAGCCCGGCGATAAATTTTACTCAATCGCGTTTTGCGCTCATTTCCCTTTTTTTTCTCTCTCTCTCTCTTTCACCCCCCATTTCCAACCCCCGTGACAGGCTTCCCACGATGTTGGCTCTCCCGTTGCGTTTAATAATTCATGAAAATATAGCTGTTAAAAATTGCAAAAGTCACGCGTGTGTGCGTGCGGCTTTACAATTGCGTGTCTAACGGGCTTTTTCGATAATTCCATGTATTTCGTCCTCTTTGTAGACCGTGTACGCTCGCGCGGTCCGTATGGCACTTGCGAATGATGATGATTTTTTTTTTTTTCATTTTTCAGCATTTTTTTATCATCAGATTTTCCGGCCTCGCCAAAATCGAAGTGAATTCGATGTCGTGTATAAATTATCCTTCTCGTGTCACACGGAGTTCGTGACTATTTTTACCCCCGTATTCCATGTTCCTCTGTTTGGAAAAAGAACATTTTTTCATTGACACGCGAAGGGAATGGGATGGCGTTTTGAATAATTTACCAACAGCGTTAAGAAAATTGGTACAACATTTTCTACAATCTCCATTCGTGTTTAATTCTTCTCGACGAATAATCATTTTTTCTCTCCGCTTCAAGTCATCTTTCGAAAATCTTGCATAATTCATCGAGTTTCGTGTTTTCATTTTCCAAAAATGGTAATTTCACCGCGACGATAATATGCCTTTGGGGTGAAAAAAAGGGGATGAATCTTGAGGATATGTCGAATATTTGACGTTTCGAAGTAGCGATTACTTTTTGTCAGAAAAAGATCGATAAAAACTCGTAGCGCGTGTGGAAATTCTTCGCCCTTCGCTGGATGAACTTGAACGCGATTTCACCTCGATTTTCCTCGAGATGAATCATCGATTAGGGACAATCTAATATCCTTGAGGGGATGATTCGAAGAAGGCGAAGGAAACGCGAGAATTTCGGCCGCGATCGATCGTCGGAGTACAATCGCGAGTGTCTACGTGGGTCTTGAATATGACGAGTATTTAGCGGAAGCCGCACTGTCTCCTTGGCACAGAAATGCCAGTGGGACGTTCCAAGGTACCCGGAGTATGCACCAGGGTGTTTGCGTCTCCCTCGATGGCCACAAAACTCTCGCGTATTCAGCAAACACAATAAACTCTCTGCTGACTTTAATCGAGTCAGCTTCACGATCGATCGACAATTTTTTCACCGACGAGCGTTCGCAAGAGCTTTTCCTCGAGTCGGAAAATAAACAAGGTTGCATGACGGATTGCAGGAAATGAAAGACGATTATACAATACGTGCAGCATCACGAGACGTACAATTTTGTATCATTCCCTCTGCATATAAAATATTTCTGTCGTATAACGAAGCTCGAGGGAAATAGAAAGAGCATAGGAAAACAGCTCTCTCTCTGTAATCGTTGTATCACGTGATCTCAAGCCCCTACCGGTGGTTCGTTCCCTGACCTTTCGACCCACATGTATTATCCATCCTCGTGGAAACTCCAGAGGGTTCCTTCAACCCTGTCATATTTAATGAAGGATTCGCATTAAAACTACCCGTGGTCTTGTATTTGAAAAAAAGCAAAAAAAAAAAGAACGACGGCGATTTCGCGTGTCATTCTCGTCGAGTCTTTGGAAATTCCTCGTTTCGCCCTTCGGACCCTTGTTCTCGAAGCAAGTCGGTGGGTTATAATACAGATTTTATCAACCCGCGAATACCATCCCTGGAAGGCTTTGATTTTTCGTCTCTTTAAGGGGTTGCGCAGATTCAGCGAAGCCTCGGAGCGATCGAAAAAACAGGACGAAAGAGAAAATTAATTTTTCACATTCACAAAACGTGTGGTGATGAATTCTTTAGACATTAACTAATCACGAGATTAGCAATCAGGGGGGTGTTTTTTCGTGATCCCTGAATGAATTTCAAGTTTCGAGACCCACCGGGAAAATGAGCCTTTGAAAAAAATTCTCCACGCGAAAAAAGATCGTGAAATGATTGTGTTATGAGAAGGCAGATTCGCGAGCACAGATTGGATATTGTATTATGAAGAGGCTCGAGGCGAGCTCCTCCTCGCAGTTTCGTACTAGTTCCGCCGCTGATACCCGTTTTATTAACCCACTCGATCATTGTACTCGTCGTGAGGGATTCGCGTATCGCTAGAGACTAAAGCTCCCTCCCTTCTGCGGGGGCTTTTGTACGCGGCAGGGTTTCTCCCCAAAGTTTTTCTGACTCTCCCTTTGTCTTTCGTCCTTTTGACGATCGGGCCTTTGAAACGTCAGTCATCGATCACGGAAGCTTTCGCCGCTACGTTTCATGAGCAATTTCAAGTTTCGGATACAGATATTCCGAGTGAATTAACGTCAAAGTGTTACAGAACATATTGTCCATTGGTGTATTAAAATGTTTTGCCAAACTTTATCAATATCCGTTTGGGCATTTAGCCTTGAAACGGATAGCGTTACTTTCGCACAATATTCGTACGGAATTATCCGGATCGAAAAACAGGATGAAAAAAAAAAGCGAAAGAAGATTTTTTCCACGACACGATTTTCCCGACGTGTAGACAACTCCGCAGACTCCACGCTGGCGCTGGTAGACACAGATGCGTTTTACTCACAATTTACTTCGCGTGTTGCATACACACCGCAATAACACGAGTATATACACGCAGCAGCAGGTTTTCCGCATTATAAGCAGGCATTGCATGTACCGGAACAAGGAGTCGAGGTGTGTTGAGCAAACAGTGCGAGGAGGTTGCTTCTCCTCGCGGCAGACAGAGCTTGCGGAAAGTCGTCAAGATACGGAGGAAGACAGTGATAAAGAAAGTGCAAGTAAAGCGAGAGATTGAGATGAAAGATACAGGGGGAAGTGAGCGAGACGAGAGTTTGCGATACGCATATTGCGGGAGAAAGGGAGCGAGAGTTTAGGGAAGAGACCGTTCCCGGACGTAAGCGCTGTTTATGGAGACCGCAGCAGGCAGCAACCCCCGACGAGCTTAACGTTACTGCGTTACCACCCAGGACCAGCGGGACCGCCGACTAACCGTGTATCGGCGAGCAGAATCCGCCGCGCAAACACTGTAATATTGTATTCTCTGTCTTTTTTCTTTCCCATTTTTGCCCCCGTGTACAGGATTTCCCAAAACTCGATGTGACTGACTCGAGGCTAGATTCAGAATGAAATTCCGAGTCGAAATGTATTTTAGTATTTTTCTGTACGATCAAAACCCGACGAGCTGTGGATCGTCAAAGTCCGAGCTGATTGCGCGTGCGCGTTCGGCTCGTTCTCTCTCACGCAGTAGCCACCGCGCGAGCGCGCGCGCGTCCCATCGGTCCGACTGTATTGACTGATAACTCGGCGGGGATTCGTCGGATCGAATTGCGCTTAAATACTTTTCGACTTGGAATTTCATCCCCGATGCGGCATTAAAATTTCAGCATCCAGTGTTGAGACACCCTGCATACAAGTTCCTCATCAAGTACACGAGTGGGAAAGATCTTCTCGTTGGATTAGGATTCCGCAGAGTCTCTGCCGTAACGCGACAGGCCACGGGAGCTTCTCGCTCCTGCAGAGGCATTTTTTGGCTCAAGATTGTTCGTTTTTCGTGCTCCAATGTATAAAAACAAGCTCACGTGCTTCGTGCACGACGATCCACTGGCGCATGCTTTTTTGCTTAGGTAGCTCAGCCAAGTAAGTTTTCGTCCGCAATTTCAACGACGACAATTCGGATTAAACGATCATCATTTCGTTGTTTGTTTTTCTAAAATCATTTTTCCGCTCTTATCGTAATTGAGTTATCGTAAAAGCGGAACTGGAAAAAGAGCCCTCGTCGACGACCACAATTGGCTACCGGTCGTTTCGTGTTTGCCGTACCATGAGAAAAATAACCAGACGAGAATGAAAATATGTATTTACAGCGTATACCTGTATATGCTTTTCAACCCTTCAGCCCTTCAACCATCGCTCGGTCTTGAGTTCGTTTTTTTTCTTCTCTCATTTCTCGCCGACAACGTCACCGCGCTACTCAGGGCCCATTGTTTGGAGTTACGGTCCGGGAAAAGCACCATGAGAGCTTTTTCCTTTCTCTCTCTCTCTCTCTTTTTTGCTAGTCCTCTTTGGCGTCAGCTGGATGCAGTTTTACCCTCCCCCTCTCGTGCTTTCCATCCCTTTTCCCCGCTTATTCCACCCTGTCTCTTTCAAACAACATTTTCCTCTGAAATTAATTTTATTATACTCATTTTCCGCGCGTGAATCGGTCAAAGAAAAGGAGAACCGCGCGAGTGATGAAAATTAAAAAAAAAGCAGGGAATATATTATAAATTTCTATCGTATTTCGACTGATGCAGAAATATTCGAACAACTTTTCGATTCTACATATTTTTCGAAACGCCGACTTTATCGGAAGCATAAAACACGCGAGTCGATAATAATTCGTTCGACAGCCGTAATAAACGAGGGAAAACAACGAACACGTCGTATTTCAGCTCGGCGTACATGCAGAGCGACCGAGCTACTGCAGTTTCGAGGGCATTTTTTCAGAGAGACTCGAGAAGCTCAGGTGTTTCCATCGGAATATTGTAGTGAACGAAAAGTGGCGTCGCAACGCGGTCACACAGGGGTGGAGGCGCCGGTTTCACCCTCCGTGCATCCGCAATCATCCGCCCCCTTAAAGTTAATGGCATTCGCGAGGAATTTCACTTTCATCACATTTAATCGCGTTCAATATTATGCAACTTTTCGGAGTCGATCAACGCCTAAAACGAGGTAAATTATTCCACGGCTGTGCTTTCCCCGGTAATACCTCGTTCAGTTGCGAGCGGACGAATCCCTCGAGGGAAGAAAAAAAAAGAGCATACAACGATTCCGAATCTTCTCGCTTTATCCTCCAGAGGCTCGGAAAAATAAATTTGTTCAATTGAACAAAGAGAGAGAGAGAGAGAGAGATTTAATGTCGCGATGACCGCGGACTTCCGGAATATCGAGAAGAGAAAAGGGGGACAAACGTTATTTCGCCATACTGCGTAACTGAAAAAGCAAAAAAAAATTAGATCGGAAGCGAAAAAAAGTACGAGGAAGATGAAGAATCGTTATCGGACCGCAGGCTTACGAAAAGTTTCGGTTAATTGGAAATACGAGAACGGCAAATGGTAGACAGGGAAACATTGAAACGAGATGAAAAGAGAAAGGGGATGCGAGAGGAATTAAAAAGAAGAAAGTAAAAAGCGAGGGAGAGAGAGAAAAGTGCTACTGGACTACGAATATTTAACAACGTGCGAGCTTCCAAATTAGTCGTAGAAGTAATGGGTTCGTCTCGTCAATTTTTGTTTCTTTTTTTTTTCGTTTCACCCCCTACCGCGTATACATATCCGTACATTTACAGGTACTAGTCAAATTCGCGCTTTTTTTCCATTTTCTGGACCTCGATATATAGATATATATTTTTTTTATCTCCATCCGCATTTATTCCGCTGAGCTCTACAAATTGGAAGCGTTTCCACGTTTCTCGCCCCGCGTCGAGAGAGCGCGCGTGCACTCCCGAGGCGGAAAAGCTCGGATGGCTCGCGCGTAGTGTCCAGATCCACCGCTGCGGGCTCCTTTTTTTTCGACGTCTTTTTTTCCGTCGACGCTCGATTCGAAAAGTTGGGGAAACATGGTCGCGGTGTCGTGGGAAATTAAAACACGTTGACCGACGCCCTCGGGGTGTGCGCGTTACTGCCGCTGTTTCTCTCTCTCTCTCTCTGTCTCTCTCTGCTTTTTTCGTCGTATAATTAAAGCAAATTTTTTTTCCGCACTCAAATCCCCCGGAACTGGTGCAGCATCCCGAAGAGAGAGAGAGCGAGAGAGGGCAGAGATGTCCCTTTTCCTTGTAATCCTCCTATATTTTTTCTTCACCGCGTCCAGCTCAACCGCGAGAGTATCCCGAGTGCCAAGTCATCCGACACTCGCCGGAGGAATCCGGGAAAATGGTGACCAAAATCGAAACCAAGTACAAACAAAATCGTTCATCCCAGCGGGGTCCATCGGTCCATCATCCATCTCAGAGCGTGTTGGCTACATCTGAGAAACTTTTTTTTCATTCTGCGGTTCGAAAAGATGCTCGGAGTTGATTTTCTTCAAATTAATCTCGCTCTGACGGACTCGATCGAGGAACGACTCGAGGGAGGAATTCCGGAGGATATTTTTTGGCTACGAAAATCGCCGGAAAGCGACAAAATTAGGAAGACAGAGAGGGAGAGAGAGAGAGAGAAAATAAAAAAGGAGTAAAAACGTATTCGTCGTATATCGTCGAAGGGACTAGCAGGATTTCCGACGAGGAGAAGAAACAAGTTGGAAAGCGATCCTTAAATTGGCGAATTGATCATTCATGCGTAATGTCCAATGATCCGTACGTTGGAATACGCGTTTTGTACAGCAAATTCGGGAGAGGAACTCATCCGCGGACGAACGCACAACACAAAGACACACCCGCGATGTGATGGGATGCGGAAGGATGAGCGGGAGATGGATCGGACCAGATCGGACCTCGCTTTTCACATCCGGCGCGGGATGTAGCAGGAAACTCTTCGGAGACGAACGATTTCGATCTCGAGGCAACGACGCGCGATCGACGAAACAATAAAAACCGATTTTCATAAAAAAAATACGCGCAAGAACGGCGCGAGTCAAAAGTGTCAAGATTTGACGTTAGCCGGCGCGATATTTTTACAAAAGCGACTCATCAGTGTCACATTGACGGACGACGGTGGATCGTGCAATTCCTACGAAAACGTTCATCAACGCGTCGAAAAATTCTGAGGCAACTTTTCGCGAGAGCCGGGTGCAGATGCGGGCGAAAGGAAAAGTGCCGACGTTATTAATGCAATAACTCGGAATAATTCAATTCGATCGGGGGGGAAAGAGAGAGAGAGAGAGGAGAGCGCGAAGCGAGAGGGTGGACGGGCTGTCAGTTAAACTTTGGGAAAAGGTGTGACGAAAATACATACACACACACAAACACAATATATATCCATTTGAGTCAACGATAAATGCTTCGGTGCGTCGGTGTAAGGGCGTTAATTGAATGATTCGATTACCGGCCACGGAAATTAAGATCCATCCCCTACCCAGCAGTTGTCTAACCCGTTGGCGAAGTAAAACCGAAATATATATAAGGATGCGGAGAGAAGAACGCGAGGGGCGTCGCGAATCTCGCAGCTTGAATTTTAATCGTTCCGCGGATTTTAACGCGAAGCTCGTACAGACACAGCACACACACCGATGCTGCCTTTCCGTGCTCCATGACGCGAGGGCTGTAGAGATAATGGAGAAAAGAGTCCCGGCTATCACAGACTCCCTTTTCTCTCAACCCTTCCTCCTCCACCCTGGATGAGGCGTGATTTTCCAGCCCGGAAGCCTCTACATATACCTTTGCCGTCTTTACCGATCTCCGTTTTCACTTTGCTTGTGTCAACATCATCCCTCTCTCATCCTGCCATCTTTTCTAGCCCTCTGTTTCCACACGGCGTCTACGCGGTGCTGTCTTTTTTCCCCCGTTTCCTCTCGCGGTCCAAAAGAGGCGAAGAAAATTCAGCCACTCGCACATTTCGCCCTCGTCATCCCATTACACATCCAACCGACATCCACCTCCGAATCAGCGCAGGTTCGATCGATTTTCCATCGTTTCGTTCGTCGTTGGAATCATTTTTTTCAACCCTCCCGTAACGCTCTGGGTCGCTCCGACCCTTGGCTCAAATTTCGTCACACTCTGCCGCGGAAATATCGAAAAATGAAAAATGCGATTTTTCTTCTCCAAATTGCTCTTTGGAAAAAAAATTCATATTTTTTCATGTATTCCTTCGATCGTTTTACAGGAGCTTCTTCAATCGGCTAGGTAGGTGAGATCTCGGTGGCTTAAACTTAATTAAACGTGGGGAACTTGATTAATTTCGATGTAATTCTAATCGTTCTCATTTGACTTGGTAAGCGGTCCAGTGTTTTTTTTCCACACCCCTGTACCCCCTGTTTTGTGTATCTTTGGCGACAAGTGACGTTTAAATTTGCTTTCGAATTTTTCTTTCGCGGTTGCTCCAAAATGCGAGGAAGGTTAGGATAAAAGCGAGCGAGGCTCGTAATATTCCGACATCGCGAAAGATTTACATGTTCCCCCGGTAATCATTACGTCGTGCGCGTCTGGACGACAAGAAAGTAGAGAGAAAAAAAACGTCAAAAAAAAAGTCGGAAAGGGATACGTTAGCGTTTTGTTGTTGCTGCGCCCGGGGGACCCCTGCATTCGGAGCCGATTTATGACGTCGAGTGAATTACGACGAGCCCGTACGGTCTCTCGGTTCGCCCTCTCTCGCGATTCTTTCGCTCGACTAGCAATTAGCCTCGGTCCAAGTCCAAGCAAAGAATGAACACACGAAATGGGTCAGAAAAGATTGCCTACAGTGCGATCCAACGATTCAGAAAAAAAACGAGGCATGATTTTGAGACTCAAGCTGAAGCCCTCGGATGCGGTCGACGGAATTACACTCGTCCTCGAAACCACGGCATTTTCAAAGATAAATACGATCGCAAAAATTCCAAGTTTCCAAGGTTTTTTTATAATCCAGAATAAAATGGTACGACTTTGTTTCGCCAAGCGTACGAAGGGATGAAGTATCATTTTCTAATTTTTTCTCAATGACCATGATTTTGAGACTGAAGCTGAAGCCCTCGGATGCGTTCGACGGAATTACACTCGTCCTCGAAACCACGGCATTTTCAAAGATAAATACGATCGCAAAAATTCCAAGTCTCCAAGGTTTTTTCATAAACCAGAATAAAATGGTACGACTTTGTTTTGCCAAGCGTACGAAGGGATGAAGTATAATTTTCTAATTTTTTCTCAATGACCATGATTTTGAGACTGAAGCTGAAGCCCTCGGGTGCGGTCGACGGAATTACACTCGTCCTCGAAACCACGGCATTTTCAAAGATAAATACGATCGCAAAAATTCCAAGTCTCCAAGGTTTTTTCATAAACCAGAATAAAATGGTACAACTTTGTTTCGCCAAGCGTACGAAGGGATGAAGTATCATTTTCTAATTTTTCTCAATGACCATGATTTTGAGACTGAAGCTGAATCCCTCGGGTGCGGTCGACGGAATTACACTGGTCCTCGAAACCACGGCATTTTCAAAGATAAATACGATCGCAAAAATTCCAAGTCTCCAAGGTTTTTTCATAAACCAGAATAAAATGGTACGACTTTGTTTCGCCAAGCGTACGAAGGGATGAAGTGTAATTTTGGAATTTTTTCTCAATGACGCACGATTTAATGATAATAACATTCGAAATGAAGTACGTCAAAAGAAGCAGCCTCGAACTTCCCCTTAATTACGTCGAATCGTTGATTTTTCTTCGGCTCCTTTTTTTGCGTCGAGAAAAGCGGCATATTTTAACGCACCAGCCGGAATCGTAAAAAAAGTTATCGCGCAACACGCGTCTCGATCTTGAGCCCTTGATCCCCCTTCGGTCTTTCTTCTCTCTGCTCTCGAAACGGATTCTTCGCTCGAGATTTATTCTCTCGCGAAATCACATCGTGTTTCGGGTAAGCACGTGGGGTTCAGCGACGAAATGGGGGATGTAGAATGCAGAGTGCGCGGCGGGGGTGAGTTTCGCTCGAAGCTCGTATAGGTCGAAAACAAATTTCGATTTTGCAAAGAGCGCATGCAGACGCGACGAAAAACACACCTAAATGCATATGTTGCAGCATCGAGCCTCGCATCCGGCCAACATCTCGTACATCTCGCAAACATCGCATGTGTACTCACCGAGAGGCTTTGGAGATGTTGATACGACGGAGATGCGAATATCTCAACGACAGGACCGAACGAGAAGCCCACCTCAACGACTCGATGAGAAGAAAATACAATTTTCTTCCCAGCATCCGAAATCTCGCGTGAATCTCTCGCTCTCTCTCTCACACACACACACCCACGGGGAATGGTAAAACGAGAAAACTCTTTTCCCGGAGAAAATCTGGGAAAATCCGCACGACGAGTGAACAAACAAACGACGCGATACCAAAAACAATGCAAATGCAAGAACCACGCGGCTGTGAGATGGAAGGATCGATTTCATTTCCGCTGCGTTTGACGACTCTGACGTGTTTCTTATTTTTTTATTATTTCTATCGTCACGAGACCAAAGCGAAGAAATGGATGGAAATGGAAAAGAATATTCCACGAAATAAAGAATCATTTGAAAAAATAAGCGACGAAGAAAATCCGAAAGACGTGCGCGGTGACAAGTGGCATTTGGTACGTCTGTATATTAATAATTGAAAGGAGAAAAAAAAAATGTGAGAAGAAAACATTCTCGCCGCCGAGTCCCCGAAAGTTCGACCTCCTCTCTGAATCGTTGAAACGTTAATATTATCTCTGTGAGTCTCGCGTAGTTTATTCAACGCGGAGGGATGAAGAAGAGAGGAAAGGACGCTCCTTCGGAAGCTGCGGGAGAAAGATGTCGGAGGTGAGATGACAAAAAAGTAGGAAAGAAAATGAACGAAGGAGAGTCAAATGAGGGGGTAAAAAAACCGAAGGATGGTTAGAAACTTAAGCTCTTGGTCGTTCCTCGAGATGACGCGCGGGATGATGCTCCGGTGACACGTTGCTACCCTCGACGAGATCCGTTCAACGCCTCCGCACGCGGTTTCGTCCGTACGAGTGATTCGCCCTCGTTGTACGCGTCGGCTGGCTCTCGTCAAGCGTTTTTTTCTTCTCGACTCTTCGACGTCGACTTTTCCTCCTCGCGCGCAGCGTTCATCTCGCGCTTCGGAAATAAAGATGAGGAGAGATCCTCACCTCCCGTTCCAGTTTCTTTATTCACCGTTTCCTTCTCGCGTCCCACTTTGTTTGTTCAACTTTCCGCGCGTGGTTGATACAACAGAGACGACCTCGCGCTTCCGACAATTTATTTTGACAGATCGCATACACAAAAACGGAATGCGCGGCGCGTCTCGAGTCTCTTTTGGATCTTCGCGGCGTTCCTCGTCGCAGCGTCGTTTTTTTCTCTCACGCTTCGTCACCAATTTGACGAGAGTCATTGATGATCTTTGAGCCCTCCACCGTTCCAAGATTCAGCGTTCCAACCGAGGGCGAGATGTTGGAAGATGCAAGGAAAAACAAAAAATCAATAAAAAATCTAGAGAAAAGACGTTGCGTAGCTCACTGCGGGTCGGACTGCGGAAACGACTTGAACGGATACGAATTAACGTCCGAGGACATAAATCAATTCCACCAAAGACTTTGTCATGTATCCAAACATACAGGAATAAGCATTCAAAGTTTCGTGTCTGTCAAAAAATTTAACCAAAAACTCTCTCGATGCAATTTTATTACGATTTTATCGAGCAATTTTCGATAAACTTCGATATTTTCACCAAAGGATGGGATAGCTGTACTACATTACGAAATTTCTGAGAAATCGAGAGCTATTATCGAAACAGCTGGATATAGTACGGATCTTTGGCTGGCGCGTACAGGAATAAGCTCCGAGTGTAGACTGTATAAACTCGCGAGCCGAAAAGCACCTGAACAAGAGCTACCTGCGGTGCTCCTTCCTCCTCGTGTATATTCGCGGTCTCACCCAAGAGCACACACCGTATAAACACACAAACGCACGTAGAAAAACGAATCGGGAGAGAAGCGAGAGAGTTTCGTCCTGCTGTCTCATAAATCCTCCGGGCAACTAACAAATGTCTTTCTCAGAGGTTTCACAGAGTGTGCTCGGCGCGCTGCTCTTCGTGGTGTGTTGTCTCGTTTAATGAGAACACGCGTCGCGGATATTCAGAGGTGCATCTTTTTTTCCCCTTTTTCTACATCTTCGTCCTCTCGTCTTCCTCTCTCCCTCTCATCTCTCGATTGCTCACGCAGCATCCCTCTCTCGTGAAATCTTCAACGTTTATTATTTCCGTGTGATACATCGAGACTGCCGCGATGTGGTCCGATTTCTCAGCGTGAAAATTGATTCGATTCTCCATATCCGTTTTTGTTTTGTTTCGCCCGTTATTTATATCGCGATACAAATTTGAAAATTGCCGAGAGGAAACGGGTCCATCATTAAGACGCTATTAAGTTATCCCCCGAGACGTTATCTCGTTTGCTATTAAATATGCTCGCCGTTGATCATTCCTAATATCGATGACCCTGTTTTACGATTGTCCGAAATTGCCCCCGGGGCGATACGAATTTTGAAATAATGTTGCCTCGTCAGAGAGATTTAAAATCGCTCGTTGGTCGATAAATTTCAATCGGTCCAGGAAAAAATCATAAATATCACGGAGGGACGGAGACCTTAGCGATTCTCGAAAATGAGATCAGAATTTGCATAATTCTTTCTCTCTCCTTCGTTGCATCGAGAGATCGCATTCTTTTGTTTCAATATTCTATTTAGCATCTCACGAAGATTTCGTACTCTCGCTCAAATCCATCCGCTGTTTTTTTTTTCAACTTCCCTCGTATTTTCTTATTAATGGACTTTTCATGTTTCCGGAGTGAGGGAGAGAGGGAGAGAAATGAGCTTTACGCCGGCCACGCGTTTTAAAGAGCAGCCAGGAGGAGATTCGAGTTTTCTGCGGTCGTTCATGGCTGGTCCAGCGCTGCGTAAACGATGTACAAAGCCTTTCTCTCTCTCTCTTCATCCTCCTTTGCTCGCCACATTTTTTTCCCGACTCTTTTCTCCTCTCTCGCTTCATCTTCTTCTCAGCCCATAATCCTCCTCTTTGCTCTCGTGCATGGCTCTCATAAATATGAAGGGAGAATAAAACGATACCGCGAGCGAACCGAGCGCGCCTCCCGCGCTCACATAAATATACCCGCCACGATTCATACCATTTTCCACAGTTTTACATTGCCCAGCTTCCGAAGGACGAAGACCGACTGGCTCCGATGGAAATTCACCGGGTTGGAGTTGAATATACGCAGCAGAATCGTATAAAAGCATGCATCGAACACTGTATGTATTCACGCTGAAGAACTCGCCTTTTTTTTACGATCCAGCAGCCGATGGTCAAAGGAAATATTCGCCGGGTCAACTTGGTCGTAAAAACGTCATTCACCCTTTCCCCGCCAAAGAATTGCAGCTGAGCTAAAAATACCTGCTGGGAAACCTCGTTTTTCCCCTCAATTCTCTTCAAACACAACCTACGAAATATTTCAACGATACGACAGTAACTTTTTCTCCACCCAAATAACGTTGACGAGCGAGTTTCGTCGATAAACTTCAATGAGCTTTCGAACGACGCTCGTGGAACTTGTGTTTTTTTTAAACTCCACCGTTGCATATTCACGTTAAAAAATTGACCCTTTTTCCCCTCGAAAAATATAGCGACGACCGTGCTCAAAGATAAAAAGCCCATTTTTCAATTTTAGTCAAATGTATGACCCCGGAAAAATTTTATCGATACGATAATAACGTTTTTTTTTGCTTCGAACAACGATGACGGATGGAGCAGTTTGTTTCGTTCGGATTTGCCCAATTAACTCTCTCGATGTTTGATTTCCGATCGATCGCTCGGTAACTCCCTCCCTCGAATCGGTCGCAACGAGTTTCGCCGATAAACTTTGATGAGCAGCTTTCGAACGACCCTCATCGCGTGGAACTTATTTTGTCAAATGCAAAGCGAGTGTTGGAAAGGTCCGTTCTTATATTCATCAACGCCGCAGGTGGATGTTGGTTCTCGCACGGTTTTAGAAACACGTTCGAAATTTGTAGTTAACTTGTTGTGAATAATGAGCGAGGCATTTGGTTATTGTTTATTCACGCGGCACTCAGCGGCTACCCGCGGACTGACGCAGAGATCGCAGTACGTCTTCTATATTATTAACGATCTCGCAATTAGCCAGGGCCTCCGCACCCCCAGCATCCACCCTTCGGAGCCCTCTGCATCCTTCACACCCGCGGAAAATTTTAATAATTCAACGAAACGGATGGTAGGTCACGACTGAAGCGAGTCGGATTGTCTGGGATGAAATCACATGGAAATAAACGCAAATTTCGTTTTTTTTTTTTAGAGAGTATACCCCCCGATTTCCGCTGGCGATTCAGACCGCGTTTTCGAAAGAAATAAAATGAAAAACAAGATTCAACGGGGATGAAGCGAGGAGAAAATATTACCTGTATGAAACGCGTTTGTACGACGTTCCCCTTCTGCCGAAAACACCCCGCGTTCGTTATAAATCCTCGTCGTATAACTCTACATTTGCGGTAATTTTAATTCCCTCCCGCGGGCTGCTTTAGCGACGCGTTAATTCATAATTATTATTAACGAGCCCTCGAGAGTGGTCGGGACGACGAGGGTCTTGCGGTTCGAAACAGTGCAACCCTTTGAGACGCGAAAGACGTGGGGGTATAGCTACGGAGGAGCCCACGAGGAAGGCGTTTGGGAGAGAACACGTGGCGGAAAAAGAAAAAATCGGTTGCCCATCACGCACCTTGTCGGTTGTTTTTTTTAACGATAAATGAGCTTTTCCTCGTTCTTGTCGCAAAAATAAAAAAAAACATCGAAATCGATGGATAGTTGCTGAGATAAAAATACGTCCGACAAAATTCGTAGTTCTAGATGGCGCTGGGAGTAACAAAAAATCCTGCCAAGAAGAAATACGTTTGTCTCGATTCGCGCTTTTCAGTACGGAATTTTTTTAAGGGCGAGTGAAGGCAGCTTTCAAAGTTGAGACGAAAATTGTTCTTTTTGTGGCGAGATTTTTTATTCGGTTGATTGAAACTTTTCTCGCAACCGCCAGGGAGATCAATGTCGATTATTTTCGGAGCAGATTCGGTCTGACATCGCCGGTGCCCGCTTGTGATCTCCCGGGAAGAGTGACGCGTTCGCACAGTGGGTTTTGGTCACACCTACGTACTCGCCCGTCTCGATACGGGTGTCAGAGATCATTGAGTCTCGATTAAAAGTGTCAAGAAGCGTACGAGAGACTACGTAGGTGTGATTGACGCGCACAAAAACCGGCGGTCAAACATTTTTTCGAATGAAATAAATACAAAAACGATCATTTCAATCTTGCATTCTTTTTTATACACAAACTGTTCATTAATTCTTCACTTCTCCGAGTATTAATATCGTAATAAATTTATCTTTAATTCACGAGAGAACGTGAATAATAAACACATCACTCTCTCCCTCTCTCTCTGAATTTTCTCAAATTTTCACTTTTGAAAATACCAAAAAATGTATGCGGAAATTGCGAAATGGACTTTGCACGTATTGTCAGTGGGAATGCGTGAGACGCACACGCGGGAATAACCGGTGAGTAAACGCAGGCGACAGCGGAGGATTTCTCGCGAGCGATTTTCTTCGCTCCAACAATGGAGAACGCAACGGGTTCCCTGGCTTATAAAATAATCCCTGGGCATTGTCGTTGACGCTGCAAGGCAGATCAGAGTCACGGTTCGTGCATATGACGACAAGCACCGTGAATGAGGCTCGGATATAGAATGGAGATAAATAAAAAGAAAAATCTGTGTTAATTGCGTGTATAGGCTGTGAGTGCAGCGGAGGATGAAGGATATGCTAAACGGAGACTCGAGAGATCCGATGCATAACATTATTCAACCGACACCGACCACTTTTGTGCACCCGTCAGTCCTGCTCCGCTTTCCTCGACTTTGCGCTCTCTCGCCTTTGTACTCCTCGATAAAAACCCTCGAAAACGAAAAAAAAAACAGGTCCAAAGCTACGGAAAATCATCACCGGGCTTCGTCACGCGCGTTGTATTCAAAATAATCTCAGAGCCTTTTCCAACGAGGCTTTAATTCCAGGAGGAATCAAGAACTCCGGGGATGATGAATTTTTCGTCAAATTTATTCAGTCACCTTCTCAGGTTTTATAACTTCGCGAAAACCGGTGTGTACTCAGCATCCTCGTCTCCAGGAGATTAAAAGCTCGCGCGTCGCGAGTTCACCGTCTGCGATGCTCTTAAGAAGAGCAAAGGATGCAATGAATAACAAGCCGATGTGCAAAATCGACTCCGACCGTGGGTGTGCTCGTGTTTCCGCGTGTTCTCGTTTCGCGATGCTCCTGCGGAGAACTCCGAGGCTCTCGGAAGCTGTGATGCGATATTCCCGCGAGGCCATCGACATCGCGCTGGCGCCATAACTGCCAACTGTAATGGAATGCTTTAATACGAAATGTCGGGCACCGTTGTACGAGGACACGGAGGCGGTTACAGGACCTCCCGGTTATAGTACACGGTGGTACAGCGGAGGCTGTGCATCAAAAATGGATCAGGCCTCTTCGCAGAGTGTCTCGTTCCGTCGACGTGCGCGCGGACCTCCGAGGAGCGCCTGGTTTCTTAAATAAACGAATCGTAAATGTTTTTTTTCTTCCCCACTTTTTGTCAACGTCGCTGGTCCGATAATCAACGAAATCCGATCGATATCGGGCAAGTTGGCATGCAAAAAAACGTGCCTCGTCGCGGTTTCAACGTGAGTGAAACTGTCGCTCGTGTGTACGGCCGAGTATCCAAGGCACTCCAGGCATTTACGAGCCGGACAGATGTCATCGTCGTGCCAGGAGATACACATCGTCCGCGAGGGATTCGAACCTTCCATCCCACAGCCGTGTGTGTACGGACGCGTCTACACACACGCGCATTTGGCCAGTGTCAATATCTCCGACGGGGATTATTACCGCATCCGGCAATGCAAATTCATACCCGCATGTATACAGAGGATACACATGGTTCGGATGTTTTTTGCCAACGTCAGGAATGTCGAATTCCTGCAAAAGGTAGCTCCGCAAAAAAGCGACCGGGCGGAGACCCGGAAATGTCCAGAATTTGACGGTGAATGCGCGGCGAGGAGAAAGTTTGGAAAAAAAATGGTTCGCCTTGTTTTTTGTGGAATCGAACGGTGGATGCTGCATAACTCGTGTGATCTCGCGGACCAGGGGATGAAAACGGAAAGCGAGATCGCGAAGGTGAATGCGCGGCGTACACCCGGCCGACCCGGACATGTAGTTGGAATCCTGGCTCAGCGAGGTTCGGTATCACCCTCGTAGCCTCTTTTTCATCCCGTTTCCACCCCTCAGTGTCCATACAACCGCTGAGTGGCTGCCGGGAGATTACTGCGGCATAATTACCCCTGCGTAAGCACGTCGTATACGGCAGAGTCCGCTGTGCACACACACGTGGATGCTGCATCGCGCGCTCGTCCCGTTTATGTCTTTTCGTGCATACGGCCAGAGGATGAGATTCGCGGCGTGTCGGTTTAATCTGCAATTAATGTTTCAAATTGACCGTATAAGCCCGGGACCGCGAAACCCGCAAAGGCACATAACCGCTGGTCACTTGATAATCTTTCATTGCCGATAATTCATAACTCGATGGCGGATGGGAAAGTCGTTCAGTTCCGCGAGAGTCTGAAAATCATTGCACGGTTTTGCGGGGGATGAGGGTTGAAAAATTCGTCGCAAACTTTAGCGGTTTCGCAGCAAAAATATATTCCCTCGGAAAGATCCATCTTCGCTGGACCAATCTGTCATTTTTGCAGCCACTCTCGTCCTTTCGTTCGTCCGATCGTGAGAATTGGCACGGAGAGGGTGGGATACACATCTTGGAAGGGAGGAAAAAATAAAAGTCGAAAGGTTGGCGAATAAAAATAATAAAAGGAAAAAGAAATGGCACAGCCCCAGCGATGGATATCGGGGCTCGCATGGCCACGGAGGAATCCAAATGGCGGACATATTTTCCGGCTTCGAAAGGACCGCGAGGCGTCCCTCGCGTGTAATTCGTCGTTATTATTCGTTTACACGTGGCCGCAAATGGGGTGGAGTGCGAGAGGGCGAAAAATGCGAAAGCTTTCGGGACGTCCATAGCCTCCCCACTTGGCGACACCATTACGCGTCTATACGGCCATTGATGTCTGAACGTACGATGTATACATCGGTGGAAACGAAAGAAGAATCGTTGAGGAGTCTGTAGAAAAAAAAAAAAATCTATGAAGGGAGAACGTTGAGAGCAGTATGTTATTCCGAGAACTATCTACTTAGGTGCTTTTATATTCAATACATTCGAACGGGGTTGAGGGTGGTGAAAAAAAAAACGGCTCATACAGGGGGTTGCCGCTGTACGGTGGTGGTGTAGCACTCCCTTAGGACGGGATCCGAACCCTCGGGCCTCGCAAGAGTGCCGGAGAACCCGTCGTAACGTCGAGCTTCTCCTCGTCGTCCTTTTTTCCAACATTATACACATATACCATTTATGCCATATATGTATGTTGTACATACATTCAATATCGACAAAGGGTCGAGTTTGCGGGGTGCTCTCGCGTCTCCCGTCCGCTCGCGTGTAAGAAAATATACGATGACTATTTTTCAGTCGGAGACGCGCCCGAACCCGGTACCGTTCGCCACCCCGAAGCCTGCTACCCTTGGATACACCGATATACAGCCACACAGCCAACGTAAAAAGTACGCGAGTAGTCGTACGATTTTACGTCAAAAATACACGAGCTTCCAAGATTATGAGACTGCAAACAGATTGATAAATCACCCTGGTACAGTTATCACGAGCTTTGTACAACGTTGGCAGCTGGAATCGCGCCGCCATTGTGTTCCGGGGTTGTTTTATCGCGGGTCACATGTTTATGGAAATTGCCTCCATTTTATTGGTAACGATATATACGATTATTACGGCGTAGCACGAAGTACAATGGGACGATCGCGAATAACGAGGTATTCGCAGCGCCACCTAGTTTATTATCATCGATTTCTCATATAAATGCGTTTCTTGCGGAAAATTGATGAAAATAGTTGATTCGATGAAGAATTATTTCATCATATCGAGACGGGTAACCCGACGCTCGTGAATATACATTTTCCCTCTTGGATTCTGAACAACCCCTCGCCTCTAACCCCATCTTTCCGCTCTAAATTAGTTGGACACCCTTTCAAGGGCTTACACCCTAATACCGTGTGTTTTAATAACCAGAGAGGAGCGGCTCCAGCCGAATCATGTTTCACATGAAATTTTTAACAGGGCGGAAGAAGATTTGCGTTTGATGCAACAAAATTTCATCCCCCATCCGCGCGGAAAATTGAGAGGTTTGAAATAAGGGTAGCGAGAGAGTGAGAGTGTACGGCCAATCGGCAGGAGAGCTCGAATACCGGAAATGAATGATCAGAAAGCCACTGCCGAGGACCGATGACCACGACAAAGTTGCAGCAGCCGGCTTTTTGCCGAGACGTGCCAGCGGGTGGGTTGTTTTTTGGCGAGGGGGTTGCGGGGTGGACGGAGGAAGAAGGAACGCGAAAGCTCACAGGCTATGTAGAGTGGGTAGAACCTCGTGTATGTCCAGGAGAACAAACAACATGGCCGAGTCCGGTGGAAAGCTCGTTAAGTAATTGGCGAACGGCGGACACGTACCGAGCTCGGTAATGCGAGAATCTTGTAGAAAACGGATAGCGCCAAAAGGGATAAAGGAGGGAAAAAGGGGCTGGTTGACTGCATGTAACTTTGTACCCGGATAAATATACCAGAGGGTCGTAAACCGACCTCGTCCGAAGCAGCTTGCGACATTTTGTTTAGGTTGACTTTACTACCCCCGGTGAAAAATTGCATTCGCTTTATTTAATTTTGAAAAAAAACACGACGCTTCGGTCTACGCGTACGACACGATTTTTAATTCACAAAAAAGCGCTCTCCACTCAGCGTTCCTTTTTCGCCAGCAAAAAAAAGAAAGAACCACTCCAAGGACACATTTTTGGTTTCTTTCTAAAACGTCTCGAGAGAGGGGGTGTTTCCCAACCCCCCAACGAGAGACGAGGAAGTATCCGCCGCGTCATCGTAACGCAATTATCGGGGCTTACACCGCGAAAATCTACGAGCAGCGCGATGGCACTTTTGTACATCGTCACCGAGGCAATGACGATGGTGAAAAAAAAGTGTGGAACAAAAAAGACAGGTTCGGTGTATCGAGAAAACTTTGAGAGCCCCGTCTGGCTGCGTGACTCGCATGGAAATCGGGGAATTAAACTTTGAGTGCCATCGTTGGAAAAAATAACCTAAACTGCGCGTCCAGGCAACCTGCGACGGTTTATGGAAAAAATAAAATGGGCGAATTGAAATAATATCCCAAAAGGAAGGTAACGGAGTCATATCGGAGAGGAGATAAAGGGAAAAAGTCAACGTCGGTTAATTTCATCGAACCATTAACCCAAATCCTGAATTTCCGAGATAGTGATATCGCTATTATCCTCCAGTGATTATGGAACTAATGTATGTTATTTGACGCCTGTGCTTCGATCCAGCTGGTCGTGTCCCTGGACTCTATTCCATCACTCGTTGGATGCACATGCATACCAATCAGTGATTACGGAAATGTAGGTCACGCGCCGGAGCAGTACACGTGGGTGGAGAAGAGAGAGAGACAGATTTATCTCGAGTTCCTCGTGTAATTATTCCAATTTGACGTCTACCTACTCATCAAAGTAATATTACCGCGCGACGTCACCGTTATCGCGCTAATAATATGCGATATTGACTCTCGGCTGCAGTCGTTCGTACCCGGCGCGTTCCATCGATATCCGATGTGATCAGAGAGGATTACAATTGCACGTTACCTTCGTATCTCTGTTTCTCCTAATTGGAATCCAGAGCAAAATACACGCGATACAAATTTGAATCGCCAGTGAAGTTATACATTTTTTTGCGAGGTACATTTCAGCCACAATTTGGTCAGGTATTCCCGTCAACCCTCTGGGGGACGCGCATTTTTGTGGTCAACGAATTTCATGAAAATCCGTGTACAGAGGTTTTTGGAATTCCGAAATTGGTGATTTTTCTGAAAATTGCCTTTTCGGAATTTTTTATTTCAACAATTGAACATAAACTTCTCATTCTTCGATGTATTGAGATGGTCGATTTTTTTTAAAGCCGTTTAAATCGAACGAACGCTGTTTTGAAATAGAATAGAAGGTTTTTTCGAAAAAGGTGGCATATCGTCAAACGTCACAATGCCGAGAAGGGTTGACGTACTTATTGCGACGGAATGAGAGAAAAAAGAAACCAACTCGGGAGGTTTGCATGTATATATACGGTTGGGAAGATAGCGGGGCGCAATGGATGGATGGAACTTTGTGGGCACAAAGGAAACGCTATATATCGTCTCGATTTAAGGGGTCTTCTCGGTGAGAGTCTCGAGCAAGCGTTACGCGATATGATCGATGTTGGAAAATCGTTTAGAGTGGCTCTGCTGCGGCTTTGAGAGAGAAAACATCTCGCCGAGTCAGTGTGATTTTGTACAGCCTCCGTCGGGTCCATTCCCAACGGCAAAGGGCTAAAAGGAACTTTTCTCGTCACCTCGAAAGAGACCATTGAGTGAATTAAGTAACTCCGAGGAAGGCCGCGTACCGGGAGAAATAGTGCATCAAATCACACCGAGAGTCTCACACCTCGGCAGCATCCCATTACCTTTGGTCCATTTGCTTCTCGGTCGCGCTAGCTATAGCCCTCTGCTCCGAGACTCCGGTATACAGAGTATATTCATCCAATTCCCCTCGTGTTTCCAACCACAGGGGCTTTCCACGAGACTCTACCGTGTGTCCCTTTGTGCAAAGACATTTCCGCATCGATCGATACGTTTCATTCGCTTTTCTCGTTTCAACTCGCTCGGCTCATCACGCTCCCTCATCCGCGTCATATGCTTTTCTCGCATCTTATATCTTTGCATCACCCTACGGGCTCGCGATAATTATTGGCTGGCAAAATCGCGTCTCCCGTACACGTTCGTCCGCGGAGGGAGAACCTCGAAGAGGTACGCGACGTTCGCATCCGCTCCGAGCGTCATCAATCACGGGACATAATGAAAGAAATACCGAATCGCGAGGCTCTCTGAATGCTGCGCGTATTCCGCAGAGCCTCCTCTTCTCCGTGAGAAATAGAACGAGAGAGGGAGAGCGAGGATGCTGGAGACGATTTAAGCATTCGCTGTATATGTACTCTCCGGCAATGGTACACCAGAGGAAAACGAGATATTCCCAATGGAGTTTGGGGTTGGCGCTTTCCAGGCTCCTTCCATCCCTGAGGCCGAGAGAAGCTCGCAATATGGGAGAGAGGAGAGAAAAGACAAAGTGCCCCGTCACGGATCGTGAACTCGTTGTTACGTACGCGAGCTCCTTCCCGCGCCTTCCCGCGCGCGAAGCTCTTTCACTCTCGTCTCGCGAAACTCTGTTGCAATTAATTATTCTACGGCGTGTATCCAAGAGGCGCCCCCATCCATCCTTTCGCATTGTTCTTCTCGAGACTCGTTCGGCACAATGTGGTCCATGCGCGAGACTCCATAAATAGATCGGTAACGGATTGAATCCTCTTATAAAAAACGTTGATGGGGTCCGGAAGTTGATCCTTGATTGCGAGCTCGATTTGTACAAAGATATTGGAGACGAGAGGTGTTTGAGAATAAAGAAATGAAGAAAAGAGACGTTATCTCGTATTTGCGAACCCTCAAGAGTGCCTATATTAATTATGACGTCTTTTTATACAAAATAAAAAAAGCCTCATCGATTTTAAGGAACTTGGCGTCTTCGACCGTTGAATTCTATCTCGCGAACCCTCAAGAGTGCCAAGTTTGTGCTGGAATATATTAATTATGACGTTTTTTTTGTGCGAAATAAAAAAAACTGCGTCGATTTTGAGGCTTCGGAAACTTGGCGTTTTTTACCTTTGCATACGTCGAAAACGTGAAAATCGCCATTTTTTTTAAATTTGGAGGCATTGATGGAAAAGGTCGGCGTCTTTCGTAATCAGCGGGAAATTTCCGATTGGATAAGGTCCTGAGAGATAAATTGATGAAATGTGAGGAGGAAATGAGAAAAAACAAAACAAAACGAGAAAACAACGTTTTCCTTCCGAGAGATGAGCAAATAACGAACGAATGGAATATCCATCATTAAAGAAAATACACCTGAAACCAATCTCGTTTCAACGCTGTGGATACGGTGAATAAATATCGCGAACAAAGTTGATTGAATTCGCGTAACTTATATCCTGAGAAAACTCGCATTTTTTCGCCAATTTGTGTTCGCACACACGTGACATTCTTATTTTCATTTCCCGACGGCGATGAAACGCTCCTCGCTACATTTTTTTCCTACCCCTCTTGGAGAGCCGAAAGAACGCGCGTGTGGGACAATCTCGCCGTGGGCAGTTTTGAATGATATTTATTCGCATAGAGATGGACCAAGATGAAATGCAGCATCCGAGCTTCGCTTTTGACAAGATCGTGCGCCATCTCTGCCCGCAATGTGCGAAAACGCAATCTTCACACGGTTGTCGCTGTTTTTCTTTTGTTCACCCTATTTTCGCAGGGTTAAACGCTGTTCAACTTTGCAGTCCTTACTCCGCGTTTTCACTCGACTGCGCGCGTAACGAAACGTACACATGCGCGCCCAAAACGACAATATGTGCGTGCAACGAGAGCAGCGGAGTGAATGGTGTTAATTCATTTCGCCAAAGCAATTTAGATAATCCCTTTCGATGTTGAGCGAACGTTTGCTTTAATCAATGAGGGTCGTTCTTATCGTATACACCCCTATATAACGTATGTAAAACTCGTCGTACATATGTGTCTATAAAACACGCCACAGGGACACCGAAACGCGAGGGATTGCATATGCTGCATCGGAGGAGACGGATCGAGTACTTCCATAATGGAATGACGTGTTCCAGATGGAGAAAGCCAAGAAAAAATAACAAGCTTACCGACAAAACGCTACGAAACATTCTCAAAAAAAATTGCGACGAAAATTGTAGCTTTTTTTTGACGAGTCCCGTGTGGTACATACAGCCTCCACAAACACCCACGTCTTTCGTTCAAAGTGAACTCCACACTGGCGGAAAATCATTTTTAAAGGGCGAAATTCATGGTCGACAAATTTTTTTGTTCACAACGAACGTTGGCAGTTTTTTTTTTACACTCGCGATTTTTATCAACGGGCAGTTTGTCCAGGGACGGCTGATGACTAGTGCAAACGCGGGAGCATATTGTACAGAGCGACGAGGCCGTCCGGAGAGGCTTCATCCCGGGGTGTAACAAGCTCATCGTGCTGGATATAACGCTGCAGTTATATCTCGTCCATGTCGTACAATAAACAACCCCATTCGCCTTATCTCGTTCTCCTTGGGAAATCAAGCGTGAGCAGGGTGAGACGAAACGTGCGCGGTGTGAAAGCTTCGTCGTATATAGTGTACATCGTCAATTTGCATAAACACAATTAGTTGCTCTCTCATTGAATAATTCAAGACCATATACTATATAACGTCCAGCCATTATCGACGTCCACGCCTCGGCCATTGCTCGGAAGACTGCCGCGTGCAACTATATATTTTATCATCAAATATGCATGCGCGATAAAAGCGAATATTGCGAAATGGAGATGCCTGCTCTTTTCATCGGCGAATCGTGCGAGGGACTCACGGAGAGTCAAAAGTAGCTTGAACTACCCCTAAACTACCCCTACGATGTCGGTATCTCGGTACGTGTAAAATCATTTCGGGGAAATAAAGAGAGAGAGAGAGAGAGGGAGGAGAGGGTTGGAACTAGAGAGGTGAACAAGATTAGATCGAGGCTTTGTGATATTTCATGCTGCATCACGCACCGAAGGGAGCCTTTTTTTCCATCGTACACTTTGTTTCGTCGACAAAGTCCGCGTGTCTAAACTCTCCGAACGCCTGTCAAGCTGGAATGCCAACCAGCACCGGGGGTTCGCGTTATTTTCGCTAATCTGACTTCTCCATCAAATATCATGACCGTGTGTACAGCATCCGTTGCGCTAACGACGCGCCAAAAACCATAAGAAATCGACCAACATCAGCGCCATTTTAGTCAAAGCGATTTCCCGATACGACACACGCCTGTGATTGTTTTTTTCGTGACTCTGCGACTGTACGACCGTTCGAGATCTTGCAAAAGCTTTTCTCTCCCTTATCTCGAGTTTCACGGTTCTCGCGGTTCGTCTGGACCATTTTCCGTCGTGCGGAATTCGAACCGCGTCTCTTCGTCTACGGAAAACATCGTTGCGGTCGTATGGCAAGGATTCTCGTCCGAACAACGTTCGCGCGAGCATGAAAAACACGCTTTGGAGTCTCGTTCACATTCAAAGGGTTCGGGGACTGACGAACGACGAGCTATCCGCGTTGCGGAAGTCTGGAAAAAAAGTTTCAAGGTCAAGCTGAATTTTACCTACAGTTGCCACGCGATGGCCTCCCAACGCGGTCTCCGTGACGCGGAATACAGGAACCTGTATATGTATGCGGAAAGAAACGATAAAGGATGAACGGATAGATACAAATGAGTGTCGTGCGACGAATTGGCGTTGAGATAATAGACATTTTCGGCTCGCTCTCCTGTGGGAAATGGGAGTCTGGCGAGAGGATGGGAAAAGTCGAGAGTGGATGGAGCTTGATGGTCCAGGTGATGGAAGAAGAGATGGAAAAGCTCTATTGGTCGCTGAACGATACGTGTACATAGATATGTACACGCGGTATGCATAACCAAAAGCGGAGAAAAGTGATGCTGGATAATCGAAACTGCAACACACATTCTCCGTTGTCCTTTTACGTGCGGAGCACTCTCGGCCTCGTTCTCTCGCTTATGCGTCGAACCTCTGTTAGCAGCTTCCGAGCAGAGCCCTATATATTTTCATACACACGTTCACATACCCATGCAGTACATACATGTACCATAGAGGGTGTTTCCGAAGCAAATGTCGAAAATTTACACTAAAACAGGACGTTGACCTTGAAGACGAAAAGTCCTTCGGGACTTTTCTTCCTTTTTTTTCGTCCTTTCTCATTAATCATCACGGAGAGAGGAGTACCCGCCTCCGATGGCTCCCTGTGACGTTAAATTTGCGTCGTCGAGCTCAGGAACACCCTGTAGATGCGCATTGTGTCGTACGATATCCGCCGACTCGTATCACTCTGCAGCAGACCCTAAAATTTCCACCATTATCCACGTTCTTTATTCGCAGGCCACTTTTACCACCAGAGCGAGCGGAATTTAATCACTCCACGCTCACCACGACCATATATCTGCATTACCGCGCTCTCCCGCCCGAGTGTCAGAGTACATATAGTTATGCATCATACCCGCTCGACTGCACATCATTTGGATCATAGATCGAAAAGTTTGACGGAGAAAAAAAACGTGTACGTGCAACGTGCACACCGCTGGCACGTGCATGAAAGTTGTTCCCGTTGCACTCATCCTTGCTCCGCAACTGTTGAATTTCAGCTGCGCGAGAATATACCGGGGGATCTTTCCGAGGTCGGTATTACCCACCCGTACCTCGGAGATGCGTTCCCTAGGAGCTTTTAGGGCTATTGCTCTGGACCACATCGGGTAGATGAAGAATTTTCGAGGAACGATCCTTCACTCCGAGTCCTCACCGTATATAAGGCTTGTTTTTCGTGGATAATCTCGATTGGGATGCTGCGCCAGATTTTTGCGTGAAAGTCGGTCCCACAAACGCGAGAAACTTTGTGCAAAAACCATTCTGACCTTGTCTGACCACAGAACGCCTCGAGACTTTTTCCACTTGGAATTTCATCTCGAGAGAGGCTCTCCAACTTTGATACTCATTTATGGGCAACCCTGTATATAGCACGCGGAGATGCGTGAAGAATAGGCGTTTTACCGTCACCCAACACGTGTGGCATCGTTGTTGCATTGTACATTTCGGATTTTATGTTGTTATCCACCCTCGTAATGGCGTCCTATCTCGCTCGACACACGCGCGTTGCGTACGGAGAATATTATACACGCCGCGTTTAAACGCGGAATTCTTCATGCCGCGCGCTATTCGCTACCCCTGCGGCGACGATTAGGAAGAGAAATGTACGGGCAAACACGATGATGATCTCCTCTGCGATATACGTTTAATAGTTTGTACCGCTACACTCGAGAGCCCTGGGTAGATTTATCGATCAACGTCCAACGGGATTTCCCAACGACGAACGGACAAAAACACCTCGAAAAATGTGCTCGAAACTTTTTTTCCCTTTTCCAAAACGATCTGTCAAATTTCCACGTTTTCTCAAAAGCGACTGGAGAAATTTCGGAAAAAAGCGATTGTTCTCTCCTGGATCTCCTTTTTTTTGTCGAAAGAGGCCCTTCTGGATGGAATACTCGAGAGGTTCCCGTGTTTTCATGAATAATAGACGAGATATATGTACACCCCCCCGTACATACGCACATACTTGTTTATTTCGCGTCTCTATTTTCAAAGAACCGCGCTTGTACACGTGAGAAATTCGTTTCGAACCGACACTCGAACTCTTCCGTAACAGTGTCTGTTTTCTCACGTTGGTCCGAGAGGGTTTCGTCTCGCTTCTGTTATATCCGAGACTTTTTCGAGTATTTGTTCATCCCCTATCGAGTCGATGTAAGAGCTCGTTCCCTGCGGACGGAGGGAAGGTTTGGCGATTACAGGAGCGCGTAAAGTTACACGATTGCCTTGTTGCCTTTGACGGATACATGTGCGAGAGTTCTCTCGAATTTTCCGCGTGTAAATGTAATTCACGACCGTCGCCACTCGTCCGCTCCAGCGTGTACTTCGTTAGGCTCCTTCGACTTCGTTATGCAGCAGCGATAACACACTTTTATGCGCAAACAAACCCCCGGAACTAACTCGTACGACGAAGGGTTGCTGTTTCAGGATTTTAATTGACTCGCTCGTGTGCGAATACATGTAATTAATAATAAAAAAAAAAAATAACCAACCGCGATAATGCGAGCCGTCGCGAGGAAAAGTTTTCGACGAAACTCTCGGGGTGAAATGCTCCCGATGTGGAAAAGCTGTGGAATAAAAAGGAGGTTTTTTTGTGTGTGTGTATGTGTGTGTGTTGCGGTCTCTCGAGATTCGAGAGGAGGAAATTATAGCGGAATTTAATATTTCGCTTATTATATCTTCACCGGTAATCTACCTTCGCATCATCCCTTATTCCTCTCGCTCAACCCCGAGCAGCAGGACAGGTCTGTGCAGCTTTGAAACGAAAATGCACGAGCTATCCCGTATCGCATATACAGAGGGCTCTCCTCCCTCTGTGTGGTCCCTTTGCCAAACCACGGAAGAGGGATGATCCAATCCTGTGGAAAGTCTACCGCGAGAGGTTAGGGGCGAGAGCGAGGGAGAGAGAGGCAAGGAGAGAGAGAGTGGGATAGCTGATGGACAACCCTTATAAATATTCAAAATGGAACGTGAAATACCGTGACACGCGAGAGCGAAGGTATTTCTTATCATTTTACCTGTGTGCCACGGAGTTGTACCTTTGCCCACACTTGCGATCTTTATACACGCAAAATGTCAGTAACAAACCCTCTGTTATGTACAAGCGGGGTTGGTTATCTCCTCGGTCGACTCACGGGGGCGCTTTTGCGTTGAACGCAAGGGCGAAACCGAGGGTGGGGAAAGATCCGTCGCGTGTTCGATTGAAAAATTCCATTTTCGAGTTTTTATCGCGATAAAAGTACACACGAGAAACAAAAGCTTTGGTGAAAACGCTGAATGATTTCATCTCTGCCCCCCTGAAGTCATTGTACGAATTTGGCGGGTGCGATATTCGCGAAGGCTTGACGAATAGTTGACCATCTTTTTTTTCCCTCTTTTTCGCTGCATATACAACATATCGAATCCGGGAGAATTTTCGTGTCGGTGGAAACAGATGCGAGAGCATTCGGGAAAAGAACAAAGTTTAATCGAGTTCGACGTGACGGAAACGGTTTTAAAACACATCAGGTACCCCAGCGTTGAAGATATACACGTATAGGTGCACAGCGTATACACTTTGCAATGTATGCAAAGCTCAACGGGCCATTTTTCTTCGTCGCTCAACAAATACGCGTTATATCCGCCTGCCATGCTCACTTTTTTCCAACACCGTTACACTCCAGCGCGAATATTGTTTTTTATTTTTCTTTTTTTTTTCAAGTTTCATCATGCGTGATCGGAAACATTGCGTGTGCGGCTTTTATACTGGCGGCTTACGCCATCGAGGTTATTCTCATTCATGAAGAACCATATTTGCGTACATATATACGCATGCGATAACAATAATATCAATATAAACTGGTGGAAATGGCACTGCAATGGAAATATCGGGGAACGAATACAGGGTGTCGCCAAAACCGGATACTGATGATTCGACGCGACATTGGGGACGAAATTTCGAGTCGAAAAGTCCTCAAGCACTTTTCGATCCGACGAATCGCTGTCGAGTTATCGTCTGTCAAAGTTGGACCAATGGTACTCGCGGGAGGAGGGAGAGCGCGCGTTCGATTGGCTCAAACTTTGACACTCGATAACTCTTTGGGTTTTGCGTGTATAAAAAAACACTTAAATACATTTCTACGCCAAATTTCATCCCCAATCTAGCTCTGAACTGTTAATATCGAGTTTTTGGACACCCCACATATCGTACATGTAGATACGTTCATATAAATATGAATATATCTATAGATACATATCTCGCTAGGGAAATGCACTCTAAAACGTACCCAAAGGGGCGTCGTACAAAAACACGACGCGATATCCGATTGCTCTTGCTTCGGCAGACGTTTCGCTTGTTTCGACCATATTTTTGTACGTCTGCCAATCGGCTGAATTTTCCACTACAGCCGCAGCAGCGATAATGCGCAGGCCGAAATCGATATGAGCTCTCATTATCGAGCCCCATTACGATATGTCGAATGTCGAGGAAAAAAACAACGATATCGGGGGTTTTTTTTCCAAAAATGTTTCACACTCCATCAGTGGAGAACAAAATGTCGAAAGATGTCGCTTGAATCTGCAAATTTCGGATTGTTGAATTATCCATTTTACATTCCCTCGTTATTCCGGTTTGCTCGAACGCAAGACGTTCGTTAGTCGTCGGAATATTTTTTTCTCTCCAATGTTTTTTTTTTTTTTTTTCCTCGAGGGAGTAACACGCAAAAAAGCGTGTATAGTAAACGCAGGAGGAATATAACGATACGATTCTCACGTAACGACCGTTCTTTGGGGCTCGCGTGAACGATATCGACGAACGTAATCGAACTTTGTGTGCACGGTAACATGCACCCTCATCCTCTTCGTCGTCGTTGTGATCCACGCACGACAGTTCCGCTTGTATCGAAACGAAAGTACATTTATAAACGTATATCGCAAAATGTATAAACGTATATCAGAAAATAAGAAGAGCGATGCGGGTGGCAAAGAGAGTACGATAAAGGGAGGCCACTTTGTACAGCGAAAATGAAGGGTGTTTCAAAATTCGATGTCAATAATTCAAAATTACATTTGGTACAAAATTCCTCGTCCAAATTCATCCTAGTATTTTCCCACAGGACCAAACCCTGATGAAATCCCGAATGCAGCGTTGTACATACAGCAAAATATGTACCACACACCTTCGCGTACTTTCGTCGTATGATAATACAATTTCGCGCAGCATCCGATGCATCCAAATAAAATTAGTTGCGTCTCTCTTATCTCGTCTCTTTTATCGCGAAATTCGTTGAATTTTTTGAGATCGCGGAGATTGTTCGGAATGTAATGGACCAATTTCGAGATAAACAAAGATCGATCGTTGGCCTATTTTTGGAAAAGGATTTTGCTCGTATATACCAGAGTCGGAAACAGAGAGAGAGAGAGAGATAGAGGGAGAGAGAAAGAGTGTGAAAAAAATCACACGGTCTGCGGATATATCGAGAGCCGACGCTGCTCTATTTGTAAGAGTTAACAGTCGAGTGGAATTTATCTCGGATCGATTCGAGGGATACCGCGATTTTCACGAGTGTTGGTGACCCATGTGATATCCTAGTCTGCCCCGGAAACGAAAGAAGATCGAGACAGTGCGAGTGCAACGTGGATAAAGACGAACTCGGTGCTTTCCGCGGAATACTGGCTTATAAATATCTATGAATCGCATTGTTAGACTCTGTACGATACACGGGCGGTTCGTAAGATACAACCGGCGTTTGGTCGATAAATTTTTATTTATTTCGCAATAAGACCACGGGATGCTGAGAAAGATGATTGAATAAGAGATAAAGAGATTTAAACCAGCGGTGAAAATAAACCTCCAATATTATACAGCGTGCATCTCGTCCCCTGGGTCACATGAGCTTCGAGATAAGAGGCGCTCGTCTCCGTTACACCGGTGCGTGTTCAATTTCAGACGATAAATTCCGCCTCTTTCTTTTTCCCCTGTGTCGTTTATTCTTTTTCTTCTCCGGTCTGAAACGAATGCAACACGTTTTTCAATCCAGAGCTATACACGGAATAAATGAATTTAAAATTTCGCCACTGAAAGCGCGGGAGCTTTTAGGGCGCCATGGCCGCACGGTGAGTAGTATAACAGTGGCTGCATGATGGCAGAGGCGTGCCAGTAGTAACGGCGATGTTGTATCGGACTTTTGGCGCTATGACGTTCGTCACGAAGCGGGGTTACGCGTCGGGGAGATATGTGCACCCGCGATGCATCACCGTCAGCTCGCACACCCCTAAATCGAGGAGGGATGATTCTTTTTTTTCCCTCCTACGTACACCGGGGACAAAACACACCAAAACGTGCCTTTGCGAACGAAAGTTCGCGCGCGTATGCGTCGCTCCACGGACGGCAAAAAAAATGCAGCTTCCGCGGAGATGGACGTATATTTTCACTCTTCACGTACATCACGCTGATCTCTGTGAAACATATTGATGGAACGTTAGTCGAACGCACACGGTATGTACGTTTTATATACACTATATACATACGCCACTGCGGTATATTTTCCATATCGTCTTTTTTCGAGATAAAAAAAGATCATCCCTCGAAAAATGGCAGGCACGTCGACAATTTATCGGGTGACGTTTTACTCCGTGTATTGAAAAGAAAAACGGAAAATTGCCGCTCCAGCAACGTTTTGGGCTTCTTTAAAAGGAAATTAACAAGAGACTCCATTTTTTTTCTCACCCGCGTTTGGCGGTTATATTATTCCTCCGCTTTTAATCACCGAATGCATCTGCGGTATATCATTCGCGAGTCGATTTGAACATTCGCTGGCTCTGCGATACATAAATCGAACTTTTACATTTCCGTTAGCGGGTTCCCTCCCGGATCGATATTCTTCCCCCTCCCCCGCACGTCCTACGCGGGGATTTTACACGGGGGAGGATTTGAAACTCGGAGAAGGATTTTTCCGGGACGATGTATCATGCGGATTGATAAAATGATACGGAAAAGTGATTTCGCGACGAAAAAAAAAACGTATCGTCAAAAGAATCTTGGGAATTTAAAAAAAAACGCGCACAATCCGTTCTTCCACATTTTTCATATCTTATACGAATCACCAAACATTATCCCGCGACTTTAAGCATTTTTCCCTCATCCGTCCCATACGGTGACAATTTTTTTTGCATGCATTGCAAACGGCGTAATGATGGAATATTCATGAGGATTGAGAAAGCTTCAAAGTCACTCGCCTCTCTTTATTGGACGATTTTTTGTCTCGTTTCGCAAGTGTCTACGATCGATGAAGATCGAGACTGAAATTTTTCATGAAATTCAGTATGAAAGGGTAATTCGCGCAGAACCAGAATGGACATGGCAAGCTCGAATGAACGAGAGAGAGAGAGAGAGAGAGATTAATTAAATCCGTGAATTTACGATAAATGTTAATAATCCCCATCCGTCTCGTCAGCGTACGCTGGATCGAGATAAGTTTCTCGATTTTAACGCGCAGGGATCGAGAAATTGAGTGAAACGAAGCTCTCGTTGAATTCCGAGACTTTATATGCACACAGCGAGAGAAGGACTAATCGCGACGGAAGTTGAGTGACGTGTAGCTTAAACTTGTCAAATTTCAAAGTCTGCAATTTTTACACGATGGGAAAGATAAAACGAATGCTCCGTCAGGACGAAAACTCACGCCTGGCGAGCTATCTTCGCCGGCATTTATCGGAGACAGTTTTTTTCGGCGGAGAAACCGTCGAGACGTGTGACAACCTCGAGATTCACGTCGAAAAACAAATGCGACGTTGTTTCGAAATTTATCATCGATCCTGCGGCTGCGGTAAGCTCGTTTTTCGACAGACGCGAACCTCAACGAGAGGGAATCATCGAAGGATGGATTCCACTCTCGGCATCGTTCAATGGCGGACGAAAATTTTCGATTGATCTCTGGAAACGCAAACGCTCCCGGAAAGATTCTAAGGATGCTGTGTGGTTCACCGTAAAGTCCTTAATCTCGCAAGCCGGATGTCTGAGGACTCTCGGGGACTTTGGTGCGAGGCGCGGAATGAACGGGCACAGTGGAGAAAGCATTCCTATAGACCTTTGCAACAGAGCACTCGAGATGTCTTATGCAGGGTGTCCCAAAATTCGATGGTAATTTAATTTAAAGTTGGATTCGGGATGAAATTCCGAGTCGAAATGGCTTTTGGAGTTTTTTTATACGACCAACGCTCGAAGAGTTATTCGTCGTCGAAGCTTGGGCCAATCGAACGCGCGTACTGCCTCCCCTCCAGCGCGAGCGCGAGCGTTCTATTGGTCCAACTGTATCAATTGATAACTCGGAGGGGATTCGACCGATCGAAAAGTGCTTCGAGACTTTTCGCTTTGAAATTTCATCCTCGATGTACCATTAAATTGCCAGCATCCGGTTTTTGGACACCCTGTATATATATATTCAAGTATGCATTTATATACTTGTATTTCTCGAACCTTGAGGTTTCCTTCGACCGATACTGGCACTTGAAACTGTCCCTCTGGCCTTGGTGATGTAACCCCTCGTTATACACTACATCTCGTCTGCTCTCTTCTTCTCGAGCATCTTACCCACCTTGATTTGATTAGCATAATTGCACTTACCTTGAGACCTCGACCCTTCTTACGGTCCCTTTATGTGCCACCTCCAGTAAACCATAAATTCAACTTCGAGATGCTGCGGAGCAGAGGACGCGGTCCGAAGGGGAGCTCCGATCGCTGGCAGACGAGATGGAAATAAAGTCTTCCGCGAGTAAATATCGTTTTTTCGGGCTTATGGTTCATCGGAATGTAACGCAGTCTTGTATCAAGAGTGACACGAGGGTGAGATGGATTACGAAAATTTTATCGAAAGAGATGATGATCTCTTCCGAGATGTTCGAACAAATAGTTTCGCTTTTCGTCGACGAATTTCGGAAATTTGATCCTCGACAATTCGAGGGAAAGAAAAAACGTCCTCGTGATCGCGTCACCGTTTGTTTTCCGACTCTCCCGTATAAAAAAATAATGTTCATCTCCTCCCCGACAACCACGGTATAAATCGGCCAATGTAATATCTCACATCGTGAAAACGACGTTCGAGCAACTACTTTAAGGGTGCTAACCCTCAAAGTTCCGGGGTGTAACTTTACACGTTCTCGCGTATCTTTACACTTGCTCTTACCATCGCTTCTTTTTCCACCCCCGGCTGGATGGAAAATTTGGCTTTGTCGTCGTCAAAGTGACTTGAAATTTCGTGAAATATGATATTCCTCCAAATCGAATGTTCTCAGGCGATCTAACGGAGGATATACAGAGGGAAGAGAGAAAAAGTCTCCGTCATTGGGTACACTATGCTCAACCCCCGCTGACACTCTGGTCTTTTTTATAAAAAAAAATCCTTACGCGTATTGAACGAACGTTTGACAATTTTTATTCCCGTTAGAGTGAAAGTGAGTAATTTTGGAATGAAATTTCGTTGAAAACGAGACTGTTGAAGAATCCTCCCATGGGACGACAGGTACTTTTTTGTACGAAAAGAAATGTAAAAAATGGTGAAGGTACGTTGCAGAGAACGAGTTGATATAAACGTGGAGTGACTTGAAAAAAAAGTGGATAAAAAAAAACGGTCCTCACAGCCGTGACGTCTTGCTCTCGAGTATCGAAGGGAGTGAACTCGGAAAACCCTACTCGAATGTCAGGAACGACGACGAAAACGATAACCCAAAAAGGAGGAATGCAAAGCCGTACCGAAGACTTTGAACACCATTGCGTCTCAAAAGCTTTTCACTTTTCGCTCGCTCGACTTTTTTCCCTTATTTCCATCCCTCATGGCCAAGGCTCTTTCTCCTTCCGATTCCTCTTCAATTTGCCGTTTTTTTAACCCTCCCATCCCCAAAATTTTGCCCTCTTCACGTCCCACCGTTTTCCTCGAGCGACCCGCTCCGATCATCTCCCATTTCTCATCTCTCTTATATTTCTCGTTCCCCATGCGGTTATGAGACAGCCGGGACTTTGCTCGATCGACGCAATCACACTAAATGCTCGATCGTTGCCACGCGAATGCATCATGACGGAGCAATGCCAAAGGAAGGAAGCAAATATCGTGCTCTGTGGTTATTTGGATATTCCGAGTCCCTCGTGGGAGCACGACTCGTCTTCTGAAAGAGGTATATCGCTTTTCGTTGGATCTTCCATCGGGAAAGAAAGAAGGGAGAGAAGAAAGAGGCAGGAGGCGGTAGTGAGGAGCGATGTGAGAAAAGAGAAAAAGCCCTGGGGCAGGGGGTGGATAATGGCTATAGAAAAGCTTCTGCGGGGACCAAGGGTGAGGTCGATAGGGTCGAGGAAAATTTATTGCCAACCATGAAGGTGTCTTTCAAGAATAACACACACACATAAAGACAGCCATAAATCTATGGAGGAATGTCCATGTACGTACATGATTGTATGTATTTTTCATGCTCCTGCTGTTCATAAAAATTGTATCATCTGGATTTTGCGCGTTGGATGCTGGGACGGGCTGGATAAAACTGCCTAGCGCATTTCCCGCCCTCTTTCGATTAAAAATCGTTCTTTTTATTTTGGTCCATTTTAAAATGAAAGTGTCTTTGTTTTTTTTTTTGAAAAATCGATCGAGGCCCGAGGCGAAGAGAGCGGAACGCATTAATTGGCGGTTACCGTCGTTTCTTGATTGAGCAATCGTAACCGCGGAGCCTTGATATTTTAACGTCAGATGGCGCCACCGAAAGCGCTACCGACCAACGAGAATTCATCCCCCGCGTGGCTAAAACTCCCTGTATTCTCACGAAGCTCTCTGCTCGATGGACCGAGCTACTGGCTGCTGGTTTTTGCCAGCGCGCTGATCTTTCCTTCAATTTAAGGTCCCTCGAGTGCGGTAGCTGTGCAATCAGCAGACGCGAGTGTCGCGCGTTCCAGGCTCTGTGCAGGATTGTAATTTCACGAATGGCTCGTATCATGGATCGAGTTAAAATGCAAATTTTCGTCCCTCGCCGACGCTTTCAATCAATTCGTCGAAAGGAATTACGCGTATGGGCGTATACATTTTTACAATCCGAGTTGAATGACAACGCGTGGATAATTTGGGCGCGTTGAGTCATTTTTAATGGACAATTTTTTTTTTTTTTTTTTGACAAGCATCATTATTTTCGTACAGGAGAGAATCGAAAAATAATATTATTCTTTTTTTTCCTTCTCATCGGACGCGTTGTTTGTCGACGGAAAAGTGTCACCACGTTCTTGACGATGAAGAGACTCCGGAGGGAAATTCTACACTCTGTTTTAAAAAGCAGCCGACCTTTTTTGCCCCCCCTCATGGTTAACACGCTTTTTTTTCACGACCTCTCGACGGATGCAACTCACGTACAGGCAAAAAAGCACCAGAGGGGTGTGCGCTATTCTCGAGAAAAAAAATGAAATTCTCCCTTGTTTTTTCAATCTAGTTTGCCAAGTCGTTACGCTCTCCCCCCTCTGTATCAAAATAGCGTTATGCAACGGTGGTGTATTTTATACGCTCATGCATATTTCTTATCCCGAGGGTGAACGGAGATTCGTACGCGGGGGTTAGGTTTTGGCTATTCGGAAGGTCACATTCATAATTAAAAATCACTCCGAGATGTGGTATCGTTGTATCTCCGAGTGTTGAACCCTCTTAACCGCAAAACGATGAAATTGTTAGTAAAACGCTCAAAAGCAGCTTCCAACGTGAGCATTTCGCCCCAAAAAGCCTTAAAAAGCCACACTCCGGATGGGCATTTATAGACTTCCGGTTTTACGCTTTTCTCTTCGTAATGTAAGCCAATAAGGCGAGTATGAGATACATGGAAATCTATTATGCACATGTATTCTTCCGTCTGGTACACGATATTACGCGAAATAGGAAGGCAATCCTGCGAGCAAGAAGCGACACTCTCCACGGTCTACAGGGTGTCACGGGAATGCAATGTCAATAATTTACGATGAAATAGGGGATGAAATTCCAAGTCGAAAAGTCTCTGAGCACTTTTTGATCCGACGAATCAGTGCCGAGTTATTAATCGTCAAAGTTCAGCCAATAGGACACGAGAGGGTGGGGAGTGCGCGCCTGCGATTGGCTCGAACTTTGAAAACTCGTAACTCGTCGGGATTTCATCGCACAGAAAAATGACAAGATACTTTTCGTCTCGGAATTTCATCGCGAACGTAACTTTCAAGTATCGGCGGCGAGTTCCGAGACACCTTGTGTATTTTCTCCGGCATATCGCTGAGTTCTCTCGTGGAATTACCCATACATGTATATGCATTTTGCGTATGAATATCCTCCCGCGACGAGTTTTTCCTCCAACGACACCCACACATTTTGCCAACCCCAGGCACTTCTTACGAGTCTTGCAAGCCGTGTCTGTTGCCAAGCCATGTTTATGACTTACTTCGAGTCTCTTTCCGACGCGGCATATCGCGACGCGTGTATTGGAGCAAAAGTTGCCTTGATACAAATTAGCGAAGAGTTTCAAAAGCTTTCAGCGAATTCACGCGATTACTTGAGAGAATAGCGTTGCGCGTTAATTTCCCCGCTGCTAACGCGACAAACTTTTCCCCCGCGGCGTGAAATCTTCATTCGATTTTTATCCCACGCCCGCAGGATTCATTCGGGAAGTTTCTCGCGAGCTGATGACATCAGCCGGCCGAAACGTTGCTTTTTTTCAATTTCCTCGAACCGAAAATATGCCCTTCGTCGGTCGAAGAATCCCGCAACGGGTAAGAGTCATCCGGAATTGCAGCAACGTATTTGTTTTTCGGATCGTTGTACCATCCTCGACCATTTTTTTCGATATAAACGAGTCAACTCTGCCCTCCAAACGAGCCTCCCGGGGTGTAAGAATCTGTTTCGTGGCGTCGACGTTGAGCCTCATCTCGGATACAAATCCACCCTTAGAGATGAAAAAAAGAATCCCTTCCGTGCGTACAGGAAGGAGAAAGAATTGAAACGCGAGAGGGAAGGAGAAGGCCATCACTAAGAGGGGGTTTATAACGTACACTGTACACTGCCTTAAGAAAACATCGAGCCTGGTAATCCTCGGGACAAGAGTGTGTGCGGTGTGTTTAGGAGTTTGCACTGCGGTGTGGTGTCTTAGTGACAGGTCTATGCTGTTCCCATCGTTCGCGCCGCAGGGGTTGCTCTCCGGAAGTGGCATCGACCCTCGCGAAGAACATCCCTGTCTGTTACGAGGCCTTTGGGATACGTCGAAGCTTCGTAAATAGGAAAATTATATACAATGGTGGGTATTGTACGCGAGGCTTTTTAAAAATTTTACATTCCCTCTGCTGCTCCTGGCAGAACGGCGATATTCCTTCATTGACTCTTAGAAGCACGAAAACGATGTACGAATGCAATAAGACGGGGTTGAATTTTCTTTTCTTTTTTTCTTTGTAAAATTCTTCAATAATTTTTTCCTCTGTGTTTTTTCGTCAAAAATCTGTTGAAAAAACCTCCGTGGGCCAAGATTCGTCGACTACAAAAAGGGTGCCGCTAAAGGTCGAAGAATTTTTGACGCAAAAATGAAACACGAGAAGAAATGACGAACGAATCAACGGGATGGCAGCGATATCTTTTTTCGTCTTTTTTTTTTGCGAACCCACTGTGCAACCGTGGTAAAAGTCATTACGTCAGGGCACCAGCCTGCCCGGCAATCCGGGACCACTCGATGCGTCCGTTCTCTCGACTAATCGCTTCCCAAAACGTGACAAAAAAAGAGCATGGGCGCAGCTCGCATCGATGCACATAGTTGTGAAGAATTCTGTGCTAAATTGACTTCGCTTCTTGCCACATTGTATTTTTTCATCAATTTTCACGTTGCACGACGTCATGGAATATTGTCAGGAATATTGATGAACTTCGAGAGCGAATTGAGAGCGTCGGCTCAAAAATTTTGAACTCGTTGAATTTTGTCTCGTCACGAGCTATTTCAGAAAAAAGAAAACAGCGTGACAAACGAGTTTTCTCTCGTGATTTTTCTTCAAATTTTTCTCACGCGTTTAAAAAAAGATGCAAGAATCGCAAAAGTTCTCCTCTCGGCGTGATAAATTCCAGTCGATTCGGAGATGTAGATTTAATTTCGGTCGATTTCGGAACGAACGAATAAAATGGCAATGCGATGAATGCGATATTCCGGTGTATCATCAATTTTTTGCGGAAAACTTCCGATGGAAAAAAATGTGAAAATCCGTAGCAAGTGAATTTGGCATCTCCTCTGTAGTATGATATTTATATAACTCTACTGGGGACTCTGTTAGTTTTTTGGCTACAGGAAGATTCGAACGCCTGTCGCGCACGTTTCCCTCGGGGGTTTACTCACGTCTCTCTCTCTCTCTCTGTATATTCGTGCATCTGTATCATCACCGGAGTAGGTCACAGTTAGAAAAGCACGTACGTAACGGGTGAGCCAATCTCGCTCGGTACCGTCGTGCGAACAAAGCCACCCTTTCGAACAACCCATTTTTATTCCTCTCAAGGTGAACGTTAACTAGTGATTAAAACTGCGAATATTCGCAGCAAAAAAAAACAGAATTATCGCACAAAGCACTTGTAATTGAATAATAAAATAATTATTTTCATACGATATATACGATATTTAAAATATTAAACTTATCGATGGTATTACCGTGTAATATTCGTCACGAGAGTACATCACGTCGATGGAAACACGAGAGCCGGAAAAATTCCGCAATAACCAAGAATAAAAAGGACGAGAATGGACGGAAAACGGTTCGAGAAAACGAAGAATAGAGGAGATTTTGATCGGTTTCCGTCCGAGCTCGGCCAGCGATGGACGTTTATGTCGTCGATGGTGCGAATCGGGTAAAGATCGATTGTTCATCCAGGCGCTGCTGCGATACGTGTATCCTCAGTTTCACCGCGATGACGTTGTTTTTCCCCATATGTCATGGCGCACACAGGCGTGTACACACACGCGAAAGCAGGGCTTATTCGAGACGGAAGGGCTCCTGGTCCCTCGGCTGGGATATCCAGCAGGCTCCTGGGACGAGAGGTGGCTCCTGTCCAGCTTATTGTTTCCATCTACTTGTTTCGAGGAATGACAGTGCCAGGTGGTGCGATAATATCGGGTTTTCCGTACTGGAAGACGAACGTCCGTTCTGCCTTGAGACTATACATTTATATAAATCCATTAATAGACACATATAGCCGCGATATACGCTTGGTGAGGTTTAAATGTCGGAACCGGAAGTCCCCGGGGTGAGATATGTACGTCGAACCAAGCGAAGCGTTTCGATCCTTTTACCTCGCCTCGACCTCGCGTCTCCTCCAAAACGGGACACACTGTATACGTATACACTTTGTCTCGGGAATTTCGAGCATCGAGGGAGTCAAAAAAAAGTCGCGGCAATATGTTCCTCGCGTCAGATTCATTGAGAGAACTCGCCAAGGCGTTTCGAAAATCCAATTTACGTCGGATCATAAGCAGATCGGTTTTGCGATCTTAATTCTGCTTGTGGATGTTGCCTTCTCGAATAATGTCGATGACTGTTCCAGGATTTTTTAGTATCGTCGACTGGCGACTCTTTCCACGTTTGTTTCCATTTTTTTTTCATGGTGGACGGAACTGGAACCCGGACGAGAGGAACTCAATCTCGAGGGTTGGTTTATTGCCAGCTTGGGTGCTGGAGGGACTCAAGGTACCCGTGGTGAAGTGATCGGTACAAGAGTACACCACTCGGCGTTTCACTGGCTCGCATCCAATCTCCTCAAACTTTCTTTCCCTTCCCTCTCCTCGTGCTTTCCCACAACGACCTTTCTTTCAAACTCTCCGACCGAATTAGCCAGCGGGGTAATTATATTTTTGGTAAAAACACAGTTTCCCAGCTGGAACGTCTGTGACTTCATCAGAGTTCGACTCGACTCGGAATGGAATCCATTTCGAGTCTGAAAATTCCATTGGAACGTCGGGCAAAGTGCGAACTTTTCCATTGCGATAAATAGGCACGATTCCACGGTAGCGGCGTATACTTTGACCCCACAAACGCATTTGCGTATACGCGTAAGATGATGGTCAATCGCGTTTGATTCAAGCGCCAGCGGGCAGAGAAAGCCGGCTGGTTCGGCACGCGTGTCGAGTAATCGATGGATCGTTGATTAATGGCGAGGCTGTTCGCGATGTTCGCAGTGCGATCTAGAGCCTTCCTGGAACCCGCATTCGGTGAAACCTCGCTCTAACCCTCTCGCCCTCTCGCCCTCTGTTTCCTCAGCAATGGAACGTTAACCCGGATGCGGGATACATCCCAGTATGGTCTCGGTCATGTGCAAGGTTGGGGCAATGACAAGGGTTGGTGGTGCACACGCCGCTTTCCGTGGAGGAACACACAGCGGGCGCAGCGACGGAGAGACACTCCGAGAGATCAAGGGCAAGTGGTACAGCGACGAAGAGAGAAAGGTATGCGAGGGTTGGAGATTCGCAACGTAATTTACACGGAACGGAATTTCCGTACAAAGCTACCCCTTCTAACCCTCCCCGTGCCACCCCTTATCCTACTGTGGCGGCGATAACCTTCTGAAGAAGGATAGAGCAAGAGAGAGAGAGAGGGATGGAATGAGAGCTTTCCAGCCTCGGTTGTTCTCCATATTGAGCTCTCTCGGTTCACGCTCCACAACGAGCTTGTAACAGAATTACTGGTATTAGCGTGCGGAGCCGAGCGTTTACAGGCGTACGCCGGCTTAACGCGGGATGTTATGGTTGCCCGGAATTACTCGTTTGATCACCGCACAAACTGTAAATTGCAACATTGTGCAAACTCATTCAGCTTTCGCATCCACGTACGTACAGAGACTCGAAGCGTGCACAGGTGTGTCAATGCTGCGATATTGCAACCGACGATTTGTCATTTCGTCGCGATGCGAAAAGATTGCGTTTGCTCTGCTTTTGTTGCTCGCCGAGAGAAAATTACATTCACTTCGAATCTTTTCCTTCTCGACGATAAATCTCCTCGTCCTGTGATTATTAACCCCGGTATATCCTTCCACCAGGGGTCGCTCCACGACTCCATGAACCACGAGAAAGTCGAAGGAGAAGATTGCGACGCGGGGAGAAAAGTGTAGGGTCTCTGAATTTCCAGCGGCGATCCAGTGGGGCTCGCACGTGTCTCGAATCCCACGGTTCATAACTGCAACGCAAGTGCGGAGCAACAAGGTCAGGGGTGGAGGGGAAAAACACACGCACGACTCTGGAAAAGTCGCAGGCTGCGGGGGAATTCAGCGTTCCTGTGCAGAGAGAGAAAAAAAACAACTAGGAAAAACAAATCGTTTAAATTATTGACCACCCGAGGTTTGTATCTGGGAAGAAAGATTCACGGCTCGAGACACCAGAATGGAGGATTTCCTCGATGGTAAAAATAATTCTGATGAAGAAAGTTCGGAAAAACATTACGTAGAATTTCGACTCGTGACTCGGTGTTTTGAAACAATTGTTTCTGTCGTTCCTCATGGGGTTCTCCGCGCTTCAACGGAGCTGTAACTTTCATTACATGCAATCCGTTGGCGCGAGATCCCTTCTGTATCTCCACCTCCATATGTGGATGTGGGCATTGAGCTCCGAGAGATCCCCGCGCTGTATGGACCGTGACGTCGACTGCGAAGGGTTCCACACTCCACCCCTGCAAACACTAGGCCGTTAAACGATAAAATTCAATTTGGGGTGGGCGGGCACGTCACTCGGGCAAATTTAACGCCTTCCTCGTGGTATAAAATTCGCGAGACCCCATAATCACATCAATGGCAACGACTGTTTCAGGGGATACAATGTTTCGTGTGGCATTTTCGTCAGGAGCGAGCGAGCAGCCCCGTGACGCTCGTAACGAATGGTACGCAACAGCGTTAATGATGGGATCCGAATTGTGGACTCGCGTGAAAAAAAAAGACACACGCAAAAAATTCTCAGCTTGAAATCTGTTTCTCAGCGTACGCTCAAAGATTTCCAGGCTTCGCTGAAATATCCTTGAGCTTTGTTTCTCGTCTTCTCGCGAATTCTCTATCGTGGAGCGCGAATTGCGGAACAATGCGAGAAACTTTGAGATAACTCTACGGCAGCAGCAGCAGCAGCGGAGGAATCAACATGAAAGGCAAAGTTTCCATCTCTAATTGGTATTTAGGAGATCCGAAACGGAACTCGCTCGCTCTCCCTCTCGTTTTCTCGCTTCTGCCTACTCAAACTCGCGCAGCCTCTTCCTCCTGTTCGTTCTTTGCCCAACGACCCCTTTATCCAGGCACCCCTTGATTCTCGTCACCCTTCCATGTACCCTCGATAACGTTGGTGTAGTGCCCGATACAGTCGAGTTTTTCTCGACTCTGCTAAAAGTCGCAATCGCAATGGGGAGACGTCAATAACGTCCGAATCGATTATGAATAGATTGTATACCGGTGATGATTAATTCGAGATTGATTCAACGAGAAAAAGGCCAGTGGTGGATCGGGGATGGGGAGGTGGAATATTGATGAAACAATTAATTGTACAATCATTTATGACAGCCTCTACTGTATGAATACAGGCGGAATCTTCGTTATGAAATGATAAGAGCGTTCTTCCGACTTCAATGATGGCTCCAGAAGGGAGATAAGTCTTCTTGCCACTTGATGTTTATCATCCGGTTCACGGGCTGCCGTGGAATTAAATTATGCACGGTTCGCGTTTCAAACGAACGTGTATTCTCCTTCTTCCTCGTAGTTATCTCCCCATTTCGCATTCTCGGATGATGCTTTCAATCGAGCTTCCATCATGCACTTGTATATCCAGGGAAGAGGCAAAAAGAGCTCTCTCTCTCTCGACATCCACGAGTCGCCCGACTGCTTCCACGGAGAACTCGCTGCAGGGTATGAATGACACTCACCAAGGGTAGTAGTTCATGAGGATCCGAGAATTTGCGTCTAGGGTAGCCCAAAATTCGTCACGCTGTTCCCGAGTTCCTTTGCCAACCTCGACAGTTTTATCGCGGTGAAAAGATCTTTTTATCTTCGGCCCTGCGCGTCTGACAAGGGTGTTTTTTCCGTCTTCCTCGTCTCGGCATTCTCGGAATACCCGAGGATGAATGCCGGTTCAGCGAGTGGTTTTTTCGTTGTAATATTGAAAAGGAAATGATAGGGCATATCGAAAGGGAGAATTCGAGGGGGTTGTTCGATCGAATGGCTCTTTTGCAGCGATTGAAAATGCCGCGAAGGGGATGTTTCGTCGTCATCGATGCATCAGTTGCCCACGGACGTTCAAGTCTCTGCAGGACCCACTGCAGAATTCTGCATCACCGTGTGGCACACCGACGAACGTGGCTCCCCACTGGGAGGGTAGTTTTCAGGTGCGAGGGTCTGAAACTCTACCGAGGGATGGCGCCACCATTATCGCCAGTCAAACAACCAGCGACTCCTGCAGCGAGTATCGTATACTGTTGGCTGCTCGTGGTGTATCACCCAAGCCAACCCCTTGCCAACCATTTCCATCAGAGTGTCTTTCGAACTCTCCCTCCTGCTTCCACCTTTCAGCCATCATCCTCATCACTCCTCTTCTTCCCATGCATATTTCATGGCTTCGTTATGTACATTTTTGTCTTCTTCGCCAGTCTGACAGGAGTGCTTTTCCACCGAGCTGCTGAGAAATGTTGGGACGAGAAAAAAACGGTGTATAAGCTACTTCGAAGATGAAGTCTCTCTCCAGAGAGAGAGAGAGAGAGAGGGAGAGATTCTCGACTCTTGGATTATACAGCTATTTGCTTCTGAATTCTTGCCTTTTTTTTTAGAAAAAAAAGACTTTTTGCACTTTGAGCAAAGTACAAGTATTCCGCGGGCAGAGGGAAATTCACAGAAGCGAAAATTTACCTGCAGACGAGCTTCCGGAATTTCTACAATATCGTTAATTTATATAATAAAAGAAAAAACGTTCAAAGTACGTGTAAGAAAATTCGTTAAACGAGTTACTTTCAATCACCCTGAAACCGCAAATGACCTTGCATCAACAGCGACTGAAAATTCGTGCTGCAGACGAAAGAACGGTATTGATTTTCTTCCGGTGAAGCAATTCCGTGTCTAAACTGGGAAAGAAATAAAATGACTGTGTAACGGAATTAAGAGAAAAGAGTCTCTTAATCAAATTCGATCGTTGAAGACAAAAAAGTACTTTATGCCCATTGTATTTGATCGTTTCTCGCGTTGCAACGCCGTAGCGCCCGGTGCATGTCACTGAACAAACGACACTGGAGAAAAAGACAAGAGGGGCGCGCACGGTACACCGAGGAACTTGCTATTTTAATCGAAATGTCTTCAACCCTGTTGCAAAGCCGAGAAAATAGATCGTCGATGGCTCGAACGCGAGGATTCACCGAAACGGAAAAAAAGAAAAGAAAATTGTGTCAATCGAATTCCGGTAATGGGCTCTAACCTATTTCACCACCACAGACACAGACACATCCGTGTTTCGACTCTTTTATCTCCCGTTACTCCCCTTGGTCATCGATTAAAAGTGCCTCGTAGAGTCTCGCGTGTGGCACGGCTGTAACAAGTCCTTTGTGTACAGCAGCACTGTGTTCTTCTCGCGAGTGTAACCGTTGAAAAGGAAAACCTCGTGAAAGAAGAAGTCCGCGTCCTCTCCGGGAAGAAAAGAGGTCCCGTTTCAACGATGGCTCTTATATCGGCAACACACATTGAGAAAAAAGAAAAGTGGCTTCTAATGGCGATTGAGAAAGAGAGGCGATTGAGAAGGACCTCGCAAGGACGGAGGACGATCGCAACCTCCTTACGGAGCTGAGAGCACGAGTGTACGGAGGGTATATAGCAGCAGAACGGCTAGGGTCGCTTCGAGGATGCTCCTCGACTTGGGATTCTCGTCGTCGTTGGGAAACTACTCGATCACCTCGTTCTCCTACACCCAAGGTTCCTTCCGGCTATTCCTCCGAGCGGTGACAACCCGTTTCTTTCCATTTTCCTCTTTTACCCAGACTGTAACCCTCTTTCCGACCTCTCGTTCCATTATTTCGATTCACCCGGAATTCGTCAGGAGGAGGGTGACGCCAGGATGGAACACACTCGGAACTTTCTGTTTTCCACGGCTTCTCAGCCTCCGTTCTTTTCCTCCTCGTTCCCCGCCGATACCGAGCGACCCTCGCGATATTCACCCTCTTTTTTCCTTTCTTCGTTGATGCTCTCGCAGCCCCTTTCCTCACTCTCACTCGCGCTACGTATACTCCTTCGGTCGGAGCTCTATTAGCAGTTTCTCAGACCGCCTTCCAAATGGCATTCCTATTGACGCTCGTGCTGGTCAAGCGCGCAAAGTTCCGAGGCTGTGTCTGCGCCCTTAACGCTCGAGGGGATGAAAAGCTCTTGGCCCTCTCGTTCGATGCTGCACGACTCGGAAGTAAACCTTATACGCTGCGCAGTGGCTACTGGATTCCGTATTTTTGTTCACATCACGGGTGTACCAAAAGACCAGCTACGATTCCACGCGGTCTTTCGTTTTTTTCCTCCCAACATGACACTTTTCCCGCTCCGGTCTCTCTTCCTTTTATTTCTATCGCTTTCACTCGTCTCGCGCCGTCATTCCCCTCATCTCGAGCGAAGATGCTCCTTCACCGGTCCTTTCGTGTACCACCCAAGACGAAAGGCCATCTTATATCGGTTTCCTGGCCAATTGCCACTGATCCTCCCCCCTTAATCCGCGTATACACGACTCCCGACGTCTTCGTGTCTTACAGCGATTACGCGCAGCGATGGGACGAGTTGAGCACACGACTTTTCCTCGCGGGACTTAATTTCATCGTTGATTCTCTCCGAGATGAAAACCAGGACAGTTGTCTTATAACTAATGATCAATCCATTTCCCATAGAATGTTTCTCCCGTGTGTTCTCATGTCGAAGAAACGACAGAGTTATCTCATCCAATAATGTGATTACTAAATTTACGAAGATCGCGGATTTACGTTATTTCCGGCTGTAAACAATTCGGCATGAACGACTGCAGTTTATTTAAATTACGTTCGGATGTAACTGTGGCCGGAGCCCGCAAGAGGGTTTACGTACGTCGCTCGCGCGTATATCTCTTGATTCTTGAGCTCGGTCTCCACCGATCCAAGATCCTTGAGCCTAGATAGAAAAACAATATTGTTATTTAATCGCGCAGTCCACTCACGTTCTCGAAAGTGACGCGTGCGTCTTGGCGAACCAACAGCAACAGTGGAGCATCGCGGTGGTAGCACCACCAGCAGAGGGGATCACAAATTGGATTATGCTCGGAAAAAAAGGAAATACACATATATACACTCGCGTGCGAGAGGAAAATCCACGGCACAGCATCCCTGTTGCTTTATCTCAAGCTTCACCTCGGCTTCTTTCCTTCTCTCTTCATCTCTCTCGTTCTTCCATCCTCGGTATTCATTCCTCCACTATGACACACTTGACTCTCGGTAGTAGACAGTAGAAGCGGATGCTGTGTTACTTTCCGTGTATCGCAGAGGGACGAAGCCAAATCTTGTTTTGTCACGGTGTATTCTTTGCTCTTGATGGATCGACTTTTTAACTCGATGGACATGTCGTCGAAGGGCGGAGGATTCCCCCTGCGGGTCAGCATTATATCCCGAGTCATTTCGGGTAGAAGGAACCGGGGAAAAAGTGCGACAAGACGCGCAAAAGCAATAACGGATCCGGCTGTGCTCCTGTCGGAGGATCAACCGAAGAATAACAGGCAACATAAACACCGGAGGGAGTTTTCACATCCAACTGCGGTTATTTCATTACTCTCCGTGTGTCGCTTTTGAAATGGCCCTGCTCGGGTCTCGTCGAGGTGTACGTCTGCCGCTGGGAAAAAGCTCGATACAAATTTGGATAACCGGAATAGCGGAATTTACGGTACTGGCTTCGCTGCGAGACGCGTATGGCCCGCACCAGGATTATAAATATCGCGTCATCGGAAGGCTCTATGGCTTCGACCCTGGGAAATCCGAGAATACGCGAAACTCGCAGCGACGATGGTTTAAGGTATGAAAACGACAATGCTACAGTTTACAGTAGCTGGAATAGTTAGTAGGTAAAGGACAATGGGGTTGCTCGCTCTCGTGGGTACGTGTGGGTACGTCAGGACGGAGGCGAGTCTGTGTGTGCTCTTAGAGGTTGCTCTGGAGAATTGAGGGAAGCCCGGCTGGCGATATTAAAGCTGGAACGTTGCCAAGCTGCGTCTTGAAATTCTGGATGTACATAGAGGATTTCACATACCCGCTCTTCGTCTCCATAGTTACCGGCGGGAGAATGAGAGAACCCTGCGGAGTTGCTGCTGCACATCGACCAGGCTATTTATTTGCATTGTTTCGGACTTAAATACGCGTTCACGCTCTCGGGAGCTCACTCAATTCCCGTTGTAACGAGTTGCCTCGGCTGCTGCTGGCGAAAGAGACTGCTGCGGAGGTTTCTTCCTGCTGTTGATGCTGGTGATTGCGCATCTCCGTGTGCATACGAGTGGACCTCGCAGCAACCTCATCTTCGGACCGGACGAAAGTGCCTCTCGACACGAGGACGATGATAATTTCGAAGCTTCAGGAGGCATTTTCGTGGCGGTCGCGTTTCCCGGTTGAACGCTCCGGCACATTCTGCACGTGTACATTTATCATGCACAAGAGTGTGCGTATATGTATATCGAAGAAAATACGACGAGGAAAGTGGAAAGCGGAGGAAACCAGGCTGTCCTTCGCCACACTCTGTAGAGAATGGATATTCACGCTTGCCAACGCCTCGTATTTGCTACCCCCCGTGATCACCGATGGAATTCGATGGACCCGGAGATGCTGTACGAGACTAGGGCTAGGACCCGGTGGCTATCGTAATAGACGACGAGAGACGAAACGCGAGAGAAGACGACAAAGTTTCCTTGCACGCTGTAGACACTCTGATGATAAGAACGAAAAAATGGTGATATCGAATGGTCCAGCAGTACGAAAAAGGTCGTATTTTTCGTACGTCCGGGCTATCCAACTTTTTTGGTCCAGCGCGAAGGGAGATCGTTGTTTAAGTCTCTCTCTCCATCTCGTTACGTCAAAGAACAGATTCCAACTCGATATCATCGAGTATCCTTGTACAGCTGCTCGCTTGTGGAAATTTCTCCTTTAATTACCCATCTCCGATAGTCTCGCTCTGTATAGCCGATGATTTATCGATCCCCGAGGATGATGCACCGTCTGAGATGACGGTGAACTTCACGGTCTCACCGCGTATTCCGGTAATTCGACCGCTGTCTCGAAGCCCCGGATGAATGTCTAGCGAGAGGACTGCGCTATGAGGCTTCCTCCGTAGTGTGTATTCGATGGCAAGCCTACGTTCAAGACCGTTGCATTATTCTCGTTTCGACAATGCCCAAATTTCTCGAGGGTACATAGCCTCCGGAATATCGCGCTATACACGGGTTTGCTTTGAGGAAATAGTGACGTATTCAATGAGAATTCAGCACCGAATATCGAATGATAGTGAGGTTTGCGATGTTGCCGCAAGGGGGTGCGGACACTGCGAGGCATTGCGGCTTTTCACCGAGCGAAGCCTGGACAATGTCATGAAAAATCGCGGTGATGGACAAAGGGAATGAAATATGCGAATTTTTGCAAAAGAAAATTAAACGCCGAATGGCCGATCGATTTATTCACTGAGGGAATTGATCGTTTAAAATTGTCGACCGGCGGAGTATCAAATTGTAACTTTGTGAAATCCAAACGTTACGGATTTATTCATGGATCTGATAAATAATAAATACGCCCTTCGTACGTAACGATGTTCCAGCATGGGAATAATCCGCAGCAGCCCGCGCGATGAGCTTTGATCGTTAAGGGCTCTCGCGCATTATTGATGAATATGAATACATCGAGAGCCATTAGCAGCACGCTTCGTTAATCACCGACAATTTCCATGTGATTGAGCTTTTGTACTATCAACGGATTCGACAATGTACCCGCTTTTGCGGCGAACGCCGAATATTCCATCGTATAGTGACTCGTCCAACTCTCAACGTCTCCATCGCGAAATGACAAATACTCGAACGTTCCAACGAGCTCCGAAGCCAACTAAGAAAAACTTGATCATTTTTCGAAATACGATCTTTTTTGAGCATTTTTTCCATTTCGTTTTCCAAACAAACGCTCGTTGATTCGTTCGTCGCTTCTTGTCCTCCGTCTCGTGTATAATCTCGCCTGAGCCCTCGCCCGTCGGTGTAATTCTGCTGCACTTTTTCCTACGACGGTGGTGGTTGAAAAAACAAAGGATTTCGCTGTTATGGCCGAGGTCTCATGTCGCTGTGAAATATTCCAGCTCGACACGCGAACTTTGGCGGAATCTTGATGTTACAAAAATTGCTCTTCGTGCATATACCACATGTGTATGCAGGATGTATACCGTGCGCACGAAATTGACGTTGTTCGAGGGGAAAAACGGGCCCATCGACGTATGGGTTTTTGTAGTACAGAGTAAGGTATATCGTCGCTTTAGCGGCAATAATAGTGCCGAATTGCTGGTATACGCGACAATCAACGTTCGCAATCGTACAGGAAAACACCCACCACCGTGGAAAAGCATCCGGTCGCTCGGGCTCTCGATGAAACTGGAGTGTTCCCGTACAACGAAGAGCCAGCGAACTTGGCCATAATAGCATTCCCATTTGCTTAATGATTGCCGCTTGGTACTCGCGAAACGCCACCACCATCACCCCTTAACGATACCACCTATTATACACGTACAGCATCGTAAACGTGTGCGTAACTCTCGTGTTCGGCGGCCTCGCGTATCGCGCACCGCAAGGCCAGTCGGAGACTCCTCGGTCTTATCGCGTTTCCTCTCGGCTACACACGAACCTTTTCCCTTCGAACAAACCCTATCGCGAATGCGCCCTCTCCATTCACAGAGGAAACTTTGACTCCCGAATTTCCGGAACTTCCGTTGCGAGTTTCTCGACGCGGCGGCGGGTATCAGCGGGAAATGAACGCGCGAATTGCGATGAAAAAATCATTTTAAATGGTCACACCGAACAAGACGGGTGAGCAAAGAGATCTATGATGATGACGGTGATTTTTTTTTCTCAATAGGCTGATTTCGTCCTAAAAACCTTCGCTGACAAATATGTGGGTCATCTTTCGCAATTTCAAGCTTGGTTTCCCAGTCTTCAAGGTCGTGGAGGTTTCGCTCGTTGAAGGTATAACTTGGCTTATAAATCATTTCGAAATGACGATGGAAATGACTCGAGAAATCAATAACGACACCACCTTCTGCAGAGCCTTCGGCGTTCGGGATAAAATTCCCTGCGTCAAATCGGTTGATGGAGAATTCAAACGTTTTCCACCGCATTCGTCCCGAGCTTGCATTGTTCCACGTCGTGCACGAGTCTTCCTGAGATTATTAATGTGTAAATAAGTTTCCTACGTGATTCAACCGAGGATAATCCACGTGGAGAGAGACTCGAGTCGAGGCAAGCGTAGGATATTAGACCCGAGGAATAAAGCTCGCTGGTGGAAGAGGCTGTATAAGCAGTTGCTCATCTCGGAGCCTGATGGATATGCCCGAGACGCAACACAGTAGTTTTGAGGGAACGATGAAAATTCATATATGTATGTATGTATATTGGAAGATTATACGTACGCCACATTACACAAAGTACATCGACTACTCCGCTGTACTTTCCGCGAGAGAGTGGATCTTGGTGTGCACGCGGTTTAACGTTTATACAGATGTACCGTAAATAAGAGAGCACAACTGCAACTCTAGCGAGTCAGTCGAGATTCCCTCGCATCCGACTGTAGAATTTCCCTCGTTTTCCATATATTCCGTTGCTTTTCCATCAAAATACCGGAAACAGGGATGAATAACTCGAAGTTTCCTTCTCGTCTTCAATTTTTGAGCTATTTTTTCGAAAAATTTACCCTGTTTCGATAGAATTTTCGCCGGAAGGAAATTACGCGACAATTTCCAAGCGGAGGGACATATAAATTTATTCCAACGATACGTAATTTATTCGCGAGGAACACAATACTCATTTGCATACAATAAAATTTATTCGGCACATAATACGTCCACGGTGAGGATTGAAATAACTTAAAAATCTGTGCATCGAACGTTTCCTCGATTCCTAGAAGAATTGTCCCCCTTTTTCGTTATATAACGTTAATTATTCTTCAGTGTCGATGGAGGTTTTAATTGGGGAAAAAAAAATCGTGCGAACCTCCACGTGGAATGTGGCGAAACGGTTTCCTCGAAGCGTCAAATTGAAATTCTTCGATCGACGTCAACGACAAAAGGAACCGTCTGGTTAGCTCGGCTGTTTGTTTTATTCGAATTCCACGATGATTTTTCACGAGGGAATATATATTTAACCGTCCAGTCATTCGATCGGCGCGTACATCATCGATTGGCTCCTGGTCGCGCGTCTCAATAAATATGCGATTGCGATTCGAGCTATTCTAATCCCGCGGCGTTACGGCTTATTCTTCATGCCGCAGGAACGCCCCTTAATGGCCTCGTTTTCTCCTACGATGCAACTTTCAAACATTCCTGTCTCTCGTCTCGTCGTGTTTCACGCTGGCTCCAAAGAGCCATTGATTATCGGTACGTTATTGACAAACCCGTACAAGTACGAATCGATCGGCTGTCGGAAAGATGGGCGTAATTTCCACGGCTCCGAGTGTAACCCCAATGCGAATGACGACCTTCCTCTCGGCTTTTGTTGCCCGACGATCGATGTAGGAAAAGTGAACGTTGAACAATGTGTAATCCACGATGTATATCGTGATTGACGTTTCTCCATTTTCCCTCTAATCGTTCTATTGTATACGAATATCCTCGGTACGGATATCGGAGAAAAAATGTTTTTATATCGATAACCTGTTCCTGTTTCTGCCGAATGAAGCTCGGAGCCTTCTTGAGGGAGCTGTCTCACGATCGTCGCAAAAGTTGGCTCACCAACGAAAATTTGTATAAATTTTATTCGACTCCCGAGATGATACTTTTGCCGAATCGATCTCGAACATGTTATCGATCTGTAGAATCATTTTGTTCGAGAAATAATACGAGATAAACGTTGCACAAAGTATGGATAATATACTTGATCAGCACAAACTTGCTTCCAGAGTTTCGTGTACCACCACGGTACGGAAGATGAGACTTTGAATGGTCCAGGGACCACAGCAGCATCACAGGATACTTGCTCGTTAAGTTGCTCCTTCAGCAGCATCCATCGCTTCCCCTGTCCAACTATAACTTGGAAAACTTTGAAAATGGCTGATGGTTCTTGCGGTATCCCGCTGATCCTGTATCCTCCTTCTGGTCCATGTGTATCTTGGTGCTATCCGTTGGCAATACAAAATTTATACGTATATATGGTGTACGCGAGAGAGGCTGCGGAGAGTTTCGAGAATCGCGAGTTTCGACGTCTGAGGCGATCGCTTCGAGAGATGCTGCGTTGCTGCTGCTGGAAAATCATGATGTTTCCGTGTAGACCGCGAGACGAGGAACGAGATTCTTCTTCCGTGCACCAGCTGAGCTTATCGCGAATGGAACTAATGCAAAGAGAAAATGATAGCTCGAGATCTCTCGTGGATGCTGGGAAGAACCGTCAGAGTGGAGTAGCAGCGGTTGTAATCCTACTGGACCAATTTGCAAGATTTTTCCCACCGACTAGCGAAAGTTTCAGGATCACCGGAAGTGTACATGCTTCAAAGTCAGACGCCTGGCTCTCTCCACGGGGGTGTCTATTTGAGTCAGCTCGCTGCGCGCCTATCTCGCAAATACATGAAGGGAAATGGGGTTAAAGCTGTCAAAACGCGCTAGGCTCGGATTAATATCGGTTGGTGGTTCGTTATGTATGCGAAACGTCATGCGCTTCGTTGTGCCTTTCGTCTGCGATACGTCGAGGAATTTCGGTGAAGGGAGAAACGCGACAGGCGTGTTATCCGTACGTCATCGTTGGCTCTTCTCGTGAAATTCACGTGTTTATACGTGCCATCAGGAGGCAAACGTTGAATGGAACAGGAAATGACAATTTAACCTTGAAAAATAGTCACTACCGCAAGTTTCTGTTTCTTCAACTTTTCTCGAGGGAAAAAACGTGTTTTTCGTCATTTCTCGTCCATGTGCTGGGAAGAGATACAAAAATTGCCACCGCGGGCTTTTGTTCGCCACTCTGTTTCGGAATGGAGCATTTTAACGCTCGCTCTTTTTTCATCGTCCGCGAGAATACATGTCTTTGAAATCTATTCTGAAAGGGGGGGAAAAATGGGTGCAGACAAATAGCTGGCAACACGTACACAGACTGTACGGAGAGGACGAGGATGAGCCACCCTCGAGCTCTAAGTAATTGCGGTCTGAAGCAACCAACGACAACGACGACGACGACGATGCTTTTCGCTCTTCGCACACGTGCTTCGACAATGCTCTGTGCGTGTATACACGTATAGTATGTAGATTTACAACACGCGGTGGTGAACGGAGACGTGGAAACGTTGCCTGCCACTCTCGATGCTCGTGGCGCGGAATAGACTACAACGCGACCGTCGCTTTTTCTACTTTACCCCGGAGAGGGTTGGCAATTCGACGAAACTCAAAGCGCACACAGTTGCTGGCACCGTGTCTTGGTACCCAAGCTCGATTGATAAACTACTTTTTTTTCGTATAAAACGACGTAAACGCAATAATAATAATTACGTGTACAAAAAAAGGGTGGAAAAAACATCCCTCTCAGGAACGAGATGTACAGATGGTTTCATCCGAAAGAGTGACAAAACTGGACAAACACGCGACGAGAATTGGAAGGACTGTTTCGCTTTTTCCGCCCCTAAAATATATGAAACGAGGATTCTTTTTGCGCTACTCTCCGTAAACGGCTGATGACTGAACGGATGCTGGATAACCGTGCTTGTTGCGACAGCGAAAATGAAGAAGGCACCGGGAACGAGAGCCAACGAGCCTCCGGAATGGAAAGAGCCTTGGCGATTATGCAAATGTTGCGCACAGAGGCGCAACAGATGCCTGTGTCTTACACGTTGCTGCTCTTCTTCTCTTCCCTCAACGCCGCGTCTTTTTGCGTCTCTCGCACTACCCGCCCGCACACACAATCTCTCGGAAACATTTCTCTCGGAGACAGTACACCGCGTAATATATATCGCACGACTATCACTCTGGCTTTTCTTCCGTTTCAGTAGCAAAGAGAAAGCGAGAGAGAGAGAGAGAGAGAGAGAGAGAGAGATTGGGAAGAGGCTGTGTGCAACCTCACTTTTCCCAAAAGGGTATATCTTCATGGACCGAGCGAATAGTGAATAGAAATATCTTTGTTCCGAAACCATTCCGTTTCTCGACATTCGACGAGGTTACGTCACACTTTTCCTGGACCGTTTTGACGAAATTCGTAACGAGAATTTTGTGCTTTTTTTTTCGAAAAAAATTCGCATTGAAATTAGCCATCGGATTCGCTAATTCGCGATCTTCGGGGGCGGACTCCAGGTGTCGGTACAGATGTCATCGCTTGAGCTTTTACGAGATGACAAAAGCGTTCGAAATATTTCACCCTTTACGAGAGAAAACGGAGTTGAGGAAAGAGAAAAAGAAGAAGCTTTTGCGGCGTATTTCCGATACGTTCCCATGCGTCTCTTTCACTCTCTTTATTTTCCATACGCGCGAACGAACGACACACAGCATCCTCCGAAAGAATTGACCTCTCGCACGAGCGAACGTCGATCGTTTCCTCGTGACCACATTTCCGTTTGCCATTTCCGGTCTGGTTCGTCCGCCGTTACGTCGCATCATGCCCGACCTCTCCCTCCTCCATTTTCCCCAGAAAGAAGAGATAACCCGTTTACTCTTTCCTTTGGCTGCGTTGAAAACCCATTTTCATCCTCGATGGACCAACAAGCTCGTTTGATGAAAAACAAAACTTGAATATCCTCTCTCTCCCTCTTTCTCTCTTCGTCCGAAGATAATTCATGAATGACGAGGCGGAAAATTGTCCTCGAATGACTAATTGTAGGAAAAAGTAGTCGGATGAGCAGAAGCTCATTCGGTCCATTGTTTTTACGTCCCCTTCGTACAAGACCGTCAAAGAAAAAAAATGAAAAATTTCGTTTTCCCTCCCGGTATCTCTCTTGTACGAGTTGATCGTGTCGCGATTCCGGTACACGAGGATCTCGCCGTGTGTGAGCCACATAATCGGTCACGAGTCGCACGCCGACGATACCTCACCGAGTACCCACCGGGGTGAGTACAAGCCTCCGTTTCTGTAACCTGCTTCATATCCGAGAGGGTAAAAAAAAGCGTGCAGCCGTATATAAAGGTTGCATGGATGGACGGAAAAATGGCAAAGAGATCGGGGAGAAAAGGGCCGAGTCGAGAAAATCTAACGTCCGTTTTGCGTTGCACGCGAGCTTTCTCCTCTCTCCCCGATGCTCTCTCATTATCTCTTTTTCTCTCGGATATCGCGCGCGTTAACCACTGCAATTTATCGCCGGTAGCCGGCACCAGCTACCGCGGAACACGAGCAAGGTAAAGCACCGGGAATCCGGGATCCGCCCGTACGCCGCGATGCACGAAGAACCGGCGAACGAGTTGCTCCGAAGCCGTGTAGTTAGCTCGGATGCTGGAGGCCCCAGTTGCACCTCGGTAATCTGGCTCTCGCTCTCTTTCTCTCTCCGTGCTCTCGCGTGGTGCTCTGGTGGTAACCAGCAGTGGCGATGATTCATCGAGGACGATATTCTCACCGGAGAGCGAGCGAGAGTGAGACAAAGAGAGGCCTCAGATGGCAGACGTTCTGGACCGCGCGTTTCTGCCATTAGACCGCCAATAACGCAGATATTCCACCCCCGGTGAGGCAAGGGGAGGTTGCATTTTTGCCACGTACGAGAAAAAAGAAGAAATTAACGAGAACGAAGGAAAAAAACAGTCGCGATGAACCGCGGAGGGAATTAAACGTGAAAAATTGCGTTTGACGAAAAACTCGAGATGTCGAGTAATATTCAAAAGGTACATTAATGCGCGAATGGAATTTTTCAACGTCTTTTACGATTTTAGAAATATTTATAATAATATCTCATTTTTAATTCAGTTTTAATCTTCGGAGCTTGACGGTGCTCTGCAAGGTTTTTTTTCTAAATACACAATCGCTTTCGGTTTATACATTTCGTGGTGACGGAAGGCTCAACTTTTCGCCGGTAGATGACGCGAAAAAGATTTATGAATTACGAGAAAATCTGGGGACTATTTTCCTCTCGCGTCCTCGTTCCCGGGCTCTTCCTCCGATATTTTTGGTGTCGCTTTTCCACAAAGATAAAAAAAAAACCCACCGAGGAAGAGATAGCGAGTTCTGATTTAGATGCTCGCGCCGAGAGAGTCCCGGGAGTAAGGATTTTCCGCTCGAAATCCCGACTGCGTATATCAAATGATAATTACGAATAAGGATTTTCCCAGATGCAGCATTTCGCTCCATATAATATTAAAATTGAGCAATATTTTATACAGAGGATTTTTGCAATTATTACTCCAAAGTTGTTTTCGTACTTTGATCGAGGTGAATTTTGAAAAAATCAAATGGCAACTCTGCGGGAAAAGCAACGTCAAACTGGACAGAATTTTCTCAATTTTATCAAAGTTTTAATTCCAATTTCCCGATTTCCTCAAGGTGGAAATTGCGATCTTTTCAAACTCTGATATTTCGTCGATGAGGAAAATAACTTGACGCGACTTTTGATCTCGTCGCTTTTTGTTCCTGTCCTCTACGATACCCTCTCGAGTTCTCGTTTTCGTCGCTGATGCGCTTACATCGGCTATCGGTGTTCGCGTTGCTGATCGAATTTCCACTTAATTGCGTTATCACCTCATCGTTTTCGTGCCCTGAAACCCCAGCGAGGGAAAGGTGAAAAAGAGACGTCTGTTCGATAGAGTTTCATCGTGCTTCGGATAGCCCGAGTTCGCCATTGGACAAGTCAGATTTCTACGTGGAAATATTTCGTGCCTCAGCGAGATGATCAAAGTTTTTCAACGATTTCGATCGAGTCTTTCTCGAATAAAAAAAAAGTCGCTTTATTCGCACGGTAGAACGTTCAATTTCATCGAAAAATCAAACGACAGATGCTCCCAACGTTTCTCGAGATTTTTCGTACATCCAGATTGAGAAGAAAAAAAAAATAAAAACGAGAATGACGAGACGAAAAATGGGGAGAAGGAAAACGCAAATAGCTGAAGAGAAAAGATGAAATCATGGACGCAGATGGGAAAAAAGGCAGATGGGAAGGGGGATGATGGTGCAAAAAAAAAGTACGAATAAAATGATAGATAAGAAGAAACCGTCGAGAGATCGCTCGGTGATGCTGGAAACGTGTGGTCTTTGCGCATTGTATGTACCCTGTACGGTATATATACGTATGTATCGAAAGCTTTCTTTGACGAGTCACTGCCGCGACTACAATGAATTATTCAATCGGTTAATCCCGTTCGTGTCGCGATTACGAATGAACCAACAATGTGTATAAAGTCGCAATTTCATCCTCAACACATTTTCCACCCTTTTGTCGTTTATTCTCGCGTTTATTTCTCGTAACCGTTCGTCCTCGAGCGTTTCATCGTCGCAGCTCGATGGAAATTATGTCAGCACCTCGTGACACGTTAACTTTGTAATTTTCTCATCGGGAATGGAGAGTTCGAAAATGAGGAAGAAAAAGAAAAGATGGAGATGAGAAGGACGGATGCTGCAAAAGTCTTTATCCCGCTGATGAGTTTCAACGAGTATCGTTCAACCGTTCGTTCAGACAGATGGCCGACGATCTTCGAAGGTGCTTTTTTTTGCGTCTTGTACTCTCCTCCTCGGTTCTTCATCTCGACACCCCACGTTCAATCCTTTTCTCTCCTTTGCCGTACCTTCTCTCAATCTTCTTTATTCCTCTTCAGGATTTTCGTTCCTTTTATTGCACATTGATGAGTTTCGAGGCTGAACTCTGTGGCTGCTGCTGCTGCTGCTGCTGCTGCGGTTAGTTCAATGGCATTCCCCTCGCCTTTGTAATTATGTCATTAATTGTAAATTCTCGTACCACACGCGTACTCGATGAATCCACGGGCTCGTTTCGCATTTCGTGATTTCTTCTTCGAATACTCTCGTATGTATTAGCCCGACATCTGTATTATTTTACAGACCACAATGCCAGCATGCGGTATATACGGGGCGTCTCAAAATTGGATGCTGGCAATTTAAAGCTACATTCGGGATGAAATTCCAAGACGAAAAGTCCTCGAGCACTTTTCGATCCGACGAAGACTCGATTAGTTATATTGATTAGTATAGCTGGACCGACAGAGGGCGCTCGTGCGATTGTCGCAAACTTTGTGAATTTCTAACTCGTCTGGTTTTGATCGTAGAAAAAAATACCCGAGGACGTTTCGACTGGGAATTTTATACCGAATCTGCCTTTAAATTGCGAACACCGAGTTTCGGGACGCCCTGTACAATCGTCCGGTAGAGACGCGTGTTGTAGCATTGAGCCGTTGCGACTCGAATACTTTTGAGCCTTCGGTCCGTCGTTCCATCATTCCGTACGTGAATTATTCTCGTCGATTTTTTTTTCGTCTCGCATTGATTGATTGGCACATGGACGATCGAAGAAACATATATTATACATTTATCTTCGGGAGAAATGAATAGAAATTCACTATGGTAAATCTAATTTACCGTTTATCGATGCTTCAAACATCGATATTCAAATTTTACGACTCCGAGAGATGGATCCAAAAAATTGATCTTTCAGGGCCGAGAAGTATTTACCTAGACACGAAACAAGATTTCCAAGGTCATTCTCCCGCTATTTTGACCCCAAGGAAGGCCTCTGACCGTCAGCGTATCATTTTATCATTGAATTGCCGAAAGTAAAAATTTGAAAATTATCGAAAAATTATTTGGATGCTTTCAGGACCGAGAACTATTTATCTAGAGATGAAAGAAGATTTCCAAGATCATTCTCCCACTGTTTTGACCCCAAGGAACGTCCTTGACCGTCGGCGTTTCATTTTATAATTAACCTGAATTTTGTATCTCATTTAATCTGTCAAAATCCGGTAACTATCAAACGGAATTTTCGATCAAGATATTTTTTCGATCAAGAGTCAATTTCCGGGCGTGATAAACTTTAGTTGGAAGAATTTTTTTGAACGAAAACAAAAAATCATCGGAAATCGCGTAAATTAATTTCCATCTCATCGAAATCCGTTCTGTTGATGATGCTGCGTCCACCGGAAGTTCGTATACGGTAGCTCTTGTAGAGTGGAGCTTCCCGTACATTTGTTGGCTTCATCCTCGACCTTTCCTAATTTATTTCGTCGTCTCGTGCTTGTTCCTCCCGCTCCAAGCGACTCTGAAACGTTTTCTTCTTTACCCCTCTCGCTTCATCTCGTTTTGCTTCTGGACCAGAAGGTTTGCAAATGGCAAATACCGGTACTCTTCCTTGGCACGATCCTGTTGGCGTTGGCGACTGGTCAAGCCGGCGAAAGCTACGACATGGTTTCGCTCTCACGAGGACAAATAGAAATGGCATACCAGCAGGCTCGTACTCCGAGAGTACATAACAGCGACTGTAGTGGCAGGCAGAGTTTGCTGTTCGCGTATTTCCCGATTATAAACCTCGTATATCGCTCCAAGGAATTTGATTTCGCATTATTTTTCTCCTTTGCATTTTTATTTTTTCCTCGTGCGTTAAAAATTAACATAATAATCTTAATTTTCAGTTTTGGTCCAGCGTCCGCAGATCTCCGGTTTTCCTCTCTTTTCGTCTGTTGCTCAAAAATGTGTATTCCTCGCTGCTGCTTCGTTCCTCGTTTTTTTCGACCGTCGAAGCACGATCGTCTTAAAAAAAATGATCTTCTCATTTTTTTTTCTCGTTTTACTTTTGGCTACCGGAAACGTTCGATCGACTGTCGAACCATCCATCAGCGAAGAGTTTCGCCAACTTAATTAACGTTGTTTGAATTGGACGCCGATAAATTATCGTCGCGAGTGCACCACCCCAGGCGTTTGTGGCACAAATGGGACTTGGGGGTTGTTTAACGTTGAACGACTGCCTGATGCACGGCGTTGCCGAGAAACGACGCGGAAAAGAGAACACACGAGGGAAAACGAGAGAATAAGGATCCATTTGCGCTGTCGTCGCGGTTTTGCGGCTAACCGATTCCGCGACCAGCAGACGCGCGGAGATGATCCTCCGGAATTGGTCCAGAAACAGCGACGATTATCACGACGACAAACCAACATAATTCATCACGTTTTCTTTTTTCTTTACGTTAATATTCGCTCGTGCTTCATGCGAAAAAGGCGTAGATACAAAATTGTAGCGAGCTATAAATTTTGTTCCGGTCAACGAGACCGCGGGGGTCTTCCTTTTTCAACGTCATTTGCGCGTTTTCGCGTTTGCCTTAAGCGCGAAAGCCGATGTTGTATTTGAGGTCGAGCGTTCAACGATACGCAATTTTAATCGAGAGATTTCGAATTTCAAAATATCGACGGAAGACGTATAAATCGCGATTGGATTTCGATCGATTAGAAATTTGTCCCAGATTGACCCGAAACGGAAATGACTTTATTCTAAGCTTCGAAGCGTTTCCGACGTGTTTTTATTTTCCGTTGAAATTATAACGAATGTTTTTCTCGAGGCACGAAACAAAGTCCCCCGTCGAATTTATCAGTGCACGAGCAAAAGCTCTCACCGCAAATTGCTTTTTTTCGTCGATTATCAAGAAAGCGTCGTATCGACTATAGTCGGTTGACTTTGAAAAGAAAAGGGATGAAATTACAATTTATAGCCGGTCATTAAAACGAGACTGTGGTTTTTGCGTGATATACCGACTTGCCGCTGACATCTCTATATCGAGAGGGGACGCGCGTGTTTCGCAAGGGAAAAAAGAAAATGAAAAAAAGAAGCCGCGAGTCATAAAATTTTCATGCTCGGAATCTTGATGCAAAAACCATCGTACTGTCCCCATCGAAGAGAGACAGCAGGATGTAACGAAAAAAGCTTTGAGATTATTGTACCGAGTGACACTGAACGAATTCCGAGGGTATTTAAGTACGATTGGAAAAAAAAACAAGAAATTACACGTCTTTTATATCTTTGTAAAAAAATCATGCCATTGGGCAATCAGATGGAAGCTGCGGTACGATCTTTGATCGGAGATTTCCCATGAGGAGGATCGCATAAAGATGCCTTATCGAATAACGATACTCGAAGCGTTTATCAAACACGATATTAAACTTATCCGAGCTACTGAAAAAAAAAAATGGAAAATGATAAATTTACAGCTCGTCAACAATTTCACGTTCAGAGTTGCAGCTTTTTTTTCATTTTTTATATTTTTATTTGCTTTATACACACGTACGTGTGTATACGTATTTATATACATGCGGTGTACGCATAATAATTCATAAAATATAGCCAAGATCTCTCGCAAAATATACCAAGGGGATATATATCCAGTGTTGTCGAGTGGCTCATAAAGTTTCATCGTAAAATTATAACTTCGTTAAACTACGATTATTTTTCTTAGTTCTATACGCTTTTCTCTCACTTTTTGCCCCTTCCGCGCCATCTTTTTTTCCCGCTTCTCCATCCTCTTTACCGTGGCGTAACGAAGAAATTACGAGGCTGCGTGGACCCTCGAGAGCGAGTATTCATTAACTACCAAGTTTCTTAACTAAATAACACGATTAAAGTATTTGCTCCGCTGTACTCTGGTGCATCATACGCAGACGGCGGTAGAGAGAGCGTGGAGAGAAAGAATTTTTAAATCTTTAGCGGAGAAAAATTGAATTTACCGGATCTCACCGTGGCATGCTGGGTTTTTCATGCCAAACATTTATTCGCTCCGCTCCTCGCGGCTGATTAATTTTACGCGCCACTTTGATCCATTGAGACAAGAATATAGCGTTAAATCCGAGATGGAATAGCGAAGAATTATCCGGGATAACGCATGGGGCATTAATTAACGCAAATTTCGAGATAAATCATTAAATCCACGGTGTAAAATTCTGCAAAGCTCATACGCGAGTGAATTTATCCGGTAATAACGATCGTCGAGTGATAAAACGAATGAATTTACGGCAGAGAGTCGTCTCTAACGATTCACTCGATGTTAATGAACAATCATCAATTTTACAAGATGGTCCATTCGACGAGAAACGTCCGTTACTTTGTTCATCTCCGTTCGCGACCGTCGCGATCTTTATTTTCGATTTCTTTTTTTTTTCTTCGTTCGATCATCCTCGAGGGACACTCGGGTTCATAGGGCACAACGCTGACAGCTATATCGTAAGTTTGTTCCCAGTGTGAGAGAAGAACCAAGTGTGTAGTGTGTTGCCTGTCTGACTCTCACCGCGGGGAATCGAACACGACGTGATATCTCATACACACTCGTGTGTGTGTGTGTGTGTGTGTGTGTGTATACGCATGTATATGCATTTGTACAACTTCCTTCGATGTTTCATTCTCCCGGCGAGAAAGACTGATGTTTATATCTCGATGATTATGCTCAAGCTCCATTTGGACCTGTAATAAAGAGGCAGCATCCTTCGTATATTCCTGCCCGCCAGCAAATCGAAGATGAGGCATAGGTCCAAACGAATTCAAACAAAGAATATATATTTGAGATAAATACGAGAGAGAGAGTGAGAGGGATGGTGAGAAGAGATGAGGAAAGAGAGAGGGAATATTCCCGAGTCTCGGGCGAATAAATTATGGTAATCCACGAGACTCCTCCGACGGCGGCAGTCTCTCTCCTCTGTGGCAGAGCGAGGATACACCGCATCAGACAGAATCCCGAGCACCCGCGCTCCCTGGCAATTTAAATTCAGTTAACGTGACACGTCTGATTTGATGCCGCGGGGGCCACCTGCCACTATGCTAAAGTGCCGTCCGACTTTAACGCAGCGAACGTCTCTCCTAACGAGAGAAGTCCATTCCTTTTTATATCAGCTATGCACACGCAGGTAAATATCTATACACGCATGTGCGCACATACGTTTAGAAAGACACTGCATTCCCAGCCTCACCCGCCTGGACCAAAGATTCATCTCGCATTGAATCCTGCCGTGCACACACTTTGTCGATGAATTCCGGCAAAGATACGGTGAAAGTTTGGAAAAAGCGCGTCAACGTTGAATTTTCGGTCGAGCGGCGAGAGGAGAGACGATAAATATTGAAAGAAAAATAATGAAAAGATGAGATTCCTTCCGTCTGTTGATCTTTACGATTTATTTCCCTCCGAATGATATTACAGAGCGAATTTAAACTCATCGTGATTGTACGGATTTCCGCGGAGTTTCCTTTTGTTTCATCGGATTTGAATAAAATTTCGTCTTCATCCCTGTGAGCTCCTCGTGAGATCGAACGAATTCGGTTTATCTCGAGATGCGTACGCAGCATCCGTCCAAACGACGAGATGAACGAGAAGGAAAGGTCCGAAATAATTCGCGACGCAACTCGATCTTTGCTCTCGCCTTCGATTCAACTTTTTCTTTCCCCCCACGTCTTCCTCCTTCGCAATGGGCAATGCCAACTTTTGGAATAAAAATCGACGTAATGGCGGTTTTATCGAGAATTTATTCGTCGGAATGTACACACAAGAGTGCGATGATGCGCGACCAGTAAACAGGCGCACGCGATTCACCGCTGGAATCCATCGCATACTCCATATAATATATACCATGGTGGCTATTTTACTGCTTTTTTCTTCATTTTTTTTTCTCGTGAACGAGCTTTATGGAGTCTCCGGTCCATGGGAGAAAGAGCGACCGAGAACCCGAAGAGATCCGCGAGAGCGAGAGCCTGCCGCCGCGACTTTTATGCCAGCCACGTTTTATTGCGATATCTAATTATAATCCCGTCACGGTACTATTGTGCTTGACTCTCTCGCGACTATAAGCTAGTTTGCTCCTTCTCCTCGCTTCTCTCTCATTTTAACGATTTTTTTTCCATCGTTTTTCTCTCTTTTTCTCCAACGGCGCTGTATAAACTTTAATTCCACCGTGTATCCTGGCGCGCTTTCTCGATCCTTCTTGAGACCTCACGTACTTGTGGTTTATATATAATACATATATTTCCCGTCGTCAGCAGAACACTGATTTCATACCTGATACGGTGTTTATCCGAGTGCACGAATTTAATGCACGGGATATTCCGTCCTGCCTCGGCGAGTGTACAGGCAGATTCAGTCCAGACAGGAGACTTTGGTACCGCCCATTTTCGACTATACGATCGGAACGAAATCGACTTGTCACTTTTTTTTCGAATGTTCCATTTTAATCCAAATTTCAGACCGATCGGAGTCGCCGTTTAAAAAATTTGAAAAAGCTTCACCCGAATCGCCCTCTGTACAGCATCAACGAGATCGAATTAACATCCAGCAGGTAGAAAAACAATTTTTTTTATCGTTGAGAGTTGCAATTTTTCGCCAGCCAACATTTTTCGAACAACATTTTCGTAAAAGTCGAGTCAGCGTGGAATTTCCCATACACGTATGTCATATAAATCCATCATGAGATAAGCTCGATAAGCCCGGATACGTCGGATAAAACTGTATCGATTTTACAAAGTCGGTAAATAAATCGTGAGATTATGACGCAAATATATTGAATAACGATATTTCGGCTTTTTTCAACTACGAAAGACAAGGCACATGCGCGCAATCGCGTGCAATTTCCGGTCGCCTTCGTCTTTCATTTTTTTTCCGCCGAAACTTTTCCCTCGACGATATTCTCGAGAATATTTCTGAATCGACGTTGGACCTCCGTTTTTTTAATGGACGTACTCTTCATGCGATATTTCACACAGGCTCTGCGTGATCCGAGTGTTTCTAATCGAGGTTCAACATCGAAAATACGTGGCCATTTTACGTCACAGCACTTTGTAATCAAGGCTCCTCGTGCGGCCTCTATAAAACGTGTCAACGTTGATGGAAAGGCTTAATGGGCAAGAAAAACGAGAGAGAGGACGAAAACCCCCGCTGCTATACCGCGTTATTGAATAATTTTCGCTGGTTTTTCGTTCGTGCGCCTTATCGCGCGTGATATACGAAGGCGATAAGGGAATTAACGTTCGGATAAGCGTTGAATTATAAATTACTCGTAAAATAATTTGCGCCGTTCACCGGGCGTGCGATGTACCTTCTTTGCCACTCGTTTACGTCCAATCGCTGCTACGATGATCCTGCTACGACGGTCGGCAAATTTCGAGACGAAAATCGCAATTTTTCACCTCTCGAGTCTCTTTCGATCGTAACAAACCGCGTGCTGGATTTTCCTCTGAAGATTCATCCGAAACCGTAGCGGCAAATAGACATCGATTAATCTTCTCTTCGAGAAACGAGAACGAAGTTTGCACAAATTAAACGAGAGTTTGCTCTGTCCCTCGGTAAATGTACCTCCGTTAAATAGAATACGGACAAAAGCTTGTCTTATTACCATTTGGAAAAGGACTCTCGACTTTGCTCGTCCTTGTGTACACAGCTTCAGACTCTGAAGAGACGACGAGAAATATTCTTGAATTCTTTCCGCTGTTGGCCGAGAGCGGGAGGACCGAATGCGCACTAGGATGAGGGTGCAGCATCCCTCTTCATCTCCGGACTCGCTCTGCGATGGACCGTGGCTTATATCGCGACATCTCATTAGTACAGTAATCGTCGGAGTCTCTTTGGCACCTCATGGACCAGAGAGAAGAATGACGTTGTGTAAACAATCGTTTTTTTCGTCATTAACTTTTGCGGCCGATCGTCCAAACCCCTCTCGACGTTATCTCGCTCCGCGCGTCGACTGCGAATTCCTCGCGGTTAAGAAGAAGGGTTTTTCTTTTCCACGAAAAACCTCTGGCGTCAAAAGCCGACGGAGGCTGCGGAGGCGAAAACCGAGTGTACACGACGGAACGGAAGGGAAAAGTGAATGACTCGCCAGCAAGAGGACTGGGAGGGAAGACAAAGAAATATTTCAGTCACGGATCTCTGGCGTTGCGTTCTCCTTGGTAAGCTTTTGCAATCAATATTGCAGAAAAGGTGGATGCTGTGCTACACTCGGAATGAGAAGAAAAGAAGGAAAAATCGAGATGAGGAAGACTCGCGGAGCCTCGAGAGAGGTTACCAGTGGTGAGCTGGAAAGGGAAGACATCTCGGGAGCATCGGTTCTCTTCTCGAGAAAAAGTCGCGGTGCATCGCTCGCGAGAGGCTTTACAATGAAACGGAAAAAGCCTGGCAAAGGAGGAAGGATAATATAAAGGAAAGTCCTTCCGTTTTGTTGGTCTCGTTTTTTTTCTTCTTCTTTTTATTCATTTCTACATCTCGCTACGACGGACGGATCGAGCGAAGACGGAGCTTTTTAAATTATAGCATATAATGGAGATTCTCGTATAAATTTATTTCTTCACTCGAGCGTGCACTCTGATCCGCTGATTATAATTGTACGACGAGACGCAAGGTTGCTTTTGGGTGTATAATTTTGCGAGAAACCCGCTCTTCTTCGTTTCATTTCCTTACGCGAGCTTTTTTTTCGAAAATTTCCAAGATTCAGGATCCATATTTTATCGCAATTCTCTCTCGACTCGTCGAACGTCAAAGTCGTCGGGGTTCCGCTGAAGCGCCAAAGCTCGTTTCCTTTTGAGTGCGGGAGTTGGTTTTTCATCTTGTTTTCAGCTTGTTCTTCTTATACCCTCACACGCGATGCGCGCTTTTTCTTTACGAGCTTTATTAAAAATTGAGGTTACAATTTACCTCTCGGGCGTGTTACGACCCTTCTTGCAAACCTCTCTAAATAAAGAAGCCACGGGGCGAAGCTTTTATCGCTCGCAACCGGGCGTAACGTCGAACGGGGGGCAAAATGGTCACTCTCGAGAGGAAAATCTCATTTTCACCCTCGTTCGTCTTAATTATTTCCGCAACCGGCACATCGGAGGATTTTTCAAACTCCCGAAATCGGCAAGAGCCACCGATCGCCGATCGAAATTTCCATTCGACGATTCAAAACGAAAATCGCCAAAAATATTATTGTCACGATAATAATCATCTCGTTTCTCCATTTTTCTTCGTTCGAAACGTTCGCTTGATTCCGGCGTTTTAAAATTGCATATTTCGTATGAAATTCCGAGTGATCCGTTTTGCCTCGTTTTCTTTCAAACGTAAAGTGTACGTTGAAAAGCTCTCTGCGGCTTATCTCATCCCTCAATTTGTCCCTCCAGTCGTCATCGTTTTCGCGTTGCTTGCGGGCTCTCGCGAGCCCTCATCCCCTTGCCCCTCCCCCTCGTGTATATACACCACTGGGATCTTGCCTTCCCAAAAGCTGTGTACAGTAACACGTATATATATATATATATATATATATATATATATATATGTCGCTTCGTCTCCCGCAAGCTCCGAGGAGCCGAACTTTATTGGTTCCGGAGCAGTCACCGAACATTTCCTCTCGCACGGCTAACCAAAGACTTTCGTATTCTCGTCTTTGCACTCGTGTACCTTGTCGGAGAGGATTAAGGGAGAACAAAAAGACGCAGAAAAAAAAACCCCACCGTAACTCAGTGCACAATTAAATGTGTGTTTGCGTGCCAGTCGAGAGACGTCAGATTTGTGTAATAAAAGTTCTTGGCGATGAAAAAAGATGAACCCTGAAGAAGCTCGGTCCGACGAGCTGCGAAAGAATTCTTTTCGTACTCTTCGTGCCTTTCTGACTCGTTTTTGATGTTGTTACAACAAAAAAAAATGTCCTTCTCCGTCACGATCAAAACGTCATAAATTACGAAACCGTAAGAACAAGCAATAAAATAACCATCCGCGGAGGGGAAGATCGTCATCTTCATTAGCAGCTAGTTATTATGCCGCCCGTATGAATTTTCGTTGAGGCCGGAAAATAATGTCCCATTTTTTTCGTAACTACATGTGACTTTTACCAGCGTTTACCGAAATCTACACACCGGACGGCGATATAAATTTACGAGCCGGATTTTGTTCACCTCGGGGGTCCTCGAGTGTCGAGTGCCGCAGCACCTACGATCGTCTTCGCGTTCCGACCATTTTCTCGTCCCATCTCGCGTATCCAAGAGGCTGTACGAACCTCGGAGGACCCCCAAGGGTGAGCCAAACTGGAAGATTACCTTCCCACATCGTTTTACCCTTATCCATCTGTTTTTTCTCCCGATGGAAATATAATTTGGAAACGCTTTTATTCGAACAAATAAATCGAAATTCGCCCCTCCAGCGTCTCTCGTCTTCTCCGACTTTCACGTTGTACCGACTTGACGGAATTCCGATCAGCGCGTACGCCAGACTGTCCGCTAAAAACAAAAATACGAAATTGCAGAAAAAAAAAAAACGCCAACGAAATTCGTCGTCGTTTTGACAAACGATCGTTTTTTGCTTTCAAAAATTTCCATTCGCTAATTATCGTGCCATCTTCACGTAGAACCAATTCGAGGGAATTCTAATTAGCGCGTACGTCAGGGTTCTGTGTTGCGAATAAAAGTGCGGGAATTGAAAGAAAGAGGAGAAAAAAAAAGTTTCATCCCCCCGTCGAAATTCTTTCGAATGATATAGGATCCACGCGGTAACAGGCTTTTTTTTCTACCTCGCCAACTTCCGCCAATGTGCACCATGTGTGAGTGCATATAAAACCTCGCCGACTATACGCGCTTCGAATCTTCATATATAAACATACCGCTGTGTCCAAAGAACCCATCTGCTGGTAATTTGTAAGGCAAGTCCGGGCAATTAAAAGTTTGATGCGAGCATTAAACTCGCCGGGTTATAAAACAAGGCGAGTGACGGGGGGATGCTGGACAGAGGATCGCGTATACTCTCGTGTGAGGGCAAAATGCAGCACGTCACGAGGGAAAAAGACGTAGGATTCAGCGGAGGTTTCGCTTTCTCGCGTGCGTTGGACAGCGTATAAAATCGCCGAGTACCGACGATACGTTATACATTACAAGTACAATTGTACGTATGTACGCACAGAGGTATACTTCCATACGCGACATAAAAGCGTAAATACACCCACGAGCGAATTTATCATACTTATCAGGCTGACAAAGAGTCGGAGAAAAAAGTTTACGTACGCGCTTTGATAAACGCACCAAAGTGCCTCTTAAAATAATTTATATCCGTCAAATTCTTCGTACTTTCGTCACATTTCCAAAATTTCTTCGTGATTTTTGAATATCTTTATTACCGAGCTCTTTAATATTCGTCTGTAGATTTTTTTCTAAATTTCTCTCCAGAGACTTTATTTTGCGAAAAAAATATTTCGGAGGCTGGATCACGTCGTTATCGCCGGATTTAACTATACACGTGTGTGCTCCGGTACGCACGTGTAGGTTTCGAGACTTTTCGTTTTTGTACCCACGGTGGCTGATGCTTCAGCCTAATTGACCGAACTTGATCGCCCGCAGCATCCCATCTCGCGAGGAAAGTCTCTCGATCGAAGATACATGTACCTCGCGGGAACGGGATCGATTTTAACATCAAGAGTCTTTAGAATCACGATCCCATATCTGATCGACGGTCACTCTCCGTCCTCGGGACGAAAAACGTTTGCTCCAAGTTTGTCTGTATATATTTACACCGTTTTTGTTATAGGAATTATTATTATTATTCGAAATACACGATGGAAATGAAAATAAAATGATAAAAAGATGAGATCCATCAGGCTCGCGAGAACAATTAGTTTTATCGCTCTTAAACTTTTGCCCTGCACTGTATATACATACGATGTATCGCAGAGACATTAGCGAGTAAATGACCACGTCGTATCATATTGCATCTCGATGTTTTTTTCAAAGCAAGTTGCATTAATATATTCGATGTACAAGCAATGGGAATATAAATCAGGATTAAAACTGTAATTGCATCTGTGCACGAGGAAATCGTCGTACATCCTTATCGGATTGACATTACATAAATATCCAGCCTTTTTTTTCTTCGTTATCCACGAAGAATTGAAAAAAAACGACGTGCATGTATAAAGATATTCCCACCGGTTATCAGCTCGCGAGAGCAAATGAAGAAACGTGCGCGAAACTTATTGGTTCGTTAACGTAAATTATATCGGGACGTTTTTATTGAGATGCGCGGAACGGCGTAAAACGTGCGCGAATTGAGATGTGGAACGAGGAAAAGAACGAAAAAGGAAGGATATTAATGATTGGCGAATATCACGTGAAATTACAAACGACTCGCTTCTGTGTATGCATATTTATTCATACGCGTTTATCTCTTCGTTTGGCAAATGAAATTACAAGATACGTATTCGCTTATCCCGGCGATCGTCGTATAATCACCGTATATTAAATTAATAAAGCGATGCCGGGTGGATAAGCTTCGGATCAGTGTTATTTCCGAACCTCGCGAGGAGAACGACGAATATCAAATATTAATAATATACCCGACCGCGACGCGAGGCGTACAGTCAATTCAGGGGAGTATCGAGAGATTCAACGTTTCTTATACGGTATATACAGGGTGCCCCGGAAATCGATGTCGACGAGTCAACGTCGACATTGGCGACGAAATTCCGAGACGAAAAGTCCTTTAACATTTTCCCGTACGACCAAATGCTGATGAGTTCGCAAACGTCAAAGTTCCGGCCAATCGGACGCGCCGCTCCTCGCGTCTCATTGGCCAAACTTTGACAGCGTTTAACTCTGCGGAAATAGGTCGGATCGAAAAGTGTCTCGGGACTTTTCGACTCTGAATTTCATCCCCTGTATGTGGGTCCACATGAGAGACACTCAATTTTGGGACATCTTGTATATGACACGTAACAGTGACGAGGAAATTTGAACACTGGGCATGTTTCTAGGAGCGAGCTTGAAAATAGCACGAAAGATCGACGACCGATCGTATCTCGATGGACAAACGTCACTCTGATGAGTCTATTTTCAGAGAAAATCAATGTACTTTTGGCGAACGCGTCGTCGGCAAGGCGGTGTAAAATTGAACGAAACGAGGTTATAATTATTCGTCATGGTGTAATTCAGTCAAAAACCGCATCCCATCGCAGTCCGATTTACCATTGGAGCAAACTACACGGGAGAGCCACGGGATCTCTTTGATTGGCTGCTTTCAACGTGCAACCCTACGCGGAGTAACAGCCTCGCAGAGGAGAGCGTATCTCCCTCCGCAATATCGGTGTTCCTCGCGAGGGTCTCTCGGCTTGCCGATGACGACGTCGCGTACTTCTGGAGGCGCTAATTGCGTCAGCGGAAATCGAATTTCGTCAGTGGTGATAACATGCGTAGAGAGCAGGAAACGCCGCGAGAGGGCGCGGTGAATGCAACCCCTTTGCGACCTCTTACGCATCTGCAAACTCTTCATTCAACCTACAAGAGAGATAAGGCACACGCAGTGTACACCACCGCACTGTATATAAATACATTCGATGTACAAAAAACGAGCAATATCGATATCAATTAGCGCCCTTAATGCGAGGAACTTGAACAAATATTCACGAATTTTACAACCCTTGATCAACGGTACATCGAATTATCAAGTTACAGTAAAAATGCTACACATACCGCAGATTGAAATTCAACTCGCGTTTCATTTTTCATTTTTTTTTGTTTCCCGCAGCATCCCTCGTATCTGTGGAAGCCAATTTGTTTCGACTCCGGGTTTGGCCAATTCTGTTCATTATGTTCGCTCGGGACTCGGGGGTTCAAAAACGCCGGGGTGCAGTGTATTTCCACCCTATATACGTCGAGTTTATGCAATATAATATCAAATATATGGAACATTCCTGTACGTTCGCGAGCCTGCGTGGATTTCTTCCGAGCAAAAGGGCGCAACAGGGGTGATTTATCATCACGGGTGTTACCAGTCGTATTTTTATACACCCCCTTTTGATACATCGACATGCGCGTCTATGTAGGAAATATATCTACCTGGATGTCGAAGGGATGGTCCGTTTTCTCGCCACCATCGTGATATACACATAATATATACTCGTGTAATACATAAGGGACAGAAGGGACGCGCAGAGTAGCACGTCGACGCCGACGCGCTTACTTGCCAAAGTACAAATTAGATTATACTTCGGTGTCGCCTCTGCGGGGGTGCAAACCACCCTTATACATGTATATGGGAGAATATTCGTCTCTCTCTCTCTCTCTCTGTTTTCGAGAAAAGTTAGCGACCCTCGCGTCTTGCCTCTCTCGGTGCTGCTCCGATGTTTTCAACGCAGCATCCCTTGACGATTCAGGGTGCGTCGCGTCGCGCGAAGCATACCGAACCCTGCCTCTCAGCCCTTCGCGCTACACTGCGCTTTTTATACCTTTCCCCGACATTCCGCCACTTTCCGACCAACACCGGAAATCCATCAACATACATATGCTCTCGGCGATTCATCCGAATTCAATCATTTTCGTCCTTTTTTTTTTCGTTCTCGTAAAACTCGACGTCCTTTAAAATAAATCGCAAAAATATTATTATTACGGAAAATGCGGTCAAACGGAGAAGGTTTCCTCGTCGAATACGTCGTGTTTGAGGGAAGAAGGGGATCAATATCGCGCGGGTGTGTTCGTAAAATCTCGACTCGGTGAAATTTATCGACTGTCGCATTGCGTGCGTGTTGGGAAGTCGTTAGGAGTGTGTGGAGAAGTTTCTGCTCGAGGTTTCGTGTGTCGAATGGAAATTCAACTTTTCACGGTGGTTATTGAGGGAAAAGATCGCGGCTCGTTCGACAAAAAGATTAACATCGCTTTATATGAACAAAACCAAGTCATTCGGGGCGAAAATAATATGTGTGAAAGATGAAAATCTCACTTCTGTGTGTGGATATGCTCGAGTATGAAAGACGAATATATCGATCCGGAGGAAAAAACGTCTCTTTCATATGCTTTAGATTTGTTACGACCCTCTCTCTCTCTCTCTCTCCCTCCGCATATTTTATGTGTATATATCCAAGATGAGGGAGGTTTTTCGTATCCCGGTCAAGCGGGGCTTTCGGCGAGGATTCCAATTCCATCGAGTTTCCAAAGAGGGATCAAGTGGTGCACCGCTGCAGCACGATTCAATATCGACTCTCGTTTCTCGCATACGTCACCGTTCTCCCATTCAAAAGCAAGTACATAAAGAGAAAAATTCGAGAGAGAGAGGGAGAGAGGAAAGATGAGGATGAAGAAGAAAAATGGGGATGAAAAAGAGAGAGAAAGATCAAGTTTTCGATCTCGGAGAATTTTAGATTGGAAAATAGTCGGTTCCGTCTCCGCGCGCCCTCGATCGGCGTCGGAATAATTCGAGTTGAGGGAAAAAAAAATGTTCTCAACCCCAGCGAAAATGCGAACTCGCAAAGCGCACGAAACTTTCCGTACTCGAGTTTCAGATCGGAACAATATTTTCCTCCTACTCGATATACTTTTTCCTAAGAAAGACACCTTTTTATCTTCCTCCTCTTCGAACTCTTTGATGAATAATAAATCGCCATGGCTGTCTGCATTGTTTCGCGTGCACCCAGAGCTCCTAACGAAGCTCGCTTGAATAAAAGTTGAATAAAAATTCTGAACCGATGAGAATCGTCTTTTACGTAATAAAAATTGCAAAGATTTTTTAAAAAATTTGTACGTTTTCATTTGCTTTTGATGGATTTTTTCCACCCTTGAGCTGTCAAAAACGAGTCCAAGAGAGTAGAATGTTGCTTGGAGTGCGACGATATTTTTTTTAAAGTGCAGTTACGAAGTGTCTACCCACCCGTTTTTCATGAATCACCCTGTACATACCGTTTTTAGGTACATGCACGCAACTTGAGCACCGACCGGATGATGCATCCTCGTCTACGCGATTTCCCGCTACGTGACGCGCGACGACGACTTTACACATGTATGTGTACAATCTTTATTCTCGTATACGCACCGTTTCGTCGTAATCGCGTGGCGTATCCGCTCATCGCCGCGAGAATGGATCAGGAAACCGCACGACCCAATCGATATCTCCTCCGACGAAATGTGCTGTCGAGATCTCTTTCGCGAGATTATTTATTTATATATGTACACAATTTTTACCGAGAATCTATACGCAGAGAGTGGACCGATCGATTGAATTTATTTTTCCATTGGAAAAACTCGTCGAAAAAGTTTCGAGAATCAAAGTCAGCAATGGAAATATTCACAAGTCCGAAGGTACGCTTGATTTCCGTAGGAAAAAAAAAAGTCGCGGGAGAAAAGATTTTGGAAGAATCGTAAGAAAAAAAAATACGATTCTCTGATTTAATTCGTCACAAGATGGGGTTGGGAAAAAGACATCCTTTCAAGCGGGGTAAAATGATGAAATTTGTGTAATTTTCACACTCCGGAGAGCATACGAAGGAGGGCGAGGACAGCTTCTCTATTTCCCGAGATGAGGAAGAAAGTTCACGCGCCATCAAACTTTATCCCCCAGAAGTCGATTCTTCTCCTCCTGCTGCATTCGATCTTCGATCGGCATCGCAGGCACGTACTCTCGTGTGTGAAGAATTAATAAAGTTCCATGGGAAAGTATCAAAATCCGCTAAATCTTGTTATCCACTTCGCGGACTCTCGATCAGTCACAGTAGGAATACCCTCCTCCGTCGTAATGTTATTTATTCATGGACAATTTGGAAAAACATTTTTTTTTTTTCAAAAATAACGCGAAATAAATGGCGAGTGTGAGGGAAAGCCGTATGATCGCGGAGGAACTGAAAAAATGAGGCAGAATTTACTGGCTCGAGGATGGAAAAAAAACGTAACCGTAGCGAAGAAAAATGTCTTCACTATGTTTTGTAACACACGCTGTTCTCGGCAATAATATACTAAATCAATTACCCGAGTCACTTTCAGCTTGATGTATCGAGTAGTTCCTTCATGCCATAGAGTAATTGTACGGTTCGCATGGATATATATGTGTAAATATATATATACACAATTTATACATGGGATATATAGTCTAAGCTGTGCTAACTCGTTAGCATAACTCGTTTCGTCAAGTGGCACGTTGGCTCTCGGACGGTTGTCGGTTCCCCGCTTCGAAATACTCGTACAAAAGTAACATGTTGTATATCCACTGTGAGAATGAAGATGAAAAAAAAAAATGAAAAAAAAACACCAACGAAACAAGACTGTAAGTAACAGCAGAGCAGCAAAGTAACCGAGAGAAAGAGAGAGGAGAAAAAAAAAGGCGCGAGAGCTATTTGAATTTATGCATTGCACGATCTTGTCGACAATCGCACTGACATAATCGAACACGATTTTTGCGTCAACCATTATCCCCTTAACATTCCAACTAATGGCAACGCGAGACAATCTAATCGCATCGATGTGTGAATTCTATTAATAATATCGAGAGATCTCTCGAACGTGTGTGATTATTATCAGCGAAAGAAAAAATGCCAACGAGTTCCGATACCGCCTCGTTATTTTTGCGATATTCAGGCAATTATTTTGCCTCGATTATTATCCCTTACGGTCCTGCTGATATCGAGGAAACACATTGGAGAAATCTCTCAAGATACTCGCGTTGTTCTCGTACAGATTAATCGGGCTATTTTGAATATTCAATACAGGCTGTCTCAAAACTCGACGTTGGTGATCAAGAGGCAGATTCCGCATGAAATTCCGAGTCGAAATGTGCTTTAGCATTTTCTTCCACGACCAAAACCCAGCGAGTTATCGGTCGTCAAAGTTCGAACGCGTTCGATTGGTCCAGCTGTTATTAATTAATAACTCGAAGAGGATTCGTCGGATCGAAAAGCGCCAGAGGACTTTTCGCCTTGGAATTTCATCCCGGATGCAGCATTAAATAATCATCCTCCGGTTTTTGGGACACCCTGTAGATCAATATCGAAATGTTGTTTTTTAATAGATTTTATTCGATGAAAAAACGTGAACGATTCGCTGAAAGACGGCTGACTGTATGATTCATCGTCGAGAGACAGGCGCGAGATCATACCGCAAAGTGGTACATGGGAAATAATCCGATTCGTTGAAGTTAATCAACGTTGATTATTGCATCGAGCGATACGCCATTCTTTCGGCATTATAGTGCACGGAACGTAAAAGCCACTCGAGTCACAAGTGCGAGCGGTCAATGATCAATAATGAAATCAGTGAAAACGACGAAGAGGATCGAGACCGGACGAATCGTCGTCTCGAGCCGCAGAAGATAATCGGATATGCTCTCGAGAGTCTTTTTGCGTTGTGCATTTATTTGCAGTCGCCGGCATTGAAAGAGAGCAGGCTCATTGGCCGATACACGCTCGAAGATCGGACAGCATCCGTTGGATGGAGAAGAATCGTCAAAGGTATACATAAACGCACGAGAGAGCGGGAGAAAGATGCTTGAAACCCTCATCCGGTTCGCGAGGCGCAATAAAACTCGCGTGTACCAACACTTTTGCCAATCACGACCGTCGTGGGACAGCGTGTGACGTTAATTCGCACTGCCAATTGTTCGATTAAATTCGTAACACAATACACGGACGGAAACAAAAAATCAGCGCGCTTCATCTCAGTACAGATCTGTGCAGCTTCCTTAATTCAGCGAGGCGAGCGGGAGATTCGCAGCTCGTAATTTTGACGCCGCACTTGAGGCACACGAGGCACTTTTTCCAACCGCGGCAACCTCGATAAAACCGCAAACCCTTCTTGGGGGTTTACAAAACTCGTAGAGATCTCGAGAGCGCTTCAAGAGAGGATGAGAGGAGAAGCGGTCCAGGCAATTTCGTCCTTCGAAAGGCGCAATCGGCCGTCGTGTGTATTGTCCATATTGGACCCTCGTTTCTTTCATCGTCAAAAACCCCGGAGTGGTTTCTCGATATCATCGACGGGTCCCCGCGAGTGCCCGAGTCGAGATGAAACGTCAAAGATGAGAATATGGGATGCTCGAGCTTTTATACGCGTGTCACGCGTGTCCATCGGCGGCAAATCAAAGGCAACTTTTTTTTCGGACAAAGAATAAGATGATGATTATCAAATTGATCCATTTGAGAGAAGATTCGTGGAGCGGAGTGTTGGTCCGTGAAACATTTACGGGGCAACGTTTTCGTGCGTCACTGCGGGAAAAAACACCCCTCTTGAGACAAAGGAGGATTTCCCTTCGCCCGTTTAGCTTCCGAATAACGTCTCGCGCTGTGTGCGAAGCATCAACGTTCCCTCTCAGCTGTGAATGACGACCGACGTCGTTGCATGCTCTCAAGCTCTCAAAAGCTTCAATTCACCGCCAATTTTCTCGCCATTTCATCCGTGAACTTCAACCGACTCTCACACACGACAAACTGGCGTTTCGCGAATTCTCGCAGCATCCTCTGCGGAATTAACCCTCGAGATGTGTGTGGACCACGTGGGAGAAGCAGAGGTTTTTCAAATATTCATCTCCCGTACGTATTTCAGCGTAATTCACCGTCAGGAAGAATGGGAATTACAGTAATAGCGGAGAAATGACGACAAATGTTGGATCGATAAAGAAATTTGACGGAAATTTCACGTCAGAGTGTGTCAACCCCTCCTCTGGCGATTATCGCGGCGAGTAATCCGGAATGTTTCGTGGCCGCGTTTGGGCTTTTGGCTCCCGAATTATTCTCGGCATAACAGGAGGGAAATATATGTTTGGAGGACTACAGAGGAGGGTGTAGTGCGGGGGTGAAGACGAGGGCGTTATATGTGACGCAGAGACGTACCGGAGCGTGCGATAAGCACCCTGGTGCCAGCTAAAACGGAACTCTCGACTGACAGGACAAAGGGGAGGGTGCTGGCTTTCCGCGATATACGTCGATCGGTCAATGACACAACGGCTCTGATTCGTCCTCGTTGCGGGTCGAATACGCCGTTACGATCGTCAACGATTGAGTCACTATCGAGCTCGCTTTTCAAAGGGGGATGAAGGGGGGATGACCATCATTTTTGCGTTGCCATACGCGTATATATGCGGCCGCTTACGCGCCGACACTCCTTTCCGGGGGTGAATTCGCGCAAAGCTTGCGGATACGCCAAGCAGAACGGAAACCAAAGCAACCCCCGACACGAGACCATGTACAGGGCGTTCCGAGTTGAAACGGACGTTATTTATTTATTTTTTTTCGAAAGTTCGTATGGAATAATTCGAAATTATCAAAGGCCCTGCTCGAATTGACCTTACCTCGAATTCCACGGCGTTCGTTTCATTTGGGAATGAATTTTTGAAAAAATATCGTAGAGGAAAAAATTGCGACGATCTTTTTTCGAAAATGACGCTGTTTTTTTTCTCCCCGTCCTTTCGATTGTATTTATCATTCGGTCGAGAGGTTGCAGGGTCATTTGCGAGTGAATATGCATGTGTACAGGGTGTATAAACGTTTCGCACCACGAAAAAACGCTCAGTTTACGATACATATAATCTCATGGCCTCCGTAGGAGGGAGAACGTCGTAAAATGCCGGTGAAACGCTGCTAATATACCATATCGGCGAGAAAAATAGATGAGTAGTGTTTCCGCGCTCGGAAGGCCAAGCGTATATTTCTATTTATATAAAATCACAGGGATTCACCATTCCAGAGTGTAAATCGCTTTATGCGTAACATTTCGCAGCTCTCGATCCCGTAAATTTTTACGAAGCTGCCGAGATATCGGAGAAAACAATTTTTATATTTATAGGCACGTACGTGTGTATTGCTTCAAACTCGTAATGCGCAAATTATCCAGCGTTATTTTTACATTTTTTTTTTTCAAATTTTCAACGAAAACACGACGTCGTTGTAACGCGAACAGCCGAGAAGGAACCGCCATGTTTCTTTGGCTCGAAAAAAATGTTTCCGCCGAATGAAAAATATTCATTTCCGAGATTCGTTCTTTTCTTTTTCTTTTTTTTCGGACTGCGAGATATTTAGAGAAAAAAAAACAACACGAGTGTGGAAAAATGCAGATTAATTAAACTTACCTGTGGATTCGTGACTCTGCTTTGGTAATTAAAAAATAGTCGCTCTCCCTCGGTTTCCTTTTTCAGGCGAAAAGCCGGACTGCCCTCGGAGACGATTCCCTCGTTCGCACACACCACGGCGTTCGAGAATCGCGGAGCCCGAACGGTCGTCGTGCTCATTTGGCGCTGTCAACGCGGCCGTTTGTCATTCTAATAGCCCGGAGCTCGACAAGCGGCATGGTTTTTAATGAGTCTCCAAAAAAAAGACGAAAAAAAAGTCGCCACGACACGAGAGTCACTCGTCATTGGCGCAAAAAGGCGGTTATTGATTCAAAAGTCCTGAAAGATCGAACGGAGGGACTGGCGTTTGCTCGAGAAAATAGAAAAATGAAAAAATTCACGAAAAAATGTATTTTTTCGCGCCTGCTTTTGCGATAATAATTCAGCATATTCCCTCGTCTTCTCTGCGCATTCTTTCGTTCTTTTTCTTCCGACAAGGCGTCGTGAATCATCGGTGAAAAGGAAAAATTAAATACCCAACCGGCAAAAGTCACGGCGGGAGAAGAAACAATTCCGAAAAAAATTCACCGAGCGGAGTAATATCGTCGTGATAGTTTATCCCCGAAGGATGTACAAAACGAGTCTCGGTGTAATGATAAGTCGCGAGGGAAGTGAAGAGTAACGATGTTTCTCGTCTTATACGGCCTCTCTTTCATTTTCTCGCGCACACACTCCTATTTTACGCTTTATCGTTCGCGTCTCACCTATTATTTAGCCCTTTGCCATATTTCTCTCTTCGTTTTTTCATGCGCGAGCTTTATCTCTCCCTGCCCCTCGCGCTCTTTTACAAACTCTCTTCATCGAGAGACGATCGCGCGCGGGGTAAATGCCATCGGCGGCGGGGAACTCGGCGACGTTCCGCAAAAGGGCTGAAAAGACGAGAGCCATTAAGAAGGAAGAGGAAGCGCGCGGGGGGGAATCCCCGCGCCGACGAAGGGATGAAGTATCGCTGATGCAGCCGGCGGAGAAGAAGCGGAAGAAAAGGTCAACGACCTTTTGATCGATTTTCGCTGATGCGATCGTCGCTGACGGAAAATTCGGTCGGTTTTTTGCGAAAATCAGACTCGGACCGCGGCGAACGTTCAAAGACGACCTCGCCGACCTGAATTCGGAGTCTCGTTGATGAAAAAAAAAAAAAAAAAAAAAAAAAAAATCGTCTTTCCTCGGGAGGGGTGAATAAATCATCGATTCAGATTGGAAATTTCGTCGTTCGGCTAAAAGTTTTATTTCGTCCAAGCACGGACGCGGATAATTTTTATGTGTACAGTACGCGATACTTTGTATTCAACTATATGGTCTTACGCATATACGCCTTTTGTTTTTTTTTTTTATTCATGTATTTTATATATATTCATATATATATAGTGTTCTTCTATCTCGATAGCATACAAAAGGATACAGGCACACAAATATCAAATATGCATTCGGTATTCGATATAATATATATCGATATACATATACATATATATATATATATAAATAATATATATATGTGTGATTGTAATAATTACACTCAGTTGCGGATATTCGCTACCATTATTTATACAAATATTTACAACGATCGTGCGCGTCGATTCGCGAATATACATATCGCGATTCGCGCAGCACCATTCTCATACCGAAAACAATATTTTTTTCGTTTCCTCGGGCCGCGTCTTTTTGCATTATAAATCTATAATACGTGTTAACGTTCACATAAATTACAACCGTCGCTATTTACATCGAAAGATACATATATATGTGTGTATGTGTGTGTGTGTGGATGTGTGGGTGGGTGTGTGTGTTTATATATATTTATCTCTCAGGTCTCAGGAGTACGTTTTACAAGTCTTCAACCCTATTTTTGTTTCTTTCGTTCTCCCCGCTCTTTTTCCCTCCATCTCAATTATCCTGGATCGGGAACGAGAGCAAATGCGATTTAGGAATTTGCGAGGATGCGACGCGATGAATATTCGACGTGCTGTCTACAGGGTGTTGAAAAAAACAATGAAATGATTCACGGTTATCGGGGAAAACCCGGAGGGATGCTGATGATGATGCTCGTTGATCGTTTGTCAAAAATGATCGAAACTCCCGGTCGATTGTCTCGGAAAAAAATTACATATTTTTTCGGTCTTCCGAGAGAATCGTGCGGTTTCGGGGTGGAAAAATGTTGGTTCGAAATACGAAATAATTCGAGGGAGAGACGCGTGGAGCCTGCCGAGGTGAATAAAGCATGAGCCGCTTGTACCTTTTTTTCTTCTCCCAGCAGCGATCCACGTGTACTTTGACGTCTTAATTCCTCCGCTGTGTCCCTGAGAGATCGATCTTTTTGGACGAACAAACGGTGTTTGTCATCGTAGGAAAAGGCACCCTCGGAGACCAATAACCGTCTGACAAATTGTCGGACAATAGTGTCTGTGTAGGATTAAATATGTACAACACCATATAGACATCCCGTGTAATACTGGTCCATACTCTCGCTCCGCGACCCTCCTTCAACGTCGTTACGTTCAATCAGGCGTAATAAACGCGGCGTACATCGCCGAAATCTCTCACCGCGTTCAGTAACAGCCGCGAACACGATCCGTCTTGACGAATTGATCAATTATCTCATTATCCCAAACGCGCGGTTCATCTTTACTCGCCGAATTGCGTCAGGCAATCGCGAGAACGATTGGAAAATTGAAAAAAAAAAAAATGACATACCGGGTGTCGAAAAACCGATCTACCGACGATTCACCATCAGGTCGGACGTGAAGTTCCAGGTCGAAAAGTCCTCGGGCACTTTTCGATCCGACGAGCCCCCGTCGAGTTATCGATCGATTAAGCGCGCGCCGGATTTTCTCAAACTCCGACCATCGATAACTCGGCCAGTTTTGGTCGTACGAAAAAATACTCGAATACTTTTCGACTTGGAATTTCACCCCCGGATACACCCTCGAATCATCGGCATCGAATTTTTGGACACCCTGTATATGTATATTCGAAAAATTGAAAAAAATGATATCGATTCTCATTGAACGCGCGTGTGTGTGCAGGATATATCAAATATATATATTTCTTATATATCGGATACACTTTGACGAGGAATTCTCCCTTTCGATTAAATTTTACGATGTACATTCGATATTCACCATTTCTTCATTCTCCTTTATTGCAATCGGGGAGTTTATCGAGTGAGATAATTATTCGTTTATTCTATCGAAAATTGTCATTCGCTTCGAACAATATAACGAGAGAGGATTTTATCTTACGATGGATGATATATTATATATATATATATACTACGCACGATTCAAACGCGCCCATTTCACATGAGAAAATTCACGCGGAAACCGTCATCCAGCATCCGTCTGATATTTACACGAAGCACTAATCGAAAAAGCTGTGTGTAGTCTTTTTTTTTTCTTCTTCCGTCACCCGTTACGTATTTACGCAATATACGATCGACGACCGGAAGTAATTCGACGGTTTCACGATATCGTTGTTAAGAATCATCGAAACAAAAGAGAACTTTATTCTCACCTGTCCTCTCTCGCATTGCCAAATTTTTCGACCCTTTGGCGTTCGCTCCCACATCCGGATGGATGCCTCGTTTTTCGTTTCGCTCCCTTGCTCCTCCGCGCTCTTTCTCTCTCGTCGATAAACTCTTTTGTTCATTTATCTATATCACAATTTGGTCGGGTTTTACATACACGATAGTTATTGTTGCCTCATCCCTGTATTGTCGATTCTCATGAAAATTGAATAATTCCCGATTTTTCGTTATTCCTTTCTTATCTCGTCCTGTTTTCGTCATTATTTTCCCTTTCACTCTGTCGTAATTTGTTTCTTTCGTTTTTTTTTTTTTAGTTAAAGGCGATGTCGGTAGGAGATAGACAAATATAAAGTAACTCACCATTTTTCACACTCTCGTTCTCTTCCATACTGTTTCTTTTTTTTCTTTCTTTCTTTACTCGTTTAATTAATACTCGACGCAGACCTCGCGCGCCGAAACGTCAGTTATATTCGATACAATAATCATAGTTCGTAATACTAATCATCCCTCCTTTTCTTTTCCATCCCCCTCGTCGTTAAATCCATATTAGTCCCTCGCGATTTAATCGCGAATGAGCTTTGTACACATAAATTATAGTTTCACTCGAGACGTGTGCAATAATGATAATTATTCGATATCGATAATAATAGTAATGATAATCGTAATTAATAAATGAGACATTGGTTCGCGCGTTCGTGGCGAGAGAAAAATTCAACGCGGCACTGCCGAATGTTTCGCTCGACGACGTCAGTCTTGTTGTGTTCGTGTGTGTGTGTGTGTGTGTGTGTGACGCTCTTAAACCGGAAGTCCCAGAGATCGATGTCGATAATTCGAGGCGAAAACAAAAATCTGCACAATTTTTTCGCAAATTACGCTTTTGAATGAAAAAAAAAGAGTGTCTGCATTTTTTTCAATCGCTCTGATAATTCTGCCCGAGCTTTTTAAATTATGGTCTCAAACGATTCATCGACGTGTGTCTCGGAATTTCATCCCCCCTCCGTGTTTAAATCAGCGACGTACGATTCCGGGACATCCTTTACGGTGTTTCGAGTGTACGTGTTGTTTTTTTTTTCGCTTTCGCCTCGTACTTTGCGCGTACGAGGGAAGAAGAGGCAGAGTGCCGATCGAGTTTCACAAGGCAGCGAGAAATCGATCGTTTGCGCGTCAAAAATCGATAAAAAAAAAGCGGACGACTTCCGATCGTCCGACGGAATCTCGCGGAATGAATATTTGAGCTGGAAATCAAAGTCGTGGTGAAAAAAAAACAAAAGAAAATCGGAAAAATTCCGAACGCCCTTCGCGGCTCTTGGTCCTCGAACTTTTGCGTCGCTTCGAAATTTTTCAGGCAGTGAAATATATATTTATATTACGAGACGATTGCTCCGGATCTCGAGTCTTTTTTTTTCTCTCCAGTTGAAACCCGTCATCGTTGAATTTCGCTTGTTCTTCTCGCGGTACTTTATTCGACCTGCTGCGAATTGGAATTTCACAAAAATCTTCCGAAATTTACGAAAATTCACGAAAATTCACGAAAAAATAAAATGACTTCGCACCAGGCTGTCGGAGATCGCTCCTTTTTTGCTTTCCAACGATTCGACTGATATGCCAATTTTTCTTCTTTTTTTTGTCTTCGTTTCCTTCGATTTTCAAGTTTTTCGTTGAATCCGCGATTGACCCTTCGCGCGTCAACTTTACGCTCGATATAATACAAAAGTGTCTCGATCGTTGCGTTCCCGGCTTACGATCCGAGCCTGGGATGATCCTTGGGGTAATCGGACGCGTACGCTCGCGTTATTCGATTGCTTATCTCTCGAGGAAAACCGATACGTCAAAATCATTCTCTCTCTCTCGAATCTCGCGAGAGAAACATCGAGAGCCACCGACGTGCGCTCCTCGCAATGCTTTTTTTTTATCGTTCTCTCGTTTTTTTTTCTTTCGAGAATGCAACGTGTTTCGTTTCCTCTCTGATAGCAATTCAACTACGTTTATACGCATATACATGTATATATATATAAATACAATATGTATACGCGCTTGTGTGTATAAACCGGAAATGAGTGTTTAGTAACAGTCGATGCTTCGCGAAAGGGTGAATATACCTACAATCGGGCTCTGGAAATGTCATTCGTCACAGTTATCCCCCCTCTTCTTCTTTAATTCGAAATTTATCGTGTCTAAAACTAACATTTCGACGAACTTTGTTCTCGTTCGCGTTTTTCGTTTTTCCTTCGATTCCCCCGACCCGCCGACCCTCCCGGGCGAGTTTTTCTCGGAGATGCGAACTTTTCCGTCGATCGCGCGTCAAAAATAGAAAAAACCGTAAAAATGTGCGATCCGCGACGCTCGTGGATGAGAACGAAGATGACGACGATGATGACGAGGACGATTATGACGATGAGGATCTTCGGCGTGTTTTTTTTTTGTTTTTTTTTTACCTCTTTACGCGTATCTGTGGAGCGAGTGCTCGCGTCGTTTGCTTCCGCGACGCTCGCGCTCGCAGATCGGCTCGGGACTCGGCGGGCTCGAGTACGTGAGGTTGCTCGAGCCTCTCGTCGGCGGGGCGCTCATCGGCGGCGGTGGCGGTGGGAAAAAGCTCTGCAAACACGCCTGCCACGGCAAAAATCATCGGCGAATCAAACGTTTGCGCTCGACGGCGGCCCGACGGCGATAAAAAAATCAACCAAAGACCTAGTGTTTTTCAAAATTCGTGAAATTCCAAAGTTAAAGTTGAAATTCGAGCCTCCTGGTCGATAAAAATAGTCAAAAATCGCCGGAGAGCAAAAAAAAGGACAAAAAAACACCCAAGTGTCTTACCTTCGCGCTGCCTCTCGAGGATGACTTTGAAAAAACGCTATCCTGATCGCTGCTCACGCTGGGAACGGGCATTGGCACCGCGTAGTCGTAAGTGGCGTCTGTCGGGGCAACAAGATCGAAAAATGGCTGTTAGTCGATTGTTCAAGGAGAAGAGAGAAGAGAAGCGATCGTCCGACGTCGTTTTCCTCTCGACGCGCACTCACCGGACTGTTCGATGTTGTCGTGTAGATCCTTGTTGTCGATAACGACGGTGCTATAGCCGTAATAAGTAGCGTGGGGCGGATCGCGATATTTGTTGTCGTGAAAGGGCTCCTGATAGTCGTCCAGTCTGACGTCATTGAGCAAACGATCGTTGAGGTCCCTCGGCAGGGTCGTCAGCTTGGTACCGGCGTATCTGTCGTCGTACTCCTCGACCCGATAAGTCATTATCGAAGGGTTCTTCTCGGTCGTTCCGTACGCCGATTCCGGCGACAAGTGCTGATGATTCCCGGAGGGTATGGCGCTCTTGGCGCCGAGCGGACTGGCGAAATTTTTGCGCTGTCTGTGACGCGACACGATGAGAAAAATCGCCACGGCCAGCAGCAGGATAACGGCCGTCAGGACGCCTATTATCACCGCCATGTACGTGGGATCGTCCTGCTTGGCGGTGGAAACGGGGATTTCCGACTGCAGGAGAGTGTCCCTGGCGGAGCTTCGATCTTTCGTACGCGGGGCCTCGGTGGAGGGGGGCGCTTCCGGCGTGAAATTACCGTGCGCCACGTCTGCGAAACGAGGAGACAAGACGTGGTTGAAACGCCGAGGATCCTTCGCCTCTCTGCGTCGGATTTTCCAACGGGGATTTCGATCGATCGACGACGGATAAGGAGGGAGGAAAGGGAACTCGCGCTTTGGTCGAAGGAAGTCCTGGTGAGTACTCGACAGGTGGGAACGATTGTTTTTTCTCGAACTCGACGAGAGTCGGTAATCTCCTCGTCGGACCTTTTTTTTCCCCCTTTTTTTTTCGATTTTTCGTGCAAGATCCGAACGGTGACCTTGAACACGACCCCTGCGCGTATTCTCGAGAACCCGGAGAGTCGATACGCCGAGCGTAGAAAAAAAGGAACGCGCGCGGAAGAAGAGCGAGAGTACGAAGACCAAGCGTTCCTTTGTGGGTTCTCGATCGCCCAAAGGCGATCTCTTCGTCCTACTCGCGCCGTTTTGATTACACTTTTTTTCTTGCCCCTTTTTCGCACGTTTCGCGCGGTAACGAGGGTAGGGAAAAGAGAAAAAGAGCAAAAAGTATCGCGGGGGAGGTGGAAGAGGTCTTTCGGAGCGGAGCTATCGCGGTACCGGAAGATGCTGGAAAATCGTGGAGAAGATGTCATCATCCCTCTTTGGGGTTGTCGTTTGTGTTCTGTGCCGAAGATCTCGCGACTCTGAACGAATCCACTGGAGTTGTAAATTCCAGTGCGCGTAATTTGCGACGCTATCAATGGCACGTTGTAGTTTAAATTAATAGACCACAACTGTTTTCGCGTGATTAAAGAAGCTGAAGGTGTAACTTGAACACAGTAACAGATTTATTGGTGGTTTGAGTGATAATTTACAGAACGAAATGAATTGTTGAAGAGGTTGAGTTTGTTGTATTGATTAGTTGAAAATGTTCTTTAGTTGATTCGACAACTATATTTGAACCGTGATAAATGTTGACTCGGCAACTTATTTTAAATTGAATTAATTCACGTTGACTCGGCAACGTGATGGGTTACAAGTATTGATGTTGACTCGGCAACGATGCTATTGTAACTTATAAAGAACGTTGACTCGGCAACGTACTGAGTGAACCAGAGGTGTTAACTCGGTAACGAACATGGAACAACTGACAAAGTTAAGAAAAACTCTGAAGATTCTCAATTCCTCCCAGGTGGGAGCAGAGATTTCTTCCGAAATGTAACACGTATTTCCATTGGTCAAAATGAACAAGTAATTTTCGATTGGCTGGAAAACCTTGAATTTTCTGATTGGTTCGAACACGAAGAAACCCGAGCCTAAAGGAGGACAGGGTGGAAAATGTACACGTGTTCTATTATAAGGGAAAAACATTGAAGACAATGTGACAATAAAAAAAGGCTTTACTCCAGTTTGTACTCACCAGAGTCGAACGTTACTTCGCTGATCATCAGCCATCTCGATGCGAAGGAGAATCTCAGCTTGACGAATTTTCCTATTCGATGATGCAGCTTTATGGTGATGTTGCGCGGACTCTCGAATATCCGGTCCTCCATGTACGAATAGACGATGGGGTCGCCGTGGTACCATTTGCCACCGACGCTGAAGAGAATGTCCACTTGGGCGAATACCTGCAAGATAAACGCGTGTTTCTTCTCGTTTTCTTTTTTCCCCCCCTTTCATCTCGACGTCACGCGGAAATAGAAAATCGTACGAGACAACCCCCGATTACGACCGAAGTTCCGTTTTTTTTTTACAAAAATCGACGAATCCCCGTTTAGCCAGCTTATATATCGATCCCAGAGTGTACGCGGTTGAGAGCGAGGAGTACGAAAAATTGCATACGCTCCGCGGCGACGTTAAAACGATCTCGCCCGCGCGCAGCATCCCTCGGAGACTCTTCTTCAACGCCGACTGCTCCCCCGCCTTTAGACTCTCTCGTGGTTGCATTTGACGAATACGTGACCTATCGGTCCATCGGAAGAGTCTTTTTTTCATACTCGCCAGCCAACGGACGTGTCGCTCTGAAAGAGTCACCCGCCTTCAAACTCGTCGAGCACGGCTCCGAGTGATCTCATGACAAAAAATGCGAGCTTCCTCTCCTGGGAAGCTCGGATTTCACGATTTCTTCGAGCTTGCATGTCAGATTTCTCGATTTTTTTTTGCGTACGTCCGGAAGACGATCCTATTGGCAGTTTCGACCTTCTTCGTCTTTATTGTCCGCCATTTAACCGGTTTTTCCCCTTGCGGCAATTTGTACCGAATTCCGGAGCACGGACGTCTGGAACTCGCCCTTCCCGCTCGACGAGCCGTCTCTCTCCCATACGCTCGGTCACCCGAGCGTACAATCGCGGAGCTGGGTAATGAGGCGCTCCGTTCGCGTAAATCTTGATACCACCTTCGTGTTTTCCGGACCATTATAAAATCCCGAGTGTATAGACATGATAATAAAAACCGAGCGGCGCGGGCGTATATATTTCAGACGATGATGATATCAACAGACGGATTCGGGGTGCGGAAAATTTTCACCACTGGCGCATATTCTTTCCAACTTTCTCTCTCTCTCTGTCTCTCTCTTGCATCATCTTTTCGCAAACTCCCTCCAACGCCCGTGCAGAAATAAATAAAACTCCGGAGGCTTTCGAAACGTCGCGGCAGCCCTTCTGGCATCTCCTCTCACCCTCGAAATCTCCTCGCCGTCGAATACACAACAGGAGCGCCGTATCGTTGGTTGCACAACGCGCTCTCCCGTCAACGTTTGTTAAAGCCCGAGGGTTCAAGGGATATACCCTACATTCCATTCCGTAAAACCGCGACATTATTCCCTCCGTCTCTCTCTCTCGGAGGCAGGACCTCGCGCAAAAGCTCCCCCGTTCCGGAAACTGAATTTTACACGGGGTGGTATCTTCCCTCGGAGTTTCGCATCCCCCCCGCCCCTTAATTTCGCGTTTATTCGCTCCCACGGATGGACCAAGCGGCAGACTTTTTTTTTCGGCAAATTCGGAAATTCAAAATCGTAAAAAAGGCAACGACGAATGTAAGAGCTTCCGGGCGCTCGGAAAAGTGGAACGAGCCTTACCTGGACGTCTCTGGTGAACTGATTGTTGCAGAATATGTGAACAGCGGAGAATTCGCGAACGTGATCGAACTCGAACTTGACCTCGAGGGGGTGTCCGTTTCGCGTGTCGTTGCGCCATCCCACCCAGCCCTGTCCTCGATCGTAGTCGTAATATCCCATTTTGAAGTCGTCCGGTCCAGTGCGGCCGTCCGTCAATTGGCCGAGACCCCGACGCAGCTCGTTGTCCCAGTAACCGTCGTACGTGGCGTCGAAGAATTCCCAATTTCCCCGCTGATCGCCCTGCGGCATCGAGTACGAGACGATACCGTCGTTCCACGCGCAACCGTAAAGCTCGACTCTCATGCATACCGTACGCCTGTGAAAGGCGTATGGCAGAAAACGAATTTTACTCGCCCAAATTGGGGGCTCGAGAACGTGCTTCGACTCGAGATACGTGTTCGTGTTGCCCTTTATCACCTGGTGGGAATGAAACACGATGGAAACATTCGTTAGACGAGAAACGTACGTCAACTGTAGGACTAGGCCGGGAATAATGAAATGTCAGAAGCAGGGAATAGGAGCGGTAAATCATTCATCCATCGATAGTAAACGTACAACAGCGGCGTTTGAAGAGCTTGCGGTTATAGCGTTCCACCGAACGGATAGCATTGTTCCCTAAGGTGGACGAGGTATACATACACCCATCGATTCACGTATTCTCTACACTCGGAGTGACAAGAAAACACCTGGTGAGACGAGCCCGCGCGTTCCACTAGAGACCCGACCTTTTGACTCGTACGTTTATCGTTTCGTCTAAACACCTCCGCACCTCTTTTTCGCGCTCGTAACCCACGGTAGTTTTCATTTCACCCAGAGTCGTATCGAAGTCATCGGATTATCCGGAATCTCGGAGAGCTCCAAACGGCGTCGATTATTCCGAAGCGCGCGGGAGATTCTTGGCTGACGGAAGCGAAAGAGCGCCAAGGATCGGGGTATAAGATATATCCGACAAACTTGGATTCTACGTGACCTTTGACTTTGAATCCCCCCCTCTCTCTCTCTCTTCGTTGTCTATAGATCGTCTTATGCAGGAAGAAACTTGGCTAGATTTCGCGCGCCTTCGAACACGCTGATAAAAGTTTATTTTAATCGCGAGGTTGCTGGTTGGGATTCTCAAAGTTGCATACGTGTTTGCGGAGAAGCGAGAGTCCTCGGAGGAGACTCTTCCTCGTGTCTCGGTGCGCTTTAGACGCGAGAGGATTCGCCTGTGGCGCACGGATTCGGTACCGGAGATAGCGCGCGAGAACGACTCGCACACGAGCAAAGTGGGGCTTTGAAGCACCTGTGGGGGCTGCAGATCGGTGTGCCTCATCGGGTCACCGCCGACACTCGCGCGGAGACGGCACCGGAGGAGATAAAGTAGCATGGAGGCGATCACGGTGGTGGTGTGGTGCTGCAATTACCCACTTTGCGGCGCTCCACAGCGCCCGACGCTCAAACCACACACACACACACACACAGGATACAGAAATATGCAACGTGGGCTGCGGAGGATTCCCTTCCTCGCGTTTGAAACAAAGACGGGATCTCCGGGTTGCATACGAGTCGTACGAGAGTCATTCATGGACCCGGTAGACGCGGTACGTGTTCCGTGTACGGACTGCGAGCTGGAGAGAAGCGCCATCTTTAGTCGATGTACACACTTCCGGCATGGCTATGACTCTCGTCTCCGTTCTCGCTCTCTCTCAACCTCCGCTTGGTTTTTGCGGTATTTCTCACCTCTCGTCGCTGTTAAACGCGAGAGTTTGCACCTGTCGATATCACGAGCGAGGTGAAACGACGAGTGGGCATAGAGCGAAGGAAAGTGCGGATGGAGGAGCAGGGGAGGAAAGAGCCTCATCGTGGTCACGTCTCGATCGTACGGTATACACACACGGTGGCAAACGTACATGCCGCGCTGAGGCATCGTGTGTGTGTGTGTGTGTTGCAGGCACTCGTTCTTGCTGTAGGGAATACCGCACATGCACACACGAAGAGTCAAGTGGCGTTGCACCGACTCGTATACTATGCACCAACGGGGGGGAGAACGCGAATATATACTTTGGCCCCTTAAGTGGCAAATAAGAGAGTCTTTGTCTTTCTCGCCGGCGGGGCTTTTGCCCCGTGTGGTACACAACAGCTTTACAGTGAAACTCGTTCCTTCGCCCATAAGGGTGTTCTCGCTTCGTCGCGCTCTCTCTCTCGCTCTGTATACGCTCGTGCATGAAACACGGACCCTTTCCCATCACGGCCTCACCGCGCATTGCCATCATTGATCTCTCGGACCTCTTTCTCGCTCCGTCGCTCGAGCGTCTTTCGGTTCAGACGGGACTCTGAGAATTTCTCGATGCTCCGAGCGATAATTTACACTTTTGCCTTTCCAGTGGCTCTTATGTACCGAGCTAGTCGTTAGTCACAGAGGAAGAGGGGGGTTGCGCGGCGAGAATTCTCGAGGTCCGTCGGAGAGCGAGGTTTCCGAGCGAACCTCAAGGACCACGGAGTTTTATCGATCAACGCCCCCGAAGAATACGTCTCATTGTTGAAAGTCAAAGGGCCTCGCGGAGCGATGCGGAACGCGCCGCAAAGGGGCATTTCGCGTACGAGCCGAAATGTCGAGGGGGTAAAATGCACTTTTGCCGACGCATTGTGGGAAAGGGACGCGCTGACGTTCGCGATAGTGTACCGCGCGAAAGCGCTTAGACAGCTTCCGGGGAAGTTTTAGTGTGGTACACGAGAATCAACGAAGAGGGCGCGCGGAGAGTCGTAGGAGCGAAAAAAAATGGTACGCCCTTGTGTTTATTTCCTTCAAAGTATCCAAAAGTTTGGTTGTCCCAGTTGACGTTTCGGGCGATGCGAAAAAGTTGATCGCGCGATTGGAAATGACGATTGCGTGTTTTTCAACGAGAGAATCGTTCGAGACGCCAACGACATCGCGTCTTTGTTATTTCCGGTTTCTTTTTCCGCGGTAAAAAAGAATGGAAAGAAGAGAGACGGAGTGCGAACGCGAAGATCTTAATATTTATTTTGCCGCCCACCCGGGACGTCCAACGGAAAGAAAGAGACGACCGCGAATCCCCGGGAAGCGGGGAGGACAGTTCGCCGTCGTGTGCCGCGGACTCTGCCGCGTGCGGCATCGTAAAGAGAGAGGGGACAGCCCTCCTAGTCTTGCCGAGAAGACTCCTCCGTTCTTCGTATGCCCGGGCATAATTGGTCCTAAATTATACACGACGACTTCTCGCGCGTTTGGCTTTCCTTCTCTCTTTTCCGCGCACCCTCTCATTCCCGCGCGTTCTCTCTTTCTCGTTTCTTATTTCGCACCACTTTCGGAGCAACCGAACGTCACAGACAAATCCCAATTGCCGGTGCCAAAAGGAGAGCGAAAAAGAAAGAATCGCGGCGAGGCCAACGCCCGTGCGCGCCGTGCGTAGATGCAACCATCCGGACGTCCATAACCTCGCTTTTAATTCCTTTCGTCATTTTTCTTCTTTCTCCTCTCTTCTCCGGCTTCGCACCGTGACTTACGGCCTCGTCGGTACTTTCGGTGATTCGAGAATCATTCGAATTTCGTACATTCAAAAATGACCTTGAAAGTATAAGGTCCTAAAGACGAAAAATGAGGGAGAAGAAGGGAGATCGGTAAAGAAGCAAAGTACTTTGCTGTTCCGGCGGAATTTTTCGCAAAAAACAAGTCGAGCCGAATGGTCGATATTCGTTTGAGACTGGGACGTGTAAATTGCTCGGTAATTTCTGAATCAGCCTGTAGTATAGGTGTAACACGCGATGAGACACCGCGTGGAGATTACAGGCCGAAGCCATGAGACTTTGTGCACGCGACGACCTTCCCTCGTTTTATTGATCCACGAGAAAGAGAACAAAAAAATGGTAGAAAGAGGGAGAGAGGAAGACACCTCTCTCCTATACAAATAAGCTCGTGGAACAACCCTCGCGTATCGTATTGACTCTACTTTTCTTCCCGCTTGTGTTTCCACCCTTCTCTCCCTCTGCATGTTTCCGCAACTTCCGAGGAAACAACGAGACCAGAGAGAGAGAGAGCGAGAGAGAGTTGAACGCGTTCTTTTTTTCAAACGTCCATTCGTCGTCTTCTCTCCATCTTCCTCCGACTATATCTCTTGTACATATATTTATTTTGCCAGGATGTATCTCACGTACACAAATATAACGATCGTGTTTACCTCACTGTCACGTTTCTCCGGTAATTCCGTGTTCAGAAGGGAAGAAAAAAAAAACGAAAAAAAACAGCCCTCCGTTCCACGAGGAAGATTAATGTTTGACGATGAAGAAACAAAGTCCAAATTGACTTTCGAGCCTGTTCGTACGTTCATTCGGGAAAATGTGACATGCGATGACGATTTTCGTGACTCACGAGTGCTTATCGGAGGGCGAATCGCGGAAAACGCGTTTGGAAATGACGTTTTACGTGGCACATCCGATAGAGCGAAAAAAAATGATGCGTCGTGTTATTTCGACGGTATATTTTGGGTTCCATCGACGGGGAGGACGGGAAAGATCGACAAAATGGAGAATAAAAGTGACTTACCTCCTCGCCTCTGACGTTCTTGTATCTGACCCATCGTCCTAATCGCGGTCGCCAATACTCGAGCTGGTAGGCTTCGGCGTATTCGGCACCCTGGCCGTTGCCGAATCTACCCTGCGTTCCCGTTGCCGTGATCATGTGGACCGTGTGCAGGTCGATCTCGAGCCACTCTTTCGACTCCGGTGTGATTTCCTGCTTCGGGCACCAGGCGCCACCGTGACTCTCGTGTTTCAATCTGGTTAACGTAAAAACAAAAGAAAAATAACCCTTTTTTCCTCCTCTTCCACACGCGCCATAAGCAAACGCTCGAGTCTGTCTGCGTTTTTGTTTCCTCGCCGCTGCCGCCGCGCGGCTCTCTTTATTATGATTTTCCCGCCGACGATCCTCCGAGGCGGAAAAAGAAATAAACTTTGACTCTCTCCGCGGCGTCGGCCACGTCCACCGAGCTCTTTGCACGGAAATACTCGAGGCCCTCTCAGCGTGGCCCGTGAGTTTTGAAAAATAATCATCGCTCCGCGAAATTCCAAAACTACCGAGGGAATCGTTTGTGGAAGACGAACAAAAAATACACGGAACGTTTTCCACCGTGCAAAAGGCGTCGGGATGGTGCTTCGAACGAGATTCGGGATGAAAAAAGATCCAAGAAGAGATGAAGAAAATTGGTCCAGTTGCGTTCCGAATGGATTGAAAAATTTTGCAAATTTTTGTGCAGCGAGAAGAGTGAAATTGCTCATTCTCAGCGGGGAAATAAAGTTTCGCCATCGGCGGCGTTAATCAGCTGTAATTGAACGCGACGTTCGGAAGCTGCGTCGAAAGGGGGGAGAGAGAATATCGCCCGTAGTTATTCCAGCGCGGGATGTATATTTATGTATGCGGATGATACATAGGTATTACGGGGGGAAAGGAGGAGGGTACAAGTGGATTTTGTCTCTCGCGAGGAACGCTAATTGGCGCGAGAGAGCCGCTGTATGGAGAACGCGAGGCTCCGCCGCTGTTGTGCCGTTCAACGCGCACGTACAGACTACCGCGCTTTAGCAATGGCACGCGGTTTCGCATCGTCGCTTTTCGCGCGACGAGGGAAATCCACCCCATAAATACACCGGCGGCTGCATCATTCTCCTTTCGCTCTCTTTCTCCCTTTTCCTCCTTCGACCCTCTCGCGACGTCGGATAACCGTCACAGACTCCATCTCCCTCTCGCGCAGTCCCGTTTTACCTTTTCCACACCAATTTCCCCGGCGTCCCTCTGCCACTGAGGACGAGAGAGAGAGAGAGAGAGAGAGGAAAAGGCCTCGAGATTATAATTTATCGATCGGACTCTCCAGAAGCCGGATGACATGAATTAAAGATGAGAGAGGCACCAATGGAGAACGCGGTGTAAGTAACGGCGCGCGCCTTGCGGCAATACGGCTAATAATTTCGTCGGTGAATTTTCCTGACGCGTGCAAAAAGGTACTCCTCCAAATTAGCTTCAATTTGCCGGAGCGAGTACTTGGAAAATAATGAAATTTCACAGCCGAGACCGTGCGACCCTGGTACCACCGTTGTTGAGGTCGTTTGATGGTCGAACAGCAGCAGGGTTTCGTGTTTTTGCTCGAAAAAAGCCACGTGCGGATGCCCGTCGTAGGCGGTGGTACACCGTTTTTCACTGGGGACGAAGAGGCAAAAAGACCCTGTCGTGAAAAACCACCCGCATGGAGAATTTATTTCCTCCGCTGGCCAGCTCCGGAAGGCGATGATGCGGTCGATGTCATACGCAGACCGCGAAATAACGAGAAGCAAGTCATCCGAGAATAGAACGCATCGCGGGCTGGCGAAACAGCAGCCGCACGCGCCTTGTGGGGATTCTAATCCCCGGAGTCGTCGTGATCCGATGTACGCGCGATGTCGGCCTAGCGAGGAGGAGCTGTTTACGAGCGTCGGGAGACCGTAGATCCTCGTTTCCGCGGATGCCTAGAATCCGGCGGCTCGCGGGGGCGTCTCTCGCACGCCGGTACCGCGAACCCGCCTGGGAATACCGGGAGACGCGGAAATTATGGGAGCGAAAGTTTGGGGCGCGAAATAAAAGAGCATCGCCGAGCTAACGCGAGAGGAGTCTGATCGTTCCGTGAAGCGGAGACGGGCAAAGGGCATGCTTTTCCGTTGGCGATAAAGCAATCCGCGTGCGCTTTTTGGGATACTTTGGGCGATGGGTAAAAGACCGTTTAGTCAAAAAGCCGTCGGGTCGTACGACTGTAACGAATTCATAAACGTAACACGCGACGTCTCGGGACGAACCAGACGTCGTGGAGTCGAGTCGTCACGGAGAAAGCGCGTGGAAGAACCACAGCGGGAGCCATAACTCATAGCCCATTAAGAGAGAGCCTCGAACTGCCCCGGGCCATTTTGATACAGACCCTGTGCGCATCAAAGGCATTCCAAAATAGGTGGATAGCTCCTACGAGCGTTTTGCGCTTTTGCCGATTACGCGGGTACGCGGTATACCCGATTTTCTCAGTGATCTCCCGGGTCTCTGGCGATAAATCATCGCGGGGGCGATTACGTTCGCGTCTCGTCGCGAGCTTCGTTCTCAAAGAGGAGTCGGAGGAAAGCGGTCGAGGGTGTATACCCGGTGTAGGCTACTGGGGGAAAAACATCGAGACTTTGACGCGCGGCTATACTCGCTTCCTCGTAAGAAACTTTTTATTCAATTCTGCGCTAGAAGTTTAACCGCTGCGAGTTTTGCGGCGGGAGAGTCTGCTCGGTAAGCTCAACGGGATTCGGGATCAAAGTGAACGGGGAGGAAAAAGACGCGAAATTCCCGGCGAAACACAAAATTATCGTCCTCGGCGCGAACGGCGCTTCGAGGAAGTCAAAGTTCTCGTACCGTCGTTTGCGACGATCTTCTCTCGCTCTCCAGTCGAGCCTCCGACGAGATCCCGCCAAATGAGAATATTCATCCCCGTACAATGCGTATATCGAGCCAAGGTGGTCCTACCAGCGGATGCCAAGTTTGCTCAGGAACTTTGAGGTTTACGCTGCTGCAGAGCACGCGGGGTAATCGACTTTAGTAGCATCACCGAGCCTTCGTAACAGGCTAGGAAGCAAACGTCTTGACGGACAAACAGGGTCTACGAGAGCTTTTGTCAAAGTTCCAAGTGGCTCTTTCCTCCTCCGCATCAAACCCCGTACATCGCAAATACAGAGTACGCGTGTATAGATTGGCTTCCTCGGTAACGACCCCCAAGTAGCAATATACCTACCAGCCTAGCAGCGACGAGTACGCCTTTAATAAACAATAACGAGATATCCTCTCCCGTACGTCGCTTGATTGACGCAAATGAATTTACAAAAGCTCCTCGAGCCGGGGCTCCCCCCGTGCCCTCTCATGGCGGACGTATTCGTGACTGATTGTCATGAAGCGAGAGTCTTGAAATCCCTGCGGGTGCTTGTTTCGACAAATTACGATGCCGGGAGTATAACGCCGAGTACGAGGCTAGCCAAACGTCTGGCGGATTTGGAATACAGTCGTGTCATGGAACATTATAGAAGGAGGGTTGGGTGAGGGAGGGGGGAGGGGTCAATGTAATCCCATACCCGCAATTTACCTACCAAGGCCTTGGGAGGGCAGAGGGCTGCGTGCTAGAGGCAAGTTTCGTCGAGCGACTTTGGCAACTCGCGTGGAATGGACTCGCGATCGATATAATTAGGCACAGCTAGGACGGCGAATGGATAATCGCCCCGCACCGGAGAACCAGATGGTTGTTACGTGTCGTTTAAAAGCCACGCTGGCTCCTCGCCGTTTCGAAGCAACCAAGGACAAAACGAGAGGGAGAAAGTGCCGTGGGGCATCGATCAAAGCTTTGGACCATCCGCGTGCTGGTCTTTCTTCCGCTGATGTTGCTCCACCGTTCGGACCGCAGCGCACATGCGGGACGAAACGCGTCATCAATTCTCATTGCGGGATACGTGTGCGGTCGAATTAGAGGTGCAGGAAAAGCTTCTCCTCTTGTCTCTCAACGTTAGGACGTCGGGTGATTAATGCGAATGTACCGGCGATTAACGCTACCGGATGCAGGGGGGATTGTATGTGCCACCACGAGCGTATCATCGCGGTTGTGGGCTTGACGATCGGGACTGCCTAATCGCGGTAAGAAACGTCGAGTTCCGTTGGAGTTTCCGCACGGATTGGACGACAACTGGACCGAATGACCGGAACGGCGGGTCATCCGTACAGTTTTTTTCTTGGAGCATCCGCAGGGCTGCGGAACGGGAGTAGCTTTCGAACGAATCGTCGACGAACGTCTGGTGATTATTGCTGGCTCGATCGCTCGTGATCGGACGATCGATTTTGCAGCATCGCCGAGCTGCGTTGTCGCAGAGGGAGTGGTAACAGTGCGCTGGCGTTCAACCTGAATTATGGGATAACTAATCGACGAAGTTGGTCAAAGAACGAGGATGGAATTCATTCTGGACCGAAAAGGTATATACGACTCCCTCCGAGACTTTTATTTCCACCGTGAAACTTAATTTCGCGGAGCTTCGATATAGATTCGAGCGGACGGCGGGAATAGCCGAAACTCGAGAAGCAAGAAAATGGGTGAAAAGTTTTTCCGCGATTGCCGTTGCGAGAATCAGGATACACACGAGAAAGTTTCGCGTCTGCTCAAAGTACTCAACGAGCATAAATCTTCCGAGGTCCGCTCGAAAAGTGCACACACAAGTGCGCCGGATTCGCGAGATGACCGGGACTCCAGTCGGTGAAAGAGAGCCGGCTCCGCTCGAAACGCGGAGGAGGAAGAAGCTTATCCGTCAGAGACGGTACCATGCTGAGTACACTCACCTCCCGTGATGGGGTCCAACGTTTCCGCTGTCGAAGCTCGAGCTGGCGGTGATGTCGGCGTCCGGTATCGCTCCAGCCTCCATTCCCAAGGGGCCGATGCATTGTGCTGTAAAAGCAGACAAGAGGAAGGGTATTACAGCAGGGAGCGGTACAACACAGCGCGGATTATTATCGTACGGTGAAGTGGGATTTACTCCGCAGCGCTCTTAGTTCGGTATGCAAAGCGTCTTGTCAATTTTTCATTCCAACCATACAACCTGCGCGGTGGCAGTATGGATCACAGGGGATGATAAACTTTCTCTGAAAACCCGACCGAAATGTCATCGTGGGCTAGGTGGATTCGATCGACAATGGCCAACTTTTTGCCTCTCCAGCGGAGAGCTTCTTATAGCCGCGTTGCGGAGATGGTGATTCGACGAGCGAGGGTCAAGAGTTGAGAACCCTCGAGGCATTCCAGAGACCAGACCCGTAATATCGATTGAGGTCTTGAGAGAGGGGAACAGGCGGGGGTGCGGGAGGAGAGTGCAAAAGAACACCGCACACGCCAATGAAACCAGCAACGCGCTGTAGTAGGTATACTTCCAGACTGGAGATACCATCACTTCCGGCGTGACTCGCACCCGTTTGCCTCAACGCGCCTGCCATGTGCGAGGATACCGAGAACACGGGGGATCGATACGGTGGAGGGTCAGATACGAAAAATTTGGGACAAACCTTCCGAAAGACATTCATTACGGAACTCTACGAAGCACGATCGAATCTTCAGCGTCTCGGCGAGCTTCTCGCGAGAGAGCACGGACTTTGCTTCATCAGCGACGACTCACGCTCGACGTTTCCGCCAAGGGTAAATCCGCACCCTTTCCGATCGATACCACTCTTTTCCCTCTCGCAGCCCGTCACTGACATTTCCAGCTTGCTCTCGCTCCTTTGGAAACTATCGCGATTCTCAATGGAGTACGGTTAATTCTACCGTCGTAATTTTTCGTGTTTCCTTTGGATACAAAGTGGGAAATTGTTTTTGGGGAATGGCTTTTCCAAGAACGCCGGGAGCTTTCATCGCGAGGATAAGCTCCGTGGAGTGCGCCTAGGCGGTTCGATCTTTTCGCGCTATTTATAGACGTCTTGAAGAAGAAACGGAAGAAAAGGTCGAAATGGGCAAGGAAAAAGTAAGTTATTCGGCGTGCGCCCGCCCAAGCCACTCGTACGGACGCCATTACTCTCGCGGTAGTGACAACGATCTCGACGGAAGGCTACTCGCTGCTCCCCATGGGTGACTACGAGTCCGCACAAGTGCGCATGTTGAATTCTCTCGACGCACGAGATGCAACGATCCGGCAGCATCATTTCGATGAAGAAAAAAAAGAAGATCGACGCATTCCTTGGATAGGAAAGAGTTTACGGTACGCAGCAGTTGAGCTTCGGGATTTAAACTTGACCAAAACTGTTCCGATCACGATTACGACCCTCGCGGGACATTATATACCTGTCCCGTGCCGGATCTTATTTCCGTTCTCTTCCTCTCGCTTTAATCTTCTTTTCTCACCATCATTTCTCTTCGATTCTTCGCTCTTTTCTACCCAATCGTAAACTCTGCCAAAGTCGATAATTCGCTCGGATTTCACGAGTTTGCGGTTAAAATAAGATCCACGGGAGAGAGGAAGAGAGAGAGAGAGATGGGGAAGAGAAAAGCGATGTGGGACCTCAGCGAGGATGAACAAAGTTGGATAATTCGCAGCACGGCGTTACGCCCTGACATATATTTCACTCGTTTTCTCTCTCGTAAGCTGCTTTTTCGGCTATTACCAGGATCCATCCCCTATTATGAGAAACGTTTAGTTCCACGATGATTCACGCGTATTTTCGTATCGTGCATCTTGTCAGACGCCAAAAGCTCGCTTTTCTTCTTACCGACTATTTTTCCTCCCCCCTATACTACACCGATGCGTCAAACGTAGCGTAAAAAGCCCTCGCGTTAATTGAGAGGAATTTTTCATTGGTTCAAGTTTTTCTCCCGGTCCAGCCGGAGGATGCTGGATGGAAAAGGAGCCGGACAGGCGCCAGGCGCGAGGGAATTTCTGCTTCGTAGATCAAATCTGCTCTCCCTTCCGGCTGCAGAAGCAACTACCCTGGTTCTTTGTTGCACCGTGATTACTATTAATGACTGTGCTCACTTGGCAAAAGCGTACGTCTTTCTCGCTTGCTCTCGGCCGAGTTGTTACTGTGTACACGGGGGTGTGCCAGTCGCTACCCCGAGAGCGCTCTGTTTTCCCTGTTCCATTGCGGTAAACCAGACCGTGTTAACCTCGTCTCCTCGCGTTCGCGCTCTGGATACTGGTAGCGGACAGCGTTTGCGTCCATTTCCCTTTCCGCCCAGCCGCTTTTCTCGTTCGTAGGCCGCGTGAATGTAAATTAATTACTACCCTGTTCTCTCTCTCTCTCTCTCTCTCTCTCTCTCTCTCTCTCTCTCTCTCAGCGCATGTATATATATTTATATAGCGCGCGAAAAACATCTAAAGCGCAGTGCAAGGGGGCACCTTATTACGCAACCCCGGTGCGATATTAAAGCATAAATCATGACTCGCTCTCCTGGGATCAGGCTTGTCTGCGAGAATGAACCCCCGAAATATTATTCGCGTGAATTTCTCGCGAATATAACGTTCCCTCCCTCTCCCTTCCTGCTTTCTCCAGGCAGGCACAAAATCTTTTTGGCTAATTGATATCCCGCCGAACTCTGCCAGAGATTCCTCCTCGTCCCCGCCATTTTTTTTCCTTCTAATTAATCGAATGAACCAGCCGTGATTAGAACACACCGGGAGATGTAATTACACGGTGAAATCTCGATTCAGCCATAGAGAGACGCGCGTTAAATTATAATGGCGCATCGCCGCATCAGCGTTCATCGACCGTTCTGTGAAATTCACGAAAATGCGTATTCTTTTTCGATGCCTCTTTTCCCTCGTCGTCAAAGCCTCGAATTCGCAGTCGATTTCCATTTCAAGGCGAGTTCATCCCCTCATCCGCTCTGCCTTCTTTGACCCTCTCCCCGCGGTGTATATATTCAAAAGCGCGCGTGGAACCGAGCGTTTGGACAAAAACGTGGCTCAAACTCCTTTCAAAAAAAAAAGCGTCGCACTGCACCCACACACGGTATATACGACTTTAATTACAGCACTCGTTGGTTGGTCCTTTCCGTCCGAGAGACACCACCCTCCCCCCCAACCCCAAATACCCACCCCTACTCCGACAGAGGACAGTCGCGCGACGGCCACAGCAAAAGCTGTTCGTTTCAGCCAGGGTGACCTTCCACCCTGGCAAAAGCGACCAAGGTGGACGGAGAAGAGTCGGAGGACGCGGAAATGCATGGACGAGCAACGATGCCCAAACAAATGCCGTCGCGACGGCAGACGCTCACCGAACGTTTTGTTTCATCCCCTATAACTCTGTGTGTTCCATCCTCGAGGGTGTTGAAATATTTTCGTCTCTCTCCAAAGACACGACGAATTATTATTGTCCGTAACAACGTCCGCGTAAATACGCAAAAAAAGAACGGAGAAATTCTCGTTAAAATCGCATCGCGAAATAAATTGCCTAGCGGAGATAAAGAAAATTACATTTTTTCGTCGGTCGTCAAAAACACGTGAATACGCGAGTAGCCTCGTGCGAAATGTCGTTCCGCACTGTTCAAATTTTCATAATATCGCTTTTGTTTTATTTTTTTATTTGACCAAAGAGAACGTTTTTCAGTTGTACCCGGTCGTTGCGCACGCATGCGCCCGACTCTGGCGCCATACCGGCTGGCAGAGCGGAAGTGCCGCTTTTACGCCCCTTTCTCGACCTTCGCCACGCGGTTCTCGTTTCCTCCTGCTTTCCGCCAGATTTTCCGTCTCTCTCGCTTTACGACCTCACTCGCTGACGCGAGCTTTCGCCCCTTTCACCGTCTCGAGTCGGGCGAGTCGGTACGAGGGTGCCTTCAACCCCTTCGTGACGAGAACGACGTGAGAAACGACGCGACGTCGAAGGCCGCTTCGGCGAGGCGGATTGCATCTTCTCCGTCTTTGTCCGTCTTTTTTCGGGGAGAAATAGGAAGGAAATGAGAAGAAAAACGAAACTGGCGTTTTTCGCACAACACGTGTGGCGCGCGTCAGACTCGAGAGAGCGTCGAGGGGAGAAAGAAACGTTCGTGTCTCTCGACGAGATGATCAGAAACGACGGAATTTGCCATCAGCGATACAACTCTCTTCTCGTTTCTCTCGACGATTTTGAGAAGCTTTTTCCTCCTCGTGCGATACCCGCGGGCCTTGAAGACCATCGCGAACGACCGTCGAGCTCTCCTCTCGTCATCGAGCTTTCGCGTTTATCAGCCACGACGGCGCGGAAAGCTCGACGACGAGGAGCGCGACGTTGACGAGACTCGAGTGCACGAAACTCGCGGTGAGCCCTCTCCTCCGAGGTCGTAAAGACGGAAAGAAGGCACGAGGGAAACGGGGGAAGGGTGGAATCCTTTGATGCGCGACGTCCCGACGACGAGTCGAGAATGTGACTGCACGAGCCGCGGAAAACTCGAGAGAATTCCTCTCTCGGTTATTATATACACGTACATAACGAATGTGTGTAACTTTGTTGGAGTCTCGAGTGGGAAACGCGAATATGAACCACGCGGAGTACACCGGTTACTTTGACTCCCGAGGGTTTTTATAGTTGGCGCGTGAAACGGAAGGAAAAAGAAGAGTCGAAAGTGCGAAGGAGGCCTTCGTCCGCGAAAATTTCCAAGCAACCGAGAATCCCTCCCGAGTCCTTTGCGGTCTCGAAAAAAAGGAGGTCGTTGGCATTTTATTCAGACTCGATTCTCCGGCGGTGCGAAATCGGGGAGGTCCGAACGACCTCGTTCGATAATCAGAAATAACGCGTTGAGATGTTCAATTGACCGATGATAATGAATTCTCGTATCGCTGCCGCGATATGCCGCGAATGCAGATTTCGAGATATCTCGATCGATTAAATTGATGACGGGCGAAAGCTCTCTCGTCAATTCGCCTCGTCCCCGCGAATACAAAGCCGGCTCTGAATAAACTCGCGTGTCTGCGTATGTATTGTACCGAGAACGTCAAAACGACGAGTCTGTTTGTCATCGCGGCGCGCGTGTTGTTATGTTAATATCGCGTCGATGGCCGAGGGTACATACGCGCGTGTATAACCCTGGGGGCTGAAACGATCATTTCGCGGCGGTTCGGCGCGGGGGCCTAATGGAGGCCTCGGCGTAATTGGAAAGTGGTTTTGCTGTGGCGAAACGAATGGAGGACACGTCGGGGGCTGGGGAAATTGTGATAAAGAGCGAATGGCGCGGGTACTGCATGACGATGTCCATCGTAGAGCGTAGGTGCGGGTGACAATTCCATAACGCTCGTGCGGCCAGGAAACAGGTTGAGGTCGAAATGAGAGAGAGAGAGAGAGAGGGGAAGAGAGAGGAGAGCGTTGTACCGAACGACATGCGAGGATGAAATTAAAAAGGGAAGCAACGTTGGCGAGCTTTCGGTCGATCAATGACGATACGCCCGTGAATTATGGAAACTGATTATTGAAATTCCAAAACGCATTATCCACTGGGAAAACGGATGATTCTGCCATTTTTTATACGATTTCATTGGTGATTTCGATAAAACTAGCGTCGGGATTTAACGAGGCTCGTCGAGTCGGATTTTCGACAGGGTAACGCGATCAAATTCGATCCTGAATATATCTCTGAATATCTATGAGAGTGAGAAACAGTCTCTAAAGTGAAGCTGCATCGTGCACTTGGGAATCGTGCGTAGGATGTGGAAACTGATTACTGAAATTCTCAAACGTAGTGTCCAGTGGAAAAACGGATGATTCTGCCATTTTTATACGATTTCATTGTTGATTTCGATAAAACTGACGTGGGGACCTAACGAGGCTCGTCGAGTCGGATTTTCGACAGGGTAACGCGATCAAATTCGATCCTGAATATATCTCTGAATATCTATGAGAGTGAGAAACAGTCTCTAAAGTGAAGCTGCATCGTGCACTTGGGAATCGTGCGTAGGATGTGGAAACTGATTACTGAAATTCTCAAACGTAGTGTCCAGTGGAAAAACGGATGATTCTGCCATTTTTATACGATTTCATTGTTGATTTCGATAAAACTGACGTGGGGACCTAACGAGGCTCGTCGAGACGGATTTTCGACAGGGTAACGCGATCAAATTCGACCCTGAATAATATCTCTGAATTATGAGCGTGAGAAACCGTCTCGATTCGTATACGTCGCAGTTTCACGATGGTCCAGTGTCTAAAGTGAAGCTGCATCGTGCGCTTGAGGTTCTCCGGAATGGAGATATTCGAGATCGAACTTGGTTGAGGTAAGTCGAGATTTCGGGGTGTTCGCACGAGTTCCGTCGTCAAACCGCGATGTAGAGGGTAAATTTGAGTAAAACATGCCTACTGTGAGTGTCAAACTTGCGTCTTGTCGTGGGCTTGTCCGGCAGAAACTGCGGCGTGACTGTTCGTGTCTCACGTACGAATGTTTGCGTACGTACATGTGTGATGGAGGTACGTACGTGTGCGGGAACAGATGCGCTATGCACGGAGGCGTAATGTGTATATACGTAAGCTTTGGAGCACGAATGCGCGTGTTTCGCGTGTATACACACGCACCGACGTAATTCCTGTCTCAATGTACTGCATGTACTCGCGTGTACTTACAATGTACCATCTATACATACACTCATCGTAGCTGGAGGAGAGTGTATAAACCTCGGTTTGGACTCTTGCACGCACGTGCTACCTGACACACGCACGTCCGGTGCAGCCAATCGTAGGAGAAAACGCACGAATCGTAATTCCGAACCAAAGTACGACGAATTCGTCTCAGACGCCAATTTTTATACAAGAATCTTTCATTTCATAATCGGATTCCTTCCGTTTTTTGGAAATCTCACGGCGTACTTTGGAGTTTCCTCGATAGGGACTGAGGTATTGATTTATGCGCCTGGGATTGGCTGTTAAATTGTGATGGAGTGGTTTAAATTTACACGTTTTGGTGTTCCTGTTTATAATCGACGAGTGTGTAGATGGAAAAAAACGAGAGAAACGTGTATAGCCGCCGTACCTACCGGTGGCGTGAACTCACGCGTGAAAACCAGCAGCGCCACCTACTATCGGCGTTCCTCAAGTACCAGAGGCACTGAGCGACTGTTACTGCTCGAGGTGCACGCAGCTGTCTGCTGTCGTTCCACGCGCAGTAGCTACGGCTGTTCGTGGTCAGACGACAGACTGACGGAGGGGCGAGAGAGAGACGAACGGATCGTGCAAATTTAGGCATTTGGCGAGTCTAATTAAAATATATAATCGCAGCGGGCTTTTTCGAGCAGATGCGAATCGACGAATAAAACATTTTACAAGCTCGACAATGCTTTTCGTTGCAAAATCTGCAGTCGACAATGCTCATCATCTCGCGTATGTTCATGAGTTGGCTCATTGACGATCTTTTGCACAAAAAGACGTCATAATTAATATATCTCATCTAAAACTTGACACTCTCTATATAGTTCACGAGACAGAATTTTTTCAAGACCCTATTTTTTCCAGTGACCAAGCGGGCGTCGCGTAAACTTTAAAGCATTTTCCAACGAATAAATCGACAGCAATACGTACATCGAAAGCTCGATTTTCGTCGTACGAAAAAGAAAACCAATCTACATTTTAGCTCGAAATTTCTCTCTGAATCTAGCGTTAACTCATCATCCGCGAATTTCGAGAGACTCTGCACAGCTTCCCACAATCGCGATAGGAGAAACATTCGCGCTCGTCGTCTTTCGCATCGCTTCGACTCTCGGCAAACAAATAACGTGTCTGGCGTGCATCACAGTCAGTATTTCTATACATACACACGCCGTCGAACGAGCTTCCCCGTCGTCGTATATTCCTTCGTTCCATTCGCGAAGCGTCAAGTGTGTGCCTGCGAGAGCATCCTGCATCCACGCTTTCCAACAAACTCATGCACTCTCGCGATACACACACGCGCCATGTACGCTGCACAAACATTTAGTTATGCATTTATGATTCTCCGAGCGTACGCTCACTTTCCTCCGCTCCTCGAAGAGGACGATGACGATTGTTCGAAAGCGCAGCCATTTCCTGTTTTTTATTCCCTGCCTCGCACACAATTCCCATTGAATTATCTAAAATACAATATACTTCGAAGATCGAACAATCGACACTTTGCCGATTTTCCCTTTACGCTCGTCGCCATCATCGCCGTTTCATTTTTATGTCCAATCGAACACTATCCTTCGGAAATCGATTATTATTCAATGTTTTTTTTTTTCCTGAATGGAAACGCGGTTTTGGATTATTTTCATCCACGTGAGTGTCTTAGATCTCGCGCGATTGGTTTCCCGCACTCGAGAGAAGCATGACTGTACGTTTACGCGTACAGAGGCGTGCGTGTGTCTCGACGAAAACGCTCAAACCGCAGTTCCAACCGACGCATTCGCGGTATGGCGCGTGTGTGTATAAAACATGTTTATGTATCACCGGCGACATTAACATCGCAATTTATGCCCGTTTTAACTGCATCTGCCCTTTCTTGTTTCCCCCCGCCGCTTGCTCAGTGTGGAGCACACAAAAATCTTTGTATCTCCGCACGTACATACGCGTACAGCGAAATCCTCTCTCGTTGACGTCCGCTCGACCGCCGACGCCGTTTCGCGGGCAACCCCTCTGCTTTTACACGACCGCGAATTTACCAACGCGCGGATATGCGCTTATCGCCGAAAAACGCGGTATATTCGTTCCTGGAGATGCCTCCACACACCCGGTGCGTGCGATTTCAGCAACACCACGGGGGGGAACAGCCCCGCTTGTCCTCCGGCGTGCGCTCGGGTAATTCGCCGTTTTTATAGATCCCAGACTGCGCGTGCATCCTCGAAAAACTCATCGTACATTCCCTGATAAACATCGCCTGTTTTTTTTTCCATCGACGATATTTTTCGATATTTTTCTCAATGCGAAACGCGGGAGAATAAATTTCGTTGGGATCCTCGTTCGCGGGAGGTTCTCGTGAGAGCGAGAGGAACGACGCACGTTCGTTAATTGGCATCGGACGCGATAATTAATTAGCCAGGATTTTGCAATAACGTAGCCTCGATTTCGTTGCTTCCCGGGTGTGTGGAGATGTACGTACGTGTGCGTGTGTTTATCAAGTACTCTGAATGCCCCGCGCGTCTCTGATTCCCTCGTCGACTTTATTAATGTTCCTCTCATCTTGTTTACCTGATAAAACCGCCGGGATGCTGCGGTGGGGAGGAAGAACTCGAGGGAATGTTTCGCGCGCGGACGGCGATGTTCGATCGGTCGGAAAAGCGAGCCGAGCGTGTAGAAGCACGTCGCGAGGCTCTCGAGTCGCGGCTAATGTACGAGCGAACGAGCAGATTGCGGTATCCTCTTTTTTTTTCCTCCATTCGCTTTTTATTGATCTTTGACCGCGCGAACAAATTTGCGTGTACATTTGCAGTCACATCGCGGACGATTTTTCGCATCGATTTTGATGCACCGAAAAAAATTCGAAACGTCTCTTGGTGGATTTATAATTATAAAGATGCTTTCGCGACCTTGAAATCGAAGGTTGAAAAAAATGCACGATCGAGAGACATTTTTTTAGAGAGAGTCTCGCGAATTTCGACCGAAATATCCCGTAGGAGCACACGCGGTTTACGACGGAGAAAAAACGAGTGCAGCATCGTCGATGTTTCGGTGAATATGTATACATACGCGTGTACATATATATTACGAATATACACGCGAAAGACACAGGATGCGTCGGTCCGTTTTTATCGAGAGATCGAGCAGCAGCGAAGCCGGAATTATAGCTCCCGATGCATGCAAATACGACGATTTATATAGACGCACACGTGTGTGCAACAACGCCACGGCTCGTTCTTTCTCGTTCTCGTTATATTAGCTGATGTATATTCGCGAATTCACGGACACCAGCGTGCATGTACATGGTTTTCTACCAGATTTTCTTGTTGGTACGAAAGACGGTATGAAGGGGGTTGAGGGGGGAGGGGGTCTGTATCGACGGGAAGTTTGGCAAAATATACATCGGTGGTTTCGTTGAAAAAAAACAGAGCACGTCGGCAAATGTATACAGGGTGTCTCGGGATTGGGCGACGATAATTTGGGCCAAGATGAGGCAGGAATTTATAAAAAAAGTTGAAAAAATGAGAAATTTCGTGGCACAAATCCGTTTGCTTTCACACAAGCGGGCGTGTGATTTGTCTTTGCTCGAATTTGACTGTTTTTTTGCGTTTTCTTACTGAAATTTCGAGTTTTCGCGAAAGACTCGATGAGGTTTGCAATCGGCGGAAAATTTGCGATGGAACAGGCTGTTAACTATCGAAAATTAGAAAAAAAAATTTTTTTGTCATTTTTGCCCACTTTTCCAGAATCGTGGAAAAGTCGAAATTTCAAATGGTCATAACTACGTTAATAATTGTGCTATATACATTTGTTGGGGGGGTTTGGAGACGCTCTCGAGTAGACTTAAAAAATGGTGAAAGTTACATGTCGATAGCTCAATTCCTTCATCTTCAAAATCGATGTTGAAAATTGGCGAAAAAAACGCAAAGGGGTATGTATGGGAAAATTGGTGAAAATCGATGGTCCTGCTTTAAAAATCTGCCAAAAATCGAAAAATCAAGATATCTACATGAACCAAACGGCATTTTGAAGCCTCAACAATTGCAAAGAGATCAAGCACAAGTTGGAGTGTCTATCTCAAAGAGGAAAAAAATGCCAAGCATTTTAGTGAATCAACTCAAACAAGCAAAAAATGAGGAAAAATTTTGGATTTCAAAAATGATTTTTAAAGGTCCATATCGATGTATTTTTTCCCGCTGATTACAAAACACACCGGTATTTCATCGAAATCCCAATATTTCGGTCCGAAAATGCGATAATACGAATTTTATCAATAAATTATCATTTTCTCATTGAAATATCGAGTTTTCGGGAAAAAACCCGGAGAGTTTCGTAAACATCCGGAAATTTCTGATCGGACAAGCTGCTGAAAGATTGAAAATTTCGAAAAAAAATGTCGCCTCATTTTTCGCCACTTTTCCAGAAGCCTCAAAAAGTCGAAATTTCGAATGCTTGGATTTTTTTGCATTCCGATGCGCGCGTACGTTTTATCTTTGACGGATTAAATCGCGCGCGTGAGCGCGAGTACCCATCCCTAGCGTAATTGAAAATTTTCGCGCGTAACACTGTCGTTATCGAATTCCAGGACACCCCGTATATGTTGAAACGTTTCAGCGATCGTACAGGATGATATTCGCGAGTCTGAGGCTCGCGATTCGCGCCATTTGGCATGAACTTTTTTCTTCCCTCATCTCTGACCACGATGGCGCGACTGTTGGTTTCCTTCCTTTTTCCCTTGCTCCTCAACGACGATAGAATATAACATTTCGCATTGTCCGGAACGGAGGAGGGCGAGAAGTGGCAATCAATTGCCCTTCGCCATGGCGGATAATAAAGTCGATAACGATAATTCATAGATGGCGCTGGAAAAACGTAGCGCGATGTGGCCGCGGGCGAGGCGCGCTCCTCTCGATCGAATTAAGGGGTGAAAACGGTGGGGGGGGGGGGCTCGCGTATATAAATCAGCGAAGAATTTGTACACGAGCGGGGAACAAAGTGGTATTTTGTTCGAATCTCCAAAGAAGATTTTACAACCGTCGCGTCTGCCGTATGGGATTACGAAAAAAAAAAAAAAAAACAACAAGAAAAAGAAAAATAAAACAAAATGGCCAGAGGCTCCACACGTGTGCGGTACAACGAGAGGGGGGGAAAGAGCGAAAAATCGTAAATCAAATTTGATACTCTGATTTTGATCATCCTCCCGAAATTACCGTCTCCTTTGGCTCTGGTTTTGTACTACATGCTCAAAATACTCACATATGTCTATGGCCCTTGCAGCCTGAGCATTGAGAAGAACGAGCAGGTAAAGAAAGAATCGACACGTTCGCTGACGATCCATTATCGCGCCGGCGATGCCCCCCTTAAACTCGCTGTTTGGATTACCTCCGCTAGATTCGGCCTCGACGATGGCGATCCTCGAATCTCTCGTCATCGAACGCTCATAACAGCCTGAAAAACATGGAAAACATTACTCGTCTCTCGCATTAATCTCTGTGAATTATAAATTTTCTGTATATTAATGCATTTTTCTCCAATCAACTCCAAATCTTTCGTTCCTCGATCACTCCCTAATGAAAAAAAAACAAACGTTTTTATCGATGTCAAAGTTACTGACAAACGACGGGGTGGAAAAAAAGATCGTAAAAAAATGGACGACTCGAGACGTCATAATGATGAATTTTATTTTTCACCGTTCGATTGAACGTTGTTGCAATCTCGAGATAAAGAGAACGCGACTACGAGGAGGAGGGTAGAGGGGAAAGGGAAACGAAGCAAAAATTTGATATCGATCCAAGTGCCCGGCGCTGATCAAGCCTGCTTCCGTTTCGCCGTGTACGACTATAACCATTTACGGTTCTTTTCTCCTGAAAATTGGCTCTCTCGTCTGTACCATCGATTCTTCCATCGATGAAAAACAATGCGCGGGCAAAAAACAAACGCGATGCCTCGAAGGTTTTCTCTCCATTTTTTTTCTTTTTTTCTTCAACCCTCTCTCGTTCTTTCCAGGTGCATCGTCGATCCTTCGGGACCGAGGGAAAAAAGAGAAGGAGAATCGACGAAATAAACTAGGACTACCAGGTTGCGGAGAAAAAAAAAATGCAAAAAAAAAAACCGGCAACGCGGGGAGTTTGGTATTTCGGCTTCTTCGTATTTTTCGGTATTGGCGAAATGGTGCGGTTCGAGAGCCGGAGCCGGAACTCTGAAATTTATACACTCGCGTGAATTTTTTTATTTTTTCGAACGTTCTTTCTTCTTCTTCTTTTTTTTTTGTTCTTTTTGCGACTCCCACGCGAGAACGAACACTCGATGGTGATTCTTCTCCCGGGATGGCTATGGAGTGGCCTTTTTCAAAGCCCTCGTCGCCTTCTCCGAGTTTTGCACCACCGCGTGCAGGGAGAACGCGAGACGGACAAAGGGGTACATTCACGCTGCTAGCCGGGAGAGCCATTACGCGTCATTATCGAGATTAGGATCGGACGCGCTGAGAGTTTCTATATGGAAGCTGCTTTGCCCACCGTTGCGCTCAAATCGCACGAGGAATGAGAATGCAGACCGTGAAAGCAGCGGCGAAGAGACCGCGGAGAAGGAGGGACTATAGACGAATCCCGCAAGATCGATCGAGAGGGTCGAGGGATGGCCATTATTTTGAAAAAGAAAAAAAAGTACGGTGAATCACTCCAAAGCAATTTTCGTACCAGCGTCCTTCTGAATTAACGTGAATTAATATATTATTTCAACGCAATAATTTATTCGTTTGTTTATGCGAGTCTCTTGCGCGCAAAATAAAAAACAACAGCGAACGCGAGGGAGAAACGAAATGCCGCATGCTGCACAAGGGGTATATTAAATTTGGGAATGAAGGCAGATGGAAACGAAATAAGAGGAGGGAAAAATAATGAAGAGCTCGAGAGCGAAGTAGACACGAAGGCGGAGGAATAAAAAAAAAAGACGAAATTATCATCGTCGCATCTCTCTTTCCATTTCGGCTAATTAGCGGAGACTTTCTTTTGAATACCGCGAATGTTATGAATCAAGAAAGACCTTTTTTTCTCTCTCCCCCTCTCTCTCTCTCTCTCGCTCGTTCTCTCTTCGGGCTGATTTAATTACGAAAATTCCATTTGCTGAATTATGCACATTTCTCGTTTTTTTTCTTCCTCTTCTTCCTCTCGGTCCCTTTTTCGCGAGATACACCGCGCGAGAGTTCTAATTTCTCGTCGTGCGTTGCGTTTGCGTTTATTTTCAATTATTTTATCGGTCGAACGATGATCGTGAGTGACTGGGCGCGTTGTCGAGTTTATACGACGGCCTTTGGTCGTAAAATTTGTCGCCGCGAAATCAACAAACGCTCGCAGCATCCCGAGGCTCTCGTTTCTCCCTCTCTTGCGCTCTCTCTCTCTCTGTGATGATTTTCTGCGAATCGCGACTCGAAAAGGAAGAAAGAGGAGACAGCAAGAGACGCGATGTGCGCTGGACCGAGATCGCGAACCGAAGAGACCGGATATATACATAAATACATAAATAAATACATATATATACATACGGGGTGTCCCACGTGAATAACAATGATCGTTACCAGAGTTCATTTCTATTTTTTCGTCCATTTTTCAATTTTCAAAGACCGTTCAATAATAATAATAATAATAATCGACGTTGACGGGCAAATCTTTCATCACGAAAGATAAATAACAAAAAGAAATGGCACGAACGAGACAAAAGTTATCTCGGGCGAAATGCTCTTCCACTGTCAATGAGGAAAGAATAATAATAACAAATCCATCTGCATAAATTAGGCAAATCGCAAAAACGTTTTCTTCCTCGTGGGACGATAAGCGACACTTTTGTATGGAATAACCCGTACAATATACAGTGCGGGGAAAAGATGAGTTTTTGTCTGGCCTCGACGCGTTTCGGGTTCTCCGTTTGTTTGTACATCATGTCCCTTTTAGCAAAATAAAAGGCGTATCTCGCTTTATTCACCGGGTCGAAACCCACGTGCCCAGCGCCCTCTTTTGTCAATGCTCGACTTCACAACGGACCCTCGTGCGACATGCAGCGAGTACGAACTTTCGGAGTAAATTTCCGCAGTGGCGACAAAAAAGTCTTCCTACACGCGGAATTAATTTCAACGAAGACGAGAATCGGAATTTTTTTTGCGACAATCGTTCGATGATGACGAGAAAAGAATTTTTTTTTTCTTTCAACGGCGCAGTCTCGCTAATCTTGGCCACGTTATTTCAATCACCGTGGCAAACTGATAATCAACGAAACCCTCGTGCATCTCCCGGGGAAAAACGACGAGAAAGAAGCTCTCGGTTTCGTTGTTCCTCCGTGGCGTTCTCCGCGTGTACAAAGCTCGGATGTTTGCGCCTTGGAAGCGAGCCAGAAACGCGAAGGCTTTTATTCGTAAATTTCGTATTCCACGAGCAAACGCACCTGTTGGCTAAACAATCATTCTCTCTTCCATCTTGTACTCCATCTCTCGGGTTCTCGCCCATTTCTTAAATTTCATTTTACAACATCATCATTTTTTAGCAACGAAAAAGGAGGAAAAATAAAGACGAGAATGTACTCTCGTATCGTCCCACAGGCCGGTACGATAAACTCTCCGGATGATATCTCTGTCGTGCTATCATGGGGCGCAAAAGCGAGACGAGAATTTACTATACATATATGTATAGAGAGAGAGAGAGAGAGAGAGAGAGAGAGAGTTCAAGATCAAGATAGCCGACAAGATTGGCAAGAGCTACGTGTGTACGCTGGTGCTTCTGCTTTTCTCTGCGATATCGCAGTGTACGGAAGAGCAGAGTATAAGGGGACTTTATTCGCCGTGAAATATCATGGGAGACTGAGGGAGGACGTGCGAGAGAGAGAGAGAGAGAGAGAGGGACAGAAGAATTTCTATGAGGATGAGAAAAAGCCTGCTGAGAGATAATCGCCGATTTTATCGGTCACCAAGGAGAGGAGGAGAAGCGAAAGGAAGCAGGCGGAATAAAAAGTTAAATCTCAGAGTTGTATAGAAGAGTGCAAAGAGAGGAGGAATTGCACGGTGTGCAGTTTCCTTTTTTTTACCCTCCTTTTGCCAACTCCATTGGCGCGCTCGCGTCTCTTTTCTACGATCCCCCGGTGGTTCCAGCGGGACGTGCGCGCGCGCGATACCTCGACGAAAAAAGAAAGCAACAAGCAAAAAAAAGAAGAAAGAGAACCCGCCCGGCTAATTACGAGAGTCTCTTTGACTACCGTGCTACCTGGCTTTCGCCGATGTGTATCTTTAAAGCGATGGGAAGCCGAGATGGCACTGTAGCATCGCCCACACTGAGAGCCTCCTATCCCTCTCCTCTCTCTCTCTCTCTCTCTCTCGTCGAGTTTCTCTCGTTATGTTGACCAACACGAGAGATTCGCAAGTCGGCCGTATCCTCCGATCGGCATCAATGTATACCCCGTCCCCCCCGAGCTGACGCTCCTCGAGAAGCTCGCGAACCTCCGAGATTTTCTCCAACCCACGAAAAAATGCGAAAATTTCCAGCTCGAATCTCGCCTTCCGATAACGCGAAAATTCTTCGCTAAAAAATGCGGAAATACCGAACACTTTAGTGTAAAACGCGCCACGAGGCATTCTTCGCGAACCCTCGAGGTACTCGAAGAGACCCCCTCTGGTTCTTGCTCGGCCGAGCCGCCATAACTCTGCCAAAATATTCGCCTACATTCTCCGAGCGTTGGTGGCTGATGCACCGAGTCACCTCCTCGTCGACTTTATCCCTGGCATCTCTGTGTGTGTGTGCATGTGTGTGTGTGTAATACGAGTACACGTTCGGGCGGTACAATGAACGCGATTCACAGCATGTTCGAGCCGGTGCAAGTGGAGGAGATGAAATGTTCGAGAGGAGAAGAAACACGGAGAAAGAAGAAAGGAAGATGAAGGGAGGAGAAAGGAGATGTAGAAAGTACACGAGGGAATATGGGGAGAGAAGGAAGGACCGAGAGGAAAGGGTGGCTGGAGGTAAAAGGGACACCCGAGAGAATGAACGGTGTAGCCGGGACCATGAATTATGCAGCTTCGCCCGGAGGCTGGGGCTCTCCTCTCTCTCTCTCCTTCCGCTCCTTACTCGGGATGTTTCTCTCTTCCACCCACCAAACTCGCGCACGAGCAGCCTCGCCGAAAAGTCTCCGGTTCGTAGATGCTGAGGGAAAAAACACCAAAGGTGGAGGAAAGATAGACAAAAGTGAGGAAAAAAAGGAGGAAAAAGCGAGTCGGTGCACATGCACTCCACGTCGTAAAGTATATATGTCCCATGCATATAGCTTTTTTCGAGAGTCCAAAGGCACTTCGCCGTTCCCTCTTTTTTCCACCATGCCGCAGCTTCCCTCCTCGCATCTCTATTTCTCTTTGCCACCGGCGCCACGCTCTCGTAGATTTTTTTTGTATTCCTTCGCTTTCCTCATCCACCGCGAAACTCGGTCATTCCGCCGCTGTACATGCTCCGCTCCGCGAAACATCGCGCGGAGGGTTGAAATTTTCATGATCCCTCATACAGACTGTGTACGTTCGGAGACCGTTTCCCGGAGAAATTTCCCGAGTGGAGATGACATTTTTTTTCGGGGAATTCCAAATTTCCAAAATGTGTTGTATTCTGTTTTTTTTAGTACGTTGACGTTTCGTCCGGTCGTCGATGGTCCTTTTTCGCGTCTGGTGAATTTTTATTCGGTCACCTCGCTTCCTCCTCAACGTCTTCGGTGCTTCACCCGTCGTTTCGGTTTGAAAGATCCTCTTCTCTCGGTCTTTTCTCGAGTACCGTGAAAGCTCGGCCGGTGACGTTGAGGAAGAGCACAGTCGGTGTACAAAAAAAAGGGAGTTTGCGAGTGAAGGAAGAGAAAAAGGACACGCTCGACGTTGCACTCGAGTGTCATGCAAATTTTATCGTACGATCGAACGCTACAGAAAATGCTATTGGACAATGCGAGAGATCGAAATGGCCCGACAACGGAATGACAGCGGCGTTCAGACTCGAATGGACCGTTTGCTATCCCTCTCGGATCCGTCGAATTATTCGCGAGTGATTCGCACTTGAGCGACTAATTTATCGACTACATTCCGCAGTTTTCAGAGAAAACTACGAAAGTCACGCAAAAATAGCGTACGCAGCACGAGGTGAGCTGGAAAAAGCTTCTCCCTCGAAAATCCTTCGGAAAACTTCTCCGGAGGGTCGATAAACTCGAGAAAACAGTGTCACGATGAAACTCGGAGAGACCCGAGTTCGCGGGGCCGAGAATATCGCGTCTTGGAAAAGCCGGAAGTTTGCCTCTCGTCGCGGCGGAGGATCGGTGAGGGGAAATGACGAGGGGAATTAAATCGAGCGTCAATTACCGCAGTTTCACGATCCCGTTAAAGGATCCCCACTCGTTTAGCCCGTATGGAGTCGAGAAACGGCAAAAACGGATCCGAGGGATGGCGAGCAGAGAACTTTGAGGGAAATCATCGTGCGATATTACGTGAGCCGAGAGACGAGGGAGAGAAGAGCGGAGGAGGCTGCTTCTATCGGCCCTTTTCCATCTTCCGCGCCGACTCTCCGGAGTTTCTTGGTTTTATGATCGGGAATTTGATCTGGTCAGGGTGCGCAAGCACCTTGAGGCATTCTCATCGCGGGGCGTCCCTGTATATACACGAGTGGATGCTGGAGAACGTGACTGCGGATCGAAGCCGGAGATAGCGACTTGTTGGCTCGAGAGTATACGCGAGATATGCGAGCTTCGCCGTGTATACGCAGTCGGGCTGAGATTTGACCATAGAGAGAGCGTGGCGTAGGTTGAATAATCATCGTTCCGCGTATATACCGACGATAATTGGCAGTGTACATTGAATGGCAAGGAAAATATTTCGGAGAGCGGAATAAGGCGAATATGACTCTCGACGAACGGTCGCGGAACAAGAACGAGAACACATGTCGGAGGAATCGCTATTCCCACGACGAAAATAATCACCCTCGTGGGTAAAAAAGGAACCACTTTCTTTCCTGCCTGATGCGTTGAAAAATTGATCGCTCACCACCTCGAGAAACACCGACTCGATCCCCTTGGGGTCTCTGTAACAACATCGAGACTCTGAGCAACACGGGAAGACTCTTTTTTTACTTTGACACTTTCGGAGGCGCTGACCGTGGGACTTTTGTGGGAAACTTGATGCTCCGCGAACAAGGTCCCTCGTTACGCGAAAGCACGAGTAGAAACTGTGATAGGGCTTTAATGTTGGGCCCCATGTTGGAAAATTAGTGGGGCTCCGATATCGATTCTCCAGTCACGCCACATTAATCAAATTTCAAAAACACGCGAAAATATGATAATAAAAAATGTTTCCGGTCGGTCGTAAACGTATACTCTACGTTTCCTTTATTGTGTAATACTTGCAGGACTAAATTCTATATTGAAGAAAGCGAAGTATTGATTATTTCAATAGCCATTCTAATTTCAAGATAGAATCGATCTTTGACAAAAATAATAATCCAGTTTTCAGTAGCAATCCAGTTTCCCTATCAATTTTCTACTCGGGAGAATTTTGTATTTCAAATTTAGAAACGAAAGCACCGGCTGCCCGACACGAGCGACACCTTTCGTGCAACGTTTAAAATAAAAACAACGTTCCAGTGTTATTTTTTCAGTACCGTGGAGAGAAAAAGGAGAGTCTTTTTTGCCCACCGAAACGAGGCTCCGATATGGATTCTCCAGTCGCGCCACATTAATCAAATTTCAAAAACACGCGAAAATATGATAATAAAAAATGTTTCCGGTCGGTCGTAAACGTATACTCTACGTTTCCTTTATTGTGTAATACTTGCAGGACTAAATTCTATATTGAAGAAAGCGAAGTATTGATTATTTCAATAGCCATTCTAATTTCAAGATAGAATCGATCTTTGACAAAAATAATAATCCAGTTTTCAGTAGCAATCCAGTTTCCCTATCAATTTTCTCCTCGGGAGAATTTTGTATTTCAAATTTAGAAACGAAAGCACCGGCTGCCCGCACGAGCGACACCTTTCGTGCAACGTTTAAAATAAAAACAACGTTCCAGTGTTATTTTTTCAGTACCGTGGAGAGAAAAAGGAGTAGTCTTTTTTTTGCCCACCCTAATGCACGTGTACATGCATACTTTGCTCGAGAAGACATAAGCGTGTGGCAAAGTGAGACGGGAGGGAAGCGAGTGACGCTGAAGAGAGAAGGATGAAACTGTATATACTCGTGCAAAGTTGACGAGAGTTTGGTCGTTCCGGTTCGTCGAAGATGGATCCTTTCACCGTCTTTTATAGAGCCGAGTGCCGGAGGGGTATCGAAATGAACGAAAGTTGCCAAAAAGACGTATGTACCGGGCTATCATATGGTCACATCTTCTCACTTCTCGCGGAGAAGAAAGAGAGGAAGAAGAGGAAGAAGAAGAAGAGAGGACGTGTATATAGTTGGAACGTGTGGCGGATCCTCGAAACGACGACGGACGATGTCGACGACAGACAATCACCGCACCGAAGCTTATGGATTTACGAGGAGCACCGTTATCATCGTTTCGCGCTCGCCCTCGCTAATTACATTCCACTCGAATCGTGGTGAGAGAGAGAGAGAGAGAGAAGGAGGAGAAGCAAGAGGATGGAGCAAACCCCATAGAATTTCGCTTCGTTCGAGTATCACACACACATACACGTGCGAGCTCACCAGAGTGTCTGGGATTGTTCGCGCGAGCTATTTGCTCTTTTACGATCTTCCAAAACACTGCATTACCAAAGATTTTATATCGACACGACAGATGTATTATATATACGCGCAATTTCCGAGCCGGAACGACAAGGTTTCCCGACGATCTCGAGACTCGTATTTTAACAGCCCGAGCGTTCGATATTGATTTTTGTGCGATAAAAAGCCCCTTAAATTTTGTCGAAACGGCAGTTGGATCGGAGTATTTTAGTTTTTATGGTCAAGTGGCTTTGATCGACGGCGATCGTTCATTCGCCATTGCGTTCATTACCCTCGAGTGTTGATGAAAAATTTCAAGAGCTCCGTCATCATTCGCAGCATCCTTTCGCTGAGTGTAATTTCCTCGAACAAATGGACGGACGCGCGTACTCTGCATGTAAATAACCAAGCGGTCTCTCGGATTCGTTCTCAGATCCAATCAGAGAGACGTTTCGTCGCTCTCTCTCTCTCTCTCCATCGGAAAAAAATACATTGATACAACAGCCCTCCTTTGTTTCATCGCGGATCTTCTCGTGATAGGAAAGGGCGCGATTTCTCTCGTGCGCGCTTTCGTTGGAGGCGCGAACGAGAGTGCGGTAGAAAATAAGAGACTCTCGATTACCTGGGCAAGGTTTCTTCGTGCCAGAGGGGAGGAGGGGCGGAAAATAAACGTATATAATAATAAGATCGGTTTGGCGCTCGGTGAACTCGTTCGTTCGGCGCTTTAATCGGTTATTTGCACAGGGTGGTATATAAAACCGAACCGCGCGCCGCGAAAGGGCGCCCTCGGATGAGCGATGATCGGCGTGCACGCCTCTCTCTCTCGTTTTCGCAACGATCCACCTCGAGTAAAAGAGCGAGAGTTATTAGCCCTTTTTGCGATGACACCGCCGATAAGCCGAGCTCGTCCTGTCTTCGTTTTGGTGCAAACACTCAACGGGCCCGTTGATGGCTGCGCGAGAGGGATTAATTGTCCGCGGGGCGAGAGAGAAAATACATAACGAGTGGTCCTCGCTTTTGACCGTAGATTTTAATCGGAAGAAGGCCAAAACAATCATTGCTTTTTTGCTTCTCTCGTGCGAATTTCCGTAGCGAGAGCAGTGTGAAAAAAATGATTTCCGACGTCGTCAGGAAGAGAGAGAGAGAGAGAGAGAGAGAGAGGGCGAAGGGTTGATGAATGTACTTTTTTTCTTGTTAAAAACTCCTCGAGAAGTGGACTCTGGAGATCGCCGATCTTTTCCCTCAATTAAAAACAAAATTGTTTCTCGACAGCGAACCCGTGAATTATCGCGCGAAATTATTTCTCTCACTCCCGACTGCCGCGAATCTCCATAAAATTCTCTTGCATTCATCGACGCGGAAATTCGAAAATACACCTGCATGTATACGCGCGATTTTCTTCCCCCCTCTTTCGAATTTTATTATACATGGCGGCAAAAGTCGCCCTGTCGCATAAATCGTTTATCCATGTTTAATGCAAAAGACCGTAGTCGGTGCGCTACGAATGTATATATTGTGTGTGTGTGTGTGTGTATCCTCGGATTGGTGGAAGGCTCTGGGAGAAAACGAGGAGTGGAAAGAAGAGCAAACTTTCCCGTCAAACCTTTCAGACGGGGCGAACGGGCGTTCTTCCCGGCGAAAGGGCCAGGAACGCGAGCACCACGGCGAGGATCGAAACGGTTTTGCTCTCCGAGCGAAAGGAAGAATCCGGAGAAACAAGAGAATGCTTTTGCATCGCGGCCTCTCGTTCGCGTATCCGGAAAAAAGAAAAATCCTCCCCCTCTCCCTCAACCCCGATAGAAGATTGTACGTACGTAGGTACATAAAGGGACCGAGGAGAGGAAAAAAACAGATGCGAGAAAAGAAAAAGAAAATCCATCGCGTGTACGGTCCATTGCGGGACGCAGGACGATTCGCGTTGTCTCTCGACCGGCATCGAGAGGGCGATACGACGGAGAGAGAGAATGAAAAATAGATGGAAAAAGAAAGCGAGATGGAGATGGGACGTAGGAGACGAAACACCAGCTAGATTCGCGAAACATTCGCGAAAGTCTCGCTCGGAGAACGCGAGAACTCGTTCCGCATTCGATAGGCAAAGTATCGAGGAAGAACTTTACTTTTAAATCCCACAAAGTGGAGAAACATCGAGGCAGACTGGTCCGTTTCTCATGAGATATACATCGCGGCGATTTATTGCTTTTTTGCACACGAGATTTTATTCGCATTTTTCATAAATCCTGTAGAAAATTGAACTTTTCTTTTCGTTATTTGTAATCTAAGAAAGAAACCGTGGAAAAATACGTTGAAATATACACATTGCGGACGGACAAGTTAAATAATCGTTCGAGTTATTATCCAACAGGCCTCGAGCGTTTCTAATCCGTGTTCACGTCGCAGTCAGGGGCGGTCGTTTCTCCAGCGTCGAGAGTCGCGTGCATCATGTACGATGCACGAAACTCTGCAACGAGAAAAGCAGAGAGAGAGAGAGTCTTTGTAGGGACGCCGGCGTTCGGGACCCGCAGCATCCGTATGGACCATTCACTTTCCGCCGTTTTCTCGTTCCACGTGTATCCATCTTTCGGTCCAGGGGTCCTCTCTCGTTCACACACACACACACACACACACACACACACACACATGAAAAACGAGTAAATATTTACGATTTGTCAAAGTGGTCTTCACAAGTGCCTAAGAAAACAGTTTACGTCGTGACGAGATGAAGAAGAGGGGCAGGGAGGGGGGGGCGAATCTCCGGAGCCATACTCAAACGTATGTGTACATGTATAGTACATATTATAATATTTACTAATGTATAATGTACAAGTTTAGCGGAGGAAAGAATCGTAGTTGCAAAGTTTGTACAGCGAGCATTTTATACGAGGGCCAAAAGTATCCAGAGCCTCTCGAGAGTGCACGTGTATATATGTATATAGGATTATATATACATATCAGAAGAACGTGTATATATACACACGAGATCTTTCATCGAGTCTTTCCTGGAAGGCTTAATACTCTCCTCTCGAATACACATGGACCAGAAGACGTCCCTCGCGATCTTTTCCACGCGATTATGTTCGCCTCCGATTCCTCTCCTCTCCATCCAGCATCAATATTTTTCTTTATCGATATATTTTTGCATCAACGCCGTTCCTAATGCCGACGTTTTCTTCTCAATCGTACACTCTTTTATCTCTCTCCTTGATACAATCGTTTCACACTCTCGCTCCACATCCGGTGTGTTCTATAAAACACACTATGGACCCTCGTCGATGAGGAGCTGGAAAACGTCCGCCGTTGCCTCTTTATCTTCCTCGAGGATCGTTCGATCACTTTTACCCCTCGTTCTTGTCACGAGTGATACGAGGGTTAAGGTGGATCTTTCGATATACGTAATTTCCACGAGTTCAGGAAAAAGGAGAGAACGACGGTATTTTGCTCAGTCTCCCTCTCTCTCTCTCTCTCTCAACTCTTCATCGTGCAAAAGATTCGCGAAAGGAGGCAGCAGGAATGTCCTGGAGAATCTCATCGTTTACAGCGAGAATCTTGCGATCGAGACGCAGAGTTATTTTCTCAAACAGACACGTAGAACGTCGCTGCTGTTTGGATTTATCGAAACGACCGATTGAGACATCGCGGAACGGAAAGAGACAGAGGGCCTCGTCGTTCAGGCTCAAAGTTTCGTCGTCAAAGATCGAATGTTGCAGCGCGAATAACGATGTTCGGTTATAATTCAAAAACGATCAAGGAGATTGGAAATTTCGTCGTAAACGTGTTGTCTCTAATTAAAAATGAGAATCGAAAGCACATGGAAGGCATGGGGGAACGACGGCACGATAAATTTGGGGAAAAGTTGTCTCTACACAAATCTTTGCCTCTTTAACGGTGTATATTATCACTGCGAGCTGGCTCTCTTCACAGCTGTTTCTCCACCGAAAACTTTGACTCTCGTAACGCCGCGTTAAAATGCTATACATCACTTTTGCCGGTGGAATCGAGCTTTCAAAGCCTAAGAATAAATACCCGTACGAGCTATACACGCATGTACGTGCTTGTACATAAATTTACGTACATATGTGCCGAGCGTGAGTTCGAGCACCCTGAAACTCTCGAGTACGACAGCGAGAGCGTTTACGCTTACGGAGGAGAGAAAAAGAAAGCCGTACAGCCCAGCGGAATCAGCGAGACGGATTTTCGCACCGCGAAGGCGTTAATCTATAAATCAATTCCAGGCGAACGATCATATCAACGATATGGGCGAGATACGTACGCGGGATGCTCCTTTCTCCTCTTTTATACGCCGCGTATCATCCCCCTCGCAGCTGCGTGCCGATAAATTCATCAGGCTCATGAGCGAATGCAAACACTCGGATTCGTTGAACGAGAAATACGTGAGAAAACAACAGCGGCGGCGGGATGCTGCGGCGGGATCTTATCGCTCCTGCCGGGAGGACTCGTCTCGCAATCGCAGCTTCCGTCGAATGTTTAACGTTTTAGCGTTTTTTTTTCATGCAAAACGCCAGGAACGTATGGAAAAATGATGAGCCAGGCGGATATGGATGACGCTCACGTGTCATCCGTTTTCATTTTTATCATCGCTTCTGCTCTCTCTCTCTTTACGTTTTTTTGCATTTATCTCGCGTTCGGTTACTTGCTTCACGGTCTACTGATTTCTCCTGCTCGTTTCGATCCTCGTTTCCTCCTCTCGAATCCGAAGCAGAGAGCTCCGCTTCCTCGTTCGCGCACTTGGCACACAAGCGGAATAAATATACGCGCGTATCGTCGTACGCTTATCACGAATGGTCGCGTACGATGCGGAAAAAGGACGCGAAGCTCGGAGGAGCCAGGAAGCGCGCTGGCGCTTTATTCGCCAAGGCGATCGATGCAATTCCGATCTCGCGTCCGCGTGGAGGATTTCCGCCATCCTCTCTCGCGTGCCGAAAAGACACTCGCCGAGTGTCGTCGCGTGCAGCGACGAGATGCAATTGGAATAACGAGTTGTGCGCGGCAATAACGGATTGGAGGGAGGTGAAAAAAAATGTCGTCTCGCAAATGGGAGGAGAGAAGGCAGAGCACGAGCTCGGGATGGCGGGAGAAAAAATGGTGAGAATGAAAGATCGTGGAAAAAAACGCGAGCGGCAAAAAAGAGACGTACGAGGACGAAACTGGAGCCATCGGAGATCGTACCCACATGTACAAGCACGCACACCGCGCTCTCTCCTTGTGTCTCGATGTTGCCCCGGGAGAGCAAACGTGCGGCAAACGCCCTTGTCGTTTAATAAGAAAAGAAGACGAGCAAAGCCCCACGAGCTCGTTACGTCCCACTTCCTACACCCCGGACGACGATGAGAACGACCTATACATGTGTATACACATGTATAGGTGTGTGTACCATGTACACGTACGCATACTCACGTACCGAGGTAAAACACAGCCCCGACGAGATGAGAAGAAAAAAGCTTGCCAGAGAGGCTGCGGGTGTCCGCGCGTCGAGGCAAACGAGATATTTTCGTGAATTATAGCGTTGATTATCATGCGTGTACACAGATTATTATTACACCTCGTAAAAATTGGTTAGCGTCGCGCTCGGCATGTTCGATCCATCGAGGCTGGTTTTCGCTCGAAAAAAATGTAATCGATTCCGCGAGAGGCGACGAAATTTCTCGTCTTTTCGTCTTTGCTTTGTCCTTCGTCTTTGCCCGCCGATTTGAGAGAGAGGGACGAGCACGTGCGGTCTTTTTCAATGGAACTCTGCTCCTCTCGTCACGCGGAGAAACGCGAAAGCAGAGGAGGATGCTGATGAGATCAGGAAACGAGGAATAACTCTCTCGGATGCTTTTCGCGAATGAATTTCACGACGCACCCGGGGCTCTTCCTCGGGGACAACGAGAGAGGCTGTGAGAAACGAGCGTACGCCGGATAATCCTTGGAATTTCGGGCGCGAGAAGTCGGGGAGAGAAGCGGAATAACGACGAGAGAGAGAGAGAGAGAGAGAGAGAGAGAGAGAGAGAGAGAGAGAGAGAGAGAGAGAGAGAAACCGAAAAAAAGAGACGAAAAAAATTTTAGGGCCACCTAAGCGCCCGTCACCCTCGACTCGCGTTTGGGTCTTTTCGCTTATTTTCGTTCCTTCCCCCGTGTGCCTCGTTTATCGTCGTTGTGTAAGACCGAACGGAAAAATTCTATCCGACCGGAGAGACGATCGCAACGAGGAATTACGATAGCGAGCAGATTCGTGTACAAATCGTACAAGAGACCGGAAAGACGAGATCCACAGATGGGTTAATCACCGAGATTTCGGTGAGTCCGATACAATTTTTTCGTACAAGATTCGAGACGAATCGTACCCATCTTCAGTTGAGATTCCCCTTCCCTTTCTCTCCTCCGGGGAGATACCATGATTTCATTCATAAAGCGAAGGGCGAATAATTTTTTTCCCAATTTATTTGCCCGTCGTCCCACCGCCGGTATAATTCACCTCGTTAGGAACCACGAGAAAGCCATCGTCTCCTTTCATCCGTTCTCCGTTCGTTTCGATGCAAGATTCAATGAAAGCATGAATAAAAGATACCGCCACCGACATTTCTACTATAAAATATATACACCGGATGTAACAAAACAACACGAGGGAGGAGAGGATGCGAGCGATACGTCGTCGTAGTAGCCGAGAAAAATGTTCATTACGCGAAACGACGGAATTTTTCGGGCATCTCGACACACGCGGGTCGTTAGCTCGTCGAAAAAGCTTTTTTGGCAAAAAAAAAATAAAAGACTCGTAAATATGATTTTATCGAGCATCATTAAACGCAGAGGAGCGCAGGTGACTGCGGTTCGTGAGTCGCATCCAGATTCGAAAACTCGTCAAAACGCGTGACGAGCCCGAGTTCGAGAAGACTCCGCGAGGCGGAGAAGGATGAAAAAATAATAATAAGAAAAAAAGGAAGGAAAACGACGACGAGAGTTCTCCACCTTGTCGTCCCGAGGAGGAATACTCGTCGTCGGGCGAGAGATCGAGTCAAATGAGTCACGTGGTCACCCGAAAAACTGCTCCGAGCGCGAGAGAAGAGATTCCTCTCTGCTGAATGAAACGAGAAGACGGGACCCTCCCCTTTCTCGTTAAAGCAGACAGAAGTCACTGAAAGAGTCTCGTCGTATCTTTTCCCTTCTGGTGTTGCGCTTCGGCGCTTTGCTTCCTCTCTCTTCACCCGTCTCTGTTCTTCCTGTCGTTGAGGCTCGAACCTCGCCGAGGAGAGACCCGAAAGACCAAGAACGAGGGGGATCGGAGACTCGCGCGCTACCCAGCTGTACCTTAATTCTCGTCATTTCGCGACGGCGAATCGACGATGAATCGCGAGAAACAAAAAGTAGCGGAAAAAAAAAGAAAAATCGCCAACGACGATTGGAATAACATTGAATTCGGCTCTTGGGTGCAAAGAAGCCAGTTTCAATGCTTTCGGTACCAGCAGCAGGTTTTTCTTCTTTTTTTTCCAGCGTTAAGGGGTGTCGGGGAATAAATTTGCGGATAAAACTGGCTTTTTCCATTTTCCGAAGCGCCGGATCGGATGATATCCGATGATACTTTATTTGTCTAGTCTCCACGGTCGATCGTCCTGACGTTTAATCACCTACATAGATCGTCCCGAGAAAGTGAGATGGATCCTCTCGTTTTATTCTCGGCTGTATCGCGGAGGATCTCGCGGGCTGTATATTAACCCTAATAAAATTCAACCGGGATTTACGCGCGTACGGAGGAGAGAGAGAGAGTGCGGTGCAGCTCCCACGGGAAAAAAGCTCGTGATCCCAAAGCGCGCGAGGATAAAAATCCTCTCGCGGATTGCATTGCTCCTTTATCGAGAGGGCTGGTAAACAAGTTAAACCAGATTAGACTTCTTTGGCCGTATAACCCGCCGTCCTTCACGGTTCTAAAGTCCGGGGTAAGAAAGCGCAGGGAGAAAGGAAAACAGACAGTATGGCTGTTCCTTGCGTTTATAGTGGTGGTAAAAGTAGGAAATAAGAAAAGTAGAAACGAGAGGCAAATGGAAAAAGCTCGGGTGAGTCGGAGAGGGATGGAAATGGCCCGGACTACGCGTGTGAGCCAAGGGAGAAGAGGGTAGAACGGCACCTCCGCCATTGCGCTTCATCTTCTCGAGTGGCATCGTTATACTTTCCTCCGCTGGTCAGAGAGGGCACAACCGAAGTAGACGTCCGCGTCGTTATAGCGAAATTCCATATACTATTCCTCCACCCTCAGCACGGCGTAGCGAGCAGCTCGAGATCTTGTAAACATCCCCCTTGCGCCAGACGCGCGTTCCAATAAACGAGAAATCTTTTCCCTTGCCTTATCTGCAACCCTGCGATTGTGGTGCGCGGCTACATTGGCCGTCTTTTGTTCCGAAAGTCGCGCAAACAGCCACGTCCCGTTCCCGACGTATACTTTGTCGTCATTATCAGTGGCCGATCAACGATGCATCGCCCGACACCCGTCGAGCCCAAAGACCCGCTACTTTGGAGCTTTCGGTGATGGGACACGAAACCTACACTCGTTTTGGGTAAAATATGGCGTTCTAGACAAATTGTTCTAGGCTGATTCGACTCGGAATCGCATGTACATGGGATGATATGGATTAGAGAGGCCATATGCATGATCGATACTACCGAGACCCAACCTCGCGCGTTTCCTGATTCGATTTCAGCCCCAGCCAGCTCGGTAGCTTCGGCATATTGCATTCGCGACCGACAAGGATGCAGGCGGTAGTCTTCCCGTGGTTGGGGCGGTTGCGGCATCAAAGAGAAGGGTGAGCTGGCTCGCGAGGCAAAGGGTTCGGAGCGTTAACGGAGAGGGTAGGAAACCAAGCCGGCACGCGAGGGTAATATCGCAGAGGGCTAGTACCTGACTCGGTTGCATGGTGCGGAGCTACACCGAGTCTCGTTTGTATTAACCCGGTCGGCGCGGAAAGTTGGTACGATGGAATTGACCGGCGTGCTACAATTTAAGCGGAAGAATACCCAGCGAGTATTACAGAGCTAGGATCGACTTTGGAAGTGCGGATCCGATATGCACAGAGTCTGAACGGAACAACGCGTATCCAGGCCACACGCCGTATATCCCTCTCTCTCTCTCGGGAGACCTCCAGGCGTCGCGGCGCCGCGTACTTTGCCCGAGCCCGCACATCAGGGTTAATCGATCGTGACCTGCTGGCGCAGCGTACCCAGGTTGGTCTCGCCTGAAACTCCTCGACCGTACAACATCGACCCGCTATTCGCTGTAGGTCGTCTCGTCGTCGCCCAAGTGGACGATTACCAAACTTGCGCGCCTCGTAATGTCAACGCGTCGTTGTGCCATTGTACACTTGGGCGACTCTCGCGCGTACACCGTACATATAAATTGTACATCGGGTCGGTGATAAAGACATAATCGCTGCGAAACTTTGCCAAAGGGTACGCACGAAACTTCGTGCGAGAACGCCAGCCGGAAGCGACGAAGGTACAACGCACGCGGCATCAAAATGGGCGATTCGCGTCGTCGAAATTGTCCCTAGACTCCATAGATTCGAAGGTTCGAGCATCGAAAGACGAGAGAACCGAACAGATGGGCTACGATAAAAAAAGAAATTAGGCTTCTACGGGAGCGAAGAAGTGGACTCTACTCGAGTCGGATAACCGATAAGACCATTAGCATTCGCCGAGGATTTACGGGGTCGTACTCCGGGAATCCGAGAGATACATCGCCGTATCTGCATTTCGGTGGATTTGTCCGTAGCAGGGGGCGAAGCAAAAAAGTCTCTCGAACGAGAAGAAAGCCAGCTCATATCGCGAATAACTGAAACTCTCCGGCTTATACGCCTCCTGTTTCCCTAACCAACGATTTAGTAGACTCCGAATCGGGGAGCAGGGTCGGGGCAACTTTGGAAGATGGCCAGAGCTTATCTTCGACATCCTGCGCGAGATCGCAGTTAACGTATCGAACGATCTTTCCTTACTTCCATGGCGAAATGTATGTTTGACGGTTACCCTCGAGTCCCGAGCTTCTCAGACGTCTCCGCGAGGCCCATTCTCCTCTCCGTGCCGCGAGACGCTATCCCCGAATCGAACGTCTGCCTCGATGGTACCGCGAATGTCGCGTATTGTTGCAAAGCCACTGAAGCATTTCAGAGAAAGAGAGCGGCGGGAGAAGGAGGAGGCACGAGTAAACGGATGGTAAAAAGGAAGACGTAGAAATGTATAAAAAAAAGAAAACCATCCCTTATTCGGGATTGCTAAAGGTCCTTGGAAACCGCTGCTGAATATTTCTGTAAACAAGCTCGTCTCGTTTCCATTCCGACGGATGATTGTCTAGCATGCTCTGCGCGCTATTCCGCTTCCTGTCTTTGGATTTCGCAGTTTCGTCCGCCGTCCCGTCTACCTCTCGTTCCCTCCGTGCCAGTGTAGTTGGAGACCGAGGTCCACAGAGGAGAGCGAGAGAGAGACAGAGGCGCAACGACGTTTGTAATACCACGATTCTGCTCTCGTGTGTACACGCGTCACGGGAGAAGTATCCGCATAGGTGGAAACTCTACGGGTATATGGGGAACGATGCTTCGCACACTGCCACCGCGTATGAAGCCTCTGGCTTCACCGAGGCGAGGCGATATTCGTTCCAAATGCCTCTACCGGTGAGGGCAGCTCGAGGCACCTCAACGTCTACCCCACGAACGACGAGCATCCGGGCGAATGGGACCAATCAGTCTGATTGGCCGACTGGGTATTTACATTTCTGCAAGCGCGTGTACAAGTCCACCGAGCGAAAACGCCTCTGTGTATTCTCGCGCTCTCGACGATTCTCCTATTTTCTACGTACGGCGAAGTACTACTCGGGGTTTTAACGGATCGTCCAGACGCTTTGTGTACATCTCGTCTATGGATATTCGTTTGCCACCCTTTGTGCCAAGCTGGGGTTCCACATGGCAGAAGCTTACGGCAGTTTTGCCCGCGGATTCCCTCGCTTCCCGACGACTATCGCGGTAAGCCGATCGCGTTTTATGGTGCGGACACGTCGAGAGCGCGGGAGTATCATGCTTCGCGCGCCGGACTGTATGGCTCTACGGAGGAAAGTCGAGTACTCGGTGACGATGAAACTCCGGGCCAGCTGTACAAATGCAACACCAGGTGGCTTTATCGCGAATGAACTCGGGGATATCAATCCTCTTCACGATGGTGACTCGAGAGGTACAGAGGATACACCGGTAGGTGCCGCCACTCCGATTTTCCGATTCGTACACAAGGACGATAACGGATTCCTCCATGGGAGATTGTGGATTACCCGCGATCCATCGGGAAATCAATTGCGCTCTTTTTCATCCCTCTTGAATCACCGTGAAAATGGAATACCCGAAGTTGGTGAAAAATACGACACTTGTTTGAGAATCTACGCGTAAACTTCCGTTTCATCACTGGTTCTTTGGATAATCTCGCAGTTGGAAGGATAACGCGCGATTCAACGCGAGAGTATCGGGGTGGAAACGAGATGAAGAGAAATGCAGGGCTCTGAACGACCGCGCGCACCAGGTGGCCTTGGGTGGAAGACGGTCTCGCGAATCAATCCTGATTCCAAGTAGAGAGGGCTGGGGTGTCGCTTTCGGCTCGTTGCTTCTTCCACGGAAATACCATGGGTTTTTACGGGGAAAAAGGGCAAGGGGGGCCGGACGGGCATGGCACCGATCTCCACCAAAGTATACCGGAAGTTATGACTTTTTTCTCAACTCTCTTCACCCTACGCGAGAAGCTATTCTACATGGCTGACTTTCTCTTCTTAGTGGCGACTTTGGCACCCTGCGCCAAGGTCACGTGTATCTCGGGCCGACACATGGGAGCACGGCGATCGCTCCAGGGTCTCGTCTGGAAACAATCTACTCTGCTGCTCTTCTCATTCTCCTACCCGCGCCATACAGTGAAACAAGACGAACGCGCGTGCTCTTCCCCGAAATTACTTTGAATAAATTATCCCCCCTAACAAATTACAACGGTGCGTAGATGTGTGTTCTCAGTTCGTGCGAAGCTCCAACAAAGCACGCGAGAGCCTCCGGGGAGAGGTGAGAAAATTAATGCGTCCGTCTGCCTTTCATCTCGTGACCCGCGCTCTCGCGAGCGGCATATTCTCTCCTCGGGCTTGCACGTCATGCGCTTCAGATTCGAGAGACTCGCGGAGTCACCGAGGAAACGCGAGAGGAGAATCTCCGATTGCCATGCGGGTCTTTTGGGAGCAAATGGATAAACGCTCCGTTTGAGGGTTAATTGCATTTTTATTATCGCCGAGAGGTCGAGCATTTCAATGTGCATTTCCCGTCTTTCTCCCGCCTTCGCTCGTTTGTTTTTTTCTTTTTTATTCAAACATCGAAGCGGTCGCTTTTCCGTTGGTCGCCCCGAGCGGATCGGCACCTCAACGGACGAGGGTACCGACAATTCGTCTTTGTTAAATTTCATTTAGAGCGAATACCCGTGTGCGTGTAATCGAATGTTGATTACATCGCGCGCAAGTACCGGAGTACTCGAGTCAAATGACTCGCCGACACTCGGCGGTACCCTCGATGAGATAATAATAGTTTGTGAGCGAGAAAATGTTTCAGACCGGAAAGTACCGCGAGAAACAGCCCCTTTGCCGATGAATTCAGGGTCACGGCTCAGACTGCGAATAAAACGTGAAGCGACAAAAAAAAAGGGACCAGCTGGTCCGATTTAACTCGGTCCTGGTGGCAATCGGGAGCCAATTAATTTTGTCCAATTAGGAACGGCGAGGGCCCGCACCCGTTCGTTTATTTCTAGGATTTGACGAAGAGGTCTCCAACCCCGCGGAAAAACGAAGCCATTCCAAAACGAACACGTCCCCCGGTGGCTTTTCTTCGCCCCGGAAATTCAAATCGGATTCCCGGCTGCCTTTAAACGCGCACAACCAACGTACCCCGCCCATTGCGTACCGATTATACAACCCTATATCGGTAATGGGAAGACGCACGTGTTAACCTCGTGCTGGCGCTCGGGTTCTCCCCGTTGCGTGTTTCCCATTAACCGAAAAAAAATTCCACCGGAAAATTACGGTCTCCGTCTCGCCTCGACGCTTCGATGAAATTCAAGGCAATCACGTGTGGATAATTCGAACGTTTCTTTTTTTATCTCCTCCTTCTCCGACCCGCTAGGCACTGAAGACACTTTTCTTGCCAGTAAAATTCGAATTTTTTGCAACAATCGTCACTACACCCAGTATCATTATTGTTATCGCTTGACTCTTCGTCTTTTAATTAGCATTAACGTTCGAGGTAAAAAAATCATCGAAATTGGCAATCACTGCGTAATGTTTTTTCGACATTTCGTATGAGAAACATAATGTTCCATCCATTAATCGTGAATATCGTACCACTCTGAAACGAGCTCGTACCACTCTGAAACTCAAAGTATACGATGCTGTATGACTTTAGACAAGTGTGTTGGGAATCACTCTGTTCGAGTTCCAATTTCCGAGTGTCTCGACCCTCATGCTCGTATCGTTAAAAAAGACGATCGTGGTAACAACATGACCCGCAGACTCCCTTTTCCATTCATATCTCTTTCTCTCTCCCTCTCTTTTTCTCCAGTCATCTTTGAGATCCCTTTTACCGCGGCACGGCACAACTGCCACAGCTTCTGCCGGTTTCGTTCTTTTCTTCTCTCTCTTTCTCTCTTGCTGTTCAGTCTTTAAAACGCGGGTATATAATCTTCTCGTTTTCTCGGCCTTTCAAAACAGGCGCTTTCTCCACCGACGTGTCGGAAGAGTATAATTATTATTAGTCGACGCGAGCAACCTTTTTCCCTTCTTCCTCTTTCTCTCTTTGTTTTTTTTTCCTCCCCGTACATTCTTCGCGCGTCTCGCTACTTCGGGAGACGCGGCATCGCGCGTCCGAGCCCTTAAAAGTTGGTCGAAAAGAGACTCGAAAGATCGAAACCACGCGTAGCTTTATTATTCGTCGTTACTCTGCCACGTTCTTTTTTGTCATAAAACCACGCGATTCGGAGCCGAATGACGGTGGGTCAAAGGTAAAATATCGAAATTCGCGAAAGAAACCGGATTTTCCGTCTGGCGGCGTCCTTTTGTGCGTCCGAACAATAAAAATGTGCATACTGTCGGACTAATAACGAGCTGAACAAAAAGCATAGCGGAGCGAGAGACGAGAAAAAGAGAAACGCGGATACGAGCATCAACGGTCGAAAATGAAAAGCAATCCCTCGGGATTTCAGCCAAACAGACGAAAAAAAAACCGGTTCTCGTTCTTCGAGGTTTATGCCTCGGTCGCGTGCCCCTGATAATTAGTCCGACGACAGAATTCACCCCGTTTATTCTCACTTCTGTCGCGACAAAGAAAAAAAAAACCAACTTTTTTGTAGAGAAAAAATAAACAATAACACTAGAGTCGAAAAAAGCCTACGTTTCTCGCGTTCATAAATTACACGAGACCGAGGGGGTGAACGCGTTTCCGGTGTTCTCGTTACCGAGACGACAAATTGCATTTTCTTCCGTTAAAGTTGCAAAATTCGCCTCCGCCACGGGAACTCGCGATCCCGACAAAGACCCACGGAGGGTTTCTCCTCCTTTTAAAAGTTCGTACAGCGATGGTTAAAATATGAAGAAGCGAAAATAAAAAGTTAGTCATTCCTCGGGCGAAGAAGATTCAAACGCGTGCCACAGGAATTTTTCAATTAGTTTCCGATCTTTTTTTTTTCTAGGTCTCGAAATACCTCGTGGGTTGATCGTCAACGTTGCGTACGGAACTCGACGTTTCGAGAGTTCGTCTCGGTCTGTGTGAAAATCATCCGGAGACGCGTGTCCGAGAGACGGAAGAGAAGAAAGAAAAAAAAGAGGAAGGAGGGACAAAAGTGGCGCGCGAGAGCAAAACGGATGGCGACAAAGCCTTCCTGCTCGCTTTTCGCTACGGGGTTTCCGACTGTCCGCCTTCCACTGTCCAACGCCAATATGCATATGTGCCCGCACGTGGATGCAATTTATGACATTCCCTCGTTTACGTACCCTGACAATGAAAACCAGATGCACACCCGAGTTCCCCTCGCTAATCCCCGTCCCGACACCCAAATTCCGGAATATTCCTCGGCGCGGTTATGAACAATCGCCAACAAACGAAAAAATCTTAAAACTAAGGTTAAAATCTACTCTATCGCGACGCTCAGAGTCCCGGCATGATGTAGGCGAGGTTATCGAGCATTTTCGCGAGAGTTTCCGGCTCGGCGCCGTCGGCTTCCGGCACCTGCTGCGTCAGGCAGATCAGGGGTCCGAGAGCGCACAGCAAAGAGTCCAGGAGGACCGACAGACTGCCGCTGACGGCAATTTTACCCTCGAAATTCGTCAGTAACTCTCCAATGACGGTGAGGCTCTCGCCGAGGAGGGTCAAGTACGCGGCTACGTCGACCGGTCGCGTACCGATGGGACTTGGCTGCCTATCGGGAGGACAGTTTTCAACGCGACCGGAAGTAGTCGACGAGGTTAAATTTCTCTTCTCCTTCCCTACGTGCTGTTTCGCCCTCTGGGCAATCGATGATTTTTTCTCCTTAACGTTCTCTGCAATTTATCAAACGAAAAAAAGCAACATCCTCGTCGTTTCCGCGTGTGTTTCGAAGCTGTAAATTCAAGAGGGCCACATTCCCAATGGGGAGAACCTTACGAATTCTGTTGATAAATTTGCAACTCGACGTCGGAGCTGGTATTTTCCACGCCGGTTCACCCCGCGGCGAATCTTTCCAGCCCGGATTGAAAATCGTTCGCTTGGCTCTTCTGCGCCAATTGCACTTTTCTAAGTTTGGCACCGCTGCCCAGAGTTCTCCCAGTCGTTTGGAGACTGTACCAAAATCTGGCGAATCAAAGAAGAAGCAACATTCGCGAGGAGAACGAGAAGGGTTTCGTTCGTTCCTTCCGCTATTTCCTGTCTTACCCATATCGGTATGTTTGTCCAACAATTTCCGCCTAATCTCTTTCGCCCACAACATGTACGCCGTGAATCTCGCTTTCTAAAACGACAGCCCGTTTCGTTGAGAATAATCAAAGGGCGACAAGAAAAAGGTGTTTTCCTTTGTTTCGCTTTTTCCACCCCCATCACTCACCCCTTTGTCCTTGCGCTCGGACTTGACGCCCAGTACCTTTCCGTCTTGCAGGAAAATCCTTTTCTGGATTTTTTTCAATCCTTGTTCGACGCTCGGATCCGAAGTACGAGCCGCTTCTAATTTGACGAAGCCGGGAGTCTCCTCGTCGAAGGTCGGTTCGGAAGCCTCGTTAACGTCGTTTCCGAATCCGCCGCTGGAGTTTTCTTCGTCGTTTTCCATCGTAGCGTTCTCGTAATCCGACTCGGACGACGGACCGTCCGTCGAGGAAGAGGCGAGCTTCGCGTCAGCCGCTGGATCGCGCGGAACTTTGTTTTTGTTTTTATCGGAATTCTGACATCCGCTCGGTCCCGGCGCGTCCAAATCCTCCGGGCAATTTCGACTCTGAGTCTTCCTCTTGCGCTTGACGGACGTATCGTCGAGCAAATCCGAAACTGGGAGTTTCGAGGATTTTTTTTTTGATCTGCCACGAGCCATGATTTCTCTTCTCGATCGGCTGGAAGATATCGTTCGGAAAAAACAAGACCGAGAAGAATATACTAAACACTCTGGGTGGAAACAAAATACGTTGGTTGCGGTGGCAACGAATTTCGATTCATCGATTTTACGGTGATTTTTTTGAATACACGTTTTATTGACGAAATCGATTTAATAATGTGGAAAGAAATGAATTCGATGCGAATTGTTGAAAAAAAACCGTGCGAGTACGCAGTGAAGAATTATCAACGTTTTTTATAACCGCGATGTGATGTGCGGCATCGTCGGTAAGATTTGTCAAAAGTACATACGAAAAAACGAAAAAAAGCTTCTCTTACCGTGAAATCGCGGTATTTCAGGGAAAAAACGTCGAGTTGATGAAATTTTCTCGGAACTACGCGCTTCGCTCGAAAAAATATTGCGCGTTTTCTCCGAAGTGCCGGCTCAAAGCGGTACACGGGCTGTGATTCGTCGAAATAATCCACGAATCATCGGCGACAGTTGGATTGCAAACCGCGTGAAGTCATCAACTGTTTGAGTGATTTTTTTTTAAAACGACTAGAAAATTTTTAAAATCTATGCGAGATTGTGAAACACTTCGAAAAGGGTGTAAAAATCAAACATATTCATCGTGAAATCGGACATTCGCAGCACTCTCTCGAACCACCGATACAGACGGAACGGCCAGGCGGGAAATTCAAATGCTCTCAAAAAATAATCATTCCACGTTCGTGCATTTCCCCATTATCTCTTTTGAAAATTAGAAATCTTCGTATCTTTCCATGTTATTTAACCGTAAATAATTGGTGGCTAAATGACACTGTACTCTGCGTACATTTTTGCCGAGATTTCGCTTATTGTTATCGCGTAGGCGGGATTCACACCGCGGAGGGAAGAAAAAAAAGGGAGAGGCCGACAAACAGAGCAGTTGTTTATATATATGTATTTATAAATATAATAATAATGGTAGCCTTACTTCGCGCTTTTTTACGACGCTTATCAAATGCAAATCCTACTTTATTGCGATTGGTATTCTTATTAGGTCTTCGCCTGGCATTTCTGAACATGTCTCGCGCGCGACCCTCATCTTATTCCTCTCGGGCAAAAGTTATCCAGCGCGCCACGTGGTCCATTTCTTATTCTTTTTCCTCGTTCGCCTCGCCACGCTCTCCTCTCGTAAGAGGATTTATACGAAAGTACGGCTTCCGCGTATAACGAGCAGCAACTAAGGGAAACCTTCGGTTGCATTCTCGCGAGATCTCTGCCATTTTTTTTTCTTCCTTTTTTTCATTACTTTCCATTTAGATAGCGCGACTGACTGGCACAACTCCCATGGCGTTGTTACCGTTTCGTTGCTTCGCGAAATAATGCCAAGCTCCAGAAGAGCAGCAAAGAGAAGGAAAAAACGAGACTCTCGTCAATTCGCAAAATGAAAATAACCCCCCGGCTACATACGGCATTCTCTTCATATTCGCCTTTTTTCTCTTCATCGACTTCACGTGGGTTGTCGCGGCAAACGGGATTCCACAGCGGCAAAAATTCGCGAATGAGAAATGCATCGATGACTTTAACGACCAACGACGCGGATCCCATGTTCCTCTTTTTTTTTAATACCCGAATATTCAAATTTTATTACACACTTTTATCACTATTAACACCCGGAGAAGAGAAAACAAGCATCATCCGACTGACACGGATCAATGGATTATCCTGGACACAAAATAATAATAATGGTCCAGGATGATAATGAGAGATGAATACAAAGTGTGTTTTGAGAAGAAAAAACTGGAAGGCTCGAGCAAATATTTGCTCGACGAACGAGGCAGCATCTTTTTCTACCCTTATCCGGTCGACGAAAAAAGTGAAAATCGACGACCCGTTCGATGTACTTTGACCGCGATTATCGTCGTTCGTTTCATTTTTTCCCGAGCTCAAATTTCGCTTCTTCCAACGATCTCACTGTCCTTTTTTCGCATCATCATTTCCTCAACGTCGAATCGATACGAGAAGAAAAAGGAAGATGATTCTCCGTTAGTCAGACTTTTGGGCAGGGACAGCCAGTTGGAGATTCGTTTTTCGAGGTGGAGAAAGAGTCGTAAACGTTCCTTCGGACGTGAGCACACATACAATTTGAATAATGGCGCAAAGTTTTGCAGTGAAACTTTGCCGTCTCGAGCACCTTCTGGGGTACTCTCTCTAGTCTCGTCTTCTCTCTTTTCCTCCCTTTTTTCTATGACGAAAAAAAAAACGGGTCGACAGAACCTGGAGCAGTTTGAGAATGGAAGGACGACGAGAAACAAGAGAGGAGAGAGAGCGTGAGAAACTTTTTCCCACGGGACATCAATGGCCACTTGCGACCAACGACCGCCACTGCGTTACTACCCCTAAAGTTGCGACTACTTTTACTCATTGATGCGTTATACGTACAGTGTACATACGGCAAAAATTGTTCCGCAACGCGTGTGTCTCAGCCCCCAGCATGAGTTATCTTCGCCCGAAAGAATGTTCCGACTTTCGTATAAATGTGTACTCCATCCAACTTTTCATCCCCGCGATTCCGTCATGAAAGGGAATCACGCGACACACACCAAGAACTTGGGAAATAATCGAGACTGTTTTTCACGACCCTCCCACGGTTATGGTAAAATTGAACGCAACAACTTTCGCTTTTATGACAAAAAATAAAAACGAAGCTACACAGGGAGATATTTCATTTTCGATTCCATTTCGACGTGCTCCCGAAACGAACACTTTTTTTCCCGCGACAAAACGACGCTTTCATTCTCCTCCTACCGTGGTCCACTGGCCACTGGGTGTATATTTGACCCTGTTATAAATGTTTGTACTTCGTAATATAGTCGACCGTGAAGAGTACAACAGAGGCGAAGAGTCAATGGTGGAATATGAACCGGGCTTGATTGGCGGTTCATAGAGGGATATATAATCGAGTTATGTCTGACTGATTGCGAGAGAACCTACACGGCTGATAATAGCGCGTGGCGGAGGGACCGAGCTCTATCGAAATCAAGCAGCATACTCGTGATAGTTCTCCGCGATACGCGGATGTGTGTATACATGCACGAGCACTCGATGGATGGAAATAGGAGAAGCGATGAATTTCGAGGAGAGAAAGGGCCTTTTTGGGTTATTCCGGACGGAATTTCGGAAGGCCTCCCGCGATGTGGGTGCACCAGGAGCAAAACGCCAGGGTGAAAGGAAAGTGCCCCCGGGCAATAGAGGGTAGCAGGGGTTGCTCGCTTCCGTCGTGTACGCGGGGGTGGTTTTCCTCGTCATTTCTATATTATATTCATCCCCTGCGTCAAACGATCCTACAGGCAATGGAGGTGCAGAGAAAATTCGCCCTTTTAGCGTTGCCCCGTTCGACGTCTGCTTGGGTTTGTACGTGCATGTATGTTTATTGCACGTGCGTTTTGCACAGGAGGTAACGGATCTCCCGTAACCAGCCGGGCGTTTCTCCGCCGGGGTATCAAACCTCGTGGCGTGCCTCGAATTCTTCGGGTAATTGCATCGCGTGGCGCAATGCCAGAGAACACACTGGAGGGGAATAAAAAAAGGCACCGAGGTACGCGAGCGAAGCGGGCGATATTGGAATGAAAATCAGGTAAGGTAAATCAGGCTATAGACGGGAGAATAACGAGAGCAAATCTCTCCACTTATTTTTCCTCCATCCGACAGCGGAGAATTGATGTTGCGACATTGCCGATCTTTTTCCATTGGACTTACGATTTGTTTCTACGCGAATAAAATGTACTTCGCGCATAATCTTTCGTGTTTGATACCATCATATTCGGTGACTTTCGATTGTTTATCTTTGCTCAGTTATCCGGAGGAAAATCGTTTTATCGGAGCGGATAACCATTAAGATTGTGAGATTCCCCAAAATCGCTTCTTTTGTATCGACGAACACAGCGATGGCGGTGAAATTCAATCCTCGCTGCGATCTCGCTTTTGCACTGTCCTCGTTGTCATTGTTATTGCGTTTTTATTGTTATTATTATTGTTATTGTTATTATTATCGTGCGTAATCACGTTGAGCGTTCGGTGCCGTTGCCAAAAACGGGCTGTGCCACGCGGAATGTACGATCTCGTTACGCGAGTCTTTCGAGATGCAAGCCCCGCAAAAGTTCACCCACGCGCCATCCTTTCTCTCGTTCATTTTCTCCTCTTTTTTAACGTGCTTTTCCTCCGCAAGATTCTCGTATCTCTTGCGTTTGCGGGATAAACGTCCCTTCGATTACCCATTAACGTTGGGAAAACACGAGAAATTCGATGGTGTGATGAGCCACACTGCAGAGGAGAGATCACTTCCGCATGTTTTTCGTATATGGTGATCTCCGATTACTGGACAAGCAGACGGTCAGCTCTCTACGAAGAAATTAGAGATATATTGGCGCCAATACTCGTTTATTTTTTCTCCGCCCAAGAGAGAGAGAGAGGGAGAAAGACTATTAACGGCGTCTATGTGTCATGTACAAACAGAAGAGCCTAGATAAATATCGAAACAGCAATCTCGTCACGAACGTGAACTATGGACGCGCAAATATAACTTTGGAGCGGAATATTTTCCCTGGAAACCTCGACGGATATTTCAGAGATATTTTTCGGATATTTCATCGGCTACATCGGTAGAAATAGCCGAAAATAAAATGTTGCACCGCAAACGAATGTGCGGCAAACGAAATCTGCCTTTGACTCGTCAATGTTCCGATGATTCGTGGAGGAAAGCCTCAATGACGCCTATCATGCTTTTTTTTCATGTTTGCGATTTTCACGAAGGAACATGTTTTCAGCGCAAATATTTCTCCTCTTGCTCGAGACTGAAACGTCGATCTGGACGAGAGATAAAAAAGTGAAAGACGAGAGAGAAATTCTCGATGGGAATTGCTCCGCGCGAGAAGGCGTTGCCGCGTCCGTCGCTCGCCTTCGACCATCGTAAATCCCTTGTTTTCCCGAACGACAAGTAGAAAGCTCTAATGCTGAAACACATCTATACGCACTCGCGTCTGTGCGGCGTCTTACAATTAGTACCCTGACGCTTCTCGTGCCAAAGTAAGCCGTGCTCACCCGTCGTTCTTCCTAAACGCGGAGAAAAAAAGATGGACGAGAAAGGAACCAGGCGAACGAGAAGAAAAAAAGCGCAAGAGAGGAAAATGGAAAAATTCACACTCCGCGAGGTGAAACACCCTCGTAACACGTCGTGTACCATCCAGCTTCCACGAGTTATTCCCTCGGTTCTACGTCCGTTTCATTTACTTTTTTTTCTTCCTCGCTTGGGATGCTGTACGTACGATGTACCGTATACATCTTCAGCTACATGTGTATAATCGTCAATGGGGATTACTCGTCTAATTGCGCGACGAGGCGATTAAGCTTGTTTTCCATCAAGCAAAAGGATCATCACGTCCAAGTATGATCCTTCTTTCTCGAATTTTCATTAAAACCCCAAGGTGGCGAGTTTTTTTGTTCGTTCGCGACAATTAGCGAAAATGTTTTACCGAACAAATGAATTCCGCAGTTTTAAGCCCGAGGGGATGCGATGCTCGCTGAAACTTTGCGTAACCCTCGAGACTCTCGTAACCGACGAGACCGAGCATCGTTTACGAGCATTACTCGTATAAACGCGGCTATAAAATGTTTCGAGACTCGTCAATGTATCGTCTAAAAGATATATACACCGCGGATAAACTATCGACTAATTACATAAATAGCCGACTAATTTTAATGAGACTTTTTGCCCTCGCCTCGCTCTCGGTGCTGTGCGCTCGTAGATAAATTAATTAAATCGTCGGTGGTATCGGTTCGCCGCTAATCTCTAATTTACGGATAGCCAGAGAGAGAAAAGGAGAGAGAGGGTGATCGAGGGAGAGGGTGTGTGCACGAGAGAGGAAGAGTTTGGATATTAAGGCCTTGCACGAGTGTGAAAACGAAAAGGTAAAGTAGGTGAGGGGAGAAGCGCTTGAATTTTAGTATAACTAGCTTTAAGGTAACTGGCTGGGGGCTAACGAAGCGTGTAAACGCGATCCGGCAAACGAGGCGGACTCTCGGTTAGCTTGTTCTTCCTTATTGGAGCCTGAGACACGAGATAGAGAGAGAGAGAGAGAGCGAGAGAGGCTGCAAGTGAGTTTAACGACAAAGATGCGCTCCCTTCTTCGCGCCACTGAATATCATATACATCTTTATCTCGCCCTTAAAGCGACGCGAAACTTTTCATGTACATAAAGTAGACGCGCAAGACGAGAAAATAGAGGTTTGTCTCACGTTCGATAAATATAATTAACCTTGCTACATTTTCCCAGAGGAAGAGGGAGAATAATTCAAGAGACAATTATGAGAGGCAGGAGGATCGTTGATGATCATATCCTTCATTTTTTCAAGGATCAGCTGATGCCTGACAGCCTGCAAAGTAGCAGGTTTCGAAATATCCGCAAGACGAGTAGCTGATGCTCTGCGAATGATTCATAAGCTCGTTGGCTTCTCGATGGGCAATTATACGCGTGTGTGCACTTTGCCGGATGTTATATCTGCTATTTTGCTCGGACGAGCAACGAAAGACCGTCGGAAACGCATGGCTAATTTTATATCCAATAATCCGTGCGACTGTACCAATCTAGCGCGTGCATACACTCGGCGTTTGCGAGGAAAAGCGAGCGAGGCTTCATGGGAGTAAATACGCGAGAGATTTTCAGCGAGAAGAGCGTCTCTCCTCTCGCACCAGCGGGATATATTCGTAGAGCGAAGAGCATGACGTTCAACCTCGCTGGGTTTAGCGAAATGCAACTATTATCGCTCTTTTCTGGCATCCTCCGCTGCAGAGTCAGCTGAAAAAGGGCAAATATGACATCCCGCGGCTATTTCCCGTTACCGCGGATGAATCCACGAAGAGCACAGTGTGAGGCTGCGTTTGGTGCCGCATTGGCGTACTCTGAGCGATTCTCGGACATCGTATAAACATTAGCGAGGTCGGCTCGTCGCAACGTGTGTCATCATCGCCGAGAGGAATCGCGGTATGGACTTTGGAGGGAAAAGGAAGTCTAAATTGCCGAGAGCTAAATGGCGAAGCGGAATATAAAAAAAAAACAAAAAGAAAGAGGAAAGCCGAGTGAGATCTCGCGGCGGAAGAAGAAGAGGAGCAAGATCCTCCTCGCGCGTTCCGCTGCCTCGAGCTGACATTCGAAAGGCGTGGACTAGACGGGACGTTGACGAACGATCCCAAACGAAAATTTAAATATAAAACACGCCATCTCTCTGTTGCGACGTGCACGTCAAGACGCGAATCCCCACCAGTTTGTTGATAAACTGCGAGGAATGACGCTGGTATCCGTCGCACATGGACGACCGCGTATACAGAATTAATTAACCCACGGCGACTCGTCACCACCTGGCATCAACTGTCGGAAAAAGATTCATTGCTCAAGCAGGAGTCTCGCGACCCCGTCGACACCCACGGCTGAAATATCTTTCCTCCTCCAGTCGTCAAGATGGAGAAAAAAGAGGGGAAAACAGAAGTAATCGACCATCATGGAGGAAGCAACTCGAGTCGTCGTTTAGGTCACGGAATACATCGAAAATGAAGGAAGAAATGGTCAAACTTACCGCAGTTCCAACCAGTTCGGGACGTCCTTGAAGAGAAGAGGTACTGTCTGCGAAAAAACACAAAAAAAGGGAATCAATTAGAAAAATAATACAAAGTCCATGTGAATTCGCGTTTCAATACCGGACGCGACCAACCGGAGCATGATCGGCGTACGCGCCGTAGGAGATGGACCACGAAATATATCCCGCGGTTGACTACATTATCCGAATGTTCGCTCCCGTTGAGTGGGTGTTCATCGGTGACTTTACGATGTTGTGACACGAATGGTGGAACGAATGAGCGAGAGAAAGAAAGGAAGAGAACACGAGAGAGAGAAAAGTTGGGTGCTCCATCTCCGATGCTCTCGGTTGCCCCGTACGGTCAATTAGCCTCGAAAGATGGATGATAGTTGAAATCAATTCGGAGGGACGGAACAGCCGGACCAAAACGCGTATACGCGGGGATGGTGGGTGCGAGGAGCTCCCCATCGATATTCGACCGATGTACCTGAATCGGGCGTCCAACGATATTCCTATAGGGCGGTTGGGGTGTGTGTCGGTAATCGCTCGATCGTCCCGTTACGCCTCATCAAACCTATACCTATCATCCAGCCCCGTTTTCACTTGGCCTTCGCGTATGTATCCTCTTTCATCTCCGTCCGTTCGCATCCCTTTCTCACTGTCATGCTACCCACTGGGGGACCCACATTCGCATGTATGTCCACACATACATATGTATATAATTAACCACCGTTTTCGCAGCTATCAATTAACGCGAAAGATTCTCCGCTCTGTGCAAAGCTGCCACGAGGGACGGGAGAGAGAGAGAGAGAGAGAGAGGGAGAAAAAGGCGAGACGATGGCAGGTGCTCGGCAGTATGTATTCATCCCAAGAGTTTGCCTCGGAGAGCCTGTCCAGCCGGAGAGTATGGAAAAAGGAAGAACGAAATTTGTATTTTCTCCTTTATTTTTTTCTTTCCTCGGCGTTAGCCGTCACTCGGCGTTAAGAAGGAACCAGTTCTAGACAGGGATATATTTAGATTTATATTTAGACCCCGTTTCACGTTGCCGCAATCCTTTTCTTTCCCTCTTTCTCTTATTTTGTTCCAACCATGGTATTTTCGAGAAAGCACGGAACGACCAACGGCATTCCCCTTTCTCTGCTTTCTCCTTGAATTTTTCAGACTTTTCGATATTTTTCACGAGTAAAAATATGGCGAGGAGCGGACCTACACGACTGCGAGATTTCCTCTCGGCTTGTTGGTTGAGTAAATACATTTGATGGTACAAATCGAGGAAGGCCTCGGGAGATTGAGTTTCGAGAGTTTAAGTTGGTGCAAGTCTGCGTGTAACGCAACGTCATGGGCATTACTGGCGTTAACGTTTTACAAACTGCCAGGGGAAAGTGGTGTACGTATGGCAGCAACCGCAACCAACAGTCGCGGGACACATGTTGCGTAAATGTCTACAACGCGCGAGAGGTTCTCGGTACTTTCCTAGACCTGCCAACGTCCCACAACGAAAACCCTGATTGAAACGATGGGAGAACTTGATTCTCGTGTTTTTAGTCCGGAAATTTCGGGGCAAAGAAAAATAAACTCTCTGTGAAGGGAGAACGAACCGAATGGACTTTGAACCAACTACAACACCGGGCAAATCGGTTACCCACGAGTTGGTTTATCCCGCTCGAAGATTGGCTGGTTTTCTCAACTTTCGAGGAGGCTGTGAATCAGAGCTTATCGAGATTCCAAGTCAGGGTCAAACGGGAATGAGAACTCCAACATGGAGATGCAAAACGTGACGGGTGTAACAGCATTATACAGGAATAACAGCAGCAGCGGGTAACCTGGCCCAACGCAATTAGCCCAACAATAAGCTCTCCAGTGTTCGTTTCCTAAACAAATAAGCTTACCATTATCTGTAATAGGATGATACTAGAAGCCCCTGGGTCTGGAGAATGAGATTCTAATTCACCGCGGGGTATTTCTGCGGGCTGCTCGTAAATCCCCTTACATCTGTCGCTGTGCCCTTCTCACCAAAACGCCTGGATCCGACAGAATCGACAATCTGCCCACATTGCGTTGCCGCTTGGGTCCTTGTGACTCTTTAGTCTTAGTACCTTTCTCCATTTCGTTTTTTATCAATTTTGCAATTTCAAGTAGCGAGTTACACCAGCAACGACCTTACGCGTGTCCCCGCCTTTTCAGGGTACAGAGACCTAGCCTATGTGAACTGCCGTCGGTTGTCCCGTGTCAACCGGGATTAGGTGCTGTTTGGACAGAGGAAATTAACTACCGGCATAAGCATCGGTAACAGAATCCGGTGGAGGTACAGAGTGGAATGAAGGAACGGAGGACACTTGGATAACGAGGTGATCCTCGGTCGTAGCCCGCGAGGGCGTGGACGACAGTCTGTCGCGGGCAAGAACGGACTACGATGTATCCCTTAGAGTCTCGTGTACCCGCAGATCGAACGTAATTTAGTGTCGCGCGTCTGGAAACTGATCTGCCATCGAGGGAACATGAAGACCGAATTCGCGATTCTCTCGGCTGTCCGTTTGATCGCATCTTCCCAAACGTCACATTGCCGGGCTCCGGAGAATTCGGCGACATTGCTGGGGTAGGCGATCCATCGATAGAACCTGCCAAAGCCACAACGGACGGAAAGTCCGCTCGTTCACGACGTTAACCAACCAATTAGCATTCCGAATAATCTCCTTGCGCTTTATTCGCCTAGTCAAGTTGCCGGTCGAACGCAGATAGTCCGATGGTGAGGGAAAAAGACCGCTGTTGCTCTCCCCGTGTGCCAAGCCCGCGCGACTAGTTTTTCGTTACGCGGAGTGTCCAGACATCCTGCTCCACTGGAAAATCGTCGGAGCGAGAACCGGTAGCTTTCTTTTCTTCGTGATCTCGATAACTACTGCATTTTTATGCCACATTTGCCGTTTTTTCCACTTGTTTTTCAACGTCAAGCGCAAGAAGGACAGAAAGCCAGGTGGAGCGATCGGAAGGTGAGAGAAGAGTACGCGGAGATGGAGATCCTGGTGCGCGCGAGCTCGTTTACGCCGTAAGGAGGATTTTCACACCCGGAGGTAAGCTCGTTAGCGAGAGATTGCGATCAACGATCGCCGAGGATGAACGCGTTTGCGGCAGCAGGTATATCGTATCCTGGGGAGCGAGAGGTGGGGGAGAGAAAGCACACACGTGAGTGGAAAAGAGGGCGAACCTGAAGAAGAGTCGCCCGAGAAAGCAGCGAAGGAGTAGCCTAGACACGCGGCGTACATGCTATTTGATACTTCAACACCGTAGGTGGCTACTCCGCGTGGTAATTGCGTTCACACTCAACAGCTTCCGTTTGCTCATAGCGCTCTAACGATTGAGCCTATGCTAGGCAAAGCCAAGACGCACGATCGTGACGGCGTCCAGCCTCGAAGACACCAGTTTCCGTCCATTCCTTGCCTTTTTTGTCACCTTGGACGAAATGGACCACACGCGGCATCAGCCACGACCACAACGGACAACGAGATAATGAGGAAACAAGTCTACTGCGGTTGGAGGATAATTCGTGGTATCCAGACGCGAGCAACGCTCACGCCATTTTTCTTCCCCACTTTGGATCAAGTGGAATTATACTTAACGTCCAATTTGAATGGATTGAAGCTCGTAATACGTTCGGAGAAGCCTATAAAACAAATCTATGGCGCTGGATGGATCGAGAAATGCACGGACTCGTTTTGTTTGCTTCTTATAGACTTTTTAATAATGTTCCGTCCGAGCTCTGTACGTGTACATGCGGCGGCTACGATCGGCACCGTGTTGCGCGCTTTACGACCCACTATATAGGTGCGGATTGCGTCCACAGCGTAGGCTGTATTCAACGGTCAAACGTGCCCACCAATCTCTTACTCGCGCCTCACACCAGGCGTTCGTACTCCAATGCCACTGGCATTTGTGGACCGAAGCCAGAATCTCGGTTCATATTCCAGCCCGTTGCTTTCTCCACCAACATCCGCGCGCAGTTGCAACGCCGAGCACGAGAGGAAAATCCATCGAGCTCGTCCATCAAATTTCTCATACATTTCTTGGATATTTCCACGGATAGATGGCGTGCAAAGATGCTATTTCCTCGTACCACGCAACTTTGGGAACCAACGATCTATGATAATCCAAAGGAGACATAATGGATGATAAATCGAACGAGTTGCAGGCTGCTCTGCGTCAAAGTTCTCGACGTATTCGACGAACGTTCCTGCCAGCAAAATGGACGATACGGGAGTAGCGAATGTTGAAAGTACACGAGAGATAACATCGTTCGATGATGGTCGTCCCATCGCCCATATGTGTACCACCATAAGCAAGCTTGTATTGCCGTCAAAGAGGGTCGTTCCGGGTCGAAATGTTTGAAAACGTATTGGTGGAAAAGGGAACGAGTGTACTATAGTCATCCCCGTCGAAATGGCGCGGGTTGCCCAAAGATCCATGCAAACACGAGAGAGCGTGTGCGGAAAGGGGAGAAAAACAACGAGTACGAGTGCGCGGGGCTTGCTCAGCTACGATCTACATGTGTACGCGTAATACCCGCTGCTCTTCGTGCTACCAGTTGAATGCAAATATTTTTCAATGTGGTACGGTTTATGCGTCTGCCTAGTGGAGGCGGCGAATCGCTCGGGGGTCGCAGTGCGCCAGGGTTGCCTGATGTAGACGTATACCAACACACACACAGGAGCGACGTGGAGAAAGACCTAGGCCGAATTCTCCAGAGTACCCTCGATGGTTGTGTATCTGCATAATCCAATATGTGCCAGGGCTCTTCGGAGATCCTGAACTACCAAACTAGCGCACATACAGTGGTCCTCTGGTTATTTGTACATTTACACGTGCGCACCGTCTGCGCGTATCGGTAAACATGGCGGACCAGGGTCGAAGGTCGTCGCGATCGTTCGGCGGACCCTGCGCGTATAAGGCACCCCGATACTTTTGCGGGGCACGATATAGCGTTTTTCTTCCGCGAAGAACAACCCCGTCTCCTCTCGAGGTGGCCAGGCAGCTCCATCCCTCCTGCTATATTTTTATTACGTCTACGGGGAAATCTAGCCCTGCACTTTCCCGCTCCATATCGTTTCTTTCTTTGGCCTTATGTGTGCGCGTACCATCTGGCGATCGGAGCTATACCTAAGCTTACTCTATTACTCCACGGTATAAAACACCCTCCACCCCAAAGCCGGCTGGCTTCAGCTCCTCTCACTGGCGAGCTTTTCGTCCGCAGCACACGCGCGCGCCTTCCCGACTCGGCCTCGTAAACATCCGCGAGTAAACTCGCACCGTTGCACCCCCAACGTACACTTTACCCGCGCCTTTTTTTATCGAGCCGGTGTCTATACGACTCTCGTACGTTTTCCCGAAAAATAAAGCTTCATTTCTGCGATGTCGCATGGAGCGGAATAAACGGCGGGAGGGAGACTCACACAGCGTACTGGAGGAGAGAACGCACCCGCTCCCTCGTGAACCGTACGGCGCTCGATCGAAAGCGGACTTTTCTTTTTTTTCAAGAATCCCCGGACGCTCGTTCCCGCTCCCTTAAACTCTGACAATGTTTGACGCAAACTTCAATAAAGCGGACAACGAAGATGGATAAAGCCCTCGCGGACTGAGTGAGTAATTGCAATTTCGCCGAGTGGGCAGGGCAAAATGAACGTCGACCCTCTGCCGGCGAAGAATCGTCGTGAGCCTGATCGGTGCTGATACAAGGTCACCGATTGAAATACCAAAGCGATTAATAGACGCGACAAATGACGAAAAAAGCAGCCCCGTCTTTATTGAATGGTCGTTGGATGCCGTTGCGGCAACGAACGTAATAAAATTCTCAATTTTGCGTTTAACGTCGTTTTCTTTCTTTTTACGCCGATTGTTTCAACACCACTCGTCGTTTGGATACTTTGCGGTACTTTCTGCCGGGCGAAGGAGCCGGGCAGCAGACCTTCAGAGGCAATTTGCGGTCTCGGTTAGGTAAGTAGAGGCAGCCGTACCGTAGTCGCCCCGGCGCGAGGTCGTGCGGTATCACCGGGTGGCACGGTACGCTGGGTCGCGTACACACAGCCGAGCGGTCGCTCTCTCTTATATGCTCCTCGTGAGGAAAGTATACAGCAGAAGGGAGCACGTGCACCACACCCAGACGCGGTAGCAGAGTCCCGAGGTTTTCGGGGGTGGGTGAGTGCGAGAAAGGGCGTGTGCATCGCGAATGGGGTGCTGACCCTTCATCGACCCCACGTGACTCCATCCACCACTGTTTCTTCCCTCCATTCTCATCTCCCTCTTTTTCCTACCATTCGCGCCCTCAACCGGATTTCTCCGTCGCTCACACCGAGCGAAAGCCTCGCTCAAACTCCCGGAACCTCCGATCGGTTCGACACGTTGGCGCGAAGCGGAAGCTCTCTCCTCGTGCACCTCGAAGAACGAAGAAAATGCTGGCTTAAGAATCGATAATGGATCTCCACCCCTCTGGCCTTTCAGACCATTCTATACGCATCATTTGACACCCGATGGAGGCGGAAAGAAACGCGGGTAGCCCGCTTCGAGACGAAGAGAGAAAGGAGAGCGAGAAAATCTTGGCGGCAAGATGGGAAGATGGAATCGTCGCGGAGCTTTCGAACGGGTATACCGCGGATTTTTAGTCAGACAAGTCTATAATGGGGTAGCGAAAAAAGCGCGGAGGGGTAGGTCTGATGTGGGAATTCAATGGCTAGAAATCACTGGCATTGTCGAATACCGCGAGACTTTTGTTGCTTCTCTTCTTTTTTTTTGGCGAACATACTATAGAAACGAACGAAAGGAGAAAATGAATCGACATATACGTGGTATATAGATTATGTTATACCCTCTGCTCGATCTTGCTTATGGTCGGTTGCTTTCGAGGTGAGTAGATGAAAAATGATTATATATCGAAGCGTCTGGAATCCCTTAAGACTCGTGAAACGGACGTATATCGGAGCGAGGAAAAGGAAAACACAACCGGGATACCGGGACGAAGCTGCCCGGGGAGCTTCCTCCGAAGCTTTTGCAAAGCTTTTCGGGTAAGACCCGGTCGGGGTCAGCGCGAAATAACGAGGGGTCACGATGCGTTCTGACAGCTCGGCAAATCCTCCTTTTTCCTTCGCTTCTCACACCGTCCTCCTCCCGCGGGCGGTAGGACATGGTAGCTTTTTTCCCATTTTTTTTGCCCTCTGCAACGTTTCTCAGGAGGTTTTTCGCCTCATTTTTTTTTCTTTCCACTCCTCGACAACCGATGGCTCACCCGAGACTTGCATTTTTTTTCCCACACCTTTTCCCCTTCCGCTTATACTTTCCACTCCGTCTGTCGGCATTCTCGTTTACGGCGAGCTCAGGCGTTACTTTTCGTATATAATCTCGCGACGAAAGATCTTCTCGCCGCAAACAGAGTCCCCCCCCCGTCTCTGCCTTTAATACCGTTGCGCTTCCGCGCCTCCACGGGAGCGGAAAACCGGAAGACTGTTTGCCCGCTCTTTGGAGCGATGAGATACACATTTGCGGATCGATCGGCATCGCCTGGCGGTGAGATTTTCCTCTCCTCCTTTATTTTCTTGCCTCTTATTTATTCGCTTTCGATAGGGGGTATATTAAAGACGACCCCGGGGCAAAAGATACTTCCGCTGGCGCGCGACGCTTTCCTTCGCACTATAAATATTTTCACCTTCTCCCGCTTCTCCTGCAACGTGGATTTTTCTCTTCACTGATATTTCCCCGATCCTCGGAGGGGATTTGCGCCGGTTTTTTTTTTTTTCGATAGATCGATCGTTCAACGAGGCGAAAATAAATGAATTTTTACTTTGCAGGGAATTTCACTGCAACGATGCGAATAATAAAATTGAAATTACGAAGAAGAGGATACAAAAAAGCATGTATATTCCTGTGCTCGTTGAAACTTTGAAAGAAAAGGCTCCCTCGGAGATGGAGCGCGCGTAACATTCAATTTCTTTTCGATGCTCTCCTGCTCGAGACTCGGCTCTTTCCTACGCCTTTATTTTCCTCTCCGCGTTGCGATCTTTCTCGTCCTTTTTTTCAATCGGCGCCGGAAGAAACGCCAGGAGAACGAGACGGATTGAGAGCACGCCGGTGTATCTCGTTTTGCTTCTGCTGCCAAGTGTTACACAGGAGAGGCTCGCGCGCGGATGCCAACCTCGTTTCGCAGCCGTCGACGAGAGCAATTTATTATTAATTCCACGCTGTTCCTTTTATTCCTCACCGCTCGTGTATTATTTTTTTCCTCCTCCTCGCTGTTTTTTTTTTCGATCTTTCTTCTTAGCCCCGAGTAAGGTCGAAAAGAGGATGTTTCGCAGTGTGCCGCGCGGAGACGAGACGAGAGGAGAACGCACCAGGCGCGAGATTATAATTATGCAAATGCCCCTTGTTGCGGAGAACCAGAAGAAGAAGAAGCAAAAGAAGAGGAGGAAGACGAAGAAGCGAGATGCTGAGGACGCGGCTGGTGCTTGTGCGGCGAGCAGCGGAGCAACAGATGTCTGGAACGACTCTGTGCCTGTCCTCCATGGCTCTCTTAGCCCTCGGGAACTGCCCGGGTACAGCGATTTATCCACACATATATATGGGCAGTTCCAGGACAGGTTCTACCACGATACACATTTTTTTACCTCAACGAGTTCCGAAACGAGTCAATGCAAGAGAGAGACGACATTTCCGATCGAAACGCGAGTCCAAGTCCGCGTCCGTCAACGCCTTTGCGTAATTAAGGGACACTCACGTCGGCCAAATGGTCCCATGAAGGAATAAAAGCGACACCGTGATGTACGTTTATGCTCCTTTATTATCGATACTCGCGATACCAGTTTTTTCCGTCCGTGATTTCATAGCTGACTAAATTTGGATAAGAGCTAACTGTAAAAGCGGTAAAACGATGTATATCGGATCGCGGTTGGCCGGAGCCTGCGACAATGTTACTGTTGGCACGGGATGGCCCATATACGAGCGAGTGAACGTGTATTTCACGTGAAATGGAGGCTGGTGTACGCTCCGTCGTTCGCGGCTTTGCCTACGCTCGTCGTAAAGATAGAGAAACCGGTATATACTCCTGTACGCTCGTGTATATATGTATATTTATGTGTATATACATGTATAATATCGCAATGTAAAGATAACAATTACGAGTGTCGCCCTGCGGTCGAGAAAGACGCGCCGCCTGTTTTTCCTACACGTACGCGACTGTCATACGTGTGTACACCTACTCGAAAGCGTCTGGAGCGCGTATGGTGCACACTTTTCATTTTATTTCCTTTGATTTTTTTTTCACTCCGCGCCGGTTAACAAGCTCGCATAGGTTTCTCGAACGCGCGACGTTGTACACTCGCGCAGGCCGGGAATCGATTAAACCACGCTCGTTAATTAATACGGCAATTAGAATATCGTGCCGTTAATCGCTGCTTTACGATTTCTTGAACGCTCGCAACGAGAAATCTCGGCATAAACACCGGCGGGATCCCGCTCGCGTGAATCATCGCGAGCTCGTGTGAATTTCCCGGACTCTTTTCGCACATCGCCGAACGTGTGCTCTTTAATAAAAGTGCGGAAAAAGACGATTTTTCTCAAGTTTGTGGAGAGGAAGTAGGATCGTGAAAAATTACGTGGGAATTCGTTGGTTTTGTTGTTGAAATTGCGGGAATCTTATTTTTCAGGATATTCTTCGACGATCATCGAGAATTTCGGATCACGGGGGTGTTTTCTCCGCAGAGCTGGAAAAAATGGCGAATAATCAGCGACAAACCGCTCCGTTGATACTTTTTTTCCTCCCACACTTTTCTGCCGATTTATTACCGTTATTTCCGGTCTCCTCGGTCTCACCGCCGTTCGATCGTCGTCTCTGGAAGGTGGAGTATCCATGAGATTCATGAATATCGCGATATGAAAAAATAGGGAACAGAGAAATTTTACCAGCGCCGGGAATTCCGTCAGTGCGTGCCAAAAGAGACCGGAGAAGGGTGTCTTTATCGTGCACTTTTTCGCGAGTTCACCAAAGAATTCTTATTACCGTAGTTCGCTCGGCCGCTCCCGCGCGCTACCCCTAATTCTTCCGGAAGAAATCTCATTACTCCGGGAGGTATACACCGTGTGCGTTCACGAGAGAGAGAAAGAGAAAGAAGGAAAGGCCTGTATATACATATACTTTTTTCGAAAAAAAAAAAAACTGCGAGAATATAACGAAAGAAAAGAGAGATCCGTTGGAGAGAGCAGAGCGATGGGAAATAAAGCGCGAGATGAGACGAAATACGAGAAGCCGATGAACGCCAAAGACGCGCGGGGGAAGGAAAAGTATGGGCAAAGTTGCGAGGTACGGAAGCTGGAGAGCTCGAGGAAAGCCCGCCTCGGGAGTATCCGATATGCCAAACGAAAACTGGGAAGCTGCGTGAAAAAAAGGAAGAAAGGAACAACCGCACCTCCGTGAAAATAAGCTTCTCTCTCCGACTCTTGATTCCGTCGAGGAAGGAGAGACGACATAATTGAAAGATATATCTCTCTCCGGTCGCGCGGATTCGCGAAAAGTTTTTCGCTCCGTTTTGCACGACATCGGAAAAACACACATCGATACGGACGAATGAAACTTTGAAAATGATGGAATTTTTTGTCCCCACCCCTTTCGATGTACCTCAGATGGGAAAAATGGTTGTTTTGTTATTTTTTTTCGAAATCTCGATGTTTGAAAGTGAAAAACACGATTCTAGGTGGAATTTTTTGGAGACTCCGGTGTGATTCGCGTGGAGCGAAAAGTGGAGGAAAAATCGCGTCGTTTCGCGTTGAAACAAATCGCGCCTGAATTATTTACGATCGGCTCGCGTTTCGGTCGTCTGGAATTTCCGCTACCGGATATCTTTTCCGTTCTGTCGCGCGCGTATCTCCGGTTATTCGTTGAAAACAAACGTGCTCATCGCGTCCCCTCTGATAATCACGATACGGAGAGGAAGAGAGACGCGCGAAGCGCGATGGCGCTGTTCAAGGAATTCTTTGATAAGTTCGGAGCGGCGATTCGTCGCGCGTATGTGCAAACACAGACACGTAAACACAGACAAATATGTGTGTACATGACTGTTGTACGACCGCGTCTGGCGTTTCGGCGTTGCGACTCGTCCATACATCCTGTACGCGCGAGATGTATGTACACGCGGGATGTATCTCGACCACGAAGCATATCGACCGGAAGTCGGCGTATTCGGGCTGCATATGGTTATATGACAAACGCGGGGAGAGGAGAGAGCGTTTGCTCATGACCGCGCCGAATGCAAAGATAATTACGTCGACCGCACACCGGTATAATTGATGCCCAGCCGTGAATTACGCTGCTCTCGACTCTCTCTCGTTCTCCGTGCGGCGAACCCCGGGTCCACCGTACGTGTCCCTGTGACGGGCGCCCACGCTGAGGAAGACGAAAACAAAAAAAAAACGCGAAATTATTCGTCGTGTCGTACGGCATTTTTTTATCCACCGAGAAAGCGCGACGGAGAGAAAGAGAGAGGAGAATAAAAGGACTCGCGGCGGAGTGAAGAAAATTGAAGAAGTCGCCATTGAGAGGAGGAAAGGTACAGCGAGAGGCGCGCGAAGTACGCCCGGTAATTGGATGGACGACATCCGGCCGAGGGCGAGACGATAAAAAATAAGAAAAGAATCCAAGCGAATCCTGCCTCTCTCCCTCGTGTCTCGTACACGTATTCAGCGGTCTCCTTGTTCTCGCGTCATTGTACGTCCAGCATCCGTATTCCACCGCGAGGAAAGTGAAGAGTCTCGCGGCTGGTTGTACAGGGCGACTCAAATCGAGCGTCGAATGCGAAAAAGTGAGGTTCGAAGATCCTTCGATCGTCCGTCAACGCGAGCACGAAGCGATGCCAAAGTTGGATGGAAAGATGGTCCAGTCGCGTACGGAAAAAACCCGAACGATTAAAAGTGAATTGAATTTCTTCGTTACGTTCCATCCAAATAAGCCTGTATTCGTTGGAAGACTTCCGGTTGGTTGAAAACGTAATGTAGACGCAACTACGTCGAAGGAAAATTTGACAAAAAAGGAAAAACGAGAGCCAGCGACGAGACATTCAAGATTCGGCGGAAGCTCGCGAAGCTGGAATGGAGGCGCGGAGATAAACGAGCGAATGGCGGAAAATTCGCGTCCCGTGAAGTGGATGCACACGCTCGTACATGTGGACCAACGTCTACGTGCGCGTGTGTGTTTGTGTGTGCAAGAAAAGGGTGCTAAGTTCACAGGGAGGATGGAAAACTCGGTCGAAACTTGGTTCTAATTACTCGCGCGTCTCGACCGTATAAACTCTCCAGTCGTCTTGTCACCGAGGATATCTCCTCGCGTAGCCATTTAGAGTTTCGGGTTCCTCTCGAAGAGAACCGTAGAGATACGGAGTACATCGTGTTCCTCCGCGACTGTGGCTCCCTCCCTCTCCCTCCCTCTGATATCTCCAAGTGTATTTTCCATACAACACACTTGGATTCACCGCTCACTCTCTCATTTCTCTCTCATCGTCACAGGTTCTCATCTCCCAAGTTGCAAAGAGGTTCACAGCTGCACCAACGGGCACGAAATTACTGCAGCTTCCTCCTGCGTTGTGGCTAATCAGACGACGAGAGTGCACTGTACTCCCTCTCTCTCTCCCGCATCTCTACCCCTTTCATCCACGTCAATATTACATACACACAAATGTACAGGGTGTCTCAAAGCTAGGCTCAAATGGACTCAATCTTCAACGATTAATAATTCATTGGGCTTTGGTCGTACGAAAAAAATACTGCAATGAATTTTTACCCTCACCTACTCACTCTGAATCCATCTCTCGATTATTGCCATCGAATTTTGGGGTTCCCTGTATATAAACATTCCGTATATGTGTGTGTCTGTGTGGGTATGGTATAAAAGCTATATACCGTGAGGCTGTAAGGAGATAACTGGGTAGCAGAAGGTAGCTGTGTCTCGCTGATAAAGTGAGAAACCAGTTATCGGTTGTCGAGAAGGGCCGAGCTCCTCTCCTCTCTCTCTCTCCCTCTCTCTGTCTTTTTCACTCTTCACCCACGAGTATCTCACGGAGGAGGACGAAGCAAAGGACCGCGATCAGAGTATGAGATGAATCTCGAGCTTGTGTCGTGAGCTGGTGGTGTCCCTCTGCGCGAAGAAAAGGATCGCAAAGAGAGGGTCGTTTCGAGGGAGTCTCCCGGTTTCTTTTCCCTCTGCTGATACACTCGTCATTATACAGAGTGTACAAACTTGGACGTCACGAGAGGACCCCCGTTGCGACCGGATTTTCCAAGGTGGATCACCGCCGGGACGAGCATCAGCTGAGCGATTGCTCTTTTATGGTCGATCGATTGCGTCACCGCGAGAGCCTCGTGTATATCAGCTGGTATATATAAAAGGGGAGCCACGGTGATGATACATGTATAAGCAATATGGGAGAAGATTGAGAGCGCAAGAAGAAACAGAGGGGAAAGTGACGAGGTTGATTGATCGATGACTCCCCAGCCGGGCATCCAAGAAAATCGACGATTAAAAAAATCTGTACCAGCGATATCGACGCCCATTTTCTATCGAATTAAACGTCAAACGGTAGTAACGAAATTGACGGGCTTGTATAATGCGGAATTTATCGCAAATCGATGGAATTCTCGTGGAATTAAATTATTGATTGGAAATGTGAATTTATAAACCACACGAGAGAGACGTTTTTGAGAAGACAACTTTCCCTCGCCACACGACGAATATATACGTGCATATAAACACAAATATATTTATTCACCGACGAGATGTACGTACTCGCTCCACACGTGCGATATATTCATCTCGCGTTTCGGATATACGTGTATTATAAATGTGCGATTTTAATTATGCATGCCATGATTTCCCTGATGAGGAGAGCAGGGATACCTTTTTTAATTGAATTATTCATTACGAGATTCATAAATGGAGCATAAGACTGGGGATATCAGGATGCACCGATTGTACACATTTATATATATGTTTATATGTATGTACAAAAAGCAAAGAAGCTGAGGACTGAGCTGAGAACAGTTCTCGCGATCTCGCAGAAGCAGCGGGTGCGCCGCACGATCGCAAGGTGAACGTATATCGATAAACGTTTTCTATTGCATACACGGTATGTATATATCGTAAATACATGGTATATACCGCGTATAAAACAGCTGCGATCTTTCTCACACTTGGACATCCCGCCCGAGGAAATACGGTCGTACATATGGCGCATTCTTTCTCGTCGATCGATCTTCGCGCGAGCGATCACGAGCTCGGACTCCGGAACGAGAAGATCGTTTCTCTCGCATCTTTTTTTTTCTCACCCCGATCACTTCGTCCTTCCCGAAAATTCGTATAAATTTACCGAAGCGCGTACGCCCGCGCGCTTGTAAAAAAAATTTCAATGGCTTTTAACGACCGCGTACAAATGAAAAACCGCCGAGAATCCGCGATGAAATCGGAGAACGGCGAAGCGTCGTGACGCAACGCTGTGTTTCTCGTATGATCCGCCTCTCACGTTATTTCGTGCGATGCACATAACGCTAACGATATTATAAATGAGCCACAAACGAAACGTGCGTCGAGGGGGGAGAAGGCGGAGAGTCTAATCGCTGCTCGAACGAGCGAGCGAATTTTTTATTATTTTTTTTCGCGTTTAGCGTCGAAACGTCATACGCGATATCGATGACGCATCGGCGAAGTCTCTCGGGAGGGAAATTGGGTTTTAATTGAATTTCGAGTCGATTTTCGTTGAAAATTACTCCGATATGGAAGTAATTCGTTCAAAGTGTCGCTCGATTCAATTGGAAGATTGTACAGTTTCGGGTGGATCTTTTTGTCGTCGCTAAATACCGTAGGAAAAACGCGTAAGAGCGCGAGAGACGCCGCCGCGGACGCACAGGCGCCGAGGAATTATACAGCTGCTGGGCACGCAAGTTCCTCGTCGTCGTCTGTGCTCGTCGCTGTGTCTCGTACACATGTACAAATACACCGTGTAACGCCAGGAGAAACACATACAAAATTGCTCGACGGACAGACGCGACAATAGAGCCAATTGTGACCCTACGTGAGAAACCGGGCCATGTATGCGCGTTATTATCATAGTTGTGAGTATATATACAGGGCGTTCCAAAGTTTGCATCGATTAATCGACGCACGCGGGTCCGATTGCCTCGAAAATCGACGGCCGACGACTCATCGAGGTTTGCTCGCGCAAAAAGCGACGAAAAATCATTTTCCACTCGTAATTTCCTCGGAATTTCAACTCGGACGATGAAAACTGAGTTTTGGAGCAGCCTGTATAATAATAACAGCTGGGATATATACGGTGGAAGGCTCGACGGTGCGGGACAGAGAGCGAGAGATACAGATTTCAATTATGGCTTGTTAGGGGCGGCAGATGGGCATAATGGCCCCTTCCACGTAGCGACGATGCTCCACCGACGCTTTCCATGTACGACGCATCAAAGACACGACGAGAGGAAGACAATACTCATCCCGAATCGTCCCGCCTCTCCGTGTCACACTCACTCCGATAACGCCTACGATATCTCGTGCGGATTACACAGACGTCAGCGGACTCGGCGGTCCATCGAAATTCGTCAATCTTCTCATCTCGCCTCTTCCTTTTTTGCCTCCTTCGATTCGCACCCCTTCTCCCGAATAATCTCTTCAATTCGACGTCAAATACGGTCTTGCGTGCGCCTTTCGCTCGCAATCAAAGTACCGTACGTCGCGAGCAGTGGCAGGGAATATTTTCGTCAAGCGCAGCATCCTTCGATAATGGACCAAACTTTGTTGGAAATTTCGCATCTGTTCGTTTTTGCGCGAATGGAGAAAGACACGCGGAAATCTCCGAGCGTTTTTCACATTCCTATTTCGTTTCTATCGCATTCCACGGGCGAAAATGCAGCCCGCAAAGTGCATCTTCGTGTATCGAGCGAGAGGCGACATTCCTGCGCTATCGTCCGATCGTCGTCGCGTCGTCGTGGTTAATTCGCTAAAGTATATCCTCTCTACCTCCTCCAGCCAATCGGTATTATAGAAGCCAGCTGTGTGCTCGCGCCTCACCCAGTTTGCAGAAAAAATGAGCAATGGGAAAAAAAAGCGCCTTGATTCAACAAAAATCGCGACGCTTTTACGCGGTCGCGCGCTGCGACTGCTATTTTCTCAACCGCGCGTTATCATCGCTCGGAATCGTTATCGATCGCAACGGGGCGGCGGCTTCGTTCTTTGATGTCTCTTGTAAGTCGTGCGTATATTTATATACACGCAGGAATATATATATACAAGTATATATGTATACACACGCGCGAGTGTGCGAATAAAGGACGCACCGCAATTATCTCTCGCTTTTGGACTCTCGATGATTTCTCGTGTCCCTCGCGAACCTCTCCTCCAAGAGGCGAATTCTCCCATCGGCTTATCAGCGATTTCAAACAAACGCGGCTAGTGTTTCAACGCTTTTATCTACGGTATTTAAAAAAATCGTCAAAGCGAAACATCGCTCTCGAGCTCTTATCGAGACGACAAAGTTGTCACAAGACTCGTTGTTTCTTTAAAAATAAATCCGAGGGATTCGCGTAATCCCGTGAATTTTATATCGCTCTGTCCAACGCTCCACTGGTTTTTCATCATCCGGAAGTGAAATTCTTCGCGTCGATTGACGGTGATGAGAAAAAATGGGATAAAAACTGCGAGCTTCGTCGCTTCTCCGACGATTCTCGCGCGGATTTTCCGATCAATCGATCTCATATTCACGCACATAGACAGCAGGTTTATGATCCACCGGGGAGACTCTCGACTACCTGCCACTTATCGCCTCGATGGCGACTTATCAGCGGCGCATAAGCGAGATTCAGAATGAAAAAGGGGAAGAAAAACCGAGAGGATGGAGAGGGACAAGGCGGAAGAAGGAGAATAAAGAGCAGCGGCTTCCTCGCTTCTTTTTTCCTTCGTTTTTCAGAGCGCTAATTATGCTCGCGTTAGCGATACGCCCATGCCTGATCAACTCGCTCGTACACACGCACGGGAGAACATGCACACGTGTGATTCATCGACGAGGAACGAGCGAAAGATGCGCGATAATTCCGGGAACGTTCTCTCAAAGCACACAGACACGCGCGCGTTCGCATCGTCGAGAGAAATCCTTCTTTTCTTCTTTTCCTTCGTCAGCGTTAATTCGCGAGCGGGGGAGGGGAGAGCACGCGTCTCGTTTCGCGAGATTTCGATGTGCGAGCTTTATCGGCGCGGAGGAGGCACTTTTATCCCGCGGGATGTCTCAAAACTTCGTCGGATGAAAACAGTGCTCCACGATTCGTTGCCAGCATCCAGTTTTGAGGCGCCCTGTACACGCGGGAGGAAAAAAAAACGCGCCGCGTACGGGTTACTTTTTCAAAAACGTCTCTCTCGCTTCTCAGCATCCTTGGGCGCCGCCTCGCGAAAATGACGGTGCAATTTCGCCTCATTTCGCGCGTTATTGCCGCAACTCGCGCAGGTGAATTATATTCTCGCGTTTATAATCGATTTTACATACGCGCACGCCGCTCGCGATGTCTTTTCGCGTGTGTACGGTCGCGGAAAGAGACGCACACCGCGCGAGGAAACGCGAGAACCGCGAGAGAGCAGGTACGAGGATAAGAATGAAATAAAAAAAGAAAAACCGTTGGTATATTATTTACGACGCGATATTACAAGTTTGCAACGTGTGGCGGAGAAATTATCGCGTTGGGGCTAATCAGTTCTTAATCAGGTTTGCCGGAGTACGCGAAACACAACGGCGCGTCCAGCACGGGAGAGCCTCGAATTTAAATACAGGCTGCCGCGAAACTCGACGTTAGAAATTTGGAGCAAAACATTCGGGATGAAATTTGGCGCGGAAACGAATTTTTTTATTTTTCCTTTTTCGGTGCGAGCCCGAGGGGTTTCTTTCGATCGAAAAGTGCTGAAATTTCGACTCGAAATTTCGTCTCGCGTTTCTTTCGAGGCGTCTGGTTTGAGGAGATCCTGTACAGGCAAGGATACACGTAAGAGTCTCGCGCGAATGCTCCAGGCAAGTGTGTAACGCGACACGTCGTGGCGCCAATTAATTGCGATTGCGCACGAACACTCGATTTATCCGGTAATTAGCATGTATTGCAACCACTGTATTTTAAATATACACATTATGCACAACGCGTATATACACGCGGTTGTACAGAAAATGCTGCATCGGAACAAGACCTCGGTGGAAAAAGTGGCGAATTATCGCGAGGATAATATCCCCCATATTTATTCGCAACTTTCCGCGGGAGGCTGTGTTTTTCAGCATCAAAATCACTCCGCGGATCTTGTTTTCTTTCGATAAAAATAAGAGAAAGGCACACGTCGAATTTTCCTCATCGGACAAAATCGAAATGACGATGATGGCGGAATTATGCTGAGCGAATTTGCGAAGATATTTCGAAAATGCTTCAAAACGAAGAGCACCAGCGGGGGATGAGGAAAACGGCAATTTAACGCTGATGCACTTTCGTCGTACGTCGCTCGGTTGTTCCCCGGGGGTTTTTTTTTGTTTTCAGTTGCAAAAAAAAAGTAATAAATCCGATAGCAGAGAGGAATTCTTTTATGGAGAATCGCGCGGAGGATGGGAAACCCGCCGTGTGTCGCGCGGAAACAGGAGGAGAGAGGAGAAAACATATTCGTCGGTTTTATTGAGAATCGCCAAGTTCATACAGAGTCTGGCATTTTTTTTTCTCCTTTATCAAATCGATGCTACATCCACGTTATTCCATGTCGTGGAATTTCATTTTTCACATCGATCGCGCGTACGAAACAACGCAGTCTGCGACGGGACAGCTTTGACGACAAATTTGACGAAAATTATCGAATTTTGCACCGCACAAACCGCGAAAAGTTTGTCCCTGTGAAAAATAAATTATAACCCGCGATTTCCACCAGCGAATTTCGCGTCGTCAATTTCGTCGATCCTGCATGTGCTTCAATTTATTGCAGGGCGAATTATCGTCTTTTAATTGTTTTCAAGCAGGCTCGCGTCCGACTATCGATTATTACGATTAATTTTTCATTTTCATCTCCGGGAATACTGTTTTTCGTCTCGGGAATACGCGACCTCAATGTGTATTCGTGCACGCGCGTTCTTTTCATTCGTTCCCAGAGTTAATAGTATTTTTACCGTATACGAATTCGAATTCGTTCGACTGAATATCCGTGACGGATATGGCATACGTTTATACGTATACACGTCCGAAAATCGCGTCGTAATCGACTCGTTTGCGACTCGACACCACCTGGTTTTTTCCCCAACCGTCTACATACATATGCATATGTATTCCTATGTATATAGTACATATATATATGTATAAATATATGTATATACCGGCTACAGAGGGTCTACAACACGAGGGCAATGAGAGGGCGAAAAAAGGGATGGCCTGCGCGAAAACGAGAGGCGAACGAGAGGGAGACTGTGAGAGAATCGTCAGCGCAGCTCCGATAAAGGATGCTGTGATAAAATCCGCTTTGTCGCCCGCGCAAGAGGCGATGCACTTTTCCCCTCCCTCTCTCTCTCTCTCCTGCTCCGTTTCCGCCTTTCTGCGACGCATGCCGGGGTCAGGTGTGCATTGATACGATAGATCCGGCCCGGAATATTGTCGCGATAGTTGCCGATTTTATCTTTCTCCTTTTTTTTTCTCCACCGAGTCGCGATTGAAACGCGAATGAAAAAAAAAACCGCACGCAGTGTTTTTTTTGCCTACCGTCTCTGTGCTTTTCGAACGTACGGCGTTTGCGAAATTCGCGTGGAAAAGAAAAGTGCGATTTGTCACGCGGAGCACGATATTATGCCCGAGTGTCGAGTGTGAATGAACGAAAAAAAAAAATCTCTGCTTGTGTTGTATTTTATCCTCGAGCGCAATTGCGAAATTTCTTTTCGGGGTTTATTTTTGACGATTGGAATAAAAAGTTGGGAGATTTCGTCGTTTATGGTTTAGGTAGGGTGGAGAACGGGGTGCGATAAAATAAACGATCGAAATCGCGTCGATAAACGACGGGGTTGAAGTTTGAGGGTGGAAAATCAGAGTCGCGATGTTGTCTCTCTCCTCTCGCGTTTGCACAAGCGTAAGATTCACTCCGGCGGAGGTGGCTTTTTCGCTACTTCTCTTAACCATTACCTTCGTCTTCTTTTTCTTTTTCTTCTTCTTCCTCCGAGTCCCTCGTCTCGTTCACCTTTTTCACGCCCCTCGCATACGCTTTCGACTCTCTCACGTGGCTGCCACTCTTTATTGCACGCACAAGTGCCTGCACACCATCGCGAGCGGAACTGCCGAGAGCGAGAGTCGAAAAAAGGTAAAGAAAGAAAAAGACGAGACGCTATAAATGCGCGAGATCGTTGACGTCTCTTTCTTCGGCTACGCGCGCTCTTCCGGCAAAAAAAGCTGGCGTTTGGTGCACCGCGAGTTGCGAGCGTTTTCGACGGTAAATCGTAAATTTCACGCGTGTGCGTATCGACCGAGCGAGATCGGAAAAACGAGTATTCAGAGAAGAGCGGATGAGAGACGGGGAAGGGTAAAAAGAATCGAGACTCTTCAGCGGCGTAAAATCTCGAAAATGCGCGGTTTTTTGCCACCGAAGAATCATCGTGAATCGTGAATACGAAATTTGGATGTTTGCGTGAAAAAAAATCTGCGGATGCTGCGCGCATCTCGAAAAATCGTGGAAGAGCAAACTCACCGATTCCAAGGGCTCTCTTCCTCTCACGCCTCCATTGCGCTTCGCGTTGAACTCTGCATATGAATATCTGAAAGAGAAGAGAAGAAAAAAATGTATCGTTAATGAAAAAATATGGACCGAGAATGATAATAACGTTATATCGCGTCTGCAAAATAATCCGCGTGAAAATACGAACGCGGCGTATAATTTCCGAGGCAGCTGCGCGTAGACGTATAATTATGTACTTTGTAGCCCGCGGGCGCATTCGCGTGAAACGTTTCGACAAATGCGTACGAATTAACGAAAGAGATGGAGCGAGAGAGAGAGAGAGAGAGAGAGAGAGAGAGAGAGAGAGAGGAGGAAAAATGAGAAAACAGAGGAAAATTAAACCATCAGTTTCCAGAAGACATGTACATAAAGATAAATAAATATACACTGCTGTATGTACACTGCTCTTTATCACCCTTCGTTCACTCGAGCTGTCCACTCGTCGAATTTTCTCCTCGGAGATCTCTGCGGTATTTATCGCAGAGATCTCCGTGGCCGAGGGATGCTGCGCGCCTCTCGCTCGTGCTCCAGCGACCGGAGGACGAAAAATGGTCCGCGCATCTCGTAATTACCGTCGGAATATGGTCGAAAGCTTGAAAAAAACGAAGGAGCAAAATTCGATCAATTTCGAATAATCTTTCTCCTCTCCGACTTTCCTCTCTTGGCTCCATTTATCCGTATATACATAACGGTGGAATGCATTTGTGGAAAATGAAGGGAAAAAGGGCATTCCTATGTTTGGTGAATTAAGGCCTTGTTTTGCCGCTCCCCGAGGGTTTTGGGGTGATTTCACCGCGGTCTCTATCTCTCTGCTCGAATCTACAAGGGTGTATAAAATGTACGGGGTGTATAGATGTATATAAACGAGAAATCGAATTTGGCGCTCGCCATGACAGGCAATTTTCCATCCACGCGTCCTTTTGCCGGGAATGAGCACTCGCGAGCACCCTTTTATTGCCGTGTAAGAAATAATCGGATATATATTCGTTATCGCGTTATCGCTGACTCAATATACACATACGTATTGTACGTACACGATGACGAAAAAAAAAACATCCATCTTTCAGAGTGAATACTTTCCCCATTAACGTCACTGTCGAAAAATATAATCGACGTTTTTTTGCCTCATTATTCACTCCGATATTCCATTCGTCCTGACCTTGAATAAATTCGTTCGTAGGGGTGGAAAAAAAAATGACAAAGTTGCTCCGAAATCTGAGAAATTTTTCCAAGAGTCGTCCGATGAGATCGCAGATTCGAAAATGAAAAAATTCAACGCCCGACCCTCTAGAATTACATTTTGCTGCTGTTGGACACGCGAGGATCTCTCGGAGTAATTCTTTTTTCTTAATTTCCCCCGATATCTGAGAAAAATCTTGATCGCTTCAGCCTCGATGAGAGCTACGTGCCTTCCTGGTTATTACATACATGTACATACGTACACATCGATATGAAGGGTAGCTTGCCCAACGTCCACTTCGATGCGCCAAATGGCCTCGAAAGCAATCCCGTTGGAAAGCAATCTTGAAAAAAAGGAAAAATTGAAGAAAAAAAGGCTTCATCCCTCGAACAAGCTTTTTCCACGCGGATCCGCACGCTTCCGACGAGAATTCGTCTGCTTTTCGGTTATTGCTATCGGACGGATATCTACAGTCGGTATGGAGTATAAACACACACATAGACACGAAAAGATGCGTATTGCATATAGCGCTTAAGCACTCTGACGGTCTAGACGGAAGTCTGGACCAGAGGGAACACGGGAGCAACTCTCGAGGATGGAAAAAAGTACATAAAATTTGCGAAGCTCTTCAGGTCGTAAGGAGATCGAATCGAGAAGAAGGAGCAAGTTTCATAGTGATTTTTGTTCTCTCACGAGGCTTATAATTCGCAAAACATGACGAGAATAATCAACGCAAGATTGACCGAATTATAGCAACACCGCACGAATTTAATACAACGCGTCCATCGATTTAAATCGTGGCTCATCTGCGGAGAGACCGGAAGTTCATTGGGATGATGTACAAGAGGAACTCCTCGTCTTCCTGTCACATACGTGCGCTCATTAATTCCCTCTCTCTCATCTCTCTCCCCCTCACTTTTCATTCCATCTTTCGAGAGTCCCAGACACCTTCGCCTCTCGCGATGCATCTCCTTTTTCCCCAAACCTCGCTGCCAAGAGGAAAAAAGTGCGTGTCGAAGAGGAGAAAAGAAAGTGGGCATTGTCCGAGGGGAAAGTCCGCGTTGTATCGTTTCATCCCCTATTTCCACCCCGCAGCATCCTCGCGGACGCCCACGCACGGGACAGTTTCATCAACACCCGTCGTACGCGATCTTTTGCCATCGCTCACGAGGCTTCCAAGTGTGTGTGAGAGAGAGACTGCTTCTCTCTCACAAGAAGCAGTGAGAAAAAAGAAGAAAAAGCAAGATGGCGCGTACCAAAGAAGCACGTGACGCGCATTTATCCGGCGCCACTTCCGTGCTATATGGTCATGAACATGAGCCAATATATGTTGTTGCACTTGCAACATATATATATATATTGTATATATATAACACACACACACATATATATATATATATGCAATACACGTATATAACGCTATATATTTATATGTACGAGGGCGAGAGGCCGAAGGCCAATTTACCGAGATCCACCGGAGCATTAATCATAGAAGCGACGCGAGCCTAATAACCAGAGGATATGATTCCTCGCCTATACGTTATAAATATATATACACACGCACACACACAATGTAAAATACAATTTTACGGTGTTTTCTCGCGGTGACGACGATGCGACCGTAGGAGAAAAATATATTGAGGATACACGCGTCCATGGGGACTTTCACGTCAAAGTTACCCTGCAAACTAATTACGGGGTGGTTTTCGAAACTTTAGAATCTCCGCGAAACTTCATCACCCCTAACGAGTGCGTCTCTTCTCGCGCATCTCGCCGACGTGATAAATCTCCTGTCCGATAAGAAAATGTACTCGTTTACGACTCCACCGGAGTACCAGCGTCGCTTTTCTCGCGCTTGCGACGGACCTCGGATAAAAATGTTTGTCGAGCACGAGGAGCTATCTAAAATGACTTTTGTAACTTTGTAGGTAGATAAACTGTACTCGTAAGCGCGTTTTTTTTTTTACATGACGAAGTTTGCCCTTCGCACGGAACGACCGATACATTCCGCGCGTTATCGGAGGAGGACGACTTCGTGTTCGCGAATCTCTTGATAATTAGTCGCTGACACAGTCGGCGGAGATATTACAGCGCAGAGGATCGGTCAGAGCTTTCACGAGTACGGCATTCTCCATAATGAGTTTAATGAAACGCTCTCGTCTGCTCGATCTGTTATTTACGCGGTATACATTTATACAGGCCTTCTCACAACTCGATATGTTCGTAATTTAAAGCCAGATTCGGGATTAAATTCCGAGTCGAATTGTATTTCATCTTTTTATACGAATAAAAAAAAATTAATCAACGATCGCTTCACAGTTTCGAAGTAGTTGATGATTCGTTTTTTTTTTCGCGAATTCGAGTACCAGCTTCCGACGTTTCTATTTTTCTCGTCTGTTAAAAATACTCTCGCGACGATTGACAACTTCCGACGGATCGTGGAAATGAGACTTCCTTGCTCGAGACAGTTTGTACAACGTGCATGTGTTTGTGTAATTCACGCTTTAACAGGCCAGCGACGATTTTTCTTTAATCAGTTTTCCATGCCGTTTGCGCAAGAAACGCACAATCGTGGCCGTACGACGAATGAATTCTCGCCGCTACTGGATTTTCCTCGATGAAAATAAAATGAAATTTATCGGAAGAAAAAAAAAGAAACGACGGAATAAACGGCATTAAATGACACTCCGCGTCTCACCGCGGACATGCACAGGCTCGAGGATACACCGCGAGTTCACCGTTTACCTGGCAATATCGCGGAATCCGAAGAATTCAACAAACTATAAAGTTTGTTGGCACACACGAGCGTTTCCACATCTCTCGGCCAACTTTTTCTTCTCCTGTCGGAGGGCAGCCGCATTTTTCTTGTTTCTCTTTTTTTGCTCTTGCTTCTTTTTTCGTTGTTTCCAATTTCATTTTTTTTTGCCTTTTTTCCATCGTCTCTTGTTTCTATCTATTTCGTGCTTCCTCTCTCTCTCTCTCTCTCTCGTGATTATCGATAATCGAAACTCTGTGGCGGCTGCTGCCGCGCAAAACACAGTGGAAAAGGTCGAACTCTTGGTTCACCGATTGGCTCGCGATTAGAACTCTCCTCGTAATGTATAACGGGCCGGTTGAGGATATATCTTGGAAACGGCGTGTAGTGCACGAAACAAAGTGCACTCCTGGTAACGTCAAATTTTCGCTGTACTCGTGTACGAGGGGAGAGAGAGAAATGATGAAATGGTCGGGTTCTGCAGCGGATGCTGTATAGGCGGAATACTCTCCCGCTCGATATATACGGGCATTTCCGTCTCAACTTTGCGTACAATTCCGAAAAACAGTCGAGTTTGTGCTTTTTCAATTTGCCATGAAAAAAAATCACGCCCCACGATTGTACCGCGAGAGGAAAATCTTTCTCATTTTTCGCAGGGTCATTTTGACTCGACATGAAACACCCCATACACGCGGACATATTTACTCCGATCTATCTGGCGTTGTATATGCATACCCGGATTAAGACGCCAGCTTAACGCGGTACTGGAAAAACAGCATCTTCCAGCATCCTCTCTTCGTCTTATTTTTCATCTTCGTCCTGCTACTTTTTCTCTCTCGCTGCATCGATTTACAAACTCTCTCAGTGTCGTCGACGTTTCCGTCGCTCTCGACGCACTTGAAACGCGCGTACGTTCGGGGGTTGAACGGAGAGCTCGTCCGACAGGCCGTAAATTGGCTCGTGGACCACACAGCTCACGATTTATTAAGTATACATCAACTGTTGACACGAAAAACACCTCGTAACTTGCGCAATTTTACAACACGGGAATATGCAAATATACCTGGTGTACACCGCCGTACGGGCACCCAAAGACAGGCGTCTCCTCGTAGCCGAGGTCTCCTCAGTTGCCTCTCGTAATTGCTTGTACGCCTCTCGAAAAAACGTTACCTTCCTCAGCACGAAACTACGAGTTTCACCTAAAGCTATATTCGTAAGGATGTTCCCTCGGGAATCATGTAAAATTCGCGTGAAATCTTTCATGAAACATACATCACAATTTTTCCATAGGCTCTCTAAAGATTCATTAAAGAATCATAAATAATTGAAGACATAACATAATGCTCTTTTGCACAACAAGTTCTCGCACACTGGCTCTTCAGGTTCACCCGCCATATTTTTTTCAACTCGTCATCTCGCGACGTGAAATAATTGCGAGATCACGAAAGGGGATGACGGGGGGTGTGGATAGGAGGGATCGGATAAGACGTGGGAAATTTCTTCGCGCGGAGCAAGATTGGAAAAATCGTGCAAACTTTGCGGTGGCGTAAATGAAATTTCATCGCGAGAAAAGTCATAATGGTTCGCACGTGTGTGTCTTCCGTCTCTTTTTTCAACCCCTGAGGAAATTGCACGCGACGAGAAAATCCCGAAACGATATATGTATGTGTATATACTACATAGAGTATGTACGGGGCGTATGTCATTTCTTTTCATCTTTCACTGTCGCCGGATCATGAAAAAAAGCGCTCGGCAGCACGCGTTCGCACGTCAAATTCGCCCACACGTTCTCACGTTTCACGTACACATAAAACACATTACACGGCGGTCTGTAGCAAGTATTTTATGTTTGATGCTGTACCGCGACTCAAGCTGTGCCTCGGAGTTTCTCTTTTCCCTCGCAGCGGCGCCCTTCCTCTCTCCGTCGTCGTCCAGGAAGCGGCGTGTGTCTCCTACGTGATTCGAATCCCTCGGTGGAAAATCGCGCGGCGGCGACACACCCGATCCCGCACGAATCTACAGGATTTTTTATTTTTATTTTTTCGTCTTCAAATTCTCTTCTCACTTCGTGAAATAGCCCGCGCGACTCTTGTTCCCTCCTTTGGTGTGTCTCCGTTCGGCGATGTGCGCGGAGACGTCGTCGACAAAAACGGGGAAAGAGGGATGGAAGATCGAAGAAAGTAGAAAAAAAAATCCACGTTAGTTTCGGCTTATTCCCATTTGAATTCTTTTTGACGATCGGATTTATTTATCCTCGTTTTTTATCCTCGTTGTATCCTTTTTTTATTGCTTTTTTTTTTCTTTCAAAAGAACAAACAAGGGACCGTCGAGATGATTCCGTAAAAGCGCTCTGGCAGGCTCTCCTTCGCGGCGAACTCGAATCGAGGGCATCGATAGATCGGGAGAGGGCTATAATGCTAGACCATGGATTTTTTTTTCTTGCTCCTTTTTTTCAATTTTTTTTTTGCTCAACATGAATCGATCCCGCACGAACAAATGTGCTGTCTGCGCAAACACGTATATACCCGCGCTGCGATACTTTCGAAGCCTGATGCATTTTAATGCTCGAGGTCTCGAATGCCCCTTGGATTGATGAGGTTCAGCGACTCTAAAATCGTAAAGGATCACGGAGATACAAAATCCCACCGCCGATGCACGAGACCTTCAAGGTGCAATCGTTGCGCCGAAATTTTCAAAATTACCCCCATTCCCAAGTCGTTCCCATCGTTTTTCAAATGTTTCGAACCACCAAACTACCCTCCTGACGGAAGTAAAGAAAGTTGAGGGATGATTTTTTCATTGAGCATCAAGGATGCTGCAGACTTCCGGGTCGTTTTTTCGATCTCGGATTGAAATGAAAATAACGAGGATCCTCTGAATTTTTTCTGGGGCGTAAAACGCCGCTCCACGCTGGGTCGATTCATCGCAATTCAGGATGAGCCATGCACGACGACCTGGAACGACGAGATGAGATGGGCGGATCTCGTGATCTCGCACCCTCTCTCGAACCATCCAAAACGGAGTGTAAATACGCGTCTCTTCTCCCTCCTCGTCTCATCGTTTTATCGTAAAGCTCTCTCGATGCCCAACGAGCGTTGAGCCATCGATGCTCTCGGTTGAGATCTTTGTCCGTACTCCCGGTATATAATACAGAACCTCGGATGCGGTAAATCGAACGCCAGCTGAGCAAACGACGATTCAACTGCGAATTTAACGGGCCATTAGAAATTCAGGAGGAAAGATAAAATAATAAAAACGCCTTCTCGCTCGACGAGTCCTCAGTCTACACGATTTACCACGAGATGAACGGAAAACGAGAGTGGAAGCTGTATTTTTCTATTTTTGAAAAAATTCAAAAAAACGTTTGGAAATCAATGTGGAATTTCTCTCGCTTATTCTCGTAATGCTAGCAATTGTATTTATTTGTAGTTTTGTGTGTGTGTGTGACAAGTTGCAGCAATCGTGGTAAAACGCACGAGCAATGGCATACACAAGGTGCTCAACGCGTTCATCGGTTTACGGGGCTCCGCGTAATCCCCGAGTTGTACGATTCGCAACAAGTATTAGGGTCGCGGCTTTTCTCCCCCCTTTCATCCCCTATTTTACGTTCCGCGCCAACGTGTATACGTATGTACATTATATGTAGATTTTGACATGCAGCAATAGAGATCTATGCAAGATTTTCAGCGTGCATGTGCACGCGCCTCGAGGAATAATATCCAGAATTTGCATTTATCCGAAATGCGAGAAATATACATATTCACAAACGCGCATATACATACGTAATATGCATTCAAATGCAGATTACGATGTTTTTCTTATACGTACGGAGTGTGACGGGGGATAATCCGGGATTTCGTGATTCGAGCGCAATTTATCGGTCTTTACACGAGAGGGCTTTTAATAAAAATTTGATGGGCTCTGGAAGTTGATCGTCGCTCGAAAAAAAATCGCCGTTTTGGTCGGACAAAAAAGGACGAATTCTCGGCGATTGAAAATTGAAATTGGAGACCAAAGATCCTCGTCGCAACTTGCACACTTTATTTTCGATGAAACTTCGAGATTAGAAATGAACAAACGATTTCAACGTCGCAGCGTCGGTGTGTATAACATTGCACCTCGGTCTGAAGATGGACGAATTATTCCTAGTTGGATTCGCGATCTTGTATCAACAGTCTGATCCAGGATTATCTTCCTGAATCGCAAATCAGTAACTTTGGCTCTTTGTACGTCTGTGCGATTTATACGCGATATTATATATATGTATGCATTCAAAGTACATATATATATACCACGTGTCTCGCCCTCATCTTCTTCCGAACTTTCTCAGACCAAAGTTTCCGTATGCCGAGTCGCTCGCTCCATTTTCCCTCAAGAATCTTCCGAGTTGGAGCAAAGGAAGCCGGGCATTCAATCCATCCAGTTTTCAAACTGGTTGGAATATTGATATTCCGCGTATACACGTGCAAAAGTAATACGAAAGATTTTCTCCAACCAGCGAAAGTATATCACATTTTTCATACACACGTACACGTACATTCTTGCGTCCATATTACCGCGTGTATCCGTCGTTGAAGCTGCGAAAAGTGCCGCGTTCGAGGCGGGACGAAGAATACATTTCCACTGGAATTACTCCAAAGATCACTTTCGAGAATGGTGATCGGGTATTTTTTGTTCGCTGAATTTCCAAATCAAATAATCGATTCGAATCTACGCGACTTTCCCTGCTCGCGAGGACTCGAGGAGGGGCGAAATATGGCGGCGATGGGAGTCAAACGACTAGAAAATGCATTTCTTTACGACTCCGTGATTGCGGCTCGTCTAATGCCTGTCGCGCATACCAAACAAGCTGCTTTGTTTATACGTGCGCGTTTGTGTGTGTCTGTCCGTGTGTTTCCCATGTTTAAAGTTGAGAAGCTCTCGAGTAACGATCACTCATCGAGCAGACCCTCGACGATGAGATATCTCAACTCTCGAGACGCACGAAGCCGAGTATTTCTCTCTCTCTCGAGTTTTCACAGTGATTTTCTCGTCTTGCGTGTTATTCAAATACGCCCATGAGGCATTCCAGACGGATCGGTTCGAGTATCAAAAGAAAAAAGAGAAGGAAAAAAAATATACAACTCTTTTGTGCATAAAAAAAAAAACAATAAACTCGCTCGGCTCGCGCAGCATCCGAACAAACGGGAATAATCTCTTCATCCGCAGGATCGGAAGAATCACCGGGGGATACGGAGATATTCGATGAAAAATGAAGAAAAAAACACTCTCCGAGGTGATTCCAGCGATCATTTTACACGGAATGCCCCATATGAGAGCTCCGTTTCTCACGTATGGGGATTCAGAGGCGCCGGCGGAACAAAGTTGCCCGTCCGAAGCTCGATTACGCGCGAGCTTCGCGACAAACCGACCACTTGATTATTTCTTGATGCCACATTAATTAATGGACCACAGGCTCAGCGAGCGTCAGACGCAGGGAGAATTTGAGCTAGCAGAGAGCGCGCACTCTTGACTGTTCTCAGATGGGCGACAGGCACTCAGCCAACGTCGTGTACGACGTGCGTGTACGTTCACGTTATACAAACAGCGCAACGAGGGCGCAAAGAGGCAGAAAAACTTTCGTCGATCATCGAATTTAATATTTCGAGCGAATCATCATTAATATCCGTTTGAAAAAAAATGTTCGCCGCGGAACAGGGCGCTTTTCGTCCCAAAAGCGTCTCAGCCGAACCTTTTTAAATCGCAGGAAGCACGTTCTTCTTACGCTCAATTACGCGTAATCCTTTTCATCCTGTTTGACAATGAAAAAAAAACGTTTTCTTCTTCTTTTTTTTTCTCAAATTCCCACAGATCGTAGAGACGCGTTCTCACGCGCGGGTCCGCGTTTTTATCGCGTCGGTACAAGAGATACACCGAGTATAATCTCTGCTACAACTTTTTTTATTTCGTTATTTTTTTCCTACCATCATCCCGATGCACAATGCAACGACTCGTCGAGAGGAGGGAGAGATTATATTCATAAGCCTATTTCGACTTTTGTCGGACGCGACGTTATACATTTCGCCTCCTTTTCGCTTTCCCGAGGCACAACCCTCAATAAAATCCCAGAGGGTTGAGTCGTGAAACGCGCTCGGGACCAACCGTATTCTTGACTCTGAAATAAAATCCCAGCCTCCCATTACGCGTCTCGGTGAGTCGGTTCCTCGAACTATAAAACATCTCAAATCTTTTTTTTCCCCATTCGCGTGATGCGTGTTGAAAAAAAAACGTTTTTCATGCGGAAACTTTCGACGATTTTGAATCTTTACTGTCCCGCGACGAGTTTCGGAATTAAAAAAAACGAAAAAAACAGCGGCTATCGCGAAATTGTCATTTTTATCCTCAATTCCGTCAAAATTCGAGATGAACTTTTGAAAAGTGTATTAGGAAGGGTATGGAATATTTCGAGTTTTTTTTTATACAAGCGTGGGGAATAAAAGACGAAGAGGGACGCGATGGAGGAGCAAAAACGTCAGAAACGGTTCGAAAGTCGTTCACGAAGAGTCTAATCTCCGCATCGCGGTAAAACGCGCGCACTTACGCTCATTGTTAACAATTTCAACGATGCGTAATGTACACGCCGAGTAGGAGACCCAAAAGAGGCCCCCTTTGTGAAACCTACGCGCGTTATCCGTCTCCGAGGCTCTCGCCGGGCTGTTAATAATAGAAGTCGCATAAATCAGAGTCCCATTCACGTCTTTATTGCTCCATTAAACGGGGACAGCTGGTGCGGCCCTTGCCCGCCGCGAGTTCCAAGTCGAGAGATGCGCTCGCGGAGCACAAAACGCACAAAGCTCCCGCGGGGTGTATCGAGAAACTGCGGGAATTCCCGCGATCCTCCCTCTGCGATATTCAATTATATTTACGCCCAATTTCGTCAACGTAGGTCGCCCCTCATTGTCAAAATTCCACCCTTGCGACACCGTCGAGAAAAACCTCGAGAAAACGTACAGATATCTCTTTTTTTCTTCCTCGATGCGAGAAACGTCAAACTTTGTCGGTTTTGAATAAATTTTCGACCGAATTCTGCTCCGAGTACGAAAATTCCGTTGCGCAACGCGTAACTCGGAGACGCAGATGTAATTCCTGCCTCGCAGTCGCAGACTCAGCGGAACTTTCGAGCGTATCGTATAATATGAGGCACGTACGTACGAATCTGCCGTGTAGTATCGATGCGAGCTCTCGCACGGAACATGGCAAAATATACTCAAGTTCCGTTAGTCATTAAATCGCGGGAGACACGGTCGTGCATATATTTGTGCATGCATATAAATTTCGGAGTGGTACATAACGCACGTACAGTACGGGAGACGGAGCAGCGTTCATTAAATTGTCTTGTGTACCAACGGTCTATCCTGTTTTCCCTCGAGATTCCTTCGAACGAATAAACATATACATATCCGCACATACACACACGGTATACGCGTGATAACAAGTGTTACTTCCGGTATATCTGGAAACGAGACACTCGACGGAGAATCGTATCGATTATTCTGCATTCCACACGGAGAGAGCCTCGTCAGCACACTCGGGCGTTTATTTCCGAGCTGATACGCGCGATGAATAAAGAGAGACTCATCCGAACGTCGGACGAGACGTCCGAATTCGCGCGAGGCTGTAAGAGCCTCGCGCGAATTCGGACCACTTTGCTCTCGCTCGCTCCTTTGATTTTCAGCACCGGAATTTCAACTCTGTGCACGCGAGCGTCGCTGTGAAATATCCTATGAAATAAGTTGCAGCAGCGAAACTGGAAGCTTTCCAAGCTCGTGATCCGCACCGGAAACTTCTCATATTGTATATCTGCGGGATTATACACATATCTCGCGAATTTCACCACAAAAGCCTCCCTCTCAGACTCCCCGGAAAATCCTCCCTCTGTATTTCACTCTTGCGTCGTAAAATAACACTTTGCCTCTCTTCCGAATCAGGATCGGACACAAAACGACGAAAATCACTCGCGATGTTTCGCTCTTCAAATTTTCTTTTCACCCTCATGCGTTCCGCCACGCGGAGGAGGTTGACCTGCATCTTAACGATTCGAGGAAAGTCGATATTTTCATCGAGGCGGTGATTTTTAAAAACTACCCCCTCGGAGAGTGGTTGGCGCTTCTTTTCAACCACCCTAACGTAAATCTACGAGGAAAATAATGGATTCAACTCTGTGCTCTATCGCAACTAGTTCGCCCGGAATTTCCTATGTAGAATTTCCATCGGAGGTTTGCAAATACATAATATATGTGGAAACGGAATAGTCGTTAGGCCGGACAGGGCGATACATGTAGTTCACTCGGTTTCTCATTAATAGGTAAGCGTGTGGCGGAATGTTTCAGCACATCGAGAGGGAACGTACCCGCAGGTATTTCGAACACACTCTCCGCCGATGTACGCGGGAGGAAACATACGCACACATATATGGCAGGCGGAAGATCGATATCCCATCGGCTCTCGTTCTTCGACTCTAGCAGTCCGCAAACACGCGATATGCGCCTATGATGCCACTCGGCCATTATACCCGCACAGCGGACAGAGGCAACGTCCAGGACGGGATATCGCACAGCGGACGCGCGAAACGAATCGATCAAACGGGAAATCTACGCCGTTGCATCGATTTTCCAACCCTCCGGGGAAAATGAAAACATTTCTACGGAATCGGGATGGCGACGGGATGAAACCGACCGGCGGACTGATTAAAACCTCTCTGCATCCTTTTCGGCTCTCCTCACAGCCGGAAGTGCTCCGAACGCGATAATTAAACGGATCGGGTTGGTTTTCATGTATCTACGATTCATTTGACACGACGGTAAAATTCCGGGGGTGAAATTTGAGTAGGAAACGAGAGCCAGGAGGATCCCCGATTCATCGATGCAAACGTGCGGCTCCAGGGGATGCTGGGGATTCGCATGTTCGTGTCTGCAGGACGGTCCTGTTGTACACAGTGGCGATCGATGGAGTGCGGTGTATTATTGCTCCTCAGCATCTCTCCCCTTGAAGATTTGTACCATATCGTGCTCGACGGTAGATTATGCTACTATAGCTCGAAGATGCTGGAGAGAGGAAAAAGAAGTTCAGGATCAGAGAGCGGGATACGTGTATATGCATGTAGCGCACGGAGAAAAGTCTCTTTAATACTAGAAGAGATCCTAATCGTTGAGAAATAGCGTCTGGTCCCTCTCGCCGATTCGCCGATCACGAATCACGTCCTCTCTCCTCACTGTGTATCGCCTCTTGGCTCTCGTGTGTGTACATGTACATACACATTTAGACACATTTATATATAGATACATCGTGATTCGTACCATCGGCTGAGGTAAAAGGAACGGCATATAAGCGCGGCAATAGTCACGCTTCGGCCTCTTGGCCGACCACGAGCAGCAGCCAGCGGAGGCAGCAGCAGCAGCAGCAGCAGGGATAGTGATTCTTGCCCTCGCCCCTGGAGGTTTTCTTCTCATCGATGGCCAGAGGCGAGCTTCCACACGACTCAAAAGTACGTGTGTCTGTACATGTACCAAATAGTATATATGTGTATAATGTATATACTATACAGAGAGAGAGAGAGAGAGAGAGAGAGAGAGGGAATTAATGGTTCTTGGAGTATCACAAAAGCCAACTCGCTTAATGAGCGAATTGATCTCCGGCGTATATACATCGAGGCACCCACGTCGATCCTCTCTCGTCGTCTTTCCTCTCCCCAACCACTTTTTTTTCCATTCGACTCGAATTTATCGCGCAATGGAGCAGAAATTTATTACGAGTGGATCACTCGCGTCCCGAGGCCCGCTCGACAAGTCCTTTGGTGCACGGTGTGCTCTCTCAATTTTTTTCCCCCCCTCCTCAATCAGGAATAATCGAAATGTATATAACCGGATGAATGGTCCAGTTGTATCGCTCTCCCGAGGGAGTCGAAATGGCTTCATGATCGGGGGCACTTTTCGTCCATTGACGATGACGAAAAAAAATGAAGAAAAAAAAGTTATAAAGTCGCGCCGAGCCCCTTTATGACGCTCCGTTGTCACTCTGTATTGTATAATGGAATAAATAAATCTAGGTGAAAGAACGAGGAATTGACAAACGTCAGTGTGTGTGTGTGTGTGTGTGTGTGTGGACAATGCTGTTGGCGTCAACGCCCGCGGCCACGCTGTGAATTAATAAGCGAGCTTTGAAACATCGCGTCGTCCGCTCTCTGCAACTCATCGGCGTCTCCGCGTGTGTACGTGCTTAACACTTTGTGAAATAGAAAGAGAGGCAAGACTGCGCGGGAAACCCCGCAGGGATATCGAATGGAGCAGTAGGGCGTGCATAATACGGGGCAGCTGGAAACGCGAGTCTCTTCTGCTCCTGCCTCGTTGAATAGCATCTTTGCATTTCCCTCTTTATCCCTCTCTCATTGCCGTACTTTGCGTCGGTGCACACTGGCGTGTTCACCAACGACCCCGTCGTGTGTGTCGGCCCTCGGGGCTGCGCGATCCCGAGGTCGACCCGAGAGGTCTTTGGAAGCCGCTGGTTCCGCGGGGTTGAGAGTGCATGCACACACGCGAACCGGCAGCGGGAGAGCCTCTTGGCGTTTCCTATTGTGCACACGGCCGTATGAATTCCAAAGAAGCTCAATCTTCGCTCCGATGAATCTTACCGGCGGTTTTGTTTTTTTTTTTCGCAAAGTTTCGCAAAGTTTGCGCGGAAAAAGAAGGGTGAAAAACGCCGCGGAAAGGACGGGAGAACCTTGGAAAATACTTCGAGTCTGTATCTCAATTTCGTTGGGCATTCCGAGCATCTCAAAGGGGTGTCCTTTGAGATGCTCGGAATCGTAGTGATTTTAAGGTACCTCCGAGTGTGTATCGCACCGTCACGTGGCCTTTAAAAAGCAAGGGGTCGCAACGAGACCGCCCGCATTTCGTTAAATCCCACTCGACGCTCCGACGAGATAATTCCATTCGTTTATTGGTTCGATGAATTTCCAGTGGCTGATGCCGGACTCTGCGAGAGCACATTACGCCCGTGTATCCTTTGTGACTTTCTGTATTGTGATGCAAATTTTTTTTTTTTTTTCAGTAGCTCCGTAATTCGCAACGGATATGGGTACACCGGAGCGGGGACGAGGAGAGCGTACAACAAACGCCGCGGGCGTTCCGCGCGCGCGACACTCGAGGCTTACACGCGTAAAACTCCGAAAAATCTATCGAGCCCCTGCCCGCTTTTATAAACTCGACATTCTCGTTGCTCGATGAAGCGTCATCCAGCGCGCGCTCTCCTCGACGTCAAGCTCATAAGCGGATTATTTCGAAACGGAATCTCCGGAATCCCATCTCCGTATATGAATCGCGCGTGTGCAGCGGGAAAAAGAGAGAGGGAGAAAAAAAAATGAAGTACCAACCCCAAACAAATCCATACTCACCCCGTTTCGCGCGGAGATTCGCGAGATGTGCACCGCGTTTTTTTCTTTTAAGGTAGTTCTATCGTTTTATCGTTTTCTTAAGATTTTGTTGAAAATTTGAATACGTATTCTTTGATGTCATATGTACGTGTGTAATAAATTTTGGAAGGTTTTACCACGTGGAAGTTGAGATATTTATTGGTAAAAATCACAATTTTCGGTAGTCTCTCGTAAGAGCGCGTGTTAAAAGTTGCATTTTCATCAATGAATATCTTGGCTTCTACGTGGTGAAGCCTTCTAAAACTTTGCATACATTTTTATGCAACATCAAAGAAGATTTCTTGAGTTTTCCAAAAAAATCTTAAGAAAATTTTTTTCGCAATTTTTGTAATTATAGAGCAAGCACATATCACCTGGGATGACCGTGAATTTGGAGTATGCTGTTCTTTAGTCGATTTGCAACAACTTTTCTTATTTAACTGAAGCCCGCGAACCATTTTGTATGTGAGAAAAACTGCAAAACAATTTCTCGATTTGAATCTAACGATAGAACTACCTTAAGCAGGTAGCTGTCACGAGGACGGCTTTGTCGACGGAATTTTATTTAATTTATACTTTTATCGTTTAATCAATTTTGTCCATTTTTTTTGGGGAAAAAAAAGGAAAAAGCGTCGTTTTTGTAAGACGATATACAGTGCACGCACCGTCTGTGTACTGTGTTATAACAAAGAGAGGGTACACGTCGTGTACACACATGGGAACATTGCTGCAGCGCCATTATACGGAAGCTCGAGGCTCGCGGGAGAACGCACACCTATCACGCGTGTCAAGCGCAGATTTCAGCGTGTGACGGTTTTAAGTGGAGAGTTTACCGTTAAATGTATATACACAAACGTATATTCGCACACGTCTGTATCAAAAAAGAGCGAGAGAGAGAGAGACGAGATGCTGAAAGCGTTGCCACTCGCGTCTCACTCCCTTTTGCCCGCTGGAGGAAAATTAATTTTCCACCGTCGAGAGTCTTTGTAACGCCCCCGATTTGGAGAGTCGCTTTACAGCATCCGAAACAACCGAAATTGCCTCTGTAGAAATACAGCGTTGAGTTTCTTGTAAAAAATATCAATGCCAAGGTATATTTATTGATTTATTTATTTTTCCCGATATTTTGAACGGTCGGAAGCTGGAGGAAGATTCGGCGGATCGATCCGTCCGTCGTTGGATGTGAGGATAAACAAAAAGTTTTCCAAAAAAGACGAAGGTGTGTGCGAGTTTTGTTTTTTTCTCCCTCTGGGCTGACGCATTTTCTATTCTTTTTCCATCTTCTCCGCGCAGTTTGCTCTCCAAAGATGTTTCCGATAAGAAATAAATGGAAAAGAGTGCTAACGAGAGTTACGAGAAGCCTGTAAGGAGCGCCGACGATTTCAGGGTTTTTTCGCCATTGTCGCGATTCGAGAAAGACGAGCGAGGGAGAGGAGAAAAAAAATGAGCGTGCGGCTCTTATTGCGCGTCGGGAGAGCACAATCTAGCTTTTCGCCTACAATAAGAATTACACTCTTTTTCATTTTCTTCCTCATTCTCTCTCGCGACGTTCTTTTTCCTTTTCCTCGTCTCTTTTTAATCTTTCAGCCTCGAACAATACGGAACGAGATTCCCGAGGGAACGATCGCACGGGAAATGCCGCTGTCGCTGTGAGAAAAACAGGAACGAGAAAAAAAAAAAGAAAACAGCATCCCAGGCGTGGACCGCACGACGGAAAAGTGTCGACGCCACTTTAGACAATAGGTCTGCGAGTTTTTGTCATCGGTGGAGCGAAGCACATGTCTGTCTTTACGGTTTCGTGAAAGGAGACTTTTTCTTCCGCGTTCCTCGCCCCTGGACCGAGCTCTGCTTTTCAAAGATGCGAGAGAGATTCGGAGAGAGATTTTGTCTTATCCGATGTTTGAGAAAAAAAAAAAGAAAAACCACCACGTATGACGATCCTAAATTCTGGCTTGCACACGCGTCGTGGGTGTATGCCATCTATGCTGTATATAATTGTAGCGATTGAGAACAATCCCTGAAACCTTTTCAACTCTCTGCGGAGTAAATCCGATTTGAGTGTCTCGATACACGAAGAATAGTTTCCAGGCTCGTGAGAGACGAAGAGAGTCAGGGACAAGAAGAAGAAGAAGAAGGGGATGAAAATCCCTGAAACCTTCGAGTCTGAGTGTGAAGAAAAATCCTGCTGCCATGAGAGAAAGCCCTGGGAGAGAGAACTGCACGTCACGAGGACTTCTTTCTATCCACGGTGAGATCGCAGGCCGGTGAAAGGATATTGCGAATCTGGACCGGGAGGATGGCCTCCGGGCGATTGATCGTTCGACTCTGGACTCTCGATCTCGTGCATGCGCTGCCCATCCGAATTTCTCTCTCTGCCGAGAGCCAACTTGGTACTTAGCATGTATATATATACACACACACACACACGCACGTACATGTGTTTCCATGTGTGTTATTTGAACAGAGAGGTCGAGTTTCTCATCCCCAATATCGAGTAGAACAAAAAAAAAAGAGAGAAAAACGGCATCGGGCGTTTAACGGTCCCGTGACTTTACTATCGGCGTACGCTTTGTAATGGACATTCTCCTGGAGATGAAATCCTTTCTATATACCGTGACGTATAAATATACAAGAGTCTTGCACGAATGCGACTAAGCCGACGCGATGACGGCATCCCCTCGTCGTATGTATACGTTTGTCCGTCTGAAAATCCTTTTAATAAAAAGTTGATGGGGTCCCGAAGTTTTTCGAAAAAATATCGCGCGATTGTTGTCGTTTTATTCGTCCCCTGATTGGTCGGTGAAAAAGAAAGGAATTTCGGGGCGAAATTCTGTTTGCTTTTTGATGCGCGCGTGTGTTTTGTTTTTGCTTGAATTTTACTGTTTTTTTGCTTTTTGTTACTGATATTTCGAGTTTTCGCGGAAAACTCGACGAGTTTTGTGATTGGCGGACAATTTGCGATGGAACAGGCTGTTGAAGTATCGAAAATTCGAAAAAAAAATGTTTCGTTAATTTTGGCCACTTTTCCAGAATCGTGAAAAAGTCGGAATTTCAAGTGGTTATTAACTATGTTGATAATTATGCTATATACATTTTTTGGGGGGGTTTTGAGACGCTCTCGAGTAGACTTAAAGAATGGTGAAAGTTAAATGTCGATAGCTAAATTCCTTCACCCTCAAAATCGATGTTGAAAATTGGCGAAAAAAACGCAAAGGGGTATGTATGGGAAAATTGGTGAAAATCGATGGTCCGACTTTAAAAATCTGCCAAAAATCGAAAAATGCAGATATCTGGACAAACCAAACGGCATTTTGAAGCCTCATCAATTGCCAAGAGAATAAGCACAAGTCGGAATGTCCATCTCGAACGAAAAAAAAATGGCAAACATTTTAGTGAACCAATTCAATCCGGCAGAAAGTGACGAAAAATTTTGGATTTCAAAAATGATTTTTAATAGTCCATACCGATGTATTTTCTCCCGCTGATTACGAAACACACCCGTATTTGATCGAAAACCCAATATTTCCGTCCGAAAATGCGATAATACGATTTTTATCGATTAATGACTATTTTCTCATTGAAATATCGAGATTTGAAAAAAAAACTCGACTCATTTTTCTCCGCTTCTCCAGAAACCTCAAAAAGTCGAAATTTCGAAGGCTCGTAACGACTTAAATTATTAAATGCGTATGATAAAATTATATCCGATTTTGAATGACAATAATATCGAGTCTCGGAGCACCCTGTATGTACCGCCTGATTCGGACCCTCTTTTGCTGGAGCCCCGCGGTAACACGGCAGCGTCATCGTCCAAGCCCTCGGGAAAACCAAGAGCAGACGACGACGTCGACGACGGTTCAACGTTTTTATTGCGCACCTGGCGATATCGCAGGATTTCGAGCAATGCAGGAAGAAGTGAAATCTAGCGTGTCAGAGACGACGAGGGAGAGAAGAAAAGGGGCAGGGAGGGAAAAAAAAAACAAACGCAGTCACGATGAAAATCCGTATATAAACGCCGCGTACGAGTGTCGTGTGCGCGGATAAGGGATGGAAAAGGGGGGAGGGCGAATAAACGTGACGAAACGATTTTTGATTTTCCGACTCTGGCAGCACACGGCGTGGTGCAAGCTCGATTAACCATCGATCCATTTTCTCCGCAATATGCACGAGCATTGCGCGCACTCTGCTTTCAACGCCGAATGGATTTTACAAAATGTGAAAGGCCAATTTTCAATAACGCTCTCGTCGCTGCATTTTTTTTGTTTCATTCCATTTCAAAACATTTTTCTCTCCTTTTTGATGAGAACTTCCACACTGAACTTTCACATCGCCTTCAGCACTCTAGCGAATTTTACAGGATAATATTTATTTCCGAGGCTGATAATTTGCCTCTCGGATGTCGCAAGGATTCTCATTTCGGCTGTACCTTTTTTCGCATCCGTGCACGAATCGGTCGAAATTGAAATATCCTCGAGTTATTAATTATGCTCAAAGGAGGGACGGCAATTTTGCGAATACCGAGTGTATATAAATTCTTCAGGCGCGTTCTTTCGGAATTTCGGGGGTGGCAGCCTGGCAGCGATGTTGAATCATTCGTTCCGAATTACATGTGTGCTCGTGTCGGTACACAGGCGCGAGTGTGTTTGCCCCTCTGCGTCGGCGGGTCGGTGGATTCATTACCGGCTTTATTAATCGCCGCGCCGTCGTTATGTCAGTCAATGATCCCCGGAGACGATATCTGCTACATATATCCGTATCAAGACGTCAAATTTTCTCATTCGAGTCTCCGCGCCCGTCCCATCCTGCGTACGCGATGTATATAACGTCTGAGTTATATGGAGCATTATTTGAGCAGAGATCCCCCCCCTCAGGACGGTAACGGCCGTCTCCTGCGGCGGGAAGAGTCTAGATGAGATTGTTTTCCGAACCCTCTTTGCCTTCCACTGACTTTTCCTCGCGATGTACCACACAGATATAGAACGTCGTCGTGTATAAATATGGCGAATCCCAAAGAAACGCCTCGCGCATCTGCCTCGAGAGAAAAGATTTTTTTTCTCCTCCCTTTTCCCTCGTATACCAATTCGACGAGTCAACCGTCCGTCTCCGTAACGTTTTTTTTTCTTTATCTCGAATTTCCGAGATAAAATGTAATAAAAGTGTCAGCATGAGTCGTCGAACGATCGGTGGTCCTTTGACCATCCGGTAAATCGATATTCCATATTTGTATGTTTGATCGCGCGCGGTTTTTTTTTTTCACAAAAACCGAGCTACGTTCGCGATAAAACTCTTATCACCTCTTTCTCGTCTCTCGTATTTATCTTTCGATAATGAAAACTCGGCGACGCTCGCTCGAAATTTCAACAGGTTATACCAAAGTGCGTTATCCGACGCGAACGCGCTGTCGGCGTATCGAAAATAATTCGTCGGCAAAAGCAGAGGATTTTACGACGCGACAAACGAGAATATCGGAGATACAGATGCGATAACGCGGGAGAGAAAAAAATTGATTCCGATCGCTCGAGTCTCGTCGGCGCTGGTTTAGACGCGAGCAGAGATAATATGCGGAAAAATAATGACATGTATTCCATAGTCGATAAAAACGTTGGAATAATTGAAATTTATATAACTTTGCTTCGACCTTTGATGAAAATGATAAATAACGGGGATTATATCGGTGGAAAGAAGGAGAAATTAATTTATCTCGAATCTGACGTGTCGTCGACATCGCGAGATTGGCGGAAGAGCAATTAACGCCGATTATCGCGGTATTGACGTTACTTTCGCTTCTCTCTGTCTCTCCGGAAAAAATATGAAAGAAGGAGGGCAAAAAAAAACATGAAAAATCGGCTCTCGATCGGTGTATTAACGCGAATCCGGAGGGACGTTTGCAAACGAGAGCGGAGAGCGGAAGCAGGAGGGATCGACGCGAAATGCGTCACGTGCCATTGGCATTCGGATCGACGTTTTGTCTCGCTGATTCCGCGATTTCCCGCCGCGGCATTCGGAATGTCCGCGAGTTTATTCGCGGTGTTCGTGTACGTACTCGACTCATCGCCTTCGTACTTGTTTTTTCCTTCTCCACCCTCCTGTACCCGGAGGATCTTTTATTTCACTCTCGACTGCACATCCGGGAGGCCGGTCGGGGGCAGGAGATATAACGATCCGACGTCGCGGTCAGAAATTAAAATGTCCATCGGTGAAACTCCGCGGCAGATTGGACGTCAACGATCGGCGGGCGAAATTCGCTCTCGCGTCGATTTTCCTCCGCTGTTTTTTTTCCCCCTTCGTCATGACGGCTTTCGCAGGAACAACGAAAGCTGATCAGTATTTTTCAATCCTTGTCGGAGAGTAAAATAGCGATTAAAACGATCAGACGATCGATCGAAAATCGATTAGCGAGCGCGAGTGTATCGATTGGATTTCGAATTTTTTTTTTTCGAAATCGATACGCCTGGACGATCGTACGGTAATGGTACGGAATGAGTCACGTTGGATCGTGAGGATTTAGTCCAGCAAAAGCGATAGATCGAGGAGCGAGAGCGAATTCACCACAGAAAAAGTGAAATGAGAGACGAGGGTCCTGAATTTCTATTTACCCACAAAAAAAGGAGGGGAAAAAACACAAGAAGGATAAAAACGTTCGCACCAGAGGAACAATTCGTCCGTGTTCGTGTGTGTATTTTTGTATAAATAATATCGTCGGTGCGAGTCCACCCTCGTTCGAAGACTCGACGTGTCTGCGTCAAAGCGTCGTCCTGTATACACAAACGCGAGGGTAGCCTTTGTCGAGACGTGACAGGCGAAAGACGATCCTCATCTTTCGTACATAATATATTCTACATACTTATATACCATATAATGTACTCATATACATAAATATCGCCAGAGAAACCGGATCAACCCCTTTCGCTTCTTAAATTCGTTCCTGCAGAGTCCTCTCGCGGCCAGAAGCGGCAGCGACGAAGCGAAAAAAAATCGAAGCTGTCCAGGGCACGTGCAGATTTTTCAAAGCAGATTCCGCGCGCATCGATACACACTCGAGGATCCCCGGCGTACAACAATAATAATAGTAATATCTCGGTCCTCCCGAGACTCTGGAATAAATTTATCCATCCGTTCGTAAATCTCGCAATAATCAAGATGATGAAAATAATAATAATAATAACAATATTCCGAAATAAATAATTCAGCGAGAGGCCCTGGGTCCGCCACGTTTATGGGCGCGCGTGTCGAGACGTACGCCGCGCGAGATACATCGACGATGAAAGAGGAAGAAAAAGAGGGGCGAACACGAGACGAAAAAAGTGGTCCACCGCGCGAGAGGAGGGAGATGATATTTTTTTCCCTCATCTCTGATTTGATTACGTCGATGCTGGGACAGCGACGATTGACGAGAACGAGAATTCATGAATATTTTTCACGAATATTCTCGTAGAACCTGAAATAACCCCGATAACGATGAATTTTTCTTTCTCAATTTTAGCGACGATGCGTTTTCGCTCGATCGTCACTCGCCGTTCGCCGATCGCGTGTTAATTCGTTTGTTTTATTTTTTTTTTTCGCCGGTTCATATTGCCTCGTATTTTTCAGGACAGGAGGACGCATTTGCGAACGAGTCCCCATGGTCCCTCGTTGGATAATTAGGCGATGGTCCGTGCTGGCCAAAAGACCGCACGGTACAAACGCTCAGCCGAGGGACATGTATAATATATACCATCCCTCCGCGTCCGGTAAAAGTGGACAATGGATGATAAAAGTGTGTGGATGCGTCGGGGTCGTGTGCGGGAGTGAGAAACGAGCGGAGCAAAGAGAATACGAGAGTGAAATGGAATACGAAATGAGGGACGACCGAACCTATGTACACATGTGTACCGTTGTACATGTATTTACATGTACACGTCGGTTTCGAATATACGAGAGCTCTCGGAGACCGTCGTCGATTTTTACAAATGCGAGGCTCTCGAATTTTTTACCACACGTTGCTGCAGAAAGGAAAACAAGAAACAAAATTCGCAACCCCTTCCGGGGGATGCTCTCTGTCTACAGCCACGCTGAATTTCGCATTTGATCGTATTACGACGACGGAGAAAATAAATATATTTCTCGATGATTACTCTCAGGTAGAGAAAGATACGGTAAAGAAATGGACGCTTTGAGAACTCGGGAAAACGTTTTTTTTTTTTTTGAAATTTTAATTGTTCGAAACACCTGTGTTCCGGAGTAACTAAGGATACATCCCCAGTACGGGAGACTCGAGATCGAGTGGCTGAATGTCGTGGAAAATTGTGAAAAATTTTAACAATGAAATATATCGGTATTTATACTTTGGAGTTCAGTAATATTAAATGCTTCCTGTCTCGTGTGGAAAAGTTTGTATTTTTTTTTTATGGAAACGTGGAAAACGTTTGAATTTTCATGTAGATTAAAGTTCCCGTCGGAAGTTGCCTCTGTATCGACCTGCGTGGGTCTGTGAAGAGGAAACTTGACTCGAAGAGGCGTTTGTATGTCTGTATCGCACACGCAGGTTGTACCACATAATTCTCGTATTTTACATTTCCTACTTCACCACTGATCTCCACTAGCGATTCAAAAGATATATACACATAATGTATTTTATAGAATATAAAAAAAAACACTTGTATATACGAGTGGGCTTTTTTACTCTTGCATTTTTCTCGCTCTCGTTCTTTCTCAGTTTACTGCAACGCAGAGTGCACCGTGTTTGAATGAATACACCGTATATAGTCTTAGCTAATACACATCCGCGGTAGTCCAACTATTCTCCCAGTGTCCCTTTTGTTCTTTTTTTTCGCTCCCTTCTCATTTCTTCCCTCTCGATCTTTTTACTCCTCTTTTTTTTTGAGATCTCTCTCTCGCATCCTCCGTCCCGATGCAGCGCTCGGTCGCGTGGAGCATTATCATACATGTGTACATATAGATGCTCAGGGGACAGACACGAAGACGCGTGTATTCAGAGGGCGAAGAGAAATCCTCAAAAGGCACAAAGGACCACGAGGGCGAACGAGAAAGGGAGAGGAGAAAGAGCACCCGCATGCATTAAAGGGTAACGATTTCTTCTGTGCATCCCTTCGATGTACATACGCATAATTACTCATAAATTCATGGCTGTTCTGCCATCTCAATGATGGGCTGGTCCTGTCCATCTCTCTCTTCCTCTCTCTGTCTCTCTTTTCACGTTGGTAATTTCACGCAAGTTGGACAAGAACGCAATGTTGGCTAGAGTGCATGGTATACGTACAGTGTTGGCCAAAAAGAAGCGGAATTATTATTACTGCATTTATTTTTATTTTTTTTCAATTTCGTCACAGTTAATAACTCTTCAATTTTTGATCTCATGAAAAAAATACTAAAATACATTTCTGTGCCGAAATTCATACTGAATATCGAATGTTTTGGGACACCCTGTGAATGCACAGTTCGATAAAGGATAAAACGTTATTCCCTCGTTTCTGAATTCGCTCGAGGAATATTTTATGTTGCGAGTTTGCTCGACCCTCTGCTGCTGCTGCTGCTGCTGCAAGGAAACCTTTCCTAACCAGAGGTTGATTATATTCTCGGATCCGACGAGACCCGCGTACATCGATCTCGCGAGAAACCCGAGTGATTTTTTTTTCCAAGCTTCCCCCCTCATTGATTTTCCAACGTCCATTTCTCGTACGCATCGCGCGTTTCGCCTACAGCATTCTATGCAAATACGATCGACTTTGCGAGGCGAATTCGATCGCGTCCAATTCAATTTTTCAAACAACCGTCGACGTGTTTTCGGTTCGAAAATACGCCGGAAGACCGAGTTTCGAAAATTCACCTCCGACGAACGTGGAATCTTCGATTTTTCCCAACGTCGCTGAAAATTTTACGAGTTTCCTCTCCTCCTCAGGGTCCAGGGGAGAGTTCGCGGTTCGAGGCTGCTCGAAAAACTGCGCGGGCGTGTACTCGAGAACGTTGCTCGATTTTTTTTTTTTTTTCCCTACTTTTCACGTGTATATCGCGAGCCAAAGTGGCAAAAGAGGACAGAAAGAAGGGGGGGGGGGGGGGGGGGGAAAGAGTGAAAAATGCGCAAGCGGAAAGTACGTCCGAAAACCAAGGAGCTCGTGCGTGTATACGCGAACGCGAGCGATGGTATAAAGAGGAGAAACAAAAAAAAGGAGAAGAAAAAAAGAGTAACTCTCTGGTGGAAAAATAATCCACGGACCGAATTCGTTTTAACGAGGGAAAAAGTACGAAGAAGGGTTGGGGGCGAAAGCGGCGTCGAGAGGCATCGTGATTTAGTCTTTCTGCTGTACAGCCTCTCTGCCTCTGTACCCTTTGCAAAAATCTTGCTTCTCTTGGATGAGGGGGGGGAGGGGGGGTTGGAAAAAAGCTTGCAGCTACAGAGTACTCCTGCTCTTATATATTCTCGCTCTTTCGCTCTTTATTTCCGCGCATACACATGCCGGCGAATATGTGGAGCAGGTGAATTACGAAAGGCGGGAATGCACATTCCGCGGTCATAAATTCGCGACTCGCGAGATAAGACTCTCTCCGCTTCCATATTTTCCTTTTTCAAACACACAAACCTCGTTTTTCCCTCGACGCGACCTCCCGGAGGTTCGAAGATAAATGTGATGCGAACGCGCGTGATTAAAACTTTTCGAAAAATGCGACGTCGCGATCGCTTTTAACGAAGAGTTTGAAAAATGCGCGCGCACGATTTCGATCCGACGTACGAATCAATTTTTATACGTATTCGCGGAGGAAAAAAGAAAGATGGAGAAACGAGAGACAGCGTGGATAAAGAGACAACGCGGAATAATGTATTTCACCCCTTTGCGCCCGTGTCTCACGCGACCCTACGTTGCTTTACCCTTTCGCCCCTTCGTGGCCTTTTCTTCGTCAAATTATTCACGGCCTGGCTCGATCTAAACCCCCATAATGTGTCTACATTTATCTATGTGTGAACGTGTGTGTGTGTGTGTGTGGACGTGCGTGTATACATATACACGTCGCGAAACGCGAAACCCTCCGTGACAAATGAATTTAACGCGCGCAGGCGCAAAGATTATTATTTCAATTTGCGTTATTGCCAGATTGATTGACGGGAGTATAAAATACGAGCAACGGAAATCGCACAACTGCGAAACGGAAAGTGCCCGTGTATACCGGGCGGCGAAAGGTACTTTGAGGATGTACGTCACGTGACGTCTCGATAAAAATCGTCGGAAAAGAGGACATTTTTTCCGTTCGGAAAAAATGAGAATCGCCGAGCAGCGATTTGGGTGTCTTCGGGCTTGAGGAAAATTTTGAAAAAATTCGAGCGTATTCGAGACGAGCGACACGCGATTCCGGGACACCCTGTACACGGTCGCACGCGGTGAAATCATAGACTCGCGGCTTTCGAATTTGCCGTTGATGTATGCACGTGCTGGCCTGCTCGAGAAAGGCGCAGTGGGGCTTGAATTTTCGTGAATCGTCGAGGGGGTGCGATGTATAGTCGTTGAATTAATTTCGCGACGTGCATAATGCGATACTAATACGATGAACGAGACGAGACACTAAAAAGGGTCAACCCTAATTTACGCCGGAAAAAAAAACTGAGAAATATCCGTTGACTCTTCAAACGTAACGGCCATTTTTTTCCTCCCTTTGCAGAGTCGGATGAAAAAAAATGGTAATCGAACAAAAACATTTGTCGTCCACTTTGGAATTTTGTCAAATTGATAGAAAACGATCTGTCGACGAATCCTCAAGGTCGTATCGGTAATTCTCTCGAGAATTATGCTCCGCGTGTGCGTTGGTTCTTGCGAAATTCATTAACGAACTGACCAGGGTGGATGCACGTGTAGAGGCAGCAGCAGGGTGAATCCGAACGCGCGGTATGCGTTAATGACGTCTCGCCCATGCGGTGTGTTTGTAATTAAATCGGTAGGCGAATATCGAGGCGCTGTATACGCGAAGAGCGTTCGCGCCTCGAGATTATATGGAAGCGCGATAAGGGATGATAATCTATATGGGCGAGGCTCAAATACCCACGATTGTTTCCCCCCTCATGTGCCCGGTCGTTTCCACGGTCAACAGATGCATCGAGATATATATATATAAACGATAAATGATAATGAAAATCCGAATTTCTCGTTTCAAAACCTCGGGCGAGTGTCGCGGATTTAAACGGATCAAAAGTGCGAGAGATGAGCGAAACGTCGCGGAGTGGAACGGGGGGTTGAAGGATAAAAAGATCATCACCGATCCTGTCGTTGCATAAATTCTGCGGTGGCTGCGAGCCCCCCCTCGCTGCTAATCCCGGACGAAACGAGATAAAGAGAGAAAGGGGATGAATGAGTAAAAGACAACGCAGAGTTTCTCGGCAGATTTTATTCCACTCGAAATATGAAAGAGATCGCGGAGAAACCGGGGAGGAAGAAGCTGCGGGGTGGAGCGAGATGAACGTTCCTATACAGGAGCCGCATTCGGGGAGATCTCCTCGCCCTGGGGATGGTAAATTTTCGTTACGAGGACGAGTAGGTAGAGAAAAAAGCGAATCCTCCTCTCGCTCGAGCGGAGAACGCGTTATTAGCATACGAGTATTTAGAGATGAGTTATGAAGCGGTCCTGCCCCGCGCGCGAGCTTATCCCGAAGGGACGCGTTGTTTCTTTTTCTTCCGTCAACCGGGAGAACGTTATTTATGCGCGTATGAGCCCTTCCGCGTGTCTTTCGAGAATCTTACTTTCTCATCACGGGCAGGATGCATTTTGCGCGGTTATTTTGGTCACGGAAAATCTTGACGATCTGAACCGACGGAAAAAGAGAAATTCTTGGATGGAATTGAATAGCGGGATGAAAAAATTGTAGAAACGCAGGAAAATTGCGATCGTTTGAAATTCTCATGGAGTTCCCTGTATGTACAACGCATATGTATTATGTAGGATGCATATTTGTGCCCAGTGGCGAGAAAGGCGAGGTGGTCTTACAGCTCGAACGCGTCAGGTGTATCCCTCGGGAGATTGGTACTCGATCTTCTGAATATTTTATCCCACTCGCGTTTTTTTGTGTTTCATTACTCTCGAACGTCGTGAAAGCGCGAGCATTGTAAATCTGCCCCTCCCTCTACAGAGCGGAGAGAAAAAAACGATCGAGGGAAATTTTATAAACGCTGAAAGCTGCTTATACCAACAAGCCAAAATGGCTCGTTATTCTTGCTAAAGCGAGAATAATTGAGATACTGATAAATCGATACTCTTTTTCCCCTCTTTTCGTCGTTTTTTTGCAAAAGAAAAGAAGCCTGGCCGGCTCTTTTTTTTCGCGCAAAAGTTTAGCTTGTTATTCTTGCTTTTAACGACAGTTCCACAAGCCGAAGATTGCCCTTTAAGAGACTCGAGAATCGGGGGTGAAAATATTGTCTCGTATCTGCGTGACGAAACTCGAGTGTAGACGATTATTGCAGACGATCATGGACCGGCCTCGTGCAGCTTTGAAGCTCTGAAAAAGCATCGTCGATCACGAGTCAAAGAGCAGATATGAGAGCAGTGGAAAGGGGGGGTTGACGAAGAGGAAGAAAACGATGAAAATTAAAGCAAAAGTTAGCGGGCTCGTTGCGGCCTCCTCTTTGGTTTCACTTAGCAGCCCGCGACCCAACGACGAGAGAAAGATGCAGCGTGGGAGAAGACGAAGCGAGAAAAGGGGGAATGAAAAAAGATCGAAAAAGAGACGAGATGATGGGAGCACGCAACCGCAAAGTTCCTTTGAGCGCAGCCTCCCCCGCCGTATACCGGCCGATTCTCTTTGGCTCTCCTCTTTTCCCTCATCTTTTTGTTTCCAGTCTGAATTCTCTTTTTTATCGTTGAAAAAAAACTCGACAGTCCGAGAGTGAAACCAGCAAAGAACCTCGTTCACGTACGGGTCCATCACGATGAAAGAGGAGCGCGAGGAGCACTGTCTCTCTCCCTCGCTCCGTCTTTCTCTTTCAGCGAGAGAAAGAAGCAATTAGAAAGCCATTATCTCGCGACGTACGTGTGAGCACGTGTGTGTATCGTTAGCGCAAGCATCGTACGACGTACCTGATACGCAAAAAGCGCACAACCAGAATGAAAAATGAAACACAGACGCGGGCGAATCTGGAAGTCCGTGAGAAAGTGCGTTTCGGAGCACAGATTCCGTTCCATTTTTCGGTAAAAGCATATACATTTTTTTTTCTCGTTTCGGAACAGCCAGTACCGTTAAACAAGCTGGGAATCGCTCATAGTATCGCCTATTTTTGTCTCAATTCTGTCGCGAGTCGTCTAGGTGGTTCATTTTCGTGCCAGTTTCGTCGTACTTCTCCGCACGGATACGGTCCGACACCTTTGGGGATCAGTTTACGCGCGTAGCCCGCTCTCTCTCTCTCTCTCTCTTCCTCTCTGGTTGTTGGCACAGAGATGGATGTGGACCAGCGTATATACCCGCGTGGGATCAGGTGCCCAGATCCCTCTGGCTATCCATTCCGGTCTCGAAATTTGTCTGTGCCAGCTGCCGGCGGTCGCGCGACTCATCGCGACCAAAGCGACTAACAATGTATGTCACTGTACAGCATCCGTCTATTCCGCATACGCACAGACACAGACGCGTGCGTGTGTACGTGTGAATAAGCACGCGAGTCTAGTCTCTCTGTGGCCCTTTGTGCATAGAGCACATCGTTGACTAGCAACGTCATCGAATTATAGAGGACGGAGAACGCGGGACCACCGCTCGCTCTCTCGTCCGCTGTCTCTCCCGCGTGTCACGCTTGCGTTTTCTCACTAAACTGTCACGGATATAGCGTGTGTATTCGTCCGCGGGGAACAACACAATGCCTGTCAGCGCGCGTCGAGTTTGTCTCATCTCGACTTTCCACGCAGCATCCCTCCCGGTCCACGAGACGTCCGCGAATCTTCCGCATCTCCCGAGAATCTTACGTCGTCTCGTCTCGCGAGAAACGCGTTTCCCCGATTGAGGCAGTTTGAAAAAAATGTAAATTCAGCTTCAAAAAGCCTCTGATCAGCGTCAAATATCATGAGAGAGTTTTGGCTCGCGTCGAATTTTTTTTCACGCTCCCCATCAAAGTGCACGACCAGAGCTAACCGAACCGGATGAATGACGGCGAGTAAACCGTTCGTCTCCCCAAAACGTGCGGCGGAATCGTAAAATTGGAATCGAATCGACGTTAAACTTTTATTTCCTTCCGGTCGATGACTCGAGGACTCTCTCGCTGTTTAAATTATCGTTATATATAGGCAAAACGTCGGAAGGTTGAGCGAATCGTAGTTGGTGTTTTATACAACGCGTGGAAAATACGAGGGTGTTCGAGGACGTATGGTGCGCTCACACACACTCACACACATGCTCGCACAGACTCGGGATGAAGTTTCGAGGGTGATTACACGCCTCATTGTTTCGTGGATTTTCCACCGATTCGTTCGAAATGGAATGGTAATTACGTACGATGTACTCACAGCGTATGTATCGGATAAAATTTATACGTAAAACGCGACGAATTTATGTTTACGATCCTGACGAAATTCCACCGGAAAGTATAAATCTTTCTCAAACCTGTTCAATACGCTTGTCCTGTCGGTGAAAATTCGTTGAAAAATAAGTATCGGTGAATTTGAAAATGTTTAAAAAGCAACGTCGTTCAGCGACCGCCGTTCGTTCCCCTCGAAAATTTTGAAAAATTCGACAAATTTGAAATATTAATTAAATCGACGCGAGCTCGAACTCGCCGGTACATTTTTCTCATTAAATCGTGTAATTGAATTATCGAAATTTCTCGCGATGACGTGATTCTCTTTTCATGGGATTTTTTATTGAGAATCAACTTGGGAAATCAGAGGGATCAGCCTCAATTCTCTTCGAGTCCATAAATAAGGCCTGAGCTCGCGGACGAAATTCCCAAAAGTGGAAGGAAAATATTTCGGAATAAATACAGTTGTAGGAATATTCGTCGGGACCACAGGGCCGGCCGTCGCTTAATCATACCTGCGAGAGCGTTAATTATGCATAAAAGTAATTAGCATCACGATTATTTCGCTAGAATGGAATTTTGATGGCTCATTTCGTTTTATCCGCTCGACGCGATCGAATATCTTGTCTTTTTTTCCGATCTAACGATAACACGCGGAAATGATCGCGGATGGGTGAAAAATCCTCGAAATCAGGGAAGCACATTTTTCGTACAAGAGAAGATCTCATCCAGGCGAGTGTTTTGATTCTCGGTAGAAAAAAAAATCATGCCTGCCTCCTACGCATTCGTCGATCGATCAAAGATCGAGGTTTCGCCGAGGGCTGCCTAAGAGGGAAGATGCGGATTTGAATCGCGAAAAAATCGGCAAAAATCGCGTGAGGATCTACGGAGAATCGGGAGGAATTTTCGGTTTCCTCGCGCTCCAGCACGCAGCATCCGAGATTTACGATTTTCGACGACGTGAGCGTGGTTATAGATCGGGTCTTAACGAACTGAATCTCGATGAATATTATATCGAGGCCTCCGGGAGGCAACGTTGAGAGGAAATTCCATAAGGAACCCCACGTTTTCTCAAACCCCGTCGGCGAGGAGAAACGTCGAGGGAACGCGAGAGATTGGACAGGAAATTAGCGAATCTTTTGCTTCCTCTCCTCCTCCTCCGAGACTCCGGTATATCGTGTACGACAAAACGCGACATCGATCCTTCCCGTCTTCGCATCCATTTTACAATTTCCTCCAATTTTTTTTTTTTTTTTAATTATTCAACATTGAAAAAAATGTTTACTTCGTATTTTTTTTCTCTCTCGTGTTTCCGACACCTTTTTTTTGTAACATTAGTGGGAAATATTGTTATAACGGAAATGGACTCTCCGAAATGATTTATAAATCATTTTTTTTCTGGCTTTGCGTGGTTTTTATCGTACGAATTGTGTCGTCGAGAAGAAACAAACAAACGTGCATAATGCGATCGAGAAAACGAGAGTGGAGTTTATCTCCAATAACGCCCGCGGGTAAATCACTCCGAACGATCACGCCCGCGAGTTTGGTTCGATTTCCCGACGCGGGGAGATGATTTCTCGAGCTTTTAGCTCTCGGACAATTTGCCACGGCCGAAAATTTCGTTTCTCCCCTCGTCGGAGCGATCGCTCGCGACGACGACGGCGTTATCTCACGACGGAGGGTCCGTAGGCTAATCCCCGAGTCGCGTTCGCGGTTATAGACTCTCTGTACACACGCGTACGCGTAATCACTCCTGATCCACCGATGAAATTTCAATTTAAATCCACAAAGGGAGATGAGCACGTAAAAGCTGATAATTAATCGCCGCGATTGAGCGCGGAGGTCGCCTGACGCGGGAGCGGGACAAACAATTTCATTCTCACGTAAAGTGTATTATTGAAAAACGTCGTTTTTCCGAAAAAAAAAAAACAAAAAGTGCCCAAAAACTCGGGATTCATCACGATTTTTTGTGAAAACGAAAAAATACGCAGCTTGCGATGGAAAATCGTTGAAAAAATTGAACAGGCATTTTTCGCAAGAAAAAATGGATGTTTATCTTTTCTCCCAAAGTCCGTGAGGGATCACGGGAGCAAACGCCAGGAGGGAAAACGATCGAAACGAGGAAATATTACACTTGTCCGTCATTACGGCCGAGTAATTTTCGATCGAGTCGATTAACGTCCGGACTGGATTTGCGCTATCCGCCGAGCAATTTACGAGAATCGATCGTCCTCTCGTATCTGGATTCAACGTCGCAAATTGCCATTTCCAGTTCCTATCAGAAAAATAATGATTTTTCGAGCCTGAACCACCGTATTTGCGCTCGGTACGATTAACGCAATTGCCGCAATCAGACGTCAGAATTCTCGCAACGAATATCGACGAAACGATCCCCCCCCAAATCTCCAAAGACTTTCTCTCGCTCGAATTACTCAAAAATGCAAGTACGCCCAAAAAAAAGGAGTAAAAAAATAAACACTCACCCGATATCTTCGACACTAATTATCCGAGTTCACTGAGGCGCAGGACGAAAACAAAATCTCTCACAGATCACTGGAAAAACATTGAATCATCACAAAAATACGAGCAACAATAACGTCGCTCGTCAAACTCGCGGGATTTATTCGCGATCGATCGCGAGAGATCAATTTTTTCCTGGACGATAATTATCGACAAGACGAAGAAGCACTCGCGCACACGCGCACTCCGCGTCGATACCAAAATTCGTGCCAACGTTGATTGAAATTTGAGGAAAAAAAAACAAGAAAAACGAAATCGACGTGTAAAAGTGTTATTCCAATAAATTGTTTGTAAAATTCGCGCGATCGATCTTCGTTTCGCTTCGTACAAAAACCGATAACTTTGGGTATTGTTATTCGTTTTTGCAAAACACTGGCGGAAAATGTGTGTCGGGTTTGATGATGACAAGATATAAACGTTGTGTTTTCGATCGTTCGACGAGGTACACTCGGCGAAATTCACGAACGACGAGAGAACCGAATGATTATATATCGCGTTAATATTTGAGGAGGAACGAGCGAGCGAACGACTACGGAACCTTCCGTGATGACGCCGCGGCAGAAACTGACAGCGAGCAGCGAGCTCCGAAACCGAGAAGCGCCGAACCCCCGCGAGAGAGCGAGTGAGAGAGAGGGGGCGCGGCACGAGGGAACGGAGAGAGAAGGAGGGACTCGGCAAACAGCCGATGGAAGAAAGAAACGTATCTCCACGGGTCTTGGCAGAGCCACCTATCGGCGGGCTCGGGAAAACTTTTTCAGCCAAACGGTTTTCAACCCCCCGCGAGAAATCGCCGCTCCGGGGATGACGGACAAAAAGAGGGTGTTTTCGATCAAGGAGAGGGGATGTTCTGTCCCATTGGGGATGCAAAATCGTCGGGGGATAAAAATTACTTTTGTTATTTCGGTTTCAATGAAAAAAAAACGAAAAAAAACCCTCAAGTTCGGATGGAACATTTTTTTTTATATTCGTAGTTACCCCGCGAAGTAGCGATAAGAATTACAAAAAACTGTGTTGATTCGTGTAAATGATGAATAATAAATAAAAAAAAACGACGTACACTATCGTCCCGTTATTTTTCGTCACTCAATTGTCCCGCTATATCCGGTTCCGAGATCGATTGCAATAAAGTCGACTCTGTATCCTTCCTTCCTCTCGCGTTTTTTTTTCCTCCGCACCCAGTACCGCTGTGGAACGTGCGCTTTTCGACCCTCGAGAGAAAGAGTCAAGGCGCTGCCGATAGCTCGGATGCGAGAGGATACCGAAAGCGAGAAAAGTAACGAGGCGGAGGAGGAGAAAAGAGCGAGAGAGGAGAGCGGGTTTGGGGTTGAAAAATATGTTGTAGAAACGTGCCGGAACCGGACCGACCGACCCGCCGACGTATGCCACGGAGGGAGGAAGGAAAAAAGAAGCGTGCAACGGCACTGGCATGCTTTGTCCTTCTTTGCCGGCCATCGACTAGGGATTTTATTGATTTTCCTTCCTCGCCTTTTAGCTCGACCCCCAACCCCTCGCGCTTTTGCGGAACGCGAGACCGCGGTCTCCCGTTAATTACCGCGCTCATATACGTGTACTATGCACGAGGAATATATGAGAATGAAGGAAAAGACGGAGAGAGAGCGAGCGAAGAAGGCTAAACGGCGTACACGTCTCTTTTTATGCATACACACACACACACACACATGTGCAAGACACCACTGGAGTAATAGCCGACGAATATATACGTGTAGGAAATCGAGGAATTTCGGGAATTTTTTCCTACCCCTGAGCGAACATTATCATCCATTAAAATGTACAACTTGATCGGAACGTTCGCGGTTTTCCCTAATTGCTAAAATTCTACGATGAGGCACGGCGGTCTTTCGATAATTGTTGCGGTTTCCCGTCAGAGGGAAATGAGGAACTCTGTTGCTGCGGCCAAAGTAATTGCATATTTATATATATATATAAATATATATCGTGAGAAAATATGTGAAAAAAGATAATAAAGTGGGAAAACTTTGTATTTACTGTGTTATACGGCTCCCTTTTTTTTTTTTTGAACCGATGATTTTTCGCAAGATTTTATCTCCATCGAATTGATACATTCAACATGGGACTCGTCGGAGTACGCGTTTGTATCTCAACGTTTTGGTATAAATGTGGGAACCAGTCTGCCGTGGAGGAAACGAGCGAGACTCCCGGTGTAATAACGTACGCGGTAGCTGGTCGCGGTGTTCCGCGTATAAAACAATTTACGACACTTCGCGACGAGAGAATGATGTGGGAGTGGCGACGACTGCGAACGACTCTTACCAGACAGCGGTGTGTGTCGTCCTACGAGGTAATAAAACGAAGACCTCGCTGAAGGAACGTGATATAGGGGATGCGCGAGGAGGCAAAGTTACCCCCTTGGACGCAGCCGAGCGAGGACTCGTCTCCTGTTGCGTACCGCCTCTCACTTTCCTCTCCAGCATCTCGTCTTTTCGAGACTCGCGGAGGATCATTTTATTACGCCAACGTTCGACGTTTCTTTTTTTTTGTCTCCCTCGATTTTGAGTGAATGTACCTTGATCTCTCGAAAAGCAGGAGTGGAAAATTAGTCGCACGGGGGATGAAAAGTAGACGCACGAGCGTCGAAGAGCGTCGAAGAGCGTCGTTGAGAGACCGCGATAAATTCACACTTTTTCTCCCGTCCCCGCTAGCGTTACGGGTCTATTAGTTCGAGTGCTTTTCGACCGCGATATCAACAGTCCCGCTCGCAGGAATCCGCTGTGGGAATTCCGTCGTCCTTTCGCTTTTTTTCCCTCCCGCGAATGACCGTGCGATTATCCGCGAGCCCGAGGCTACCCCGATTATAGAGAAGGAAGAACAAAAAAATTGACACTCAGCGTTCGTCGTCCTCGATCGTAATTTCGATGTTTTTCAGCAGGGAAGATCGGTGTGGGAAAAAAATTTGGCATCGCGCTACCGGCTGGTCCCCGCAGGGACGGAATGTAAAAATACGATTTTTGATGAAAGATAATTGTTTGGTGCAAGAGTAATTCGAAAGAATATATAACGCGAAAAACTGCGGATTGTGTTCTCCAGGAGCGTGTTTGGATCTCGTGCGATTTTTCAAACATTTAAGAATCCCTCGCGCGGAAGCTCTTACGGGAAAAAAGTTGGTCGATCCTTTTCTCTCTTGGAGCTCGACACCTTTTACCGTGTGTGGGATCAGAAAATAGCGCTCAAAGCTCGCCCCTTTGCTGGTACAGCACAGCATCACACAGATGAGAGAAGATTCTCTAGGCTTCCCTTGCTCTCTCTCTCTCTCTCTCTCCCCCTCCTTTCTACTCTGGTATATCCGCGAAACCCGCGAGATTTACGAGGGTCGTAAAGCACGGAAAAATGTTAGCTCCCATTCGGAGGCCACGGTGAAACAAGGAAACATGCAGCTTCCGCAGAGCCAGCACTCCCTGCGCCACCTCGGACTTTTTGCGGCTAAATCCCACTTTTATATATCACTTACAATGATATACATGTTTCGTTTTATTTTCCCCCTCCCACCACGCTCCTTTTTTCCATACCGTACATCTTTTCTCCAATTTCTTTTCATTTTCGTTGAATCCTGGAGTAATCTTTTCATCTCTCGACTCGAGAAAAGAGAGCGTGAAAAAAAAGTAGGAAAAGCACCAAAGTATGTTCGTACGATGTAATTAAAAATCCTTGCGATCGGATACGTAAGAGCCTGGCAGATTTTCCCGGCGATATCCCGTACGCGAATAAAGGACCACGAGAGGATCCAAAGTGTGCCCGAGAATAAACGAGAGGCGAAAAATCGATACGAGAAGTATATCGATGTTGCCTTTCTTTTTCACATTATTTTCCAGGTCCATTGAGAATTCAGGGAGCGCGGATATAATTGATCGCGAGCCTCTCCTACGATGCATTAGGGTGTTTTATTTCCAGGCAAGCTTTTCTCGTTTTTTTTGTTTCGTCCGAGTTTTTTCGCCAGAGACGCGAAATAAAATATCACGTCGCCGTGTTTTTCATTTCCATCTTATCCACATTTTGGTGAAAACAGCGACGGTGCTCTCATATCTCGAACGAGTTAACGATCAAACTTCCGGTTCGCACACGCGCGCGGCTTTTTTCTCGTGTGTGGACCACAAGGCGGAGATACTTCCGTATACTTGTTTAACCTCACGTCTATACACCGATCGGAAAGAATCCAGCCCATTTGGCGAATCTCGTGGACAAATATAATCATAATGACCCGACGAGCTGCCTGCGCGTCTCGAGGAAAATTTTTTGGGAAACTCGTAGTGTTCGAACGACCGTGCCGAAATCGTGGCATTATCCACACACCGACGTACGCGTTTCAAGATGAATATTTGTTGACCCACACGTGAAAACTTTGATACCCCTATCATCCGACTTGCTCCAGCATCTTCCGAATGTTTTTCTTTTTTGTATTTTCTCCTCTTCACTCGTCCATAGTACAACGATCGTCTCGCGAAGAACTGAAAAAAGCAAAGATCGTATAAAAGTTTGCCGATCGCGCGGTCCAGAGTGTCGAATCGGCGTCGTCTTTTGTCGTATATACTCCCGCTCGTATAATCTCCGTTCCGCGTACGCTCGCGAGTCGAAAAATTTGTCGTTTCGCTCTCTTATTTCCTCGCGATTACCGGAATAAATTTCATTCACTAAACTTGAAGTTGGGAAGATGGATCTGGACGTTCCGCGTGCGAAATATCGGCGACCGATACCCTGGGAACACCCTGTATCTTTTTTCCAATCGGATCGAGGATCAATCCGGCGTCATGAATAATCAATATTTATTTATCCCGTAAACATCGACAGATCCATAAAGTGTGGAAATGCGGAGGCGTGCGAAGAAACGAAAAAGAGCATCGTGGAGAGAAACGCCGATTTCTCGAGGTGGCATCGCACCTTTCCGTCCTCGAAAGTTGTCCGGAGAGACAACGCGATCCGAGCGCTATGAATATTTCCACGGTGCTATAGACCGTGCGTTATTTACCGAATGTCGCTCGTTAAATGTCCGAGTAGAGGCGTGTGCCGGTGTCTGAAGAGCTCTGAACGCTGTATTATTATAGCGCCAAAGGGAGAAGAGAGTTTTATCCGCGCGCCGATATTCGTGGCATCGGTGTTTTGTTTCATTCGATATGCAAATTGCGGTGAAACGCACATTGGGTGGCATCTTTCGTTCGTCCGACATGTCGCGCGTCTCATCCTCCATTTTTCCAAACCGCGTACGGACGTACGCGAGAACGCGAGGGTCGTATTTTACCTGCATGACTTTTCGATCGAAGATTCTCACGCGCGTTACGCTTCCGGTAAAAAAAATCAATACACGTATACATCGAGACGAGAGAGACGTACTTTTCCAGCAATTTATGTATAGCATCGTCGTGATTTCATCGTTCGTATTTAATTTAACATCGTCTTCCTCTCTTTGTCGTCAGCCTCCGTGGACCGATGGAATTTCCCCGTTACGATTGACGAAAATGTCAAACGATGACGATTTAAGAGAATTTCACGCTCGCTTTGTCGCGAATCTCCCCTCGAGTTACTGGGCGTCATTACCGGGCGGAAGATTGGCCATTTTTCTCCAAAATTTCACTCGATCGATAAATCATTCGATACCAGCCGTGTGTGTAATATCGCTCGACTTTTGGGGATATTACGGGAATTAATTCGACACGTGGAACCAGCGCGGAATGTTCGATTGTGTCTCCTCCCGTGTTTTTCGTATACACATATCGTTTCCGTACAGACGTTGCCCCACGAAATGTCCGAAGCGATCATTATTCCCACTTCTCGTATTTTTCCTGGACAACGGATGACCTCGTTCGTACACCCTGGCGATCCATACGGGGGCTGAAGAGTCTCGAACCCTCCGCGCTCGTTTCCAAAAGGCTCACGCGCGGGTATGGAGAATTTCGCCTTATTGTCAAACTGGCTATCGTCATAACAGTAACGAGTGTGTGGTCGAACAATACTCGACATACTTTCGACACGCGAGAAAGGATGACGTTGTACACGTACATCGAGAAGATGAGAGCAGGGGGGGGGGGGGAAGAGCATAATTTTCGACGTGATCCCAGTACGGAGCGGGGTCTGGTCGGGCTGAAATGGACCACACGCGTGTCAATGAACGGCTGCTGCTGAAACAAGGAAGCTTCGATCTGCGTCGTACCTCACGGTAGATGCGTGGCGCGGTTAGCGAGCGAGAGAAGGGGCACGTGCGTGCCAATCCATTATCCGAATTGGCTTATTGAAATTTCTCCGGCTGACAGGGAATGGATGGGGATTCATTCATTCAGCCACACTTGCAGTCCTCGCAGATGCGCTGCGATATATATTTATATATATGTATATACGATAAATATATATATTTGTGTGTGTGTGTAAAGTCTGTCGTCACTGCGGTGTGCCTAGCGCCACTGAAGAGTCTATACCATATATGTATGGTATATAAGACCGTGAAAGGGACAAGGGAAACTGCCAGCCGAAATACATATGCTAGACTTCCTATTGGATTGACTGGACCAAAGCTGCTGGGGTAAAATGAAACGGTGTGTATGGACGAGATGAAATCTGCCTTTTTGTCGCGGCGATTTTATCTCGTCGGTGTTTTTCTCTGAAATTATCGTACGTAATGTGACATCGAGACGTACACTGCCGGCCAAAGGTTTGAGACCAGTAACAGAGGGTCGATAAAATCGGGTATACCGTTGCAAGTTGAATAAATGCTGGTACAATTTTGATTTAATTATTTGAGATGAAACAATACTTTTTATTTCGATTGTACCATTGAGCAAATCATTCATTCAACGTTTCTTTTTCACTGTCTCGTTTTGCCCCGAGATTCTTTCTCCTTTATATATACGCGATTTCAAGAGGTATTGGAGCGAGGTTTGCTGTTACAGCTGAATCGAGTAAGAGAGGGTATATGACGGTAGTGGAGTATCGTGTATACCGATCCCTCACAATTCCTCCCCCGCCAAAAACCAACATCCTCCCTTGATCCTCATTCAACCTCCCTTACCCTCCCCCCTCTCGTTGGCTATGCAAACGGGGGCGATGTTCTGTCGCGCACATGACACAGAGTTGCCATTGCCATTTACGTTTTATATGCACATATACGTATAAGAGAGAGAGAGCATTGCTACTTCTCGAGAGTGCGGTGTCATACATAGACTATGTACTGCATTACTGGGTGTCCCAGAAAGGCCATGTCGTTAAAATAAAGTTACACTCGTAATGAAAGTCGGAAACGAAGATTATTCCGTTGTTCTTTTTGGCGAACCCTTTGGCCAAACTAGCGTGACTTTTGGACTTGTAATTTCATGACCGATTTGGCTGCGAATTACTCACGGCGCATTCTTGGACACCCCGTGTATACGCGGGTTGTTTCGTCACTCCCTGCCGTTTCATTTTCAAACGCATGGTTGCATAGCACTTGCACACACATAAACGTGAAAACTGTCTATCCGTCTGTCTGTCTATCAATATCCCCGCTTTTGGTGGCGAGAGAATGAGGAATAGAGGTTGCGAATATTGAAATGTGCGGATAGAGGATGGAGTACATAAATAATGTTACAGGCGCTCCTATCAGGTGGTGGCTATCGCGTACTATGGTACGAGGTAGGTATTAAACTGCAGGGATGCAATGGCGGCGATTGTTGCAAAAGATTCACGAGCTTTCCGCATAATCTCGCGTGTCATTGAGAAATTATTTTCGCACAAGTTCGACTGTAAAAATAAATGAATAAATGAATCCTGTACAAACTTTGAACGACGGCTCGATGAAAAATCACGATAAGTCGTGCCAGTTTCGCTCAAAGTGGACATTATTATCCTCAGATTCTGCAAATTGGTACTGGCTATTAGTTTCCGACGAATCCAACGGGATACCGAGGATATATCGCGAGATCGAAGACGTATAGACTCACTCTCGCGGTATGCGAAAGATTTTTCTTCCATTTATTGCCTTTTTCTCTCGTTTTTTTTTGTCTATTCGTCTCCCCAAGCCACGAAATGTACCGTGGGTATTTTCAACGGATTCCCGCGTCATAAATAATACCAGTCTGTATATTTGAATGCCCCCATCTCCGACGGTTCCCGCATGCCACACACTCGGCATATAGCACGAGTCTACCACGGTATCCCCTCCCTGACTGAAAAACCCTCCGGAGATGAAGAGCGAGACGGCGAAAAGAGAGAGAGAGAGAGAGAGAGAGCAAGAGAGAAACGAGCACTCACCCTCTCAACCCCTCCGGACGCATAGCATGTTCCATGGATGGCTCTTGGAATTCTTCACTTTTGTTTATAACGTACGTATGCCCGGCACGGACGACGTCAAATTTAAAGCGACGCTCTCGGGGTGGTGAGAAATGCGGGTGAGCGAAAATAGTGCCAGTAACGTTTGACATTTTTTTTTTTCACAGAGCTTCCTCTCCTCAAAGCTTGCGATGGATCACTCACATCGGCGGCAAAGAGGATGCAGAAATTTCTCGTGAAATCGTTTTTTTAATAATTTTTCTGTCCTAAAATAAAATAAAATATTCAAAGATGGTATGAAAACATGGAAAAATGTCATTTTTTCTTCCTCAAGGTGAAAAGTGTTAAAAATATTCAGCGGTCATAACGAAATAATGAAGCATCAGAAGTGAGCCTGTATCGTATGAAAAAATTCAGCCAGACAGAGTCCACGCGCGTGTGCATGAAGCCGGTGTATATTATACGAACGAGAATCCTCACAAGTTATCATGTGATACTGGGCAAAGTGTCATCGTCGATGTCTACCGATGAAACACCTTCTATTACATCTACATAGACATAGAGGTGTGAGTGTCGAACGAAACGCGTGTAGGAGATTGGATATACATACAGTGGGACGAAAAAGTTTGGGCATCGTTGAAAAATTTCAAAACAGTATGAAAATCGATGATATCCAAAACCAAGAGTTGCCAGGTGAATCATCAGCAGGGGCAAGCACGCCAGTATTTTCCAGCAAATAAAATTATTGTCGTCAAGATTTTATTACAGGTCGATTTTTAAGAAATTATTAAAATAACGATTAGCGGCGTTTTAAACGCAAGATCGAAAAAAAACCATCTCTGTTGATTGCCAGTTTGACACTGGCTAACTTTCCTCCCAAAATTATACAGTTTTTGCCGTTGTCGTATCGTATTGTCGGCTAACTTTTTTTCGAACCGCCGTATATCGCGTGAGTGAATCGAGGTGGAGAGAGAGAGAGAGAGAGAGAAAGCCCTTACGTGTCGAATTTCATAGTCGTATACACTGCTCATGCGTCCGATCGAGCGTTTGATGGTTTTTATCACAAAGTACAGCCAGTAGACGAGTTTGAGGAGGAAAATAATGATAGACGCGCGGGTTAACGACCCGCCTGTGCAACAGACTCCTTCGTTTGAATTTATTGTCGTTTAAAGAGAACGATAATTGCCTTTCTGCCGTTATACGCACGAGTTTTTGAAAAATTCAAGATTTTTTCAAAAAAAAAGCGTTTTATCTCAATTCTTCCGTAAATGATTAGGAATTTTTCGGATCTATGGATCAACGGGTCATCGAGAATTGGGTTATTAAAAATGAAAGAAAAACCGCAAGATGTTTGAGAAAAAGGAGAAAAAAACCACTCTACGGCTGTTAGTTAATTAAAAGGGATGATTTTTTTTTCTTTTTTTACGACGAAACGAATCCGCCACGAGCACTCACTGGCCTTTTAAATCTCCGTCTCTCTCTCTTTCTTTCTGTGGTTCCCTGCACTTTTCACCGCGATAGGAGCGAGATATATATCCAACTGTACACACAGACGACTCTTGCAGAAGTCGTTTTCTCTCATCATGTTGGGCCATTGTTCAGGGCCATTGTCTGTTGCTTCTAGCAGCGATTGAATCTGTGTGCCTGGCGAGCGGAACAGAGTCGAGTGGCCATTGCGTACAACCGAGGGTAGCTGGGAAAGAAGAGAGCCAGTCCAACGGCCTAGAAAATGGGGTCGTGCTAGCAGGTCGCGTACAAGATTTCACATTAAATATCTACCCTCGAGTATTCTTCGGCGTTGAATTACTTTATGACTTTGAACATTTCGCGATACCCATTTAGCCCGACTCCAACGGCATATTAATTTTTCGCGTTTCGAAGCGTATTTTTTTTCCCAATTCTTTGTCTCGATCTCCGTGAATGGCCTTTACGGAGTATTTCTTTGCAATTCATTCGCGAAAACGATGAATATTTCGCTTTCCATTCGCGTTATAATTACAGCCCCTTGACGAAACGCGATGATTTATTTCATCCCAATTAGACTTGAGATCGTTGGAAAAAAAAAATCGGCCGAACCAGTCGAAAAACTGTGGTGAAAATTGAAAACAAATATCAACGAGAATCCACTTCCCTGTGTGATAATTAATCACATGACGTTGTCGACATTGAAGAAAAAAATTCAGAAAACCAGATGCCTCTGGGAAAAATGTCGTTCCCCCTTGTAAAACACGAAAAATACGGGTGTTTCTTTCACCTTTCTGTCCCTGCTTCGATATCTCCTTTGAAGATTCATCGAATCCGAAATGCTCGAAGCTAGGCCCCTCCCAATGACGAAAGGTTCGATTTATGGGACGGAAATCAGTGGGAAGGTTTACTGTACGGAAAATTGGAGATTCATAGCTGCCCTATCTTATCTCCATCGTGTGATGTTTTCCAGACAATTTTCGGTTGAAAAAAAACCGTGAATTATCAACATGTAATTTCAGTGACATTAGAGTTTTAATTATCCAGAGCCTCTTTGGGACATCATCCCAGTGGATTTATCTCGGTACACTTGTACGAGATGGCATTTTCGACTGCCTGCTTGAATATATACGTATATAATACACACGACGTCGTGCCAGCACATGGTTCGTCCGTCCGGCGATACATCACGAGCATTTTTTTTCCTTCTTTTTTTTTGGGACAAACTTTCGTGAGCCACCGCGTAAACGTAACGAAAAATATCGAACGAAAAAGGTAGCGATTCCTCTCTCGTTGTCGAGACGTGCCTCTCGCGACTACCGGCCATCTTGACCGGAAGCTGAGCCCGCAGTTCGAGAAGCGATGATCCGTTACACGTACCGATGTTCTTTCGCTGTCAACGAGGCTATAACGAGAAACGCGAGAGGGCGTTTCTTTTTCTCCGACTCTTCACACTTTTTCACAAACCCACCACGCTACGGTGCATCGGGAAAATTCCAAAGAAGAAAAAAAAACGACTTTTTTCGGGGCGTGTCGAAGCGAAAAGTCGTGGATGCGACGGAAAGATTTTTTTCTTTTTTTTTCGTAAATTTGACACTGAATGTAGCTCGAACGAGGAAAGTATACGATTTTCCTGCTCCAAAGTTACCGTGCCGACTATAAATCCGGAAGTTGCCGTTCTTTTGGGATCACACCGCGCGGTCCTTTCAAAACAAATCGGTCTTTACGAAATACAAACACAAAAATGGAGAAACAAACGCGTAAACTCGGAAAAGAAACGAGTCTACTCGAGAAGTTGAAGAAAAAAATTGAATTCCGAAATGAAGGAAATAATTTCTTCTTTCACTGACACGAGCCGCAATTCACGAAGCAAATGTTGGAAAAATCATAACTAGTAACTAATCGTACATATTTTTTTTCTCATCGGTTTTTTATCCCTCGATTGTAAATTCATTTTTGACGGAGCGCAGGATGATTTCTGGCGTAGTTGAGTCACCGTCGGAATCAGTGGCAGTCCTTTTGTGCCTGCAGACGGTGAGCGCACAAAGTATATCAATAAAATTCAAATGAAAGGAAAAATAACATTTTTAGCATGGAATGTGAAATGATCTTCTTCCTTCATGGACCGTTTACCATTGTGCGCGCGCTTCTCGTCTCTCTATACGTGTCTTTTCTTTATCCCGGGAGGTTTTCAAATTTGATCCCGGCAACGCATCCCTTCCTCGTTTCGTAAAGCCCGAATAATTCGAAGCGTGGCTAAACGTCGAGCGGAAATAATAACCATGAAAATTTGGGCGTTTACGTCGAGATTTATGATACCTCCGGATGATACAATGCGGGGACGTAAAAATGGATCGAAATAAAGAAAAAAAAACGAGAAAACCGGTTTTTTTCGATTATCGTTCAACGGAACGAAATGCTAAAAGAAAACTTGGCGCTATTTATTTAAAAATTTGATAATCTTATCATTACATCGACGCCGAGAAATTAAACGGGCGATAAATCAGACGTTTTTTTTATCGGCAAAAATGTGCACGATGTGTTTTTTTTTTTACAAGGCGTCGTAATTTCGCCGCACTGTGAATATGCGGTTGAGATATACAGCAGCTGGTCCAGATGTAACGGAATTTTGTTTACACTACATTCACTCGGCGCGCGGTAAAGTTTGTCGGACATGTACGTAAAACTCTCGAGCGCGTATTTATTTGTGTTTAAAAAGTAGAAATATTGTTTGTCGCGGCGATGGAGTGGCTGGTAGCGAGGGGAAAAAAAAGAAACGAAAAATGATGGGGCAACAACGTTAATTGGTAACAGCTGGGTATGTTGCAGTTACCGCCTCTTTGTCAAAGGAACAAACGTCACTGGAATTCAACGCGAACCCCGTCGGAATAATTTCGGTAAATAATTACAAATCATTTCAACGCAAACTTTTTTCTTTCACTCGAAATGAAAATAATTTTCATTCTCCCGCTCTCTCTCTCTCTCTCTCTCTCTCTCTCTCTCTCTCTGTTATTCGCCACGATTTTTTCAACACTCATTCCATATTATTTCTTCAAAGTGTCGTTTCATTCTGGCCAGTAATGATGAGATAATATACACACTCGAGAAGGAAATAAAAAAAACATGTATCTCACTCGACGCTCGAAATGGAATGATTCACAGTCAGTATTCTTCACGGTCGAAGTGTGAAGAAGAATTTCGAGTATCAAAGTAGCGTCTATTGTCGCAACAATGAAAAAAGTATCTTTGGTGAATTTCGACTTGAGAAAAAAGCTTGTCCGGAGAATCAAGGCTCTCCCGTTACATGGACCATCGGAAAAATAACGTTTCAGAGAAGATGAATCAACCAATTTCTTTGGACTTTTTGAGAACCCTTGCTCCTCTCTCGTTCCCTTCCACGAGGGCATCTCCAGCTGCATGCAGCATCATTCCCGATCTCTGATTGTGTAAAACCTTACAAAAGATCCGTGCGAGAGATCGTCGGTGAATTCTGAGAAGGAATCTCATTAGTCGTAAAGACTCTTCGGAATCTCGTCATCCCTTTGAGATACAGGTTTATTTATTTCATAGATATTCGTCAATTTGACGAACTTTTGTTGGAAAACTTATCAACAGGCGCGAAATTCCAGCACTCGCGCTGAATGAACGGAAGCGAGTGTCAGGGTGGTTGCAGAAGTGGGATAACGCGTTACGAGGCCAGGCAAAAGTGTCTCGAATCGTCGCGATTCGATCGTAAAACGTCGGGACACTTTGAGAGTAAAGGCGCCCCCGTAAGGAGCTGCCTCTTCGAGGGACTGTCGTTTTCGCCGGTGGATTACAAACGGTGCGCATAAAGAGGATTTGCTTTTCCATTACGTAAAGAAAAGGATCCTGCTTGCGTAATTCCGCGGGAACGCTCGTTTCGCTTTTCCCCGCCAGTGTAAAACACTTTGGTTATCTCGTAACGCTCGTCGCTCAAGGTGACAGAATTACGCAGTAGACTCTCGAATTATCGCGATATTACATCCCTCACACGACGTGTATAAAACAAGGTTTCCGAGAGGATTGAAATAAACAACGAAAATATAAAAAAATATGAACCGTAGTCATTTTTTTGTAATATTTTTTTAACGAGGGATGAATTCTCGTGCGATTTATTTCGTTTTCTTTTGACAAAAGTGCCCCATATCGTTCATCGTTTTTCGTCGTTGGAAATTTACCCGCTGCCTTCGAGACGGTTCACTTTGAAAAATTTGTTAGAGCCGAATGTACAAAAGGAACGAGAGAACGGAGGAGGAAAAATAAATGGGAAATCGCACTCTCGAGTTTTCCCGTACGGGCCTCCGTGTTTTTCTTATTCCTTTTGTCCCGCTCACGCACGCTGGAGCACAAAATACACACATACGCGTATATATCCGTATACACATTTCCGAGGAATCACGTATGGGCTTTGGGGAGGTTGGGGTTGCCCTCTAGGCACAAGGGAGGAAAAAGGGACGAGTCTGAGGAAACGCGAGTGTATGTACCAAAGGCGAAAGGGTATACGTGGGAGAACGAGGCTTTTTGGAAATGGAGAAAAGCGACGAAAGAGAAACGAAAAAAAAACGAACGAGAGGGAGAAGGGGGTAGGGGGTGGAAAAGCGTTTGAGCCACACGCTGCTTCGGCGTATCTGGAAGGGTGGAGAAGTGCGTCGCGACGCCCGGGTGCAGGAAAAACCGTGCCAAACAGCGGATTACGTATAAAGCTACGTGTGTAAAGTGTACGAGTTTAGAGGGTGGTGAAAAGTCCACGGGGGTGCAAGAAAAAGGCGAAAGAGCGTATATGCCGCGGGGGTCGAAAAGTGAGGGGAAGGAAAGTCTGTATAGAACCGAAACGAGAGACGAAGCGGAAAAAGTTGAGTTACGAGGCTCAGGTGCTGTGGCATCTCGGGTACATTATTAAAAACAGGAAACCTCATCATTTTTCTCTCGACGCTCATAAAGATATTAAATGGCAACATTATATTACGAGCGTCTCCGCGTCTTATTGTATATGCGCGCCACCCAGCGGACAACTTTTGCCTGCAGGGTGTCTCAGAAAAGGATGCCGATGAATCAATGCCGCACGTTGGGGATGAAATTCGCCCCAGACTGGCTCAAACTTTGACAATTTACGATCATCCAGCTTTTTATCGTACAAATAAACACGGAAATACATTTCCACTCGGAATTTTACCGACATCGAATTTCGGAACAGCCTGTACATAGCTGCACCGATATGGTGAGTTACACTGCCCGTTGCCGTTCTCCCGCGATAAAAGATCGAAAGGGGTGGCGCGCCAAAAACAACCGGAAGAAGCTCCTGCCTTCTACATTTCTCCTCGATTTTTTTTGTACATTCATACGCAGTGAGACTGCGAGTTTAACCTTTTTTTTTAACGCCGACTTTCCTGAGGACATTTCACCAATTTTCGGATCATTACATTTGTCAAAGCATTCGAGAAAAAGAAGGGAAGAAAACGCAAAAAATAATTATAACGAATCAACTCGTACGCGAGTTTGAAACTGCGCTCTCGTTTATTCAACGAAACGCGACTAAAGCCAACTCTTTAATTAGCGAACTTTAATGCCGTCGTTTCGTCACACGTCTCTGAATTATTTCACGGCTCGCTGAATTTGACGGAGATGACGAAGGGAATTAACTCGGATTTAACACGCCAGGATAAATTTTCCGCGTCGACATACCTTTTCAAACATCCACCTTTGGACAAAAATGAGGAACGCAAGATTTTTCACATCAACGCTCCCATCCGGGAAGCATCTCGATATCCCAATTTTCGCGTAACCACGCGTAAGTCGTTCCACTTTTTTTTAAATTCTTCTCAAGTCTCAAGCTTGGACAAAGTTTATTTTCAAAGATCGAGATTTCGGGATCACAACGACGCTGCTTTTTCCTGCAAATACGAATCGGTATTCCAGCGGTGATTCGAGTGAGAAAGTGAGTTTTTTGAAAAAATATCACAATTTTTCCGCAGCCAACGTCGAAAAAAAGGCACTGGATTTTTTTTTTGGCGGGAGCTTCAAGAGTCGCTTCAATGCGATGGGAGAAAAAGCTCCAAGGTATGCCGCAGGTGTGTACACCACCGGGTACGTAAATATAATAATACCGAACGGTAAATACACGTACGCGGTATGTGCATGTGCAAACTTTGCACTTGCGGTGTTGGCAGCGCCACCCTCTTCACAGGCTCGCGCTTTAAATATATTTTCTTCCCCCTTAAACATATGGCTATCCGGAATGAAAGGAAGGACCTTTTAATCCCCGTGTGTGTGTGTTAGTGTGTGTTAGTGTGTGTGTGAGAGAAAAACACAGTAAAAATAAAGAAAATTAAACGCTCGACGACGGTTTTTCGTTTTTCACCCAACAATAAGCGAGAACTTTAGCCGGTTGACTCTTCCTCGGCGAGTATTTCTCGTTTGAATTTTTATTTATTTCTCTTCTCCCGGAAAAACCCGAGTTTTTTTTAAGAGGCAAAACACCGAGCACGTGGTTAATGCCTCTGGAGTCTCATGTGTTTTCATCCGGGGTAGAAAATATACAAAAGTAAGAGAAATTCACGAGGTGGAAAAAATGGGCGAAAAATAAAGGAACAATACGCTTCTCAACGTGTGCCCCGCGTGCGTATCAGAGTTTGCATATTGTTTATATACGTTGACTCGAAAAAATCGTCTCTTCCGATTTTTTTTTGCCGTATTCATTCCTCCGGGATGCCAGGAGAGTGCGGTAATCCGGCTTTTTTGCCCGAAGTCACTCATTGTACGTAAAACTTTGAGGGATGAAAAACGTGGACAAAAGTAACAACCCCGGAGGCCTAATCAGCGATCCGTAATGGCGGTTTTACGAAATAATATATAATCGGCGAGAGGCGAATGCACGCTCTCGAGATTCGAATTACGAGTATAGCGTCGCTGAATTCACTCGTGCAGCAACGTTTTTCTCTTTCAAATACACGACGATTAAAAATACAGTTTAATCAACGAACTCGCAACCGCGTGCGTAGTCTCGAGCTCGTAATATTGCAAAAAATGTTTAAAAAAAAGCCACACCGATAAAATCGTTAGAAAAAAATAGGACAATAATGATTATTCGAGTGAATGTCGATTGAAACTCGGAATTTCGATGTTGAACGTTTTGGAAGATATAATCGCGTGCTTTTGACGTCACGTCGATGGACCGGCCTCGAATAATGTTATTTGTTCGTCAAACCGTATTAGGGAAAGCCCGCGTGCGATTAACTCTCCGCTTTTCGATGGAATAAACGCGGACGGACGAGAGGACTCTCGTCGTTGCTGAATGAACTATTACCGTCGATTTTGGGAGCGCACCACCGCATTTGCGCTCCATCGAGGAGCGAAGATATACGAGAAAATTAATTATCGGCGGGATTAATATCGAATCGATCGGAGATTCAGAGCTCCGCACCCCGCGATCGGCGCAGCATCCGATTCGAACGAGGGAATCGAGATGAGCTCGCACGAATTCCACACAAATCCTCGATCAACGTTTGTGACGTAACTTTAAATTTTCAAATGCGATTGTAACATTATGTGTGTGTGTGTGGGAGTGCGAAATGAAATCGTCAAAGTGAATCTTCACAAACTGCATTAACTTCGTTTCTCTGTAAACCAGTTTAAATTCTCGTAAAAGAGCCAATGAAACTTGATCAAATGATCGTTTTATATATTCTCTCGTTGCTCGTCCAGTGAGTCATCAAATGCACTCGCACTCTGGCCGTTTTCCTCGGGTGTAACGTCCACCGGTACGGGATGATTCGTGCGAAATTTTCTCATGCTTGTGGATATCGAAATAAATTTGAAAAAAGGATGAATTTTTAAATTCTCATGATAATTAGTATTATTACTTTATTATTCTTTCAATGATTCTTTCTCAAAGTCATTATGTGCGATTGCTTTAAATCATTCGGTATTTATTTCTATGAGTCGAAAAAAAAATTGTTATTAGTATCTTTGGCTCCATTTTAAACGAATCGAGTCTGATTTTGACACGGAATGCGCTGTATATTTTCATGGTGGTCTGTGCTTAATCTCGGGAAAAGAAAACTTTATCGAGACGCCGACACATCGCGCAGAGTTCCAAAGGAAAATGTCGCACGTCGGCGCTCTGTATTAAAAATCAACTTCCGGACCCCATGAAATTTTTATTAGAAGGATATTTGTTTACATTTCTCCATCATCATCGTGCGAATATAAAACGATCGAAAAAATGTCATTCTCGAAACTTCAGACGATGGGTGAATAAATAAAGCCCAGAGCGTTATATTTCCACAACGGTGTCGAATTTCGAGCTGAAAAGTCGGAATTTTCGGTTACCATTGGAGTCAACTCGGTCTGCGGGGATATTGCGAGGGTTTTTTATCTTCACAGTGATGACAAAGCTCCCGGATAAACAATGATCCTGCGAGACGTCGGATAGACGAAACATGAACTCGCAATGATCCTTTTCGCTCGTTACGTTGTGCGACGTCGCTTCTCCTTTTTTTTACACGGCCTTCACCGACTGGTCCACGGGCTCGGATAAATGTTTCGTTTTTTTCCCCCACGAAAATAGACGAAGCCTATTTTCGTGCTGAGAAATCTCTCGTGAAGAGACGACAGGTACGCTCCGCTTTCGGGAACAAAAAAAGAGCCCGCGGCGATGTTCTCCTCGCGTGGCTCTTTAGCCCCGCGCCTTCAAACCGAACACGGAAGATTCGCTCTCGAAACTCCTCGCGCCGGAGGAAAGGAGCATCAACGTTTTTGCTTTTTTTCTTCTCATCTCCAAGCCCGGCTCTAAATAATTACAGAGAACGCGCGTTCGAGAGGATCAAAAGGAGAATAAGAGGATGAGAATCTTGGGGTCTTCTTCTTTTTTTTTCGTGTCGCGGAGGGGGGAGAATCAGAAATCTATCGTTTTCATGGCGCATATTACGGATGCTGTGGATACTCCGAAGATGCGTCATCTCCGAGGATCGAGAATCAAAATTCCTTCAGCGATGACGCGACAAAATAAATTCAATGTTGTTACTTTCAAGAAGGAAAATTTGTGTGTGTGTGTGTGTTAGTGTGTGTGAGAGAAAAATAGAGTTACAAAACTGGACGCCAGCGTCGTTTTCAATAACAATTTCTCGACTGAAATTCGTACAAACATGCATCTTCTCGTGCGCTTCCGTCGTTTTCTTCCTCCATTTTCTTCTTCTTTTTACAAATCTCGATGTATATCCGGATGTATCCTCGCACGTAGAACCGTGACAAACCATGTACGTTTTTTTTTTTACGACGGACGAAGCAAGACGAGAAAGAAAACGATGAACCGTCTGACCTGGTAAATAGTGACGGTTGTGTCAATATTGAAATATCTTATCGGCGAAAGCGCCATGGATAGCGCGACGCGTATTGTAAAATCGACGGAGCAGATGGATGTTTCATGCTGGAAGATTCGCTCCACGTCGAAAACGCCCATTCGTCATGCCAGTTCTCGAAGAACACGGGGCGTCGATTTTTTTCGAATTTTTCGCATTTTTTCAAACGACCAAAACCCAACGAGTTATCAAACGAACATATCGATCGAATCATTTTTAAAGCGCATTTCTTCGTTGTTGGATTTTTTTTGTCAATTTGCAGATTTTTTCCCACGTCCATTTCATCTCGCCTCTGGACCAAAAAAGCGCGACCGCCAAGTCCGTTGGACGTCAATCGAATTATCCAAAGTGTCACAATGTTTATCGTGCTTTTTTTTTGAAGCGATCGCACAGTCGAAAATGATGGAGTCTCGCGATGGAGACGCGATGCAATCCGTCAGATCCGGACGTGCCTCCGCGTCGCTCGTAACGCAATCTTCCTGCTCGATCCATTACGCGCTAGCTCGGTGGCAAAGCGCACAGATGTGCAATTTCTCCGCGAGCCAATTCTAATCCACCCAACAGCTGAGCCTCGTGTCTCCCTCTGTCTCTTTTTCTCGATTAACCAAAAGGGAATAAACGACGCGAGAGCCAGCGAATGGCCAAGCGAGAAACGATACAGCGCGAGTCGCGCGGCGCTCGATGAGAGATCGTCGGTTCATTCGCGACCTCGTCGACCTTTTTTGGAAAGCCCTCGTGACACACGGGCTCCTCCTGCGGAAACGTGCATATAAAAATATGGCTTTTATCCAAAAAATAACGAAAATTACCGACCGAATTACCGAACAAATGGAACGAACGTTCATTTTTCTTGCCAATATTTTTTTATTTATTCACGAAAAACGAAAAACGCCTGATAAACTCGGCATTTATCGCGAGTCAAGTTGACGGACGAGAAAATCGGCTGCAATAATTTTTTTTTCCTGGACACGTCGATGCTGTCCCGTGACGCTCGAAAATTCGGTCGATTCGCGCGGGGAGGGCGGACACAACGAGAGATATTTCGTGCAAAATGTATCGCGGCGGGACTTATCCCTCGAGTCACTGAATAAACCTTGAGGGATCTCTCGAGGGAGCGCGTCTTCCTCCGGAATCCCCATTCATGGGAGGCAGAGAGCCAGCTTTACAGACGTAATACCACCAGCTGGGATTCCGTACCGCGGAGAGTGTCACCGCTGGTACACACGGCGGAGCCTGTTATGGCGCCCCCGCTGTTTATGTTGGTCTCTCGTTTTCCCATACACGCTCGCGTACACTACCGTCTCTTTTTCAAATAGATGGGGGGACATTAAAGCGAATATGCTAATGGAAACCTTTGCGGAAATAAAAAAAGAAAATATTAAAAAAGGAGGAAGAAAAAGGGCAAAAATACATGGGCCTTCGCGCTGGCAAGGACGTACGCATCCCTCACTCGAGCCACTACCCCCTGTGCAACCTTTTTTCCTTCCTTTTCTCTCCGAGATTGGTTCCCCGGCCGGATAATTCAACTTTTGCCCGTCCGAGTGTGGCTCGTGGAATATTTTTCATCCCCCTCCCCTCAACCGCATTTCCAATTGTATCATGGATGAAACGAATTCCATCAAGACGCGGATTTCGTTTTATAAACTCCCATCCGCGCGGCTCCATGTTTCACATTATAAAAATGCTATCCGCATTTGCCGTAGATCGACGCGATCTTCTTTCGATGTATGGGAAATGGAAATTTTCTTCAATTTTGAAATGAAATTTGACAATCTTCAATCATCGTAAAACTTTTCTCCACATTTCCGCGGGGTACGAGTTAAGTTAACGTGGAATATTCATTTTCAATCGCGAGCGTAACGCGCGTTGGGATGCTGTAAAAAAAAAGAAAGATGAACGACTGTTTTTCGGTTGTAAACTCTTCGGATAATCTTTTCGACCGTTGAATCAGCGATATCAGCGAGCGTTGAATGTCCTGGGACGCGGCAATAAATGCGAGAAAATAAAACGTAATCTTATCTCCGGACCCTGTGGCAAAGGTCGAAGATACCGATGTTCCTCCCGTGAAATACGCGGAGCGTTTTCGGAATTTTGAGAAAATCATACCGCGTCAAAATTTTACGGTCCGCTCTCGGGGTATGCGGCAACATTCACCGAGGGCGAAATACACGAGCGGCAAAATGGTGGCGGTGAGCGAAACGCCTCCGCAACTATTTATTCTCGATAAGCCGCATGCCTCGCTGTATTTTCCGTCTTCTTTTCCCGCGCGTCTTTTCAACTATGCCATAACCCTGGAAAAGTTTTCGCTACCGAATTTTCCTGCGAATTCAGGCGGCCCTTTAGAATTTCCCACCGCGAGCTCCACGCGGAGGAGCGTTTTACCCGAGCGGCGGTGAATAGAAAAATCTTTTTGAGTACTTTTTTCTCCGTCAGATTTTTTATTTCTCTCAACGAAGCTCGGTCGCGGAGATCCCACGGGACAAAGTCGAAAATCCTCGCGAGGGATCCGCGACTCGCTGGATCACAAGAACGAACAAGGAATTACAAAGAATTATACACTCGACGCTAGTTAAAAATTCATCTCAACCGCTCGCCCGGAAATGTTTTGCAAAATGCAGAAAGGATGCCGCGCCGATCTGTGCCTCTTTTTTCCTCCTCTTTCCTCTCTCAATAGCCCGTGGAAAATCGCTTCAGCCGGATGAATAAAAGTCGCGAGAGCGCTCGGCATCGCCTCGTACCTGCATTATGTTTTTCCTGTAAATAGTATCATGGAGGCTATTTTTCGTTGGAGAAAAAATGAAATTCGCTGCGTACGAATCGGAAGCTGGATATAAAAATACTTTTGACGTTCAAATCGTGTTCATTTTTATCAAAATATTTCAATAAAAATTCTACAACGTCGATTTGAGGGAACGACCCTGTCGACTCCAGCAGACTGCGGAATCTGGATATCAAATTCTTCGAGTAGTATCTCTCCATTCCGGAATTCGTGTATAATCCCGCCGATTCCCATACGGTCCTCAGGGTGCACGCTCTTCGAGATTCGAATAAAAGGGTTACCAGCGAGAGCTCTCGCGCGATCTCTTCCGTTTCAAGACGAGAAATATAGATGCCCGAGTGAGGAGAATGAAAATCCTTTCGCCGTTGGGTACAATGCTTCCGTTGAAAAGCTTACGCCGCCGAAGGTAGACCTGGGGATTTTTCACCCTGGCACACACGGGGGAGCGGGATAGCGACGCATTGAATTCTTCACGAGCAAACAGACGTCAAACCCCGGCATACGCTTTTCCATTCTCCGGGGCGAACGTATACAGACGGCTTTTGCGGAGGCTGGATAAACGCTACAGTGGTCCATTGACTCGTGGGGACCGATCCAAAGCGATTGTGCGATGAATTCGTTAAAATACACCACGCGGGAACGAGACACGAGGCTCGACGAGTTTTTGGAAAAATTCCACCGCAATTTTCGAATCACAGCCAGCGAGACGGTTGCGGTTGCCTCCGGTTTTATAAAAACCAAAAAAAAGACTTTTTTTTTTCGAAACTCTATCGCAATTGCCGATTATCGATGGTGCCAATTGGCTTACGCGTTCCGGGGCTCTTCGTCTTACATGGGTGGTCGATGATTTTTCACGATCGGTGAACGAAAGAAGAGGAAGAAACGGGGAGATCATTGGCTTTGGTGTACCGGCTAAATGGCTAGTTTAGATTTTGATCGGGTATTAAGCTGTCGGAGTAAATCTGTAGAATGCGAAGCGACGGAAGAAACTGCATATACACGTGAAATATATTGTATATCGTGAGCGAGAGGGTGAAGGAAAAGAGGACGAAATAAGAGGATGAGAAGAGAGGAGAAAGGATGCTGGGGGGTTGCCGTTGAACGCGATACACAGCATCCAGGATCCCTTCCCTCCGAGATCTCTCCTGTCGGCTCTAATCCCATTCTTAAATGGTAGACCCGTCTCACCCCTGTCACAGCTTTATGCCGAATAATACGAGCTCGACTGCTGGGGAATGTTATTCCTCTATTCATCGTTCTGTCGCTGCTCGTGGCTCATGTTTTCCGTTTACAAGCCAGAGGATCCTGACTCCGATCGCGTAATCCTCGCGGTGTTTGGGTCACGTTCGGAGCCTGCGGATCCTTCGGGCACTTTATATTCGCTCTCGCGCCATCCCCACGGAGAGCGGACGGTGCCCAGCATCCTTCTGTGCCGAGGAGATTACCGATGTTTCGGCACACGCGGGGTAACTCACTCTTCGAGTCGAAAATGAATTTTCCCAGCAGGGCGCGACGCTTTATCACCGTGACCTTGGATCGCGATGATCGCCTTCGTCATGGATTTTTCCGTTGTTTTTGGTCCAGCAGCCACTTTGGCATTCGTTTTTTTCGGTGTAGGTCGGGGTTGGCACCGTTAATGGCCGTCACTTTCGAACGATTCGGGCGTTTCAAACGCGTTTCACCCCCGCCGGCGAGCGAGCAATTTGCCGGCTCATGAGCAGCGCAGAGTGTGTAGCGGGAATAATGAAAAGCTCAGCCGACGTTGCTGTTGTTGATTTTTTTCCACCTCTCGCGTCTGCGAACGGAAATTCGCGCGTAGACGCGATGAACATACGAGAGTTCGCGAGGGGGTTGGTTTAGACGCTCTCGAGGACTCTTTCTCGTAGCCGATGCGTGCAACGAGCGCGAGAGGAACCTTTCACACGCGCCTCCGCGTTTATCAACCCCTTTGCGACGCACATGACATTGCCCCGACGTTGTTCGAGCACCGGCAAAAGGTGGAATGCCCCGTAGCCGCCGAGTATACCGCTTTTTTTTCTCCTCTCTCGTTGAAAATGCGTTCCAGCCACGACCCTTTCGTTCACCTCGCCGAGTTCCGGGGATCTACGCTTTCACGGAAAAATACATCGTGCAACCCCTCTGGGAATGGATCCATCGTCCAGGTATCGAGAAAAAAATTCGCAAAGGTTTCCCTCCCCGTCGAATCGTATATATTTTTCAACAATGACTTTTCCAACTTTGAAGAGAAAAATCAAAATATATCGAACGTATCTTATCGCTCTAAATTTCCGATATTTTGACTTTTTTTCACGATCGAAGGAACAAGGAAAGGGTCAGGAAGAAAAGGTCGAGGTATAGGACGAAAAGAAGGAAGAAACGTGTGTGTTGTTCGGTCAGAGGAGAAAAGACGGTTGGCGAGGTGCGCGCGTATTGAAAAGAAAGGGCTGTAAGAGGGGTTGGAGGGAAAGGCAGAGGGTGAGCGAGACACGTGCGGGAATAAAGGTGGACGCGTAATAAGGGCCGGTCGCACCCTAAGTGACCGAAATGGTGCAATAATTCGTGGCTCTCGTGACGTTAAGAGGTCCGCTAGCTTCGGTGGTCCTCGCTCGAGTTAACTCGTGAGAAACAGGACCCAAAGTGCCAAGTGCGCGGAGAGCTTGTGGCGACGGCCTTCTCGCTCTCTCGTGGTTTTCTCTCGCGTTTTCTCCTTTTGCCACACACATACGCGCACGCGATTCCGCCACCTAGACTCTTCGAGATGAGCGTTTTTCCAGAGTCGAGGCAGTTTGCCCTAAATATAGCTTCGAGACCGAGCCGCGAGAGGCGACCCAACGTCCAATTATAGCTCTTTGATGACTGTGGCGCCACTTTCGTTCGATGGATAATACACATACGCGGAGACACACGTACGTGTGCAAGGCTGCGTGCATATACGCAGCACCACTTGGCGGATGCAGAGACCGCGAACGTACTCGACTCGTTATTGCTTTGATAAACATTTTTCGCCCGCGCTTTAAATCGTTAATGGGCAAAATGCAACATGGACCGTGCACTCTAGTTATAAATAAAATCGTTCCTCGATCTGTGCATCTTTCGAAAAAAAGATGGAGGCGGAGAAATTTCGGAATTATCTTTCACTACCGCGCATCTCGCAATCCAGCTTCCGACCGAGCTTGAGCGGATTAATTTTTAAAAGGACCTCACTCCTGGCGAACGCTCGTTTTTCTTGGCTGGCGAGTGTGGGTGTGTGCGCGCCGAGCCTTCGGACGAATGCAACTTGGATTGCTTTTTCAGCTGCTTTCAGAGTTACGTAAGACTCGTTTTCAGCGCCAACAGCAAAGGCACTTTGCTGCACAAATATATGTATATATGTCCACGTGCGATTATGTTTGCTGCTAGTTTTGCCCGAGACGATGACGCAAACGAGAGAAAAAAAAAGAAAATCTCAAAGTCTCGAGTCGATTACCGCTTCGGTTGGTACGCAAAGGCGCGGAAGGGTGAGAGAGACTGTACCAAGACGGAATTAGAATTTTTTTTTTTCCACCCCGTCATACACTCGTGGGGCGAAGAAGAAATGCGAACAAAGTGTTCGTTTTTCAGTCTTGGCTATTACGTTGCTCTCTCTCTCTCTCTCTCTCTCTCTCTCTCTCTCTCTCTCTCTCTCTCTCTCTCTCTCTCTCTCTCGCCGAGTGGTAAGCTCGTTTCTCATTTTTATTCAAATCGATTCGCTACCCTGGAAACACACCTTTTCCCAGTGCCTCGAAGCGAAGCTGACGTGCCAACGGGTCCGGTCGTTGGCCATCTTCGGTGGCTCTACAAACGGCCGTTTCTGCAATCGAGATGAAAATTTGATTTTTCCTTTCCCAAAGAACCTCGAGTCGAGTGTCGTTGCGACAAAAGCGAGAAAAGATGAAACCAAGTTTCGAATCCCCCTAGAATCGAATAGCCAAACACTGGATTATTAATTTAAACTTTACCCTGAGAGATTTTCCTACCTGAGCACCTCCTCGCCCGCCAACTTTGGCAGCTTCTAAGCTCGCTCGCGGGATTTGCCGAGGACTCAAAGGCTCCAGTCGAGCAAATTGATTCCACACCGAGCGAAAGCGACCTCCGTGCTGTTTTTGCAAGCTCCTCCGGTGTCTCGAAAGGGGATGAAAAGATACGAGACAGTGATTGGCCGGGCGAGATGATAAATAAATAAATATATCGCTGTATCTCCCGTGCTTTTCGTCAAAAATTACTCCAGGACCGCCAATATCGTGGGGCAACATTTTGCGGGCTTTCATCGAGGAAAATATCAAATTACCCCCGCTGGATATCCCGGTAATTATGTATTCCAGCATCGCGAACGAAAGCGAAACTCCGCGGCGCGAGGGTGAGGAAAGGGTGAGCGCAAGGCGGGAGAACATCGCAACAAACAAAGCTCGCCGAGGTAATTTATTAAAAGGCCGAGTAAATTGCTTTTTTTCCCAGTCTAATCTCCAACGTTTTCAACCCTCTCCCGCTGCTCCTCAAAGTTTGCAATTGAAAAATCGTCAAAAATCGATCGACCGCCGGTAAATTCCCGCGAGAAAAATGATTATTGCCCAAAAGCAAAAAAAAAGGAGCTTCCTCAGCAGTCATTAAAAAAGAAACCCCCTTTTCCCCTTTCCCCTTTAGAAAAAAGTCACGCTTCCCATTCGTCCCTCGTGGTATTACATATTTCCGGTGTTACAGCGTAAGCGAGTGCACACAATATGAGGGTTGGAAGTTCAGATCGGCTGGAAAGCTCGAGAAAATGAAAAAAAAAAGAAAAACGGAAAGAAAAAAGCAGACGTTGTACGCCGGTGAACGAGGCTTAAAGAGCCCGTCTGCGAGAATTAGCGTGCTCGGCATTCGGCGGGTTAGAAAGGGGATGAGACGCGATTGCCGAGCGGCTCAGGTGTGCTTTACCACTCGTGAACGCGCTCTGGCGCGGGCGCCAACCCCCCAGCGGAATCAACCCCCTCCCACCCTTAACCCTTCGCATGTATGACACACACACACACATGCATAGAGCTTTATTTTTTCTCCACTCGAATAACGATTACCCTGGCAGTTTCATTCGACCCCCAACGCGCCCGCGCGTCCTCATTCTGCAGCCCTTTCTCTGAAATATAAAGTACACAAACGAGAGAGAGGGTGAGGATAATTTTGCATCGATTCTCGCGTCCTCCCCCGCAAGTATACGCGTTCATATACACCCGCGGAGGCTCCTGGGTTCGTATACACACGACAGGTATAATTTCCCCTCTTAATGTGTGATTAATCGTTCGTAAAAAATATATTCGAGATTAATGAAGCACGTCGACAAACGTGAGCAGCTATCGAGCAAACTTGTACGGCTAGAAACGTCATGTATTTTTTTCAAATTATTATTATAATTTTGTAGAAAGAAAAAAAGGCAAGTAGAGAGATGAGAAAAGCAAAATCAAACGTGACATCACGTCGGACGGGATTTATCCTACTTTCATTGCAGATCGGCTTGTTAAGCGCTGGATCGAGCTAACGACGTGCTCATTATTTTATCAATATTCCAGAATATATGGGCTACGATTGCCCATCGATGGGACACGTATGTACTATATGTACAGAGGCGGAAGCAGGGGTAAACAGGACGAGAGAAATATGCCCATGGGGGAAAACGAACAAGCTCGGACCAGCGTTTCATCCCCTAAATGGACTGCTCGTGGCTTTGTCGAAATATCGCGTGTACCATCATATGATGGACAGAAATCGAAACGAAAATAACCCCTATATTCCCCTCTGAAAAGATTTTTCTTTTGTCCTCGAATAATCTTGTCAATTTTATTTTCGAATCGCATTCTAACGACTCCTTCATCGAAACGCGTCGGGCGTTTATTTCGCTAACGCGTTGTTTATTTATAAATAATATCGAAAGTGCGTCCCCTGCTTCGGAACCAAAGGCGGTCAAAGTTTGCCGCAGGTGTTAATATTTCATAACCGTGCTGTGCTGAATCGACGGCTCTACATCCGGTTCCCGTTTCCGTCCATGCAGGATACGCCCTTCTGCTCTGAAACCGTCGATATCCGCCAGAGTTTACGTCACTCGACCCTTGCGCTAAACCTGCACTACCCCCTTTATCCGTCAGACGCCCAACGCTCGTGGGATATCAAAGTCCGTGTGTGTTGGTGTGTTTTCAAAGTTTTGCCTCGTAGAATTTGTGGAACGCTCGTACGTAAACTCCCCTACGAATGTATACGTTTTAGACCTGCAAACTGAGGATGCACGCCTTGTCACAGCGGAGCCAGTTCACTTCGAGGTACGCCGATATTGCGGGGAGATATTTCGCTCGGTCTGGAAATTGTTTTCGCGGCGAGAAAGTTTTGTTTATTTCGTAATGACGAGAATTTCGAAATTCGTGCATTTTTTCTACACGATGCGAAAAATCGTACTGAAAAACTGGACGCGACCGAGTATACGACGACTCGGGAGGGATAATTATGGATCCAGAGGGCGGATGATGCACGGAAGAAATCTCAATGAGTTCGAGATCGCCGCTCGTCTTTAATTAAGAGAAGAAACTTTATTCCGCCACTTCAGTCTAGCAGCAGTGATCTCTCCTCCAGGAGCAAGGTGGTGCAACGATCGTTTTATTGCTAGGTTTTTTTTCCCCTTTTGCACCGCGAACTCGAGGACCGTCTGGTCTTGGTTTTTCTCTGATAGACTCTGCCGTATGCTCTCGGCTAACGGATCACAAAAAAAAAAGTGAGCAGTCTCCTTCCGTCGGGAAGAAGCGAAGCTCAGAGGCCCTCCTGGAGAGTCATCTTTGATCCCATCGAGAAATCAGCCTCGAAGATGGACTCTTTTTCCGCGCAGGATGCATGGGCACTTTTTCAAAAGTGTTTACATCGATTTTGAAAAAATTACGGTTAATATCTCGCTCGAAACTACGGGAGATTCCAGCCGAAAATGTCGACCCCTCGTGACTCACGGAATTTCTTTCTTTCTTCTCGTATTTGCGTCGTCGATGCTCGAGAACGGTGATACATCGATGTGTGTTTAAATTGCTGCGACGTACTTCCGGGAGACTCTGAACTTGGGATACATTTGTACGTTACGAAGCTTCGAGATTAGACCTTATCGATTGTCCTGATTTGTTCGACAGTGTACGCACACAGAGACGAGAGTACGAGTCTGACTAAGGCGATCCAGTCACGCCAAACGTTGGGAACGAAACGTACTTTCGGTTGAACGAACGAAGAAGATGGAAAAAAACGAGAAAAATCAACGGGGATAAGATAAATCGTCATCGCCATCGATCTTTCGGAGTGCACCGAGCGCTCGTCCTCTCAACTTTGTTTACAAAGGGAGATCCGAGTCTTTTCATCATAGCCCTGTGAAAAAAAAGAAGGGAGAAAGGAACTCAAAAGCGGAGCCTTTACATAAGCTACCTGCACTTTTCTCGTGACCGAGGATGGGCGATACCGTTCAAGGTCTGTGTCTAGATATACAGACTCAATACTCGATACTGTGTGTGTCGTGAAAAGAACGGGAAATCCCCGCTGAAACTTTTATTCTCCATTAGCCGGAAATCGTATCGTTTTCGTCGTTTTGTTCGACGAAAATTCCATTCGATCGAGGAATCACGATCGGTAAACGTACAATCGTCGTACGTTTTATTTTTCACTCAAGCGAGGTTTCCATCAACGTCAGAGACGAAATTTGCAACGGAAATAATGATTTTTTTATTATTATTTGATTAATGAATTATTTCAAAGGCTCTTAAACTTCTTTTTTGCTTTGCTGTTTTGTTTACGCTTGAATTTGACAGTTACCGTATTTTGAGTCACTAGTCTCCTTTGAAAACTGATTAAAAAAAATAGATTCACAATCGACACGTTTGAATTAATTATGACAGGAAAATTAGTCGACTGGAATAATTCCTTATGATTTTTTATCTCGATTATCGTCGAGAGCACGAAGGAAAAGTGACCCGAATTAATAGAGCGCCCTGATGCGATATTAAATAAATAAACAGTATCCCCACGAGTGCGGTAAGACGAAAGCAAACCACCCTCTTTTTGGGGCAGCAAGGGTTTCGTTAAACAGCCAAGATTATGATTCACGGTTCTCAGCGCACCCCTTTTGGCATACGCGTACGCGGGTACCTGAATGAAAAAGTAGAGACGAAGAGACGTATCTGCGTAACGAGTATACAAGAGCGAGGGAGAGAACCGAGAAGAAGAAGAGCTATAAAAGGGGCTGACGTATTAACCCCGACTGACGATCCCCGGGGAGGTAATTGGGCGTCTTTTATAAATCAATATGACGTAGAAAAGGGGTTCCCTACGTTTTATTTCCACAGATATAGCCAGCAGGTACGTCCGCATACAGGGTGTCCTATTTTTCAAACAATTTCGCCAAAGAGTCGAAAAAAATCATACTCGAATATTCGTCTTCAATTTTTTTAAATTATTCTTTTTTCTTTTTTTTAAATCACAGATTCCAATAAATCCGTCAAAGTTCCCACGTTCGAGAGATCAGCGATTGAGCGATGGAACAAAAATATAACACCCCGTACGTGAACGCTGTTATAGAACCTGATGATAATAATGATGATATAATGCCGAGGGTACTCGCAGGTCTGGATTTGCGTGTATTGTGCACACGCGAAGGCAGGGATATCCGAAATAATTGGGGGGACGACTTTTCAATTTAACTCCGATATTTTAAAGGATATAATTAAGAACCCACCCACATCTGAGTGGCAAAGAGATCCTGCCAGCCTCCCTGCCTTTCTCTTCTCTCCTCTCCATTCTCTTTCCTCGCTAATTGTTCCAAAGGGACTCGCTCTTCGTTTGTATTACGGAGATGGCACAGTGGATGAGCAGCGATACAAGAGAGATGGGATGCTGTGTGGACCAACCGGAGATTTCAAGATGCTCGTGTGCATATACTTTTGTCTTTCGTATGCAACGGAGAATGGATAAAAAGTTGAACCCCGTGGAAGGCCGCGCAAACGTTCAACCCCCTCCCCCCCCCTCCATTCACTTTTGTTTTCTGCCTCGGCTTATAATCACAAAGGGTTTTATGTGTATTATACAACATTGGTCCATGGGGAAACTTCATCGCGATGATCAATCTTCCTATAAACGGGGTGCTTCCTCCTAATGGACGGGTACGTATTATAATTTATATACGATTTTAGAGCTTCAGAGTGCAGAGAGCGAGCTCGGGGATTCGGGAACAACAGACGAGCAAAAAAATGCTCGTAAATCAAAAACTATCGACCGGATTGTTCGCTCGACGAGTCTGCAAATCGACGGTTTTTTTTTTCATTTTTCAATTTATGGTATATATATATTCCGTTAAAACTACATCTCGTCTCATCTTGACGACCGAAAAATATGACGTTTCGGGCTACTTTTCGTCCCCGGTCGCGTCGATCGATTTATCGGAAAAATTCCCACAGCGAGGCTTTGGAAATCGATGGAAAATTGTTTCTCGTGATTTACAGCGGTGTTTAAGCGCGCAAATAGCTTCGCGTACGCGCATCTGTAGGTGCTACCATCGGCAGCGAAAGGCAGAGCGGATGCTGCGGGGGTGCGAAAAGCGCTTCGATATTGCCTCTGCGTGTGTGTTTCTGTGTCTACCGGCACTCTACCGTTTTTCTCGTCCCACCGAGTCGCTCTTTCACGCAATTACGATCTCGTAAATTGCGCGGAGAGAACGAAAATGAAGGCAAAGGGGAAATTCACCCCCCGAGAGCGCGGGGGTATAAACTGCGACGGAAGGGAAAAGAGGGAGGAGGGGGGGCGATCAAGCTTCCGTATCGACTCGTTATATCGATTCCAGCATTTCGCTACTCAAGTGTAACGAGATGCAAACACGAGGCGTTTCACGTCCAGTTGATGAATCCATCAAAAAATCATCGAAACGCCGCTTGCTTCACATTTTTTTTTTTTGAACCTTTTTCAAATTCGGTCACACACTTTTATGTTTTTTTGATCCTCAATTCACGAACGGAGAAACTTTTGTCGAAATTCGTCACCATTCGTTTCACGTTGCAATTAAAAGTCGACTTTCGATTGGAACATTCGTGAGAGATAAGGAAAAAACATTTTTATTCGAATTTAAAAAAGAAAATAAGCGGACCAAAGAGGAAGGGGCGCCAGCATCCGAGAGATGCTCGTCGATTGAAGCTGGAGAGTCTCATACATGCTCCAGCTGACGTCCCATCGATTTTGATGGTCGAGGGGTGGGTGCTTTTTCCAACCCTCCTATCCGTCTCGGCGATTGGAAATTTCGGTAATTATACATTCGCTTTTTCGTTTTTATGTCCCGCCGGGCGAGGATAAAACGCTCAACGCTCTCGATATACTCGATGGTACGAACGCGCGATTTAAAAGAGAAAAAAAAAATCCAGAAAAAAAACACTGGGCGCAGCTGAAAAGTTTGACAAAATAAAATGAAAACAGCTCTCGCGCGGAGCTTTTCCATCCGAATGTATGTGTATATATATACGGAATTTAACTATGCGCTTTTATTTTCCAGCCTGTTGTTTATCGCAACACACAGAAACTGTTAAATCACGCCCCGCTCTCGCACCCTTGGCGCGCGCAGTCTGAATTTAAATGGGTATTCGTGTATAGAATTAAATTAAATACCCGGAGCATTACGCAAATTCATTCGGGCTTTATTCCCCGGGTGTTGCCCGACTCTGTATGCTATAATAATTGCTAAATTCCTAGAGTCCATGCTGCGAGCATTACAGCCGAGATACACACGGGAAACCATGCGGCAAGTTGCAATTTTCGTGCGATCTTTTCGTCCCGTGGCTTCCCCACTTCCGGTATACAACCCTGCCGCCTAATTCGCCTCTGGAATTCGCTAAAAAAAATCATCATTTCTGCGACGCATCGACGAAACTTTACGCTGAATTTCTTTCATCAATCGTGATTTTCGAAACGATCGAAATATCGACCCAAAATAATCGAAGCCGCGAAGAATGTTTAGGAAATGGGTGAGTTAACGAGGGTACGGAAAAAAGCATAAAAATGGAGGACGAGGAAGCGCATCGTGGACCTGATGAGACGCGAGTGTGCTCAGAGTCGCGCTTTCCCAGCTCGAATCTGCTCAAGAAGGCGGAAGGGGGAGGGAGGAGGGAGATGAAGAGGGAAATGTGAGAGAGTGCTCGCGAGTCTTTTACGGTATGCATGTGTCGCATGCGGATACAGCGATAGTGAGAGCGAGCTGTGCACAATGTCGTAATCAAAGCCTTCACTGTCTTCACCGTGTGGCAGTACAATAGCATCGTTTGCTGGCGCGTCGTGCTTCGGTGTAACGCAGCATCCATGTAACATTTTGGTCCAGATCGTCGACGAGCGCGAGACTCTACGAACGATGGCACTAAACGGTACTAATCTTCGCGACCGAACGACGTCTCGAGTCTGCCTCTTGACGTAACGCGCCCTGACCAACCTCCCGCTGCACGATATTCAAAAAAAAAAAAACAAATGGGAGCAAAATTCTCCCGAGGTTTCGTTTTTCGTAAAAGAACTCAAGAGCTCGTACGCGTGAAATCGACGCTGATTTTTTTCCCCCAAAGACGTGACAATCGACAGATTTCAAAAGAAAAATGGCGTTATTTTTAGTTTGCGAGATAGTATTTTTTTAATACAGGAAAACGTGCATTTTGACGTTTTCGAGGTTCGAAGTTTCGGAGCTTCGGGCTAGTTGAATATAAAATTGGCGATATTTTCCATTCGCGAGATGGAGTTTTTTTCGTCTCCCAAAACGGAGAGTCAATGGACCGTTTAGGAAACTGCAGAGACCAATGTGTACCGAAAGCGTTTCGCGAATACTCTGGTCCATGATCAAACAAGAGGTTTTGAATGGCTCTCGATGAACAGTCTCGTTCACACCATTAAGAATTACGTGTATATATAAATGCATGTATATATCTGTGTATGACGCACTCTAGACATTTCTGAGAGTCGATATCAGCAGACTGCTCCATCACGTCCTAATTTGAGCTCGCGATCTTGCTACGTTCATGCCAAAAGCATCATCAAAGAAGAGAGAAATGGGCTAGCTGACCGAGAAAAAAAAAGGACAGAGAGCGAGAGAGATTCGCAGTTGCCCAGCTTTGGTCCATCCTTGGCGCTCTCGAAAATGCTCTTTGAGGTCGAACAGACGTTGCGGTTAACCTTGAACTCCCTCTCGTAGAAGAGCCGAGCCCGCACAGTTCCTCATTATCTTGCGGTCTCTGTGGCTGGAGCATCGCAAGCTCCTTCCGCGTACTTCCTCAAGCTCCTTCGTGCATGTTCTACCTACGCTTCCTTCTACTTTGGGGAAAGCCTGCGAGCGGATAGTTTCTCTTCGCTCTGGCGATTTTCTTCGCCGAGCCACGTTTGTGGCTCGGGAGGACTCGCCAGCTGAGACACAAAAATGTTTCGATATTTCAAGGTCAATGACACTGGACGTCATTCGTTCCTGAGAGCACTCTGATGAACGAGAAAAAATAATGGCCGAGGCATTTAGGATTATCCCACGAATCTTATTGACGGGGTGTTCATTGAAAATTAAACCGTCTCGATGGAATGGCTGCTTCTCCAACTTGTCCCTTTCTTCCTCGATCCTTCGAGATCCGCTCGGCAGATTGGATGAAACGTTTTGGACCCAGGTTTCATCAAAGACGCTCCAAATGTGTGTGCTACTTCTGTCCTTGTCACTTTCGGTTCCGTCCCGCGTCCGTTACAACTTTCAAAGCCAGTCCACAAAATGCCACCCCGAACCCGGCGATCCGATGTAGAAAACTGGCTCGTGGACCAGTTTCAGGCTTTTCCAACCTGGTAAATCGTGTTTCTTTTTTCTCTCACCGCTTTTTTCGCTCCCTCTCCCTCTCTTTTTCTCCGTGATTTATATAGAAGTGATCCGTCGACCATAGTCGACGTGACTTCATTAACGAATTGGGAAAAGGCGACCGGAGGATGGAAACCTCTTCGAGGTCGTCGTTCAAGAACTCTACAGGCTGCAGCTGCCTGCTTCGATCAACGACGAAAGATAAGAATACCAAGGTTCATTGTCAGCTCAAGTACAACGAGTATTACGATAAAAAATGGAGAAAAAAAAACCGAGCAGACTGTAAATATCCTTTTAGAAATCTAATGTTTGCGCGATTTCCAGAGGTTTCCACAGCTTCCGGGCTGTCGTCCTCACCGAATTCCTCGGCAGAGTGTGCCGTAAAGGTTGAAGCAAAGTTCCACCTGTGTCCACAAGGATATTCCAACGTGGCGTGTGTCCCGCTCGGAGATGGATGGCGTTTGTGCGCGGGCGAGTATTTTTCGTTCACCGCGCGCTGAGAAACGTTGCCCGTTGCCGTTGCCCAGCACTTGCCCGAGGAAGAAGAGCGACCCTGACGGGTCAGAGAGGGGATCCATCTCCGATGAAATTTCAGGGTCAGCCTTGACACTCGGAGAAAGATGGAAATGTTGGTTCCAGCGATGGGTAAGGACGATTCGGTGGGAACGTGGATGTCTTCCATGGGGTCTTTATTCTCGTGGAGGAGGCTCCTCTCTCTCTGCTGTAGAACGGTTCCACGCGTGGGTGGAACAGCTTTGAGAAGCGAGAGCGAGGATTCACCGAGAGATTGGAGATTCGCGCTCATGTGCGTCTGTGTTTGTGTTTGTGCTCACATCGCCGGGACAATGAGGTTGTCTCTCTTCGTCTCTTTCACGGAATAGAACGATTAGCACGGCCCATTGCCCGTACCCGTAGTGGCGTACAACGGGCGACCCTGTTCGAGTCTTGGACCGCTTCCAACCATCCGAGATCTCTTCTTCTCTCTCTCTCTCGCTCTCTCTCTCGGGTTATGTTCCTTTATGTCGAGGCACGCACACACCGAGTTGGAGAACGAGCGAGCAAACAAGTTCCAAGCAAAAGCGAGCGAGAAAAACGGCATGCCGCTCGTTCATATACGCCGGACCCACAGTGGAGCCAGGCGGAGAGGCACAGAGTGCGCGTCGAGTCTCCTCCATCCAGCCGAGGCTACAAGTTCATCGAAAGTATTTCGGCAATGTACCGTTTGTGTATGACATGTCGAGCGAGGAACGAGAAACAATTCGGGCGGATGCGACGACACCGTCGGTTGCGGCGCTGTCGGAAGAGACTTTCCCTCTCAACGAACCAGGGATTTTTTAATTCTTTGACCATCAGCCGGGAGGAATTTTAGCGAAAAAGCCTTTGAACACGCTTCTGTGCCCCTGAAAAAATTCGGCACCGGCCCATGTCACGGTGCGTTCGATTTATCGAAACTTTTTTGGCCCCGCAATCTCGATCAAACGCACCGATCGATCTTCCGTCGGATGTCTTAATTTTTTTTCTTTTCATCGATCGCCGATGAATTTGCCGTTCAAACTTGTTATTTTTCTTACATCGATCATTCGGTGCCACCGCGACTGCAGTTCGCCACGCGCGATGGACGAGCATCCGCAGGAGCGGACGTCAGTCGCGCGATTTCAGCGCATTCACCGAGTCCTCGTGTCGATTTAACAAACGTCACTTGTGGATATGCCGTTTTGAAATAAATCCGTCGTACGTTCGACCGCCGAGCAGGCTCTGAATGGGATCGATGGGATATTAAAAACCGAGCTGTGGAAAAAAAGAACGAGGAAGGAGGAGGGGGCTCGCGACTCGCGGTAAAGAATCTCTCGTTGAGAATCGAGAGGGAGAGACGAGGAGCACTTAAGGTCTTTTCCCCGCGGGCGACTTCCCAGGGTTGCAAGGAGACCAGTAGCCAATGCGAGGAGGGGGAGGGTCTGAAAAAAGTGTATACTCTGTGTATGAGATTGAGAATGAAGAAAGAAGGGCCCGGGGGAAGGCTCGTTGGTTAGGGTAGATATCCAAGGGTTCGAGAGACTCACCAGAGGTGCTACGCTCCCGGCTACCGACGTTGGCGCGACGCTCCTCTCCGCGCCACCGCCGCGTGGATCGGGGACGTTATTTTTTTCGCCACGGGCGATAGATCGAAATGAAAGTGCGAAAAGATCCGCTCGCGGATGCTGGGGACTCTTACGCCGAATACCGGAAAAGGTCTCGTGGAGTTTGAAAGAAAAAAGATGAAAACTGCTGCCTTGAAACGTGGCGTAAAAATTGAACGCCAGTATCAATATCGGCCCTCGGACCGCTCTCTCATCTCCCCCGTATCTGTTCTCCATCCATCAGGTCTCTCAATCATCAATTATTCCGGATTGGACGGTGATTTACGAGTCGCTCATCCACCGTCGTCAAATTGGGGAGACATATGTTCCCCTCGGAGCATTCCCTCCCGAAGGAACGTCTTTGATTCTATTCGCGACTCGATTCATCGACCACCACAATTTTGCGAGCATCTCGCTGTTTCTGTCAATCAGAAATTCGTTGTCAAATCGAGTTGCTCAAAATCGCGAATTAATCGCCGACGTGTGCTAATTGGGGGTATTTCGCATTTGTATACCCACTTTTTTTTCCATCTCATCCACGGCGTCGAAGGGCGACTTTCGTCGGCGGGAACTCGAGCGGCTCCGCGCCGTTTTCCATCGTAATTTCAATCTTTTAGCGTAATTGACGACGCCGATATAGCACGCTACGTACGTATGGTACGCGCGTATTGTCGCGGAATGAAAGACACCGACGATACACGTACTCGCGCACTTGTCGTCTCAACCACCGATTCTCAACTACGAGATTAATTGAGAGCTTGGCTGTACATCGCATCTATGTATGCACGGAGGTCGCGGGAGGAAGATGCAATCTGCTAATGGCTCCTCCACAGTGTCAGACTGTCGTATACAGCCAGGGAAAACGAGCGCGAACGCCTCAGCGTGTACTGCACGTATACGCATCGGCTCCCTGGAATTGTCATCGGCGACGACTCGAGAGAGAATTTCTGCTCTCCCTGCGGAGAAACATTTTGTAACGAACAATCTTTGAATCAGCTTCTTCCGCGCGTTTAACGGTAATTACGAGATCTCGCGCCTCGAGAACAATACACCGTGTTCCCCTCTCATCCGGCGACTTTTCCACAAAGGCGAGCCCATTCTGTCGTTCGTACTTTTTTCTTCAAAATCATCAGCGATTTTCGCGCGTTCTCCCTGTTTAATTCTCCGCGTAATTTACCATCACCCTTAAGCTGGATAATGGCGAAAAAAAAACATCGAAAAATTCAATGGACCTCGTAATCTCGCTCAGATTTCTTTTTCCAGAGCGAAAATTCGCCCCGATCGATGCGGCCTTTCGTTACCCCTGTCGTTGCGTTTTTTCCCCGGTATGTAGTTCGTCAAAGTGACGCGAAACCCCGAAAACTCGTCCGTCATACACGCGGGTAGATAAGCACACGCGCGCGCACATCCCATCCGTTTCATCTCGAACGTAGGTATACGTGAACGATAAGCGACGTACACACACAGACGGAGGAGAATATGCATGTGTACACACACTCGGTGAAATGTAATTTCCGGTGGGCCGCTGTTGCCTCTCCGGGTTCATTCGCGGACCGCGAGATTCCACAGGAATTCGGGGGTTGTTGAATGCGCGAGGTGGGGAAGGGAGAGAGGGAGGGAGGATCGCTGTTACAGAAGCGCGGGGAATCCCGGCGTCAAGGACACGGGGGCCAACCGGATTTTGGGGTGCGATTGCGTCGCGATGACGCCTTGAGGGCACGTGACATATACGTACATCCGTCGTCTACCCCCACCACCCCCTTACACCCTTATGGTACACGACATACGCGCTTCTTCCCTCTGTCAACTCAGCCCTCGCTGTACTCGTGCGTTATCGCAGAGCCAACGTGTCCTCCATTATTAATCACTCCTTGTTTGTCGGCTGACGTACACACCTGCTTTCGTAATATCCTGCTCGACTGTTTCGCCACAATATCTTCTCGTATACAATTACGCGTGTGAGATATTTTTACACCGTCATCCCCGTACAAGAGCGATGATGGAACGGGAGCCTGTGAAATCTCGAATTAAAGAAGAAACAAGAGAGGAGGGTTGGAGTGCGCCCATCCAACGTTTTCCCGCCGCCACAGCATCATCTTGGTCCATGAACAGGAAGCAAATAGATTCCTTTGACCGGCGAACGATGCGACGATAATCTCACTCTAGTTATTTGCTCAACAGACAGTCGGCAGGCTCATAGAGACCCCGCCAAGGGTGCGAATAGGGATGAACCGAGGTCTGCGAATCCACGAACTTAAAAATTCATATTATACGACAGACTATCTCGACAGAGGTTTGAGCGAAAGAAAAGTCGAGTTTAACGAGGAAAAAAGAATTCAAATACGTAAGAGTCTCCGGGGGCGGGGTGGGGCGAAATAAAAGAGAAAAACGATGAAACTGCGCTAAAGTACACGAGGCAACGGAGTCTGAAAATTGTGTAGAGTAGAATAAACTACCGCGGTATGAGGGGAAAAAGCCTTTTGTACTTTGAGGCGTGCTTTCGTATCGCGCAAAACGCGTTTCACGCGACAACGAGCTTGTGAAATACTTCCCTCGTATATCGCGAGTCACAAGCCGGATAATGATATTCCTTTTTTTTTTCGTGCTTTTTCCGAGTAACGTTTGAATCGCATTAGAATCGGGGTATATATTTAGACGAGATTAATTCGCCGATAAAATTGTTGCAACCGTACACTCGAATGGCGAGAGAGAGACAGAGAGAGAGAGAGAGAGAGAGATCGAGCTCTCGCTTTCCTTCCATCACATCCGGTGTAAAGTGCACACGTGCGGCGGGGGCATATAAACGTGATACGGCTGCGAAGGCGCAACTTTTCAGATCGCCGTTTTACGACGTATTAATAAAGCTAAACGGGCTTGCCAGCTGTTAAACGTGGAAATACAAGAGTCAATGTTTACGACTGCGGAAAGACGTTTCGCGCTCAACAAATTGGCGGGATCGAGGTATATATTTGTTCGCGAGCGATACTGCGGATTTTGCTCTTTTCGTTTTTCACAGTGGTGAAATGGTGGACAGGGGGAATTATCGTCAGGTCAATCGAGTCTGGCGGGAGAAACAATGAAATTAGAATGACCATGAATTTTCATGCGAACGAAATGGGGAAGCCTCTCGATGGGTGTTTTCAAAGCTTTTAATCGAATTTTGGAAGAGAGCCGTATCGAGATATCCCCGTGTTTAAGGTACTCTTTAGGGGGGTAGGATCTGTCGCGTCGCTGATACCGAGGGAGGCTAAAGAAACCCGACCATCAGTCACTCTTCAACGTAGATTTTCGTTTGTGCAGTTTCATCAAAACTGCACCCCCCTCCCCCGGCCTCTTATCACTGTCCACCCTGTCTGGGCTGCAATAATGCAATTGCCGAGAGAAAAGGTTGCCGAAGGGCTGCAATTGCATTATTGCAGCCCTCCGCCAACTTTTTCTCTCGGCATAGGCATTCGCGTACTGCATCAAGCTAACAACATTTCAAAAAGTGGACTGACACAAAGCAAGGTGGGTTTTACTGATTAATTGATTTACGGCATAGTGGGGGAGACTAATTGTGTATCGGTGACGGAAAAACAACCGAAAACAACAATAAATTTACCCTACCGCTCTCCATCTTGAAACTAGAAGCAAGAAATTGATTTTGGAACTGAAAAATTCCTCATTCTCTCGGGCACGATATCATGATCTTTCGGATAAATCTCAAACACCCCGATCTACTTTCTTCGAGCCAAAGGCCCGCGAAGAAGAGATGCATGACCTTTTCTGTTTCCGGGTGGACGCAACCCCTCGAACGCTTGATCCACGATCCGTTCATGGCGATCCTGAAACCCCACAAGAATTCCGAATATCCCAAATGGAGAATAAAAAGCCGAGAGGGCATATCGAGGAACGAAAGAAAAAAATCGGTTAACCGATTTCGAGGCATCACAGCGCCCTCAACGTGTGGCGAACCGTCGAACAAAAGAACAGGCAGACTGGCAAAAATTCTGTCAGCGTCGTCAACCCTCTCGTTATCCAACTTTGCCGCATTGATTTTGTCGTTTCAGACAAGTGAGCTCGCGACGAGAGGAGAGAAAAAAAAAGTCTCGATTGCTCTTCAGCGATCATGAATCTGGGGCACTCGAGAGATCTCGCATTATACGAGCGAGATTATCGTCGTGCTTATGTAGAAAAGAATAAAAAATCCTCCGTTCTTCTCGCTCTCGGGTCCAATTTTGTTCTCGCCGAAACCATCTTGCTTCTCCTGCTCTCGTTGGGGATATTTCCAGCCAGAGTACATAGTTTGCCGCGGTAATAAATGTATCACGAGTACTCACGCATCGCCGAACTATCGAGTGGCTTTTTTCATTCGGAGCCTTCTTTCATATGCATATATATTCACTGTACCATGTACCATACATGTTTTTGTATATGTATATAGAATATATATAGGCATTATTCATCTCTGACGAGCCATACGCAGTTGCGTATAATCATCTCGATCGCGGCACTTCTCGCTGCTGAATATAATTCCAGAGAGAGAACCCTTCTGCCCTCGTACACGGCCATTGTTCGACCTTTTGTGCAAATCTCCCTGGTCCCGTGCCGAACCCGTCGCGGTGAGCATCTCATCTCATCGGGTCCGTTCAGAGCGACGTTCATCCGACTAATAAATTTACGATTTTCATCGCGACATCGATCTTTCCCCACGAGTCTTTTTCTTTTTTCAACGTTTCCGTGAGACGCAACCCCGACCTCCCGGCGTTCGAAACTGCGACGATTATTCTATTCCGTAGTTTAAATAGAAAAAAAACATTTCAACGCGAACAAAACTGGGGCAAAAATGTTGTCAAAAGAGTTATATTCTTCGCGTTGTAATTGTTTTATTCGACTCGTCGGGATTCGGTCCTACAGTCCTCCAGTTTCTGAACATCCTGTACACGTGGTGTTCCCGGCGTGTCGCATGGGTTGGCCAATATTTTTGCATGGTTTTCTTCACTCGACGTTGCTTCTACATGGAGTCGTGCGGGCATGGAGACCAGATGCGAGAGCAGAGTATTACGCGTACCGATGTTGCATCGCAATTGACCGTTCCCAGCGGCGACGGCCTCGGCGTCGACCCCCAGTGGCGGCGGCAAAACCACCGTGCCTCCGCATACATCCCCTTTCCTCGATTCCCCCTAACCGAGGCAACCCCGGAGTCCTCCCCATCGGGGAATTCGCAAATATCGCGAAAACGAGCTTAACCCACGCGACGTACGAGAGTTTCGTGTTCTTGCTGTTGCCTGCTTCCTGGGGAACTCGTCGGTATATGTACATGTATATTAACGTATACACGGCGGTTATATGCACAAACGCGATCCCGAAACAACCGCCGAACCCTCGGAAAATTATATCGGAGCTGGCACCTGTGCGAAATTCAAAACACACGCATTTCGCCCGAATTGCGAATACCACCGCGTGTTTGAGGAAAATTAAACGGGGGCTTCCTTTTTCCTCCGATCAAACTGGGACAAAATGATTTTTCGTGCAAATATCGAAAAGTTATTGGCAAATTTTTGAAAAGAGGCCTCTTGTCGGACCAAAAAGAATTTTCGAAGATTTGATTCGAAAATTCCTTCGAAAACTCATCGATCGTGCCGTCCGGTCGTCCTCGTTCACACGATCGCGCGTTTGAAAGCAATCGTCGGGAAAAATCCCCCTTCTCCCTCCGCGAATTCATCCCTCTCGCAAAACTAATCTTACAGCGAGCGATTTATTATTCCCATCCAGGGATACACTTTTTTTCGCGCTCCGAGAGGAGCATAAAAACCCCGTGGTAATAGAAAGGGCAATGTCACCCTCGGCGGTTGCTTCATGGCGTGTAATTGAGCACAGAACGATGGATTTTATGCACAGGAACGCGACGAGCGACGAGGAGAGGTTCCGCGGACGGGAACCGGAAGGAGAGAGAAGGAAAAGAAGCCCGTGGAAATCGCGGTGCAACGCCGGGAAGCCCCACCGTGATTTATGATGGAGCACGCCGCGCAGGAGCGTCAAGTTGCCGTACCTGATGGGCGAGGGCTCGGAGGCGCGTAAATTACGATAAAACAAAACGACGATAAAATGAGCTCGCGTTTTGCGAAAATCAGCCCTTACGCGGCGGAATGACGATGCAAAAGAGGAGCGAGAGAATCATTCGGATCCTCCGATCAGCCAAATAGACGCTGCTGCGTCATTCTCCCTCGTCCTTCTCCTTCATACTCGCATACTAATTTTTCATCGGTGAGAAAGTTTGCCTGGACAAAAAATCCAGATGGCGCTTTTCAACCAACGACGAAAGGGAAAATTTCGCGTTACGAGACTTCCGGCCACCGAGACTTCTCCGCTCGTTTTCTTCTACCCGGTGGGTCGATTGGTTCGTCCATCGTCGCGGCGGAGGGGTAAAAGTGAGGAACCTTTGGAATGGAGATAAGTAGAGGCGATGCGATATCGATTGCGACTGACTCTCCATCTTCTCCTCCTCCTCCTCCTCCTCCTCCTCCAGTGGTTTCTCGCTCATTCACTCGGTATTGTGCAGTACGTGTACGTACCTCGTCTTGTTCGTTTTCCGCGCAAGCCCCTTTCCGCGATATTCCTCTCCGGGAGCACAAATGCCGCGGGAGGATGGCGAGTCTGCCTGGTGGTGTATAGCGCAGCTGAAGTTGCAAAGTGGAGCTATAGCTCGCGCGTTGCACTCGCGGATACACTCGTGGCCATTGACGAGGGGATGGAAAAGGGAACAGGGTGTATAAGTACAGTCCGCGCAACGGGGGTGGTAAAAGGGATCGCAGTCAGACGTAGGACGACTGTACGGAAGGAGATGCAGGAGCGAGAGGGTGAGAGGCTCGCGATAAGGTCAAAGAGGTCGAGGGGGAAGGAAAAGCAGGAGGTGGAAATTGAAGAGGTGTGCGAGGCTCTCTCTCTCTCTCTCTCTCTCCGTCAGTTTCCTCTGGATGGTATATACCGCACTGCCATACCTGCCGGAGAATTATACGATCGATATTAAGTTGCGATGCTCTCCGTTTCGACCAACATGGCGCTGCGAATTCGCGTTGATTCAAAGGGACCACGACGATTTTTTACTCTTTTTACGTTTTCGTTTCCTCATTTTCGATTTCAGCCGAAATCGATGATGTCAAAATCACTCTGCGGAATAACGCGCGGAATTCCTGGTCGAAGATGGATTTTGTTTACGGGGGTCTCAAATGAGAGCGGCGAGAGTGACACTGCGCAGTAACGACACACTTGGCATTTATTTACTCGAGACGACCCACGAAATCCCGCGGTTACGACATTAACATCCGCACCCACGCTCTTCTACTCGTCGTCGTACGTTATTTCTCTCTTTTCTTCAAGAACTCTCACCCTCCGTTTCCCCGACCTTCTCCCTCTCACTCTACTCTTGCTGGGTTCCTCGAGTGAAATTCGTAAGTGTATAATATTTTAAGACGCTGCGGTGGCAAGATCCTCGTCAACTACGAATCGAGGTTTCGGATTACACAGACGCAAAGTATCAACAACCCCTTGCGGTCGTCCAAACACGGAGGCCAAAAAAAGTCCAGCTGGAGAGAGGGAGAAAAGAGCGAGGATCATAAAAAATCTTGTAAAACCTCGGCAAAAGACAACGATGCACTTTGGCGATTATTCGAAAAGCGTCATCAAGTTGGAAATAGTGGAAACGATTGGAAATAGTGGAAGCATCCTCCAGAGTCATTGTTTAATTTTAATAGCAAAGAAAAACAAAGGTTTTCGATGTTTAAAGTGCTCAGAGTCGTTGACTCTTGCCGCCAAAGAAACGCGACCTCGTTCGGTCGTTATTTATTTTCCGCAAAAAAAAAAAAACAAAGAAAAAAAGATCGAGCCTGGCGCGGTTGTCCAGAATGCCCGAATACCGAGAAGTTCTTGTACCAACGACGACGGACGATCGCTGGATGCTGGGTGCTACGTGAAAACTTGCAGGCCCACCATTCCGCTGTAATGAAAACTGAAGGAAAAAAAAGAACGAACTGGCGAGAGCATCGAAACGGTTTATATGTGCCCCCATGTGTATTTACGCGCAAGTGAAGATGAAGCCTGCGATGAGAGTTGTCAGCGGGCTATCACCGTCTTGGATTTAGATGTATCCTCGTGCGTGGGTATACTTGAGAATAGAGGGAAGCCCGCAAAAGCGAAACGAGTAAACGTCGGAAGCACGTGGACCCACAGCATCCAAAATTCGCAGTCGAAAAACTGACGCTTCGGGAATTTTTTTTCATCCTCCCGGAAACTGGAGTCTCTGGTAAAATCATCGGGGCAAACGCCTCTCTGCGGCAACAATTTTGTTTCACTCTGAATATTTCCCAGCAGAGCCACGCGTGCGAACGATCTTTGGTTCCAGTTGGCGCTGGAAATGGTTATTTATTCAACGCTGATCTCTCAAAGTCATTTCGGCGAACGAATCGAGACCTCTTTCGAGACGAGTTATTTCAATTTTTAGAGATTTTTACAGCATCCCCCTGTACAACTCTCCACTTTGTCGCTTCTGCTGAAATGACGCCTGCTGTATTACATTCTTATAACGAACGAATTTTGTTTCCCCGCAGGCTTCGTCTTAATTAACGCTCGTTTTTTTTTTTCGTTTTTTTTACTTTCAATTTCCATTGTGCACCTCGCACGACCGTGCAGACCGCAACCGGTAGTCGATGAAAAGAGCGTTTCCGGAATCCTCTCGAGTCCTTCCCCTTTCCTCGTCTTCGTTCCGCATTTTTATTTTTTACGCACGCGGGTACATACCCTTTCTCGTTTTCCGTCCGTTTTCCATCATCCCAAGTGCCGACAGAGGCAAATTTTCGGAGAGGATTCGCCCCTGTCGGGTTGACCGCGGAGTCTGCCGCGTATCGCGAATAAATCATTTAAGAAGATTACCCACGTTGTGGAAAAATTTAAGCGCGTCTCGGCAAAAAAAAAGGAAAAGGGTATGATGCGCGGTCGAATTTATGATGCCAGAGGCAGACATTATGCTTTCCGTTTCATTAACGAAGAAGGAACCCTGCGCAACCACGTGAGCTTATTATTATACCCTCCCCTTCCGTGATTCTTCTTTTATCACAATGTCCAAAAAGGCTCGACTGTCCTAATAATATCAAGTCACGATATTGATACCTTCAACATTTTTTTCACGAATTTTGCAAACTTTTTGCAACGGAAAGAGACGATTGAAAAAATTTGTGGAAAAAAATGCATTCGCGGTAGAAGATAAATCGCATTTTTCCGAATGCGAACCGAGCTCCGCCGAGTGTCGAAAAAATCAATCATCTTCCCGCAGTTTTCTCGTTTAAAGAGATTTTGAAGGCATCTCTACCCTCGTTGTTCGACGATCGGGCGAGTCTTCGCGCGAGGTAGGAAAATTGGAGCGATGAAAGTCGAATTCGTTAAAAATTACCAACCCCCGAGTGATAGTGTGCCAAAATTTTTTTGCCAAAAGCGGAAGACAAGGTTGCGATTCGAGGGTCGAAAATCCGTCGGATGACCCAGTTTCCACATTGGTAGGGTGCGCAGAGAAAAAAGGAGGTTGGGTGAGACGCATATCGGCACAACATTTTCAAACTCATTCCTCTTTTCGTTCTAAACTTCATTCTCTCACACACACACACACACAAACACACACACACAAATCGAAGACCGAGTAAACTGACCGCGTGTGCTCCTTCTCATTGGCGGGCTCCGAATTTTTCAACCTTTCTCCTCATCTCGGGCATCGTGAAAATTTTTAATTGAGAAACTTTGAAAGCCCCGCAGTAGGGTACAAGTACCGCGAAATGAGCGAGCGAAAATCAACGCCGGAGCGTGTGTACGCGTTCCGAGCAACGTTCAGAGTCAAAAAACCATCAGAAACGTCAAACTTATTTGAGAAAACGTATACGTACAGTTTTTAGCGTACATCCGCGGTATTCGCGTGGAGAGTCGAGAGAGATGGAGATTCAAAATTGGAGAAAAGAACGTTTTCTCACTGTGGAATAAGCCTACTTTTTTCGAGACGTTCGTCAAACACGACAATCATCCTTAATTTGTTTCCACCCCGAGGTCAAACCGTGCAAACATGTTCGTCCGTTTGCCAGCGTAATTGTAGCGTCCTGCAAGAGCAAAATGAAAAATGAATCCTCGTGCGAAAAACCCAACGACAAAAGCAGCCTTGTGCGTACGTCGTTGACGTTATTCGTCCATTTCGACACCCTCGGGGGCACGCTGCCGCTCTGGCATTCTCTCCTGCGATGCCGCAGAGCCGAGGAATCCCGGGTACAATTCACTCGCGCGTACTTGCACCAATTGCATCAGAATTGAAAAGCGAAAGAGAGAGAGAGAGAGAGAGAGAGACTGAGCCATCACGGAATCGGCATTAAAGTCTCCGACCATCGCGCGACCTGCCTTGCTGCAGCACGTAAAAGGCTTTTTCCCTCCTGCGGGCTAATTGAGGTAATTTTCCTCGAGAACCGATGTAAATGCCGCGTCATTACCTCGCACGCTCTCCCAAAGGTCCTGATGTATTTCCTACAAGGCTATAAATACGCGGGTGTCTACTCCGTGGAGGCTCTCGATCCCCACTGGGTCTGGGCGCATTTACCATTGTATTCAAAACCTATGCAGTCCTTATTTAGGCGCCTCCATTGCCGAACTCGCAGTGTACGACTCTATCTGGCAGAGGGCGCTTTTGCCCACGTTCCACAAGGATCCCCTCCACCGCGGTTTTTGGAAAAAGTATCGAAAAGCTGAAAAACAATGATATGCCACGTGTTTTTTCGGGTCATGCCGTTTCAACGTTAATAATCAATTCCGCGATGATTATGCAACGTCCTGATGGCAACTTCCCGCTATGTTCGTTTCGTGAAGAAGTACGAGAGCCGCGTTAGAATAAACACCCCAACGGTGAACAGCCATTTTGTGGACATTGAAATGATGACACAAGATTTCGAAAATACCGCATTTATTAACGATCAATGACATGCCAAGATACCCGTGAAATAATTGCCAACATAAACAACACGGCCCAACTTTGGTCGAGTACAGGCTAAGCAATTGTTGGCTTTCAACGTTGGCACAATGTTGAACCAATGATTTTGCCATTACTCAACCGATACTCGTTTCAAAGCCCGGCACCTAGCATTACGCCTATGTCGGACCAGTACGGTTTCACGTCTAAGAGCCGACTATTGGCAAAACCTATCACAAATAACATTGGGCCAACACCGTCTGCCATTAACTTCCCTACGTCCCAACCTAATCTTGGTGTCCAGCATTATATCAATGCCGGGCCAACCTCAGCAACTGTTTGAGTGCCGAGTGTCGGTGAAGACTTGGGCCACCAACCCTGGGCCAATACTGTCCACCATTAATTTCCCTACATCTCGATTGAATCATGGCATCCAACATTATATCAGTGTTGGGCCAACCTCGGCAAATGTTTGAGACCCGAGTCTCGGTGAAGACTTGGGCCACCGACCCGGGCCCAACACTATCTGCCATTAACTTCCCTACGTTCGTATCTAAAACAGGCATACGGTAATACACCAACATCGGACCAGCCTCGGCAATTGACTTAGAACTTACTGCTATAATCGTAAATACCCATGCTTAACCCCAAATATAAATGTCCTCTTCTCATTATTCGGTCTGTTTGAACGTACTTATAATTTGACATTCGTATCGGTAACATCGGTTAAAAATGAATAAAGCAAATAAGCGATACGAAAAACTAAAGAAAGCACGAAGAATGAAAAAAATTATGACTGAATACTGTTTTCTCGAGTTTCCTGTAAATAAGTGTCAACAGACGAATGATTTATTGTCTGTTGGAAAAAATCTAAATCAATCGGATCGTGATGACGTAATAGAAGTGATTGATCATAGAAACGATGACAATAGTGAAAGGTGCGAAACTGAAATACCGGAAAGTTTCACCTGCCACATCGATGAGAGCAACGATGATAACGAATCGAACGCTGCTGATAATAACGTGAATGTTCGGTACGAGGAATTACCTTCGATGAGGGAAAAATTGAAACAATTTGCACTCTCTTGCCGCAATGTCGGTACGAGCTAGGTCGATCGTCAACGCAACGCTGGCATGATAATGGCGCTGAATCTTGATGCAGCATTGGCTCAAGTGCGGCATCGATTATCAAATCAACGTTGGCGTGGCAGTTGATGAAACTTGACTCAACGTTGGCACTAGCATCGGCCCAATATCGGCGTCCACTTTCGCACCAACGTTGGTTACCGACGTTGGGCCCAGGATATCATTCCGAGGAGGTTATGTTGATTCACCGACATTAAAGCCAGAGAATGGCCGCCTATGAAGGGAAGTCGGCGCTATGTTGTGCCGGTGTCAACCCTATTGTTTTTTTTTTCACGGGTAATGTCTTTTTTTTCGTTCCATTGCAACTAATCTTCTGCTCCCGTCTCTTCATTTGGAATAATTACTTCGTCACCATTTTCGGCTTCGTCTTCATTCGCGATATCATCGGGATTCGGCTCATACGGTGTGCTCTCGTCCTCACTGAGACCTTCATCCGAGTCAGCCATCACGAGATTTTGCGATCTCATGCCAAATAGCTTGCCGTTCTTCCATTTGCTCATCTTGCTCGGATCATCCACGCACGTTCCCATACCAGTTTTCGGATTTGTGATGCAATTCTGGCCACCGAGACAAATGAGATTGGCGCACGTTGGTTTGAAATTCCTGTCCACAACGCAATCCGGATAGCCGCACTTTTTCGGGTCCTTCGGATCGCACCCACTCTTCATCTGACACATCATCCTCGGCGGACAGATGATATCTTTGCATGTTCTTCCGTACTTGGAATATCCATCGACTTGCACGACAACGAGTAAGAAAAGAGCAGCGAGCGTTGTTTTCGTCAGGTATCCCATGGTTGTTCCCTGCGGAAGAGGCAGCAACGACAAGCGCGTCAAGGTCAACAAATCAGTTCGTAATTCACCTTACAACTGTGCAAACTCGATCGGTAGAGTGCAGCAACGGTGAGATGAGATACCTTGTTCTGTCTAGAGTCGCTGGATATTCTTCCGAGATCCGGAGTTGGAGCAAAGTACTCTCGAACTGTCTGGTGAATCCAACATTTCTGGGCTATTTATATGAAATAAGCTGCTCGTAGTAGGGCTCTTTTCAGGAAAATTTGGGGCTTAATCGTGTCAATGAAGAAATAGGTTTTTGTAAAAGAAAAATACCTTATCTGTAATGGCTGAAAAGAAGACGCTTTCAGCCGGAATAAGATCGTCGGACGGAATTTCTCTAGTTTTTGTTGCTGTCATTTGTATCGAGTATATCGATTATTAATTGCAACGGAAAAATATCCCATTTTGCAATACGAGGGAAATGAGACTTCCGTAATTACCGCGTATACCTGACGATCTTCTCTTTTTTAATTACCACCACGTGTCCGTTTGATGAGTCTCCAAGAACGCCTAATGGTGTTTCCTCATCACGTCGGCTAGTCGATAATGGCTTGAGATCGGAAGCGATATCGCGCATTTTTAAAAGAACATTTTCGAAACAGATATTTTATGGAAAATAATTGTTCATTTTTTTCTTGGAGCATCACGGTTGAAATGCTGGATGAATTATTTACGATAATATACAGTAATAACAGGAGGAATATGAACATTACCCAAATTGCTTTCTCCCTTCAACGAGGAGTGAGACGGACTTTGCGTTGAATACCACACGGTGGGTGACCGTCATGGGATCACCCTTTCCGGATCGTCATTTCCTGGATCTCTCGGCTACCCGTAGCAGGGTCCGTGTTTCGCCGGTCGCTTGGGGGGGTATCGAATTAGACTCAATTGCCATTTCGGCGGTTCTCCGTGGAGATCCCGCACGAGATGCGAATCTCGAGACGAGCCATCGGCGCCTCGTTGAGAATTTTAATGAGCCGAGGCACATCGCCGGATTGCCTCGAACGTGCGATCTGTACGTCATATAATTATCCTTCAATGAATTCATAGACCCTCGGAGAAAGGAAGCAACAGAGAGGCGAGAGCGAAGGAGAATCGAGCCGAGCTGTCCATGCTTCTGTGCGTAATTACACGCGAAAATCGTGTTCCTCCGCTCGATCCTCCGCGTTCCTCTGAAACATTCCGCGATACCAAAGCTAATTGGCTCGCGCCTGAGGAGTACAAAGGTAGACCCACGCTTCTGGATTGCCAAGGAGACATTTTCAATCTCGCTAAAATAAATACGTACACGCGCATACATAATATCAGCGAGGTAAACTGAACTCCTATGCGTCTGGTGACGTTAGAACGCGAGCGAGAAACGGAGAACGAGCAAGCATGAAAATCCGCGCAATTGTGGGAATCGAAACGCTGCAAAGCTGCGATCGCCTTTGTCAAAGTCGCGATCGCTCGTCTCGCCATGAGTTCCATTTGTTCTTCGAGGATCCTCCGTGTAGCTCGGTTATTCACCAGCGACCTTGCGGTTGCAGCGTTTGGACTCAACTCGATGTCGCGTTTGCCTCGAAAAGCCGATTATACTCGGTTGCATCCGAAGGATCTCGATGTTTGGAGGGACCCTGAAGCATAGATGCGTTTTAATCAGATAAGATCGTTAAGATGATCGTTAATTGGCTCACAATGCTTCTTCAACGACTGTCCTAACGTGCCAATTGCCATTTCCCATCTTCGTGCGACCAAAACCTAGCGAGTTATCAGCTGCCAAAGTTTGAGCCGTCCCTTCCGCAGCGGAAGTCACCGTACGGATGTGTCTCTTTGGATCGGGAAAGAAATCAGAGTCTCGCGAAATGATGGTCTGGCGAGATGGATCGCGAGCGCGGTTGTCCCGTTTCTTGGCAGAGCCAAACGGAAACTCTGGCGAGCGAGAGCAGTGATAACACGTAACGTCCAGCTCCATTTATCTCTCTGTCTCTTTCTGTGCATCTCCATTTATGCTCGTGGATGCAGCTGACCAGCGTTATACCGCCGATTGGCCATCGGCTGGTTTGGTCGGAGGGGGTGAAACCTATGCAGCCAGGAAACCTGGCAGTCGGGCACTACGGACGCTCTCTCAGGCCACGTCGTGTTGCGGTGATTAATGCTAACTGCACTCATCCCCTTGGCTCTTCTATCTCTATATAATACTCGTGTATATATGTACGTGTGCCATGTACACTATATCTCCACTTCTACGGTCGTTCAACGGCTCTCTGTCGGGACGAACGGACAGGGTTGCCTTCAACCCCTCCAACCCTTTCTCCCTCTCTCTCTCTCTCTCTCTCTAGGAACGCTCTCGACTACAACTCCCCCTTGCTCATCCACCGGTAACAGATGTACCCCCTATTAATCAATCCGCACGCCGTATCCTCATCTCTCCTCTCTATCAACGCGTTTCGCCCCCCCCCCCCCCCCCCCCACATACATTATTCGCGTTTGCTGTATCAACCTCCTTCGTCATCCCTTCATTTTCCTCCGGTTTACAGGCTGCCGCACGTACGGGAAGAGGGATGCCGATGAAGATGTTGAAAGATGGCCAGATGACCTTGCGAAACGATCTTTGACCTTGATGCGTACCTGTTTTCGCCCACCTCGTTATTGTTCTTATTCTTGGGGGAGAGTAGGGGTTGTTTTTCACTGAAATTCCGCGGTGTCTCTGAGCACCATCGCCTAATGTCATTCACCACAATGCGTGTCCCTTGTTCGATTTATAGTCATCCCCCCCTCGCCGCCGGCTCGATCTTCCTCCTTGCCTCGCTGTCTCACCCCTTGGTGATAATAAATGCCGCGCTATTAATTGAATAATGGAACGAGAATAATAACGCCGGCCGGGCACGGCGAGGGAGTGAAAACGTGGTTCTGGTGTGAGTTTCGCGAACGAAAAGCTCCGGCGTTCGTACGTACTTTGAGTGAAAGCACGCACACACATTTATATGCAATATTTATGTGAAAAGATGCTTTTCACTCGGGGGTTGGCCCTCGGCGTTAAGTGCCCTGTTAAGTCTTGTTACGTGTATACCGCACTACCGCAATATTTTCACGTCTATTAAGGCCTTTCACGTGAATAAAAAGAGAGAGGGAAAGACGGCTCCGCGCGACGCCCAGTGGCAGATGCAGCCCAAACTTTTCCCGTCCGTTTCTCATTTATGGCGCGTCTCTCGTGAGAACAAAAGCTCCGCTCGCGAGCCTTTTGCACCGCCGTGGCTCTCCGTCATAACCTCGGACGTATTTTGTTCCTTCAAAAGCGGAAGAAGCGAGAGACGCGCGAGATACGCTCGAGAAAATAAATCAGCCTGAATTCCGGGGCCTTTCGTTAAAATCGTTTTCTACCCCAGCTTCCGGGGTGTACGTTCGTCAAGAAAATTCAGCGTTGACAAAAATGAGTCTCGTCGCAAAATGAGTAGTGTTTTTCCCCCCCTCGGTTCTCCCTCTCCCCATTTACCCCGCGGGATTAAGGACGGTTTCGGTAAGGAAATCGGTAAAAGTTCAATCACGACTCTCGACGTCGGTAAATCAACGTCCACGCTCGATAACGCCCGATAAAATATCGAGGCAAATGAAAAATATCGAACGTCGCGATGATGTTTTTGTCACTTCACATAAGCTTCCTCCTATCGAGCAATATCCATCGCGGGGGAGGCCGGAAGGGGTGGCGAGAACGCGGGTAGTTAGCGCGAATACTGCGCCAGCGAGATAGCGCTCGTTCTCAGACGACACTGCCTTTTTTCTTTCTCCTCCTCCTCCTCCTGTCTTTTCACTTCCCCTTTCCTCTGCTTAGTCTCGAAAATCCTCGTCTCACGTGCCTGCTCGATTCTTTATGACTGTTTGCGAGATCGCGAGGCTGAATAAAATCGACGGAACGAAGCTGACGCCGTTGGCTCTTCGACGCCTGCATGCGAGGCTTCAACCGAGATAGAACACGAAGTGCCGCCTGGTGCCGCCGCCTTTCGACGTTAGCACCCCCGTGTGTCTCTTGTTACTCGCAATTCAGACGATGCCAAAGTGGCGTTTCGCCATCGAGAGAGGAGGGTCCTTGCGAGAACGTGCGAGCGATATCGCTGATTTTCCGCGCAGAGACGAAACGGACGAGACGAAAAAAAAATTGAACGCACTGAAAAAAGCATGGAAAAAACATTCTCCCGCAAATGTAGGTTTTATCCTGTTGCTTTTTTGACATTTTCTTCAAATTTCGCATCTTTTTTTATTTTCATTGTCGTTGGTTCGGTATTTGAATCTCGCTGCGCGGAAAACGCGAGACACGCGGGATGTTTGTGCGGATGCTGCAATTTTCACTGCATACATTCTCGCGGGCGTACGCGCGAGTCAGCGTTTCGACGAATGCCCAGCTTTTCCTCGACCGAATTCGAACGATTTTTCGCGTACGCACGTACTCGTTTTTTTTTTTTTTTTTCTTACGAAAGCGTGTACGAGTGAGCGAGAGGTAATCTCCCTGCACCGCGATACAAATATTTGTTTATCAAGGTACGACGGTACAAGGTAAATTACAAACCAAGGCGCTTCCCCAGTTTTAGAAAACCTCATGCAGAAAACCCCAAAAAACGATTCGGTTTAAATAGCAAATTTTTTTTTTGCGTTTTCTTAACGAAATTACGAGTTTTCGCGGAAAACTCGATGAGTTTTGAAATCGGAGGAAAATTTTCGATGGAAAAGACTGTTGAACTATCGAAAATTCGAAAAAAGAATTTATCGTCATTTTTGGCCACTTTTCGAGAATCGACGAAAAGCCGAAATTTCAAAAGGTCATAACTAGGTTTCAAATCAAGCTACATAGATTTATTGGGGGTGTTTTGAAAAGCCCTCGAGTAGACTTAAAAAACGGTGAAAGTTAAATGTCGATAGCTAAATTCCTTCCCCCTTAAAATCGATGTCGAAAATCAGCGAAAAAAACGCAAAGGGGTATGTATGGGAAAATTGGCAAAAATTGATGGTCTTACTTTAAAAATCCGCCAAAAATCGAAAAATTGAGATATCTGGACAAACCAAACGGCATTTGGAAGCCTCGACAATTGCGAAGAGAATAAGCGCAAATCGGAGCGTCCATCTCGATCAGAAAAAAACCGGCGAGCATTTTAGTGATTCAAACCAATTTTGCCAAAAAGGGCGAAAAATGTCGAGTCTGTAAAATCCAATTCAACAGCCTATCTCGATGTATTTCTTCCCGCTGATCATGAAAATCGCCGATATTTCATCGAAAACTCAATAATTCAACGCGAAATTCCAAAAAAAAACAATCTAATCCAACAGTTACCATTTTTTTTCAATTTTCTCATTGAAATTTCATTTTCTCTGCAATTTCGCTTGCAAATTGCATTTTTCCTCACCCCGACATGGGAAAACCCTATCGCCATCCACGTGGCAGCAAAGTACTGTGGGGTCGAGGGAGAAAGAAACTCGAAAACAATTGAATCCACAGAGTTGGCGGAGAAAAACAATTGAGGTCAGAGGCTTCCTCGAGGGTCGGTCGAATTATTTTCCTAAACCGGAAAACGCGCTTTCAATTATCGTCCGACTATCGGAGAAGCGTCAAGGGGGGAGACACCAGCCGCAAGTACAACGTTTTCGATCGATGGAAATGAGACCGCGCCGCCGTAGAATTTTTCCAATTCAGCCTCCATACGCGAAACCGCAACTGTCTCTCCCTCCACTCGCTCTCTACTTTTCCTCTCGATTCCTCCTCGTATACGTGCTCTTTTATTCCCAGCTCGAGCACGTGATTGCCGAAACGTTCGGTACACATTGTTATCTCGATGATACCCTCGATATCCATGCACGGGCGAGAAACACGGGACGTTTATCGAATTTTCCCAGTTTGCACCTTATTTTCCGAAAGATCACGCATTTTCCCGGTACACGAATAAAATAATTTTTCAAAATCGCCTCAGGACGGTCATTTCGTTCGGCGGACTATCCATAACAGACCCTCCACGTTTATCCGTTCGTTTACCGATGATGGATTTTTTTTGGCAGCGTATCTCCCGATAATCGACAAATCGAAAGAGTCGGCTGACGTTTTTTTCTCGTTGAATTTTGTTCTCTTTATTCATTTTTTTTTTTTAGTAACAATTTTTCATCCCGATGTAGCCGGAAAGAGGCAACGCGGCAGGGGGGGGGGGGACGCAAATTCGGAGGTCGCGTATTTATCTCGCGATCTGTCACATGCACACAGCCAACGATATTGGATTTTCCCTCCCCCCCCCTGGCCCTCTCCCATGGTTTTGTTACGAAAAAGATGAAAATAAAAAAATCACTCTTGATGCACCGCAGACATGGGTTTCGTGAATGGATATTACACGTACGTGTGCACGTATTTATATGTTTATATCGAGGGGGAAATTTAATAGGTCGCCAAAAAGCGTACAGCGATACGTCTTTTGTGACGAGCACGCCAACCCGAAAATTCTCATTGTACGCCGTTTGACTCCGATGGCGGAGGGTTTTATTTGCGATTTCAATTAAAAAACAAAAGCACGAAAAAAGAGAGGAGAACCGGAAGGACGGGAAAACATGGATTCGCGATAATATTGCGTATACCAGCTGCTCGACAATACGCTCGCGTTTCAATTTAACGCATGTCCGTTTGCCGAACGAGATCTGATAATCGCGTCATCGCTTTGCAATGAAAAAAAAATTTTTTTTTTGCCGTCCGTGATGTGCACAATTTTAAGTAGAAATATTCGAACAAAAGCTCGAGCACTGATGAAATAAAAATGTCGCTCGGAGATTAGACGCGAAAAGAAAAATCGGCCTGAAAAACGTCGGAGGGAAGGCATGTACGCGATGTTTGGTGCTTTATTTTCCCCCTCGACGATCGTAATGATTTTCAATGAAATGCGCAAAGCGTCGTGTTTGCAGACTGCTCTCGTTGTTGACTTTCGGCGAATTAATAAACCGTAATAAATCGAGGTGAACGAGACAACAGGTATATTATGCAATCCCGGAAAATTACGCGCAAAATCGATGTATATATATATATATATATATGTGTGTATATACACATATATGTACGTTTAAACACCAATACAGCGGCAAGTTTGGGAGGCAAGTTTGTGTGATTAATGGATCGTAGTAATTAGTCGAAGCGGCGAAGGACCGTGCACATCTCGCAACAGCTTTTTTGGTCGTCGCTGCGCCAGAGTTTACCAAAATTTTCCCGCGAGAGTTTCGAGCCTCTCTCCCCCTCTTTCGACCCTTCGTTCTCGCGAAACGAGAGCTCGGATCTTATTGGGATGTTCAACCCTTTTCCCTCTTTGTGACACGATGAGGCGACCCAAAATGGCAGCACTTTTTTGCTGTTCATCTTTTGAGCATTTTACGCGGTTATAAAAGGGTGCATCACGCACCTACCCTCGGAATAATAATTTTTTCCTCCATGCATCGTAAAAGTTTCATTTCGACATGGATTTTTCCAACATTGAGCAGAAGAAAAACGAATGGACGACAATTTATAGATAGGCCGGTAAACCGATTAAAAAAAAATAGTCAAACATCGTTTTCCGACGATTTTACACGAAGCTTTTGCAAGTCCCTCGAATATTCGATTCATCGTACACATTTTTTTTAACGTACTCTTTTCTAACGCACGAAATCGCGTCAATAAATATGGTATAATTCAGAGTGCCAAAAAAAAACAATAAACGTCATACAAACGTGAAATCTACCCCTAGTTTTGTGGAAGCACCTCGTTTTTTCGATATTTTGCGAGGGTTCTTGAGCTTTTCGCGCAGAATTTCGAATATTGCCGCGAGAATTAAACAACGATTATTACTTTCATCCCTCCGGTATGATGGCGATAATCAGCGCGGATTTTCCGTGATTTCGTCAATGTTTACGAGGGGCTGATGGTGGAGAGAAGAAAAAAAGCATGCATCAGAGCAGAGCCAGAAGCCAAGTTGAATTATGGGTACGTTCGTATAAAATATATAATATGACGCGTCCAGTGGTAAACGGTGGTGAAGAGGCAGGCAAAAACTCCCCCTTGTGCTCATCGTAATCCGCGAGCACAATTCACGTTGGCATTTTCATGATGGATAACATCGCGTCGAGACGAACGGTGTTACATTCATGTGGTACAAAATAATAATAAAAAAAAATATATATATATATGTACACAATATCTACGAGAATGTACATGGACATTATTTCGGGGAGGTTTTCCCTTTTTTCAACATTAAATCTTTGCCCCCCCCCTGCTCGAAATAAAATGCTTGGCCTTATGCTCCACGGTGGCCATGTAGATCTGTTTACCCTCGGTTTTTCCTGGATAAATATCGTGCACACCCCATACACACCCCGGCAAATGTGTCCCGCGCGATAAAAGAACGAACGATGTAAAATTTTATCATTTTTTTTTCGTTTTCGTTGAAAGAAAAATGTTGCTTTCACAAGAATGGCATTAAAATTAACGGTCGATTAACGCGAAACTCTTCCGCGGTTATGCTGGAATTAAATTTAATTGCGAAAAATATATATGTTTGTTACGGTGATTGACTTTTTCGATGTTTTCATCCCCCCCCCTCGGCGATAATTTCGTGTAGCAAAATGATGAAGCTAAAAGTGACGAGAGATGAAAATTCGCAGCATCACCGAGAGCGCTTTTACACGTTCGTCGGTCGTATAGGCATATCTGTACAGGGAGATGCTGACAAAGCGGTTTGATGGAAATTTTCGTGTCAGTGACGTGTATTCTCTCCGATGCGAGACCGATAGTGGCTCGCGTGGAGGACATGTAATATTGCATTACCGTGTGTGTAATTAAAATCGTTCGTCAACATTTATCCAATTCGGGGCATCGAATTAATTATACTCGCCCGATTAATTTATTTGACCCGCGAACGATGACGAAATTATTCAAACGATGCTGCGAACGGAGCATCCGGTTTACGTCACATCGATCGATCGATAAAAATGTAAAACGCGTGTTAATGCGATTGTTAATATCCGCCCGCTGTGAAAAATTCCCACATCGAATTCACGATATTTCTACCACGATGGTGCAAAAGTTTTCAAACGAGTACAAAAATGCGAAAAATTTCGTCGTCAATTATTGCACCTTGGAACAAATTTACCCTCCATCTCGGGGTGAGAATCCGTGATAGAGAGGGAAAAAAACGTCGCGGAATAAACAACGAAAGCTTTCTTTTTCCTCGTGAACGAAACGCAGTGAGTCACGAAACGAGTTTGAACGATGGAGAAACGAGGCGCAGGAGGGGTTGGGGGGTGGTGGTGGTTGGGGTGAAAAATCGGGATTAGGCCTCTCGAAGGATATCGACTTTGTCCCGCGGGATTTGTACCACATGCACCGGGCCAAATGGATTAACAGTGCCCTCTGTGCAAGTCCGTCAATACCGAAGGGACGCTGAAAGGGGGTGCGTTATTATACGCACTTTGACTCCGCAATTCTTCTTCTGGCTCGCTCATCGTCACGGACGATATAATTCCACGAATATCAGAAGCAATTTCCCTCGAATCGCCACGAAAACCCACCGACGAACATGGAAAACGGTGGAAACACTGCAGTTTCAAAAAAAAAACAAAAAAAAACAAACAAATTTCGCCCTCGATCCTGAGCAAAGTAGGAGAGACGCGTGACCTTCGTCTAAAAGCGGGGTGCTTTTACACCCTCGTGTGTATATCAATCTTGGAAAAAATTGACTTTTTCTTTCGTCAATCGATTTCTCTCGCGGTAATCGAATTCATCTCCGCGCCGCTTACATTTTGGGGAGCATATGTGCCCCATGGGGGTGTGTTTCGCCCCCCCCCAAGAATGAGATGCGTGTTTTGCGCTGGATGGACACTCGGTACGGTGCATTACACGTTGCACTCCGTACACGTTGCGGCAATGATGATTATTCGGAAAGGGGCTTGTCCGCGGGATGTGTAACGTTGCTTGTGTCTAATACTTTGCTCGGTTGCACACGTAGTCACGATTAATCACTCCGAACATCGTATTATACATGTACATGCTCGTTGGAGTTTTGCGTCTAGAATCGAAACCCTAAGAGCCCAAACCACACCGCGCGTGAGGCTGCACACATGTGTCGGGGCGCAGTTTCGTGAAAGACCCATTGGTTGAAGGAGGGTGCGGAAGGGGGTTGGGGTGCACACATGTACGCTGCATTCTGGAACAGCAAATACGTACATTACGTATATCGCGTAATCCGCATACGGTGACGTCAGGCTTCTGTTTCTCGCCGCATGCATCGCATGGTTCTCGCGATCTTACACGGGTCGTTCCGTGTATAGGAAGCCCAGAATTCTCGACCACTTTTTAACCGATAGTTCCCGTAGAATTTTACGAACTTTCGAGGGTTGCAAATCGGAGCAAAGAGAGGTGATTTCGTTTCGAAAAGAGGGAATCAAGGAGAGGCGCGGGATTTTTCGAGTGAAATGGCGATCGATTTCGCGTGGAACAGCCCGTGTACACCTTGCCGCGCAATTGCATCCCGCGGATACGTGATGTATGTAGTTTTATATGGTTTCATATTGGATGGTATATGCGGGATTATATGGCGAAGCCGGGTGACGAATCCGGGCGACGATCAATTACAGACGAAAGGGAGAAAAGGCGAGAAAGGGCGAGACGGCTCAGCGTGCGCTCGGCCGTACGAGTACGCGCTGAACGCGCTGTACGTACAGGCTGCGCGAGCATCGATGCGATATTAATAACGTCGATTAGATTGGCAGATGAAATGTGCTCCCGTGGTTTTTATTGTGCGAACGGACGCCACGCGGCGAGACACACTAAGAATCCCGCGTGTTCCTTCCCAGCTGCGTGGAGCATAAATAAGATTTTCGATCCAAGAATCGAGCCTTCCGCAATAACCCTCGGACCCTCAAATCCCTTGTCATAAATGGAGATGCCAAATCCCTCAAGGCATCCACGTCTAATACGCTATTTTTACGATAGATTACATATGTACATATAAATACATACTTATGTGTATAAATGTATATATGTACATCGGAGTGTTTCATTTTTGGGCGATATTCGAGGCCCTTTGTCCGAGTCGAAAAACTGACAATACGCGCTGAAAGAAACTCCATCGCGAGAGGAAAAAAGCATAATCGCACGTTCATTATTCAAGCGCAATAACGTCCGTTTTTTTTTTGTGATGCTTTCAAAGATTCGGCATAATGAACATCCCAAACGTAGGCTGGTGACCGCACAGACTCGGCAAACAAATTGCCAATATAGTTGTATTACAACCCTCGAGCTCGCGCAAACAGAGAGTATACTATCTACAAATATAGCGGACGAATCCTTTTCCGCTTTGTACACACTATGCACTCTCGCGTAATCCTCGTACATACACTCCCATTGCCATGGAATTAGACGAATGGAGGGATGCGGAGATGGCGCGTACTTTGTACACAAAAAAGAGGAGAAAAACCGACCCGCCGTCGTCTCGCGCAGCATCCGCGGATTCATCGTCGAAAGATCGACGAAACTTTGCTTCTCTCGATTTTTTCCACATTCCCGACTGTTTGTTTCTCCCGATTTTTCGGTACGAAAAAATACCATTCATTTTCCGTCCCGATTGTACCCGCGGAATTGGGCGTCCGATGTCACTCGAGGACGTTGGTATCATTCCGGATGCGCGTACAGACGAGTGCGGCAATGAGCATCCCGAATCACGCTCCGATAAGCGTATCATTACGTTGAACGTGCGCAGCCTCTGGGGGAGTCATTTCATCCTCGGTGGAGACGCGTGTGCGAAATATCAAATAAAATGCCGAATGTTTATTCGCGAGTATGGCGGCAAAGGACGAAGCTAAAAAAAAAGGGAAAAAGACGAACGCACACGTACGTAGCTCGTGTTTTCCCCGGCGATGCTCGTCAATGGCGGTCGGTGAAAGAGAAGACGACCACGTGTGTGTGTGTGGGTGTACGATGCTGGCAAAGGGGTGCGTCGGAGCGAGGGAGGAACGTTAATATTGCGTCCGGACGGGTCTGGCGAGTTGGCTGTTCACAAAGTGAGCGAGTGTTGACACTAGCCGACTCATTGCCACATGTGCCAAGCTGTACATGTTGGTTATATCAGCTCTTCTGTGTAATGCCTCGAATAGTAACTCTCTCGAGTATTAACCAACGTATAAACACGGAATCCTCCTCGGCGCGACTTTATTCAAACGCTGGGGGACGCCTCGAATCGACTGTCCCGCGATAATCGCCTCTCTGCCAACACACGGATGAGCCTCTCGGTCTCTCCTTACTCCAGAGCCACTTTTTGGCCTCCCAGCGATCGGTGGCGATCCTATTTTTGGTCCAATCATTCTCATTTTTCTTGCGATACGAGAGTGAGGGCAAACGATGGTGGCGTTTGAAATTTTACACAAGTAATTCGCCGATAAATGATATTCGATAAATACACAAGAGACTCTCGCTGTTTTTTTTTTTTTTATTTAATTTGGCGATGAAAGTTTGCGAGAAACTCGAGGTTTACAAGATGGAGGAGCTTCTCCCGATTCGCCTACACTTCCGGAATCAATCTTCTATTTTTCGTATGGGGATTTATGGTTTATATTTATTCGAGAAGAAAAAGAACAGTCCTCGAGCAGACGGGGCGAATTCAAATTAATATAATATCCCGGAGGAGTGAGAAATCGGCGAGAATTTTCGCGAGAGCTGCAGACTGCGACACGGGAACGGGAAAACCGTTGGAAATTCCGTGTAACGCCATAATTGAAAATGCTTTCCGTGTGCTATACAAATTACGGTGTATAATACGGACATGGTATTTGTTCACGTTTTTGGACGCGATATCATTGTATCGCGACTGTCGGGGGTGTGCGTTCGTACGATGGGGTCTGGAAAAGCGGTAAGAAAAGGAGGAGAGTTTGGGGAGAAACCACGTGCCACCGAAAATTTTAATTTTCCATTCCTCGTAAATCTGAGCTTGAGGAGCAATTATTGTGTTTCACCGGAGCGCACGAGAAGCAAAGTTTCCTCGTCTCGCAGCTATTTACACCCGTGCAGGCGAATCTGGAATCGAGCGTCAGCTTGCTCGTGCGGCTGCTGATTCAAACGTGCGAACTTTTCCGAAGCCTTCCGCCTCGACGTGACATCGGATGAAGAACATCGATGAAAAACATTTCCTCATCGTTCAACCATATTTGTCGTCGGCTTGAAACGACGATAAAAAAATCTCGCTCGGATGCTGCGAGTTTAAACATTTTTTTTTTTCATTTTTTCCACAAAATTAGCATCCTCGTTTCGGCTTGAAATTCTATTATCCCAAGACTTTCGGGGAGTAATTACGATGTCGTAATTGAAAAATGCGTTCGAATCGTGTGTGTTGCGTTGCGAGAAAAATTTTGTTTTATTCTTTTCCGCCCGTACCCGGACAGCCGCGAAATTAGAGCGGGACTTTGAATATTTTACTCGCGTTTCACGTATGATCCTTCGGGATACCTAGCGGGAACCGTGCGAATTTTATTTACCGCCTACGAAAAAGGGAAAAAACCGAAAAGCCCGGATCCGGGCTGTTTGAAATCCCACGGGATTCCCCTGCCGCCTGATGGTTTTACGCTCGCCTCGGCTTTTTCGACTTTCTCATTGCGTGCTCTGCAAAAGTACACGTCGATATGCGGGATCTCGATGTCCAATTTTTTCGATGTGACGTGCAGAACGAAGGTGGCCTTCAAACGCAGCGCCATTCGTATTTATTCGCTACTTCCTTTCACGTGATATTTTTATGTCCTGATAATTAATGTCCAAAGGATTTCATTCACATCCAAATTTCGTCCACAAAATGCACGTCGAAAAGTTCGTAATAAAAACGACTGATACGGTAATGAAATTAAAAAACAATGAATAGAGAGGGAAAATTTAATTTATTTCTTGTAAAAATTCATCCCGTTTCATCGATATTTCGCGAGAGCAATTTGCGACTTTCAGCCATCGGAGTACAAGTACAGGAAATGAATCGGATTATCCGCCAGATTCGCAATCATGAAAAAAAGACTGCTCGTTATGAAATTTTGGAAATTTTTTTTTCGATCGCGCTCGAATGTTGTGTGAGACGTGAGCAACTGGATACAACGCAGACTCGAATTTTCACAGCTTCCCCCTCGATTAATTTCAACAAAGATTACAACTCTCTCGAACTCGATACAGAGCTCTCGAGAATTTTCCAACATGGCCGGCCTTCCTCTCTCTCTCTCGGTCTCTTGAGAATTATTCTCTCGATTCTCTCCTCCGGATCGTTCCGTGCGTTTTCCACCCTCCGCAGCCGAATCTCAACCCTTCGCTCCGGCGCCTCGTGTACTCGTACACACCTCCGCCATGGCACGATTAAGCAAATTAAATTTCACGGAGAATAGCAGCGAAGAAATCACGGCTGCGCCTTGCCGTTTTAACGTCATTACGTTAAAACGGGGGGCTACAGCGAGAGCAAATGTATACATTTTCTTTCCCATCCGTGAAATTTCCATTTGCTCCTCGAGCTACATCGACGAGGCTCAACAGACACCAACTTTTCCTTCTATTTTTCCCGCCACCTTGTCGTTTCGCGTGTTTTCTTCGCGGGCGAACAACGGAGAACTCTTTTCCCAACGAAATCAATACAACAGTACGATTCGAACGATATAAATGATAACAAAAAAAAAAGAAATATGTATGTTGACTTTCGTCCAGGGGTGTGTGAATATTTCATCATATTTTCGTCCGGACTTTGTTATCATCAAAGTTTCCCATAAACGGACGATCTCTCGGGCTGTCCGGAGCAGCGGGAGATGCTGCCATTGTCGGATAATTCGTTGCATTTGCCGGTGGAGGCTGCGTTATTTCCGACACGTTTGAAACGCGCGAGAAAGGAGGAGAGAGGCGCAGTGGTCCAGAGTCTGAAGAAACAAAATTGCGAAATAAAGGAATAAGGGAAGAAACGTCAGTGGGATGCTTCCGGCGTACGGATCGCACATGCACCCCGACACGGGTCTTCTCATTAGAGCAAGTCCGCGTGTCTCAGTCCCCAATTATCTCGTCCTCTGGGTCGTCGTTTCGCTTCATCTCCGCGGTTTCGCTCACGCCTCATACAGACTCCGCAGCAGCCACGTTTCGTACACTCGTCCGTCGCCCCGTGTTTTCCCTCCTTCGAAATTTACATCCCCGTGTCGGTTCCTCCGTCTCGCTCCGGTTTTCCCTTCGAAATTCCAGGTGGAATATATCCCCGTCTCCTTCCATAGCTAATATAATATAACAGAGTTCATTTCGTGCCAATTTGCATGTACCGCGTCGCAACTCGACGAGAGCGAGAGAGGGTGAAGATGGCTAATTCGGGAAAATCGAGTTTGGCCCTTGGTGCTTCTCATCCCGACACCAGGAGCTTCCTCTGCCTCTCTCTCGACCTCGTTCTCTCCTTTATAAGCGTGCTTTTCATATAGCTATGGTTGTTTCGAGTCCTTGTGTGTTCAGCCCACGTAAGCCACGTGCTTCTTCGGGACCATCACGCGATAGGACGCCGAGTGGATATACACGGCGAGAAAACTTTTTTTCCTCTTTTTCCCTCCGGCTTGTCAACTTTTTGTCCTTTTTCTTGAAATCCCTGTGAGCTATTTCCAACTTTCGATACATTTATTGTTGCCGATTTTGTCGTTCTGTAAATGGCTGTTTTTGAGAGAGCTGAAGTCGGCGGATGTCGGACGGGCATCGTCGCGAGTCCATCCAGGAAAAAGGGGATGGGCTGCGGAAGCCCATTTTTTATTCATTTTGCAAATCGATTATAAAATACGACGCTGAAGGTCAGAGATGTCGCTTGAAGTCAAAATAGTGGGAGGATAATCTTGGAAATCCTCTTTCATCTCTGGGGAATTGGTTCTCGGTCCTGGCAGCATCCGAATAATTTTCAAATTTGTACTTTTCGCAAATCGATGATAAAATGATACGCCGATGGTCAAGGACGTTTCTCGGGCACAAAATAACGTAGGAATACTCTTGAAAGTCTTGTTTAATATCCACGAATATTTTCCCTTTGTATTTCGAAATGACAACATTTTTTTTAAGAGAACCTAATTCAGCAGTGAGGCTAATTTTCGAATTAACGCGAGTACCTTAATCCTCGATGGAAACGACAAATTTTCACGTCGATTTTCCGTTCTTTTTACTGTAAATTAAGTGCCTCGGTTAATAATATAACCCCCGTCAGTTGCACGCGAGCGCTCCGACAGGTACAGCATCTTGGCGAAACTTTGTACCGTACCGCGTAGAGCGAACAATAATATCCAGCTGTATCGCTGCTTTCCGAGTCTCTCGTCCGAGAGTTACTTTAATTTACACCTTTGGATACTTATATATATACATATACACATAATCTACGCTGTAACACGGGTCGCTAGAGCGGTGGGTACGTTAATTAGCGAACAGCGAGAGCCGCAGGTTTATTTGGACCCTGCTAATGAGTATTTGACTAATGTCTCTCGCCTTTCTATATGTACCCTCGAAACGTCCAGCCTCCGAGCGATCTCGAGGGCACGATGTGCAGCGAAACTTTTCTCTCCCTGTCTCCCTCTTGTCTCCCTTTGCCTGTTGTTCTTCTCGAAGTAAATGAACAATTACACAGTCGAAATGCTGCTGATGCAACAGGATCACAAAACTGCGGAGATGCGAAAGCGAGAGTAAGACCGAGAGACTGAAGGCAGCAGAGGAGGAAATCCAGTGAGAACCACGTAAAAAAAAAACAAAAAAACGTCGTTTTTTTTGACAATCGAAGAAATTTCGAAGGCCTGCTCTCTCCCATTTTCTCTCGGTTTAGCAAAAGCCTCGGGATCAAAAGACGACGAGTGAAATATAAATTTTACGAGAACGTCATTTTCGAGGGACAATTTATCGCGTTCAACGCCAATTAAATTTGTTTATTTTTCCAGTGTGCGTATACTTTCGAACGTTGTCACGTAGCTTTTTCCTCTATCCTCTGCTCACTTCGTCTCCCTCTCTCTCTCTCTCTGCAGAAACATTGCTCATTTCCTGCACGCTCATTCCGCGAACTCGGTGAATAAGAAAATATCGCGCGTGCATACGCTCCGTTCGTCGTCGAGAGTCGCGCTCATACGGTTATGGGAAGCGCGGAGGCGGAGACCGGAAATGCGACGAGATCTTTTTTCCTTTTATTTCCTCTCGTCTCTGTATTCAAACGTGCGAGAACGGATAACACGTTGTCGTTTTTTGCCTCCGTTTCTCGATCTAACGTTGCTCCATTTCCCCTCGTGGACCAACGTATTTCTCATCCCTTGCGATATACATATACGAACGTACGTGCGAACAAAAAAAAAACGCACGCGCACCAACACAAGTGACATTATTCTCTCTCCCCTCCCCCCCCCCCTGCCATGCCTTCGCTTTCTTCCCAATTACCAGCAGCGAGAGAGGGTTCCCTCCGTCGTCCCCGAGACACATCTCCGGACCAGTCGCGCGCTCGTCTTTTATGGACCAGGACCTATTATCGCTGTCGGATAAATAACGAGCCGCTATTCCGCAGCCTGTGTGGCTTGCACTTTTTTTTTTTCGACACTCCGACCAAGATTAAGGCCCGACCGTACACACCTCGGCACTTTGGCCCTCTGACGTACCTTTGCTCCACTGTGCTCCGCTCCATTTTTCGACCAACGATTTTTCTTTTTTCTTCAAACGAGTGCAAAGATATGGGCTTTGAATTATCGATGTTTGCGCGACTGAATGATCCACGGGTCCGATGGAACGTTGCTCCAAATCGGAACGAACGTCCGTTTGTTATTGACGTTTCGATCGGAATAAAACCGAGCTCTAACGAGAATAAGGTCTCTCCGATTGGGTTTCCTCTTCTCAGATGCCTCCTCTTTGACCCTTGACCCTTCGTCCCAGCGAATATCGCCGGGTGTATTTATACCCGATGCTCGTTACCCCACTCATCATTGACACTTGAAAAATCTCCGAGAGGAAAAGGTACCTTCGTTTGGCAGCGTACAGCTCGAGAAACCTGACTGTGGATTATATAACAGCACCGTGGAGTCTGTACAATTACGGCCAAAAGTTTAACGACACTCGGGAAACGCCGATAAAAACAAATTCCTTCCGGAAATTCGATAAATTCCAGTTTTCTTTCGCAAGAATATTTTACACCATCGCTTTTTGATGAATAAAAATGGTTTCACCTCCATCGCGTCAAGTTCATTCGGATGATTTTTTGGGTTTTGACCCGCAGTGTATATAATACCGATTTTCCATCGGACAAGTTTTTTTTTCCTTCTTTTTTTTTTTTTTCTCGTAAAGGGTGAGCTCGTGTATATAAGTGGAAGCTGATGAGGATATACGAGCATCGGTGAACATCGAAGATCGTCTCTTTTTCTCTCTACCTTCCCATCTGGATGTGTGCACACGTGTGTGGACGACATATGCCAATAAAAGTGTGAACCCACACCCCAGGTACGAAAAAGGTCTCATTGCGAGTTTCCATTATCCATCTCCGACGTCGTCCTCCCTCGCTCTCGAGTGGATCGAGGAGGATCGAAAGAGTCGACCGTGGCAGAAGAGGAGAAGAAAACGAAATAAAGGTTCGTAACGAAACATCAATATGGGCACGCAACGTGGGTGTCTTCAAAGTGGAGGTTGACTTTGGTGGTTCGTTCGGGGGCGTGGATTTGAGGAAATAAAAAATCCAACGGGTATAGACGCCCGATAATCTATCACGCCGTCGATCTTTATCGCCTCGATGAAGCATATCATCGCGCGCAACCCTTTCTCTCATTCTCTTTCGGACTTTACTCTCTCGACAAGGGCAACTTCATTAAAGCTGATTCCGGGCAAAATCTGTACGCGAGGTGATGATTTTTTATTTATTCACTAGGGATGGGTTTTGCACCGCCATTTTGTAAGTAATTTGATCCGTCAAAATCCGGCGACTTTCCAAGATCCTTGCACTTGTGATTTTTTTCGTTCTCTTTTAATTCGCAATTTCTCAAGAGCCTATCCGATCGGAAATTTTCCGCTGATTACGAAACGCACCGACTTTTTTTTCGAAAACTCGATATTTCAATGAGAAAATGCGAAAATACAGTAAAATTCGAGCAAAAACAAAACACACGCTCGCATCAGAAAGCAAACGGAATTTTGCCACGAAATTCATTCTTTTTTCACCGACCAATCAGGGGACGAATAAAACGACAACAATCGCGCGTTATTTTTTCGATTTTATTATAGAAGGAATTTCATTTCTCTTTCGATCGAAACAGAAACGAGGTTTCGTTGTCGCGTTTTTCGAGTCCCTCCGGCGTTTGAATATGCATTCAGCTTCGGTAAGGGAGAGATGAAATAGCGATGGGAATAATGGCGAATATGAATTTTTTTTTCACTCTCGTCATCGATATCCAATTGGCATGTTCGAACGTCGCGTCAGAGTCGGCGAAATTGAACAAAGTAAGCCCGTCGAATCATCGGTTTCCGCACGTGGACACTCGAGATTTTATGATAATTCTCGCTTCCATGTATCCCTGATTGCCGGCGAGCGTCGCTCTTTCCATTCGCGCTCGCGGATTTTCCGTCCCTCAGCCTCCCTCCTTTGATATGTTTACGAGGGAGAAGGAGAGAGATTTACGCAAGTGAGTGAGGAAGTAGTAGGCGCGAAATGATCGTTTATTCTCGGTACCAAATCGATTTATGCACAATGGAAGAAAGAAGCTGCGAGAGACGAAGAATGAGACGAGAAGGGGGGCAGAGGGAGGGGAGAGCTGTCTGTCTCGTTAGATCGCCAAAGGAAGCGTATCTCCGCAAACGCTCAATCACCCAAGGAACCCACGGCCCATTGAGCGAATGCTTTGCCAAAAGAATAAGAGGAGAAACAAAAAAAAAATGAGAAAACGTCTCAGGGTTTCGTAGAGAATTTGTCAGTAAATATACACGCTATCCGAACTTTTTCGTAAATTTCGAATTTATCGAATTTATCGAATAATCGTCCTCGTGCGTTGTTTCTTCTCGGCCCGAAGGACGAGTCTCCTCTTTGGGTGGTCCATGGTCCCTCGAGGACAAGATCAGCGAGTCCAACGGTATGCAAATGGACCCACAATTTCCCGCAAGAGCCCCGAAAATAAGCGCAAATTTTTGAAAATTCCAATTTACGAATTCTCGAATATTTTCTCGAATATTTTCTCCGTCACGATACAACTCTATCGAGTCTCTCTCGGCGATGGAAGGAAAGTCATGTAAAGTTCAATTCAAGGGGCTGTATGGCACACACGTCGCGCATACACCGACAGATGCATCCTGATAAATGTATAAATGCATTTCTCGATCGTCTCAATTTATGCGTCTCGATCCCGCGGAGTCTCGCGAGCTAAGCTCGATCTCGGACGACGAATCCGGCAAAATGTGTACGAGACGTTTTAATCTTGTCCCTCGGAGGAGAAAACACGACGCAATTTTCGATAAGGAAGATGAGTCTCTTGCGATAAGCCAAAGATCTCACTCTTTTTCACTCTCTCTTTTCTCTTTGTTCTCCCGTATCTCCCAACTTTGTCTCGATCGTCCGGAGGCTGCGTACAAGGATCTTTAGTGCGTGGGTCCACGAGAATCCGATCCATTCGACTCCCTCGCGTGCTTACCACCAGCACACTCGTAAACGTATATCCGTGTACATTACGTGCACGCAAGAGCCATAAGTCAAACGACCCTTGAATCCTCGCCTGGACGCACCAGACCGTATCTCTGACCGTCGATGACATCTCGAAACGTCATTTAATGGACAAGTTTACAGGCTGAACCTCCCATACTTTACATACTTATCGTTGCTACGAATAAAAATACTTTATCGTCGTACTATCAATGTTGCTCCGCGCAATCGTCTTTTTTTCATCGTTTTTCGCGTCGCTCGAACGGAATGTTCTCCTCTCCGCTTTATTTCAATATTGTTTCGTACATATACGTAATACAATATTGTTTCGGTAAGTATCGATGCCAAAAAGACCTCGACAATTTCGTCATCGAGATACACTCCGCCATTGTGTATTTTTCGTGCATTTTTTCAAATTCATTTCTAGGTCAAAAAGTTAGGTCCAGGGTGTCCGAAAAGTTTAATTCGACGAAACCTCGTCGAGTTGTTAATTAATTCGGGTGGACCGAAAAAACACGTGCACTCCCGCTGTAGGAGGAAGAACATTTCCGGACACCATGTATAATAAAAACAACCCTGGAATATAAATTTGGATGATGAAAAAGTGTCGAGAAAACAAGGAGGGAATGACGGAGTATTTCGTCTCTTCCCAGGGGGTTCCTCGCCCTCGCGCCTCTACCTCGAGCACAAACTCGCACATGGACGTTCAAATTGTCACGATACATACACGCGTTGACCGACGCTGTACCGCGAGATGTACAAGCGCCGGCGGGGTTGAACCCGAGGGACCCTGACATCTCGTGTCTCGCCGACTCGCGCGACAGGAGCTTGTACTTGCGAAAAAGAGAGAGAAAAAAAAAATAGTAACGTGCTCGATATCGAAGGCCAAGCCTGCACTAATTACTCTTCCTCGTCCCTCCTCCTCCGTGTCAAAGTTATAGCCGTCATAAGGGAAATTCCGTGCTGATTTCTCCGATTATTCACGGTGTACTGCCCCAGCGAAATGTCATTTCTCGTATTGGTTTGATCGAAACATCGAGCCCAAAGCTACCTAATTGATCGCGAATATATATTTTTTGCAAAAAAAATCACCACCCTCGAAACTCCGTTCGACCCCACACGGAACGCCATCTGTATCTGGATGGTTTTTCTTTTTTTTTTTACGTAACATTAGAGGCTCAGGTGCTCGTTCGCTTTGCCGTCCATCCTTTCATCATCGTATACCAACGTGGCAGTCACGCGATAAAACAATTCAAAGCAAAAATGGATTTTATCATCAGCAGAGTCCGGGGGAGGTCGGAGGACGAATATGCCATTAGTCACATTGCTCGAGGAAAAATATACTTTTCGTAATTTCTTATTTTTATTTCTCCTCTCTCCTGATGCTTCTGGTATACTCTCTTTGAGGGTCGCGATGATCGATGATGGCGCACTCGATGTATGAGAAATGAGAATAATGAGATGGAATGGAAAAATACGTCGGTTTTGATGTTGTTACACGAAAGCAGATTCAATTATCTATTGAAATATGATTTGTTATACATGGAACGCACATGTTTATTCTCGAGAGGGAGTTTTACGAGCGGCGTACCGGAGGCTGTGTGCGGTGACGATAATTTATCGACGCAGAATCATCCCCCTCGTTGCTGCTGCCACGTAAAACGTCTCGCGCACCGTTACGCATATCATGCATACGAGATTCGCTCTCGAGATGAATCTTCTCTCATCGATGTATTTAATGGAGTCCCTCTCCCGGGGACCTGCCAAGCGCATTATTCGTCCACCCGTATTTTCATTATTTCCTTGATCAAAATTGAATAAACATTCCCAAAAAAAAAAATCAAGATCGAATCTCTGGACCATTTTTCGATGTTACGTTTTTCTTTGGATCTTCGTCTCGTTTATGCCGAACTCCGATGGAGCGAAATACTTCATCGAGGTTGAGAGTGAAAAGCATACGTCACGGAATGACGAGGTACACGACCGAAGAAAAAAAAGGTATCGTCTTGTCCCTCGACACCTCTGTAACGAGGATGAGTATCGTATTATATATCCCACACGCGTGAACCGGGCAGATGCGAGAACCTGTATCGAATGTCATATCTCGCCTCGGTTTTATCTCGTCCTCAATGGGGTCTGCGATGACGCCACGAGTGGACATCAAAGTCACCGAGAATCGGGCTGAATACACTCGTGGCGAAGCCTCGTCACGCGTGGACCAAAGTGCTCCTCGATCTTCGGAACAATGCACATGGGCGTTGAAAAGAAATTCGCAGAGTCAATTTTTTGAGAAAAATAAAACTGGAATAAATTTCAAACGGAAAAGAGTCTGATAAGAAAAATGAAAAAAATAAAAATAGGATCGATTAAATCCACCGCTTGATCGTTTCGTCGAGGATCGACGATCGGATTCTGCAGCAATTTTCCATCCACCGATGGACGATCGTTGATTGATAATTTACGCAGCGATGTTTCTCAAATCGTCACGCGTAAATTTCACGACGTGAAACGCTGCACGATTGAATTAAAGCGGAGGGAGGAAAAAATTATTCTCCGCGGAAATGAATCTTTTTGAACGAGCCGATAGTTGCATCCGTGTGCGCCTCCGTCCGTCTTATTGGTCGTGATGGAATCGACGCGGAAGCGGAGGGAGAGCGCGAGATCTTGTTCGGCGATTAACGTTTTCTCTTTGACCCTCTTGAGGAGCAAGGACCAGAGGCATTCAAGAGGCTGCGAGCTTCCGACGTTATTTTCATTATTTTTTCCTCCTCATCCCGATAAATCCAATGTGGCCCCGACTGTGTGTGATACACCGAGGAATATTTCTCGTTCTCCGTATTCCTTTGGTTCTCCATTTACCAGCACACGAGAGCAACGACGAGTCTACGAGCGAAGACGAGTGATATACGCGTCGTCTTACCGTGAGCAGCCGTCCTGTCGAATAAACAAGCCGCGCGTTTATGCCGCGGCATAGAATTTTATAGCTAGGCACGAGACGCCAAAGAGCATGCGGGGAGAGACTCTGAATCCGATAAAGCGGGATTGTTAACTGATCGAGGAGCTCGCGCCCGCGGCACACGCGCTTCAACTCGGCGGCTTCCGTAACTCTGATCTCCGCGGAGGATCGTCACGGAAATATATTCTCATTCAATGTAGTCTCGATCTCCAGCCGATGCATTCCTTCGAGGTCGAACGACGACCAACACCGCGACGTTCGATCTTTAATCTTCATACCGCCAATGACTCCGCCAGGAAAGCCCGAACAATTGGCCAGATCCTCAAGGTTTGAGGCACGTTTGCGGCAGATTTTTGGGGAGAACAAAAGAGGATAAAAAAACATCCCCCGGGGGTAAAAAACGCGGGATTCACCGGGGAGGGATCGAAGGAGCTTGCCGTGAGCATCCGCGAGTGAGATAATGCGATTGGAAGGCGCACTTCCGGAGTCTCCTGGAAAAAGATCGAGTGCTTGACCTCCAATCCGTAGAGGTATACCCGGGGCAGATAAATCGTGGGGTACAGCGGAACCACGTGTCGGAGTGAAACATCCGGCCGAGGGAAGCGAATAAGGGAGAAAGTTCTGTCAATTTTTAAAGCCCGCGACTCCGATCGTGCGAAACATCGCTGCGAAAGTCACGATTTTTACCCCGGAGTTCTTTTTCCGTCCTTGTCCGTCGGTAGCACGGACCGCCAGAGTGGAAGCAAAGAGAGACAAAGTCGCGAGAGAAATGGCGAAATTTGCGAGACGGGAATTGAAATGAGAAAGCGGGTGGGATAATGGGAAGATAAAAGATACACCGGAATTCGGTGATTCACGCTGAAGTTCCAGGCGTTTGTTCTTCCCATCTCATCCCGACGGAGGGTTAATCCCTGTCGCATCTTCCGTCCCACTCTGACTCTGGCTGATGTCCTTTTCCGGATTCTGCGAAGAATTCCATGATGGTCCTATTATACGTGCCCGGACAATGCTCCGGCGTGCTGTCGTGAAGAATGGCTCGGAAACGCGCGCCAGCCGGCAGCTGCCAGCTCGGAAACAAATTTCTAATATCGCATTAAACAAACCCGGTTACAAAGCCCGGAGAGGACGCGGAACATACAGAGATTCGTGTCTATGGCATTTGACACGAGTCTCATGCCGTGTATGATTTTCGTTCCACTTCGGTATTAGTCCGGAGGGTGACGATTGATTGTATACAAAAGACGCAACGAAATGCAGGGGTGAAAAGAGTCATCCAGAGTACGAATGAAGGTTAAACCATGTAAGACCCTCGGGCAATTCGCCTCATCGGTAAACAGACCCGCAGGGGTCGAGCGAGTTAACGCTCTGGGCCCAAACCCGATATTTATCACCACCCGGAGCTGCGAGGATGGGCAATTTTTTCGGGAACGATTCGCGAGGTCATTAAACGAATTTGTATCCCGCGATTATTCCCTTTCTCCTTCTTCCCATTGTAACAGACCAATGTACATCGTTAATCCGAGGTCACGCAAGGTTTAGTGGGTCGTGCTGCGAACTCTATGACGGGTTTTAAGCACGCGTACCGGATCCTCTGAGCGTCGAACGTCCCTGCTATTGAAGAGAAAAGAGACCAAGTTTGCCTGCCGCTTGCCGACACATTAGCGAAGGATTTCGTCGGATTAGGTCATGATTTACGAGACTCGCGGTCGATATCCCCTCCGGGGTGGCTAAAAGTTATTCGGCGATTCACGGATCTTGCGCCTAGGTCACGTATTTCATTTCGTTGCGGCTGGTGAGGCTCGGGTGTTGTTTTTCTTCTTTTTTTTCGATCGAGCAGCATCATTCCGCACATTTCCAGTCTGCGAAACATTGATAGGTCAAATTCAGCTCGATGCTCCTCTGGGGTTGCTGAAAAAATTCGCATCTCATCCGACGGGTTGACCACCTGAACAGGCAAAGTAGGGCAGAAAAAGGGTGAAGTCGTTACTCATCTTTGATCCTCTCTACTTGGGACGTTCCGTCGCGAGGTTTCCGTGTGTGTGTGTATAGATAAATAACCCTTTAACGAGGCACGCTTGGAATATACCCCGGCATTAGCCATGACCGCGTTGTTCCTGCGGCTGGATAGAAAAAGTGAGGAAAAAACAGAGGTAGAGGGTTCTTTGGCCATTGGGGCGAACCACGACCAAGGCTCACGTGGAGAAGCATCTCTTTGTGTCCGAGAATACTCTCGTGCGTCCCATACGCAACGGAGGCGAGTTAATACGCTTGGTCTTGCATCTCATCCAGCCCTTCGCGAGATGATCTTTTTTTTCGCATCGAGCGCTATACAAGATGCGAGCGTTATCGAGACTGAAAATAACGTACGATAGCTCTGGAGGTCAAACTGTCAATCAAGCGTGAAATCCTTCATGGAAGATATTCTTGGATGGTCCCAAACGTACGGTGGAATGCCAAAAAGGAATACAACAACGAGGATCGTGGCGACCCTTTCCAAAAGCGGCGGGAAGGGCAGGAACCCGATCTTAGGCAGGAACCACTGCCTGAGATCGCGTGGATGAGCGTTTGGATGGATCCTAAGGCAGCAGGTAGGCATCACGATGGTTTCCACCCCACCGTTGTCTTCTCTCGATTCATTTCCATCATCAGAAGCAAAACTTCCGTGTACGCACCGTTGTAACTGTTTTCCAAAGCCGTCTTTCATGGCTTTGCAGTTCGTTGGAAACTGTACTTGAAATGGTTACCAAAAAAAAACGAGGAAAAAGGGAAAAGTAAGAGAACTGTTGAGAACAGCGTGTACCCTGCACACGGATGGTACTGCAAGTGCACCGAGACTATTTTGTATTCACATTAGATGTTGTCTAGCCACCTGGCAGTCGCACGCCATCATCGTCACCCGTCTCTCCGTAAGTGGCTCGTGACTAGCAGCGCCGAGGTACCTTTATTCGCAGCTCCTACTCTCTCCTTTCGCTCATCTTCGTTTCTCCCCCAAGCGACTTGCACCGCCGACTCTCTTTACCATTTACGTACAGCCTCCGCAATCGTCCGTGCTTACCGTTTCATCATACTTTGGCCAAAAATGTCAGTCGCAAGTGTACAGTAGCGGATAAAATCAAATCCCCGACTCGCAGCCTCTCTTTGGATCTCGTGCCATTGAGACGAAGAAAAAGGATGACGAATCTGACGAAAATGGCAGTTTGGATACATTTTGATCGACTTTTTATTCGCGCAACATTGCCCGCGTCCAGTGGCAAGAAAGTCCATGCGGATACAAACCGAGTTGTCTCGAACCTGATCCCATCTGTCCTGTCTCGATTGATGTATGTCCCTCATCGATCACGCGCTCACACTCGCTGGATCGTCGTCGTCCCGGCACTCACACACCTCGCGTCGTTCCCCGTCTTGGCGAGTCACCCTCGTTCAACACCTCGACACCTTATACCGAACCGAGCCGAGTATGTCCGTGACGTTTTCCACTTGGCAGACTTCCTCATTTCTACATTAAAATTCCAGTCGGGTTGGCTCTTCCACCGGCGTATACGGCAAACGCGGTAATACGCACGAGCCAGTGTTCGGATACCGAGGACGAAACGTGTTGGACGCTGTAGTTGCCTCTGAGCGAAAATGGATGTGAAAAGAGGCTGCTGGTATGAAAGGGCAAAAATGGTGAACCGCGCGCGGGGATCGTGGACCAGAGACCACTTTCGAAATACGAGGGAATTCTTTCCTGTGTACATACGCAATATAAATACCGCCGGTGGACTATCAATTGGTTCTCGTCACCGCCGGATGGAAACCGTGGACGGCTTTCCATCCGGAAGGAACCACCAGCTTCGTCGATGCTGTATCTCGATTTAAATACACTTTTCCACCATCGCCCTGGATATTTTATCTCCCTTTCGATTCCTCCCGAAGACCGTGAATTCCGGCTCCGAACGTGGGGAATTTGAAACACCCTTGAATTCGCTAGGATCGTTTGACCTGTCCATTTCAGAGCACCTCGAGAAAAATGTCCTTGGCACTCTCATCTCGCAGCGTTATTTTCTTCCATGGACCAAAACATCCCCGCAGCATCTCGTCGGAACAAATGTCGTCGCTTTTATCCGTTCGCGTGCTTTTTCGTCGCGTTTAAAACACGGCGGTTCTCAATGGCGCGCTTTGAACAAATGCTGGACATCTCGCTTCGCACAGGGAGAGGGACGAGGAAAACGCCGAAGCCTTCGACTCGCGATAGAATCACTTTGTTCGATTCAATTCTTTAGCATCGTCCGTTCGCACGGGGTGTTGGCTGCAACCGCGGTCACGGTTCACCAGCTTGCGGGGCACGAGCACCGCGCCATCTCGGAGATTCCCCCTGAGGTCCATTCCCCGATTTTCTTCTGCTCACGAACCAGGGCAGTCATTTCGCAAAGTGCTTTCGGATATTTCGGCGTTTTCCGCGTGATACGATTGCGCAAAAGATGCCGAGGTTTTTCTGCCTCCATACGTAGAACCCCGTTTGCCAGATTCTCCTCGTCAGCATCGCAAATGAAATTGGTATTTTCGTTTGCTCTCCACCATATGGCGATGCATTTCTGACATCCTAACCTTATTGCCAATTTGTGTGGAACAAAACGCGTCCGCACCATAGTGGAGAACGATTCTCGTCGTCGTATCGTCGTGCGTCCTTTTGTGCCATTGGATCAATACACCTCCGTGTTGACACAGCTTTACCCCGCTTCCCAAATATCATTCTACTTCAAACACTCACGGACCGGATGATCCTACCGGCAATTTCTTCGACAATGAAAACGTTGTAAACGCATTGTTATCCCACTTTAGCCGTGTAGCCATTGATGGCTCAATCATTGTTGAAAGTTCTATTCAATGATCCTCGTCCCTGCAGCAGTGTCCATACGTCATTCCCACGCTAATTGAGCGTTTCGAATGCCATTCAATATGTAGCCATTCGACCTTGCCATCGGAATCTCCATCGATCGCGGAGATTGATATCGAACCGATAATCCGTCCAGCAACGATCGACGACTTTGGATCGACTTTGGACGAACGTGCTGGCCACGTTTCTTCGTCGACCTGCCAGCCTGTGGTCCCTTCGTCTCCCTGGAGGATTCATGAGGCGCCTTCTCACCGTATCCTGCGACGAGTCCCCCCATCAGCCCAACACACCGCCAAGACCGCCCATCTGTCCGTATACCTTTGACGATTTATTTGTATTACTTTGTTCCCCATTCGTGGTGAATCCAGGGTATGCTCTCCATCTTGGTGGAGCTGGAACGGTCGCTCGTGACCCGAGGGATTCATCCCGACGATGGTGCACAGCATCCTCATGGGGAGATTGTACGGGCAACTTTGACCTCAATGAGAATCAACATCTTTACGACAAACCCTGCGAGTAGATATGTAATACCGGCTGCGAACGGGATAATCATTGTTTTCGAGCGGTAAATCCTTTCACTTTTTACGAAAATCGCCTCAATTTTCACTTTTGTCATTATCGTCGAAAACTCCCATTAGAACTTAATCTCTGCGATTTTTTACCGCGAGGAATACGTCGAATGAACGTAGAGACGCGTAATCTCGTTGAGCCCCGCTTCGAATTCAATCCTTCGCTTCACCTTGGTCGGTACAACGCGTCCGGATAACCGACCGCAAACCGCCGACGACGACAAACGATGAAGCGAAACAAAGTGACTTTGTTACCGAGCAAGGGGAAGAAGAGATTTCCATCCCTCTCAACCCCCGATAGTTGCCTTCCTTTTACGGACCTGTACGTTTTCACGAGAGATAAATCCATTTCGCGGTCAGGCTTCGCTTTCATCCGTGCGTCGAGAGGATAATGGCTGTATTCCCAGACGACCAAACCGCGAACCTTGTACATTCATTCTGCGGTTCTCGCTTCGCGTATACGCGTATGCTCTTCCTTTTTTTATCCCCCCGCAAAGAACGCGTGTTCGAGCGAACGAAAGCTTCCTGTCACATATTATATCCGTATCGTCGCGTGTGTGTTTCCTTTACGCGACTCAAGAGGGTAAGACTCGTGGTGGCTGCTTTGAAAGCTGTCTAAAACTTTTACGTCCCGATGCTGCCAAGATGATCAAGATCAAAGGATCTCGTCGGTTGTATGCGAGCCTTTGGGGCATTATAACGCTGCGGATACGATAGTTGCCTATCGTACATCCACACCGCGCTTCCCGAGCTCCATCTTTCTTCTCGCTATTTCAAATCCGTGAAATATACAGTCAACCTAGTATTTTCGTTCGTCGTTGTAGATCCACGATCCGCGAAAAAGGTCTTGTCGCATTTTCAACTCGTCCACCGAGTAATTAATTCCACGTCGAATTCAACCACAGTTTCTCCAGCGCAAAATGACAAGGTCGAAATTGGCTCAAGGCGGATAAACCACTGCTCGACAAGAGCCACCATATGCGGTCTTGGGTATCCGCTGCACGGAGCAACGAACATGTGTACAGAATGTCTCGTTTACGTATTCACGTAACACGTGTTTTCCAAGCTACAGCGGAGAGATGCAGAGAGGCGCCAGTCTCCAATTTCAACTCGACGTAATAAGGGTATACAAGGCGAGACGCGAACATCGAAAAAAACGATATTCCATCGATGCTCCTCGTCATTCGCTACCATTATTCATCATTCCCAGCACCACCATAATCGAGGGAGATGGGGCTAGGAATTATATTCAAAATTGATGGCAAATCCAGAGATACGAAAGACGCTCGGATGCTGCGTGGACCAATGTTTCGCAGCGTGTGATATTCTCATTACCAGAGGTCGTTGATTAAGCTTGGTCGAAAGAGAACGTTATTGCGAGGTAGCAGAGTCTACTTGGGGGAAAAAAGACGCACAGGACCAAGGATGGAGAACTCATCGTCAGAGTGTGCGAGAGGGAGAGAGAGGGTCCAAGGGAAGCTGGTGACATTCTCTATAAGGTATCTGCTTGTAAGCCCGAGCCATTACGAGACGTTACCGGGTGGAAAGCAGTCTTAATGGTTTTACGGGTTGGCGGGTATATAAGGACGACAACAACGAGACACAGCCAACAGTTTATGTACGGGACGTAAAGTCTTGACTGGATGCGGTCTACACTCGGACCGCGAACGAACGCAGCAAACCCACGATACTTCACCGTACGAGGCAACGTATCGCGCACACGTACACGTATTATATCGACCATCGGTGCCACTCCTCGCTAAGAAAGTTTATGTCAATTTACATTACAGTATTACCCGAATAGCCCTTACCGATACACCCACGATCCTGCGTTTAATAGCTGCAAACAGTCGTATTCCTCGCTCCATCGCATCTTTTTCTCCTCATTCGATGAAACTGCGTGCACACGCGCGTGTAATAACCTCGACGCGAATCGCAAATGTGCGAATCTCGACTCTGCGGTCTCGAACGAAACATTCTCGCAGCGAAACGTCTCAATGCCGGTAGCCCGGGACATCCCCTGCGAATCGCGGGAAGCTTCCAACGGCTTTTGGCGATACTAAGATTCCCTTGTGACGCACCGACGAGCGTTTGAGCTTTCATCTCCCGTAGAGGATCAGGTGGATCCCGTGTAGAAATTTGATCTGGACGTCCCGACTTTAGACCGGGCCCTGGTCTGGATTTCCTTGGTTTGGCCTGGTCTTAGTTTTTAGGTAGGGGCCTGGTAAGGGGCAAATAGGGAAAATCGGGCTATTCTCGTCAATATTTCCATGTCAGAAAATGCTCATGGCCTGGTCGGGATTTCCATGAATACAATTTTGAGTTCTGAGTTATACATATACTCCCGATATGCTCGCCTTCGTTGCGCCTAACGCGCAACATTCGTTGGTAAGGCAGTGCGACAAGGGAAAAATAGAATTTAAAATATTATCTTGCTTACATTTGAATTTTATGTTTCAACTTATTCCGTGTGCTCTACTTCCTTATTTCCCTACACAAATGTGTATGATTTCATATTGAGTCTCAGGTCGGATTCCAACCGGGCTGTGGCATGGAATGACATTTGAAAACCAAGTAAGGGCCATGGCTGGGCATGGCTATTTCCCGGCTTACTGTTCTGAGCGGGTGCTGATCAGGCCCCGGTCATTTCCCGATTATTTCCCGGTGTATGGAAATCAAACCAGGCCCTGACTTATTACCCGTTACATTGCTAGCCGGATCCCGGCCTGGCTAGCCTGGCTATGCCCCGATATCAAATCGGGAAAGCCAGTACTGGGCCTGACTTGTTCCCGATCAAAATTTCTACACGGGATGCTGGATTCTTTCTTCTCCTGTCATTGCTCCTTTCTTGTTTCCACTTTGCCTGTCGATACCGGATGCCCCGGGTCCGTAAAAATGCGTTTTACCGGGTTCTCCCGTTCTGATGCCAACCTGGTGAGCGCGAGGTGGTGCGGAAACGCGTCAGGCTATGTCGACGCGGGTATCATTCTGACGATTCGCTTTTCGGTCTGTACCAAACTGGGCGCAATTCCGGTACGGATGCAACGCAGCCGATAAATTACAGACGACTCTCGGGGACTCGCTCGTTTATGTACGTATATACCCATCGTCACATGGTGATTCCGCCGACACCCTCTCGTAAACCGTCAGAGGTCTGTTCTCACCCTCTTTATCTCCGGCGATACGCGAATCATTCTCACTCCGGCAGCTTGCACGGCCACCAGCGTTTATGTTACCAACATTGTTATCGCGTCAACGCTATTCGCGTTAACGTTTCCACTGGATGGAAACGCGCGCGATCCCCTTTGCACACATCGAATCGCTCAGCAACGTGTCAATATCGTAACGCGATTTGCCCACGGAGTGGAAGATTCTCGGTGAAACTTTGCGACCAAGAACGCGACCATGATTCCAAGGGTTGTTTTACTACTTACCGACAGTCGTAAACTAAATTCTCATTTCATACAGATTCGTCATGAATTTTCTCCCCGCGGGACTGTCGCTTGGAACAAAAAATGGACGCAGGCGGAAGTCACGATCGACGGGTCCAAAAAGAGGCACAAAAAATGGCGAAAAAAACCTCGAGCGCAGGAATACACTTGTTAATCATCGAGAAGCATCTCGCGTCATACTTTTCGCGAATAACTCACGAGTGCAAAACGGTACAAATCATCGGGACGCCGAGACATTCGGTCATAAATAACCCTCTCAGCTGGTGGAAAAATAATCAAGATGTTAATCGAGTGATCGCAAAACCGCGATGTTTTGCCAGGAGAAACTCGTAATTATTCTTTCCCGCCGGTGGATTAATCGCGCTCACTTAACCAAATCTGCTCGAGATGCGGTATCGATGTTCTTTTTCATACGTCAAACTCAGACTTCTCCATGGGGGAATACTCCGCGAGAGGTTGAAAAACTCGTCCGAGAGCCCCGGGAGAATTAATATTTATCGCGAGCCTCCGAGAGGCAGGAACCCGGCGTCTAGGCTAGAATGAGTTTCGTGCGGGGATACGACGGGCGTGGATCATTAATTCATTTCGCGAATAAGCGGTCAAGCTGTCAGGCGCGAATGATCTATGGACGACGTCGCGTTCGCCGTTGATACTCGACGTGTATCTTTTTTTGTATGCAAGACTATTCTCTCCTCGTTTCTCGGCTCTCAACGGCCGCGCGGTAATTATCGCTCGCGAGGAACGAAAATGATGAAACAAAAATGAACGCCGAGTGTTTCTCCGAGGAACGGAATGAAAGCGTGAATCTGAACGAGCGACTCTCCCGCGCGTCTGCACGCGGCCGCGCTGGAGTTGCGGACCGTCGAGTGTACACCCTTGTCCACGGGTCATGAACTGCGGAGAGTTTCGCGAGACGACTGTTTTGAGGGTGAAGTTAACACCGCCCGAATGATTAATGACCGAGAGGGGATGCTGCACGGCTGCGGTCGGTTCTTCCGTCTCGCACGCTCACCCTGATGATGTTACCAGTTGGGACATCAATCTAGCGGGACTCTGGAGCAGCGCACACTGCTCTCAAACGGGGAAAACTCGTTCTGGCTTTAATCGGCTCGATATCCCCGAAAAAACGATGCCGAACGTCGCAAAAGACCACTTTGCAAAACTGCCGGCACTCCGTTGTCTATCGGTAGCCCCGAATTCTTTCCCGCGGGGTGTCTAACGGGCGGATCGAGTTCAAGGCCCTCTCCTCTTCAGGTCCAAGGGCCAAGAAAGGAGGAGGATGGAAAAATTGATTTCTCGACGTTGGCCTCGGCGATCCGCATCGGTGGCGGAGGAATCACGAGAATTGCTCTTTTAATTAAGAACCTGCCAAACTTATGTACATATTTAATGAAACGAAGCGTTCGCCTCGCCGAGGTAATTTCCGAGCGAGTTGGAAAGGGAAGAAGGGGGAGGCTGAGAGTGCTTGGATTTAATGGGGGATTCCATGCGCCCGGCGAATATAATCTTCGTCACCGAGCTCGTCATCTCCGTACATCTTCTCCCGGGCGAGATGAGACGCGCTGCACTTTGCATCAGCTGGACACCCTCCGCCGCTCCTTTTCATTCGTTAAAACTTCACCGGGGAGGAAAAGAAGGGCGGGTCATTTTCCTGTCGCGACGGTCCATGACGCGTCACGTACGTTACCAACGAGATCGCAGCGATCGTGATAAGGGTGAATACAGCCTCCAGGCGAAATGCGCAGTTTTTTTCTCTCGCGTGTGCTCACGGACACAAATGGTGATTAATGAATTCACACCCGTATAGATTCTCCATTTTCCCCTGCACTCAATTTATACCTCTTGCGTTTTTATTGCTCTCGGCTGCCCCCTCCACGACCTTCATTCACCGGTGAATCTTTCGGCGGCTCGATCGTTCATCAAACGAATCATTTCCGGGTCCCGGAGTCTCGATCTTTTTCCGTCGCTGTCATCTTTTTTTTTCTCGCGTAAAAAAATGTACCGTACCGCAGTTTGGCGGAAATCTTAGAGCTACGTAAAGGATACCCGCGAGGGATGTCGTTTCGCCCCGTGTTTGTTCACGATTCTCCCCCCCCTGTCTCTGGGAAAGGTTGATCGTTGGGTTTTCACGCCCGAATGATTTATACCATTATTATATGCCGCGAAAACATTAATTGTCGGGGGAAACACGGCGGAAATACGTCAAGAGCACGGCGAAAGGAGAAAATCCTGCGGGGATGGGAAGAATGAGCTCTGTGTGTGCTTTGGATCTCGCCGTGTGCTGCCCTCGTGCTTTACCACGTGAACGCTCTCTCGTGCCACAATATCGTGCGTGTTTCCATCATTTTTTTTCTTCCCGTTTCTTTCACCGGGCGGCGTCAACCCCGCACCGCTCGCGATCGTTAATCATCCGAAAAACCACGTACACACACATCCCGATGGACGGGGCAAATTTCTCGAGCGAAGCATGCCGCGTCATGCCGACGAGGGAGAAATCTCGAATAAGCAGCACGGTGGACATCGTCTGCGTTTCGCGAACGCTGTATCGTTTATATCCGTTGAATATAAAAATAAAATGGATCGGTACATCGTACCAGTAGCGAAAAAAACGGGGGTAATCCTTCATTCGATTCCAGTGTTGCGGACAGTCTGCATTTTTTTGTCGTTAATGCTGATGGAAGGAGCAAAGCGGTCCAACAATTTAATTTCACGTTGGCTGGAATTTACTCTCGTAGAATTTATTGATTCTGCAAGAAAACCCCGCATCTTTAGCACGAAAGTTCGAAATTGAGCGAAACGTTCGTATACGACCGTTAGATTTTTCAAATCGCCCGCTAGACGCTCGACATGCACGCTCAGCGCCATCTAACGAGACTTTCCGTAAGGTGTGCAGAGGAGAATGTACACGAGCTGTTACCGTGGAAGGGTAAAAAAGGTGCAGCGCGACACCGAGATTGCTCGGATGGTAAAAAATGCCAGAGAATGTATATACCGACCGGGAGGGAAAACGCGGGTCGTTCGAAAGCCCGGACGGGTTTTTCGCGAATGTGAAGAATAAAACGGCCGATAACCATGGGTCGCCCCATGCGTGGTCCGGAGGATCTCGAAACTCGACGAAAAAAAAGAAATTATCATATTCCGACGAACAATCGACTGCCTGCGGTTGTTCGTTATTGAAAAACACGAGAGTATGTAAATTTTAAACGAAATCTCGTCGCTGATTACTATCGATATAATCCGACGGATGTAATACCGTCGTTTTTTTTATTTTTTTATTGTGGGGTCGCTTTCAGGTCGAATCGGTTAGAGTGAGAAGAAATGTGAGAAAAAAGACGGCTCTCAGCTCACACGTTCCATCGGATAGATCGTTTGCACCTTTTGCCAATAAGCACTGCGGCGTCGTTAATTGGTAAACTCGCTGCTGCTTCGTTTCGTGCGTACTAATGAGAATTTGAGTAATGGCTCTCGAGTTTCTCATCCCCGCGAGCTGCTTGCTCGCGCGATTTCTATTTCGCTTTCGCTCTCGTCGTACGTCAAAAGCAACCGGGTGTGAACACCCTTTGATGCCTCTTGGAATGAGAAATACCTTATGCGTATACATATAAACGGAAGATAAATATACGCTACTATATATATTTCTATACGTGTATTCATCAATTCGGTGTCTCTGCCCCTGCGTCATCTACCCCTCCGACGTTGTGCTGCTGGCTTCGCTTCTCAGTTTCCACCGCCTCGGTCCATCTCCATCCGTCTCCCTCCTGTCATATATCAGAGAGCCCGCAAAGCACCAAACGGATCGATTCGTTGCTGGTAAACGCCCGTCACTCTCCAAAGACAGTGAACGAATGAGTTTCCAACTGGAATCCCATACGTTTCGCTAATAAGACAACTTGCTAATGACCCACAATGAGTCTACTTCGCCTCCTCGTGGTACGAGACACTCTGTATTCCGAGGATGCCACGAATCGAAAATTACTTCTCCCAACTTGGTCGCCGGCAGCGAGAGCATCCTTTTTTTACGTGGTGACTGGAAAAATTGATTGATCGAAAAAAATCGTTCAGCCTCGATCACCGTATGATTTTTTCCTTTTTTTCGACTGTGGGAATAACGTCTCTGTCGATAACATCTCGAGTAAGAAATTGAAAATTCCTGGAGGATGTATCGCGTCGGTATCTGAGCGTGTGTCTATGCTCGCAGTTGGTGAGTGCGGGACCGAGTTTACCAACGATGGAAAAAGCAGATTACCGGCGTGCGCTGCGGTCAGTTTCCGCCTGTAGCCCTGGTGCAGTTTTCTCGCGGTGCATCTCGCGCATCCGACCTTACCCTGCTATGATTTCATCTCACAGGTCGAGTCTTGAAATATCTCCGAGGGAATTCACGCGGTGCTTTCAGCGTTTTCTCCCATTTCCGCTAACGACGGATTATCCCTTAAAAATCGTTGCTCCTCCATCTCGCCCGTCGCGTCGCGAGACGGTGGTGATTTTCCGTACTTTTTCGAGCTCTCCTTTCACTTTTCATTTCGTTTTTTGTCCACGTACTACCGAAGATTGAACGTCAGTCAGGAGAGCTCGTATCTCGGAGGAACAGGCGATGAGTTTCCTCGTCGAGGGGCGATGGAAAAATTTGCAAAAGCTCTTTCGCTCTCCCTCGAGCCAACACCGTCGTCTTAAAAGTCAAGACCATGAATTTTGAACGTGGTGAAAGACGAGTCTAGCGTAGTTGGAAATCGAAAGGGAGCAGAGAGCCGGGGAGAGGCTCCTCTCTCGCTTCACGACAAAGCCGAAAAAGTGACTGGAATTATTTAGCGACTTATTCATTTCTCGAGTCCCGCCAGCCTTGTTGAAGTCGAAAGTTTTTCAGCGACAGGTCGCACCTACCGCACACCTGTTCTCCGGCGTTTTGCGCCAAGGAACTCTGCCGTTGGGGGGACAATCTCGAGTAAAAGCAACGTTGCGATATGGTCCATCTTGAGGAGAATCATTTATCGATGCCGGAAAACCACCATCGTCCTTTTTTTTTACCAGTTCCTCCAAGTCAGTCTCCTCCGGCGGACTCATTGAACTTTCACGAGCTCGCGAAACCAATGGTAACGCTCAACCTCGAAGGTATGAATTATTTCGTCCCCTCGAGGAGAAATAATCCAGATACGCAACGAATTCAATCGGTCCGTGGGCGACGAATAATTCACGCCAGATTGTTAAATTTCAATAAGCCTGTGAATTCCACATGCCGATGGTTATCTTCGGGAAACCCTCCAGTGACTATGAATCGGTAAAAAAAAATCATTTCCAAGGACCAACCGAGTCGCCTTGCACATTCGAAATTCGAGGTTCTCCCCAGGGTCGAGATGCCGACGATGGAATTACATTTCCCGTGTTTCCGTTCCCCCAACTTTTCCGATCCACGTTGGGGCACGCTCCGACGATAGACTCGTGGCACTCGTTGGCGCTGAATATTCCCGCGATGTGCCGCCTCGATCTTCAAGCTCCAATCTTATTTTCCTCGGTCTCCGACTCGCTTCTCGCGGTATATCCACCCAACACCTAACAGTCTTGCCTACATTGCTCAGGCCCACGGAGCTCCTTTCGCTACCTCAGTTTATTTGGATTTAAATTTAACAAGAAAACCCCGAAGCCCGTAGCGCGGATGGTATTTCGCGCTGCATTTGCTCTTGTTCTTCCTTCCTCCGTCAATTTCCAGCTGTAGCCGGGACATACTTGAGGGCGGAGGAGTCCAAAGGGGTGGCAGCAAAATGGGAAGGTGCGCCCCGTGAAAGTAACGATTCCAGAACGGGAATTGAAAGCGTGGAATGGACACACGAGAAGGGTGCTGTTGGAAAAAGCCTCGCACCACGTATATACCGCTTTTCTCGTGTGCAATAAACGAAAAACTTCTCGTTCCATTCTCCCTCGTTCCGCCGCAAACCCTACCCTGATACGGGAATGGAAAAAAAGGTACCACCGCGAAATCCACCGCCTGGAATATATATTTCAGGGATTTTGTGCGCTGGTTTTCCCGCCTGGTGAAACGGTCGGATACCCATTTTGCTAGGAGCTTCGTTAAACTTCACGCGACCCGTCCTTTCAATGTAGTACCTGCATTTTTCATGACTGGCTGAATGAATTATTGACGCGAGGGGAAGATCGTCGAGAGCCTTCGACATGACGGAGTCGCGTTTGTATCAGTCAGGTTCGATGACCCGACGGCGCAGAGGGCTTTTCATTGACTCGGGGAACCACCCTGAGGGGCTGCAAGAAGACCTAACGGGATGATACCTTTGTAACACTTAAACGCGAAGCAAGTTACAAGTTCCGTATTAATCATGTCGGAGGAGCAAGTTTCTGGGCCAACTTGTTAAACCGATGACATTCGACGATGTCTCGCGCGGAGTTTGCGATGGTGTATGTGGCGTGTAACATTTGATGGCGCGTATCCCTCAAGTCACTGGCGAAAGAGCGGCGGGAGGACGAGAGTCGAAAGGCAAATGAGATGGAAAGGACAAAGTAGGAAATTGCCAAAGCCTTCCAAGTACAAGGAAGAGAGAGGAAAGTGGGTGAGGGTATTAAAACGGATTATGTGTTGTACGGCAGAGGCACGTACACGTGCATGCTTTGGTAACCCCGACAACGTCTTTCGCCCTCCAACCAGTCGGAGGAAGAACGCGAGCTGAGGAAAGGAGGGATGCTGCTCTCAGACGTTCTTAGAGCGCCATCTCTCGGGTGCGCCTCGAACATCGATTTGCGCGATGTGCGCAGCATCCATGTACGAGTTGTTTTATCGTCTCGCAGATTTGAACGACGTAACTGTCAGATGAGAAGCAAACGATGCAAGTATCGCGAGAAACGTGACGAAATAAAAACTGCAAACTGCGAAAAATGCAAAATGGGTAAAGGTCGGACGGTCCGAATACCCGCAAGTTCCGGTGTCTTACCGGTTTTCCTTTTTCGTCGGCTCTCCTTTACGGCAAGAACGGGTGGAAAAAAAAATACTTTGAGCAGCCTCTGAACCGCGGTGTGGTTGTGGGTGGGGACGTTCGAGAGCCTCTTGTTACACTCGACACGAGGGCGTTATGAACCTTTTCTTACCCACGTGAGGAGGGTTGGTTGGCAAAACTCGTAGACACCTTTGAATCGTATCTACCGTAATTACGGTACGCCTCATGTACCTCCGGGTCTGATTCGCGTTCACTTTACACTCGCCGCTATTCTTTTTTACTGCTCGAGGTCGATGTTCTTTTTTTTCCCCTTTTTTGCTGATGAAAGGAGCCATCCCCTCGTGTGTGCTAGTCGGGTTTACACGTTCGCCACGTTCGTATTCTCTGGCGAACTTTTCCAGGAAAAACCGCATAACTGGCATGTGTGGCACGGGTATCGGACTCTCGTACCGCTAATTAACCTTCTATTAGCGATAATTGCGAGATCTTCCCTCTTTCTCAAACCGAATCAAAGAGAATCACGTGTATCAGCTGGTATGAAAAGTCGCGTTTGCAAATGGCATCCATGTGACCTTGAACATGCAATTTTTCGACAGCCTTTACGAGCTTACGAACTTGTACGACCGTTAAATCCGTCGACGAACAGGACCGTGCGAGTGTCGAACTCGGAGAAGTCCACGAGTGATCCCACCTTCCCCGGCGAGGAAGAGTCGAGAGGAAGACAAGCAGGAGGACGGAAAGATGAATGGAGGAACGAAGGCGGGTACATGGGCTCTGTATATAACGGGTAGTACATACGCGGATCGCAGCTTTATCCTTCGAACGCAGGATGCTGGAGCAGGCTCGGTCCAGTGAAATATTCCGAGTGATCTCGGAGATTGAAATCGACGATAGGCACTACGTGGATTCTCTGCCAACCTTGCCTCCTCGGTATGTTTCCTTACTCCATCTTGACTCGCGGGGCGATTTTTTATCATCCTTTTCATCGCGTTATCCAAACTATTCCGAGGCAACCTAAGATCAGACAAGATCTTTCACCAACAGTAATTTATCCATAAATTCGACAAAATCTCGAGTCTTCTTCAGCAGAAGCGTCAAATTCTGGCACTCGGTACGCCATCTGGTACCAGAACAATTATCTGGAAAGCTCTCAAAATTCCAATGTCCCTGACACGTCGTCTCGAGGAAGCATTGTTATGAATAGAAAAGAACCCGGTGTGTTCACTTGGGTCCATGAAGAAATGGAGTCTTGCATGGGAAATGAATGTACAAAAGATCTTCTCTTCATAAATTTTCTTTTTCTCTTCGTGGCAAGGAGCTTCGCCTTCGTCATCGTCGTACATCGTTTGCGTTGGCGAAACTGACTAATTGCTAATTAGTCAACGGGGGATGTGAGGGGGTTGGAAAAGAGAGGGTTGGGTAGGAAGTAATTAATCATCGCTTGACCCAGAGTGGCGAACGTCGTCTCGCTGGTATACGGTGCTCTCCCTTGTGTTTTGGCACGGTTACTATCCTTGAATCCAGCGCCAGGATGATGGCGGGTGGCAGTCGCGATGACCTTTGCTAGATTGTTCATTTCGTCTCCCTCCGCTGTCTTGTACATTTCCGGCATATGCAGGCTGTGTGCATGTACACGCCATGACGAATGTTCAGCTTTATTCGAGCCAGTGTTGGTCCGTTGATGAAGTCTCGTACTCCATCCCTCCCCCCCTTCTCCTTCTTCAGTATCCAACCGTACTTTTACATCTTGAGAAAATGCAATTTGCGTCATAACGATTTCGCCCGTTTACCATGAATACCGCAATTGGCGCCTAGGCAACAGGAAGTGTATTACCATTAGCGTACGTAAGAAGCTCTCATCGCAGCATCCTAAAAAGTCGCAAGCGTTCTCTTCCGGTACTTTGCGTGTATTCTACACCGACCAACTTCCCGCGGTTCCAATCATCGCCGCAGCCTCTTCGGAACTTTCTCGCACAACGAATTCTCTCGGATATTCTTTCGGTCGCGCCCATCAACGGCTGTATTGTTCTCACTTGGATTTTCCTGGCATTCTCCGTTCCTCCACCCTCTTCCATTCGCGTCACCGGCTATCTCGCCTCGTCGTTCTTCCCTTTTATTCTCCAGAGTCCGCGGGATGCGTCGGTGTGTATAGCCACACGCCAGCGACAGGGTGAGTGCTCGCGCGATACCGCGATGGAATCGCGCTGTCCAGGGGAAACAAGAAGGATGTCGACCAACGCTTCTCCGGTCGGTTCGCGCGATATACCAACCGTCGGGAACGCGTGTGTTCCACAGGACGGACATATGCTTCTCAGTGAACGCGAACCACCCCTTGTACGCGGTAGGGGCAAACATCCCTTCTCGTTTGGAGCTTCGCGTCTGTGAGAGTCTGCCGGCAATGTTCGCGATAATGTCCTCTGCATATACGGCATGCGCCATAACATTTTACGCGTTTAATACCCAGCGTATACGCCGGCTGGAATGTATATGCGTGTTGTTATATGTAATATCAGGTACATACCGCACACCCTGGAATTTGCGCCGGAAAATACCGACGATCGAAAGACGGGCAGTGGAACGTGTCAAACGTCACCATTGTACACCACGACCTGCGCCAACAATCGTTCCTGGAGAACATTCGCACGTTCCCCCAAGCTGAGTGTACTTCCATTTCAGGATCACCCTTGCTCTAACGAGAAAAGAGGGTATTCTTCGTCGGTGATATTGAACTTTCCCCTCCCGTTTTTACCGAATTCATCCAACGAAACGGTGGTGGATTACGTTCTCGACGGATCGGCCGAACATTCCACATTGAAGGCTTACGTTTTCGCGTTGCCTGTGGAATTTAGACGATGATCAGAGCTCATCAAATTTTCGTGTGCATTCGATCAAAAGGTTGCCTACAAAGGCAGCTTGTCTACGATGGATATTCCATTTCGATCGAATTACCAGTGAGATACAAGTACTCGTGTACATTACGTATTCGCAGTATTTGGATGTAATCAATGACGGAATATTGCTGGCTCCTGAGCGTGTAATCTCTATATTGGATTTAGTTTCAGCCCCGAGTAAAGGTACACATCAAGAGGAAGCTTCGTCCTGGTGGATTCTGCGTCTCCCTGTGTATGCTGCTTGATTCACGCAGCAGGCGTATGAGTGAGCAGCTAATCAACGCTGTACACCCCAATAGGGTGCCTCTAATTTACTCTCTCTCTCTCTCGCCATCCCTCTTTCTCTACTCCTCTTTCCCTCCCGCGTTTATACATCGCATCAGAGTCGATGCCACTATTCCAGTTGCTACGTTCTCCGCGAGAGCATTGACGCACCGAGGGTACATCCATTTATCCGTCAGGAACTAATGCATACCTTTTGTGGGTGTGCCCCGATCGAGAAAGTCGTACAACAAGCTCAAACTCGCGTAAATCACGCCCGATCGTGGGCGTTTGTCCTCGCTTGTCCGCAGGTCAAAGTCCTCAATGCCGAGTCACGAATGGAAACGTTGAAAATGACTCTCGTTTTCAATATACGTTTTTTTTCCACTTTTCCTTCGGCAAACAGTCATAAGGGAAATGAGAACGTTTCAAGCTGCTGGAGGAACGCAAAGTACTCTCGCATTGTACGAACGTATTTGGAACTCTGTATTTCCCGTTTTCCATTGATGAAACACGGCACAGGGGCAACCGGTATCTCCTCCGAAAGCCCTCGACGTCGCGGTCCTTCCGCCAAAGCCCGCGAGAGCCGCATCTCGGTACAGAGGGCGCCAATAGGATCTCGACGTTGCTGCCTTCTCGCCAGTGTCTGAGACGTTGCTATTGGAATTCCGTCAGTATTCAACCCCCGTCTCGTGCTTCTGTCTGTCCTTGGGGCTCTCACCTTAGGCTCTGCTCGAGCCAATCCACCTCCATCACTTGGCTCCGAAGCTTTCCATATACAAGAAGGTATATTCGCATTATGGATACGGGTTATTCGACATGAAGAAAATGGGCGATCATCGACCGAGGAAATTTCCATTCGTCCTTCACGCGCCTACTTCGAGGGTCAGACAGGACGAGTTTCGTGTGGTTCTCCAGTCATTTTGCTTTTCCTTCGATCTGAACGATCTTATAACCGTTCGTGGACCGAAAACCCCGTTTTGCTTGACGTGAAAAAACCCATATGTGTCTAGGATATATATTTGTGTTTATCGGTAGGAGAGGGCTCTCGGTAGTGGCGGAATGTACACCGGCTCTGCATCACCCTTTATGGGATCCTACTTCGTCTAGGGAAACCACTCGCTCCTTCGTTCTCCCGCAGGCACAGTGGGGAATAAGTAGGCACTCTGAGCTTTCCTCCCTCTCCGCTGGTTCTCCATTCACCCTGTCTATTCGGAGCACGAAGCGCTACGTCACTCTCGCCCTGTTGTAGCCTTGTTTGGATAACCCAACAACCGGCTGTTGGCCCGTTCCGTTCGTCCAAGTATTGGAACTGCAAATGTTTATTCCGACGGAAGCGGTATATATATAGCTGGGACGTAAGATAACACGGCCAAATGTACCGCCAAATATAGCCGGTATGAAAAGCCGGCGTTTGTGTGAAGTTCCCTCGAGGAATACTACCCTCCCGGCTGAATCATGAGAAAATAGGAATTTCGTTGCAAGACGGAAAGGACACTCTTAATTGACACTTTTCTCGATAGCGACTCTTTGCGGATGATTCGTAAATTACTTCTTCATTCTCGAGATTTATTCAAAAATAACGCGATAATCGCATAGAATCGGCTTCTCCTCAATTCGATTCAGTCATGCGCTGGCCATACGAAAACCCAAGAATTCGTCGTAATTACAGAAACGTCGAGACAAAACCGTCACTGTCTTTTCTTTCATCCTCGAAGCTTCGTTCCATCGAATGGACCAGTCGCGTCCTGCACGACGATCCGTCCATTCGCTCTTGTTTCAGGAATAAACTTCATGAAAAATATTAAATAATTGAACAATCCAATAAGCCACTTTGCGGCTTGTTGGCTCCTTCCTTATTCATTGCCGAGTGTCATTCGAAAATAACACGATACGAAAACGGAATCGGTGTTTCAAATTCGGTTTGTCAGTACGATTAATGTCTCAATACGTTTATCGAAATTGTTGGAAATCCGCGGCAACCGGTGCTTTTCTCTCTAATTCTGGAACAAAGCGATTTTGTCTCGGTCAATGATCTACGATTAATCCAAACTCAATGTGGCCTTCGACGAATGACTAGACCGCGGTGCTTCGCTCTTGAAAGCGTGGATAATTCCTACAATCTGTCCGCATTTGTGAGTGGATGCTGGCGTGTCATTCATCGAGCTGAAAGGTTTCATTGTACCTGCTGAAACGACTCTCTGTCCATCATAAAATGTTTGTACACGATTATAATTATAATACGAGCCAGTTATCCGGTGTTCACGTTTTCTTCGCGATCCCCTTTACGCCTTTTCCTTCCTTCTTTCTCAGAGAAGCGAGCACCGCGAGGATCGTGTTCACGCCCGTCACGTAGACAACGTGCTCAGACAACGCAATGCCACCCCTACCGCACTGTCTAATGGAAAAATTTCCTCTCCTCTTTCTCGTTTTCCATTACTTTTTGCCTCACACATTCTTCCGAGTATTTTGCTTCAGTCGCTTCGGAATAAAAAAGCCGTACGTACATCGCGGTCATATTGTCATCTCGTTCCTTTATTTTTTCGCCTCTTTTTCCGTCTCTGTCCTGATGAAAAAAAAAAAGAAAAGCCGCGTCTCTCTCCCCCGACGTCTACCACGAGCAAACTCGCATTTTCGACTCGTTCGACCGGGAAAAATTTACTCGACGTGCGCGAAGAACAGCGGGTACCGCAATCGATGGAATACACGCTTGGCACTTTGTCACGAATCGAGCAACCCCTCAGCGATAATTATTTTGTGCCTTTTTGTTTTTTTTTTTTGCAAAGGACTTTATTACGCCTGCGCGAAAAAAGCGCACGAATAACTAGGACGCGAAGGTCTTTCCCTGCATTTTAATTGCAGCTTTCTCGTTTCTTCCGACCGAGCTGACCGAGCTTCGCTCTGCAAAACAAGGCTTCGAAAGTGTGTGTGTGTGTGTGTGAGAGAACTTTAGCAGGGATTATTTTCTTTGAAACCAGGTTTTCCAAAAGTTTTCCAAACTCTGGAGTACTTTCTTTCTAAATTTATTATTTATCGGGCCAACTTTGTGCATTCGATGGAATTCACTCCAGCTGGATTAGCTTGGAAAGCTCTTATCCCGGAGATGAAGAAAAAGAAAGAATGTTCCCTCGCGAGTCAGCGGATTGTCATAGCTATATTTTGTCACAAAAAAAAATCGTGAAAAGTATATGTGAAATATCGCTAATAAATGACGGTTCGATCTTCAGCCAGTGAAGAATCCAATCAGCTGTGCGGCTTTTCCTCACGAGCGCCATCTCCGTCTCTCGTCGTTCGAGCCACAGCCTCCCCCCGAGTTTGGTCCAGTTTCGCCCATCAGATATGTCTCATTTCCCCCGAACTGTCGCCCCTCATCGAGCTTCCCAGGAGCAACCCTCCGAAATCGATCGAAATTGCAAGAAACGTCCATCTTCATCGATCGAAGGACGATACTTTTGTATTTATAATCTCGTAAGCGAAAATCCCAGCCTTTCGAAAAAATATCAAATACATCGTCGAAATTATTCACGGATCCACCGTCTGGTTATCGGAAAAAAAAATCGTACAAGCTTCAAACCCTCTCGAGACGACGATTCCAAAAAGAAACATAAAAAAAAATGGAACAAGCTCAGAGCGGAATTCATAAAGTCTCGTTACCGTAAAAAATACTCAAAATAATCGACTCTCAATTTGCTCTGACCATCCAGAGAGCAGGAAAATCCACTGGATTCATCGAGTCAAAAGTCACGTCTGAAGGGGAACAAAAAAACGGTCTGCGAAAGCGTCTGGGGGTGCCGGGTTTCATTTGCGTCTAAAGAAAACACGCGGACAATTGCCCCTCGCATCTATTCTCAGTCTGATAACTGTATAAAGACGTGTGGTATATATAATACGCCGCGTGTATGTATATACTATTGCGCGCAGGAGACAGCGCCGATTGGTGCGAGAGAACACCCTGTAAAGGGGTGACGGGCTAGGATATGTCTCGACGCTTTTATACATATATACATATATATAACGTATGTATATATATATATACGCTATATACATAGAACGTTCACAGGGTGGCTGGCTCCTGGTTTGCTGGTTTCGGGGACGGTCGGGGTCGGGGCTCTCGCCTCGCACTCAGTCGTACTCGAACGGCGCATCGGGAAAGAGCCGCCGGTCTTCGCCGTGTAACGGCGACGCTAAAATTCAGCCAAGCTCCGGTTTTTTCCGCACACGATCTTTCGGCGTTATCGTCATCGCGTCGTTCCGCTTCGACGCGTTCTGCTTTTCTCTTTTTTTCGGCACTTTTTATTCTTTTTTTTTCGTTCGTTTTTTATTTCCGTGCGCGCACACGTGGACACGCAGCCGGTTTCTCGCGATTCGCTCTCGAATCCGCGAGACCCTTCGACACGAGGTGCACACGGGACGTCATTGCGAGGCGCACGTTCTTTCCTCTTTTTTTTTCATCCCCTATCGCGCGGACGATGACGATCGATTGAACGACCTTCACCCGTCGTTCAACGATCTCTCATCTTTCTTGTGGTCCAGTGATTTTATTCGACGTAAGACACACGCAGTTGCAACGGCGAGTACGATTCGGTGCTGCGAAATAGACAGTGATGTGAGTGCGTCGCGGATTTCTCCGGACCCTCCGACATTACGGAAGATCCCTTGGTTTTCCTTCCGTTTTTTCCTCCCAGGAGCAACGCTCCGGTCGGTGAGTCTCGTTTTTTTCGTACTTTTTTTCTTGACGGATTCTCCTCGTCGAATATTACCGAGAAATTTGACCGTATGATATCGGGGTGTAACAACCACCCTCTCTGTCGGAATTCTGAGGGCAGAAAGCTCGCGTGTTCCTCGAAATTAATTGAGCTTTCGAGAGCACGACGTTGAACACATCGCGGTATTTTACAAACTCCACTTGTCGAGACGATAAATTCGGTTCAACGAGTGTAACGCGGAGGCTGCGATGTTTCACAGCATCTCCTCTCTCCGATCGTTTGTGCTTCTCTTCCGTGTCAGAGAATTCAGGAGTCTGCACGATACAGCGGAGCTCTTCTCCCTTGCATGCACACGTGTATGTACAGTACGCGTACTCGTATGCACATCCGGCTGCTGCTCCATTCCTCTCGTGCGTCTGTGGAACACCGGAGGATTGTCTTTCGCTGTTGGCTGGCGCGTTATGAATTAATATGTCAGCACCACCAGCCCGCACCACCGCACAGAGAGAAGCCGCTCTTGTATACGACGTCCCTCTTCGAGAGGATCCTTCAGACCTCTGCGACCCTCTTATTCACATCTCTACACACATTTATCATTGTCTTCGCAGGTATTCAAAGCTCCAGCTTTTCCACCTGCGTTTCTTACGTGATTCCCTCCGAAATTGCGCTCCCCTCGTTTCGATCCGCGAGTCTTTGTACACTTTGATTCAA